>CM028131.1:1111107500-1112307500 GCA_016271365.2 Neoceratodus forsteri
CAGTGAAAGCAAATAGGTAAAACAGTCCAGCACAGCTGGAACACCAGCCTGTGCTGATATGTGCCAGGCCCTAAATGAACCTCTGTGAGGCTAGGATCTGGGACCATTAAAACAGTTTGTCCGGCTAATATGCAAGCATATACTGCAGCTAGGTGGACTCTGAGGATGCTGGACTGCAAGTCCAATGAATACAAACAGGTAAGTTAGTCAAGCACTGCTTGACCCAGCAAGTGCTGGAAACGGTTTTAAGGTTGAACACCAATAGTAAACCTTTTCCCTTTTAAAGTGTACAGTTTCCTAATGGAGGGCTTCCTGTAACCACATACAATGTCTAGACACTGAAAAAGATGCAAGGCTGCATACTGTACAGTAGACCTTCAAGAGGCATGACTTGGGCCTGAGTGACCCAAGGTTTGAGTACACAAGCCTCCTGGATGGAGATTAGCTGGTTGTGCTTCTGAGAAAAGGTGTATTGGTTTGGAACCAGACAAGAAGGGTAGCAGAGAGAACCATGTCTGCCTGGTCCAGTCTGGCGTTATCAAGATCACTGATGCTGGCTGGGACTAGAACTTGAGAAATGCATTGTATGCCAAAGGGAAGGAAGAAAAGTGTACAGATGCTTCCCTGGCCAACTCAGAACCAGAGAATCCAGGGGGATTGGTCCCGGATCTCTGACTGACTTAGTACTGTGGCAGGTGGTGGTTGTGGTGGGATGCAGACAAGCCTTCCTCTGGTATGCCCCACCTCCTGAAGATAACTTGCACCACCTGACTATTCAAGGCCCATTCCTGATGGGACTGGTTGATCTGTGTTAAGGTATCTGCCAAGGTAGTGTGTCCCTACCTGGCAAATGAACATCCTGCAGAGACCCACGTGCAGGGACCCACGGAGCATGCCAAACTCCATATTTTCATAAGTCCTGAGCAAGGAGGGCTTAACCTTGTCCCTCCCTATTTATGGATGTAATTCACTGTGGTGGTATTGTCTGTTCTGACCTGTACCACCTTTGTAGTAGTTGTATGAAGACTTTTAGCACAGTAACACTACTCTTAGCCCCTGCAGGTTTATGTGCAGGAGTAAATCTGCACTTGACCATGTGTCTTGGGTGGTGTGAACCCCCAGATGGGAGCCCCACTCTAGTAGGGATGCATCTGCTGTCAGACAACTGATAGGGGCTCTTTGCAGAAAAGAAGCCCCTGTCTTAGACTGGTTCCCTCTTTTCCTCCACTGGAGGCCTGTAACAATGTCCGTGTTACTAGAATTAGTTTTAAAAAGAGGGTCCTGTCTCTGACATTATTGAGCCATGAGACTACACTGAACGGCCCTGATCTGTAACCTGGATTCCAAGAATGTGCCAGTGGCAGATGCCATGTGGTCAATAGCCGAAGAAAACTGTCTTGCAGTTTTTGGTTCACTCAGCCTGAATGAGCCCGCTATTAGTGAAATACTATGAAGGAGCAGGAAGAACCTGCCTTACAGGGTATTTAGCTCTGCTCCTATGAACTAGAGTGTTGGAGCAGACTGAAGGTCAGACTTTCTTTAGATTCATCAAGGACCCTAGAGAGTCCAAGAGACCTTAGGCGAGTTGCAGACCGACTCACTGGAGTGATTCTACCACCATCAGCCAGTCATCTAGATATGGGGAAACTGTGACACCTTAACTTTGAAGGCGATCCAACCCCTGTGTATACTCCCAGAGAGTGACCTAATAAGAGTCTGAACCTGAAGTACTTCCTGTGACACTCCCTTATGAGAGTGTGGAAATAATTTAAGTACCGTGATGCCAGGAACCCTTTTAGGTTTTTCCTGGGGTTTGACATGCTTTGTCTTTTTGTTTTTTTGTGGAGGAGACCGGAGTAACAGCCGGACCACCCACCCACTTTTTTTTTTTTTTAACCTGAATCACCCTTCAGGGTGTGTAAATAAGAGATAGTTTCATGCAGATTGGAGGGTGTTGGCTGGTCAGAGCCTGAAGCGCCTGTATTTAGTCTCTTTTGCAACCTTTCTAGTCCTCTTTTTTTCATTGTTGTTAGTGGAAGGAATCTGAATTCAGAGAATCACTGACTCACTACATCCAGGACCACTTGTCTGTGGTGCCAGAAATACCCTGCTGTGGGAACTGCTGATACTGAGGCGCAGCCCCAGCCTGACAGAAAAAAGGGGCTTGCTGTGGTGTATATATCTCAACCTTTTTCATGTAAGCCTTTATCTTTCTCCAAAGAGGAATTACCCTCGACTGGAAAGTCTATAACCTTGGTTTGGGTATCCTGAATGAGGTCTGTGACTCGGAGCCAGGCAAAGCTCCTCTGAACCCCTGTACTTGCCATCCATTCTGGTAGCAGCCACCTGAACTGTTATTTGGCTGCTCTCAAACCAAATTTAGCTGTTTCAGCTACATCATCTGACGGGGGAGTCTGGGCCTTGGCTGACATAGCAGGGGCAGACTACCACAGTGACTTTGGTATTGACATAGGCTTGAGATGTGTGCCTGCCTGATGGCCAAGGCACCTGATAAATATATATATTTTTAAGCCATGTTGTCAATTTTTCCCGGAATCCTTGTTAAGAGGACAGGATGCCAGGGGTATCTTTACCACGTCACAGGCTGTCACTTTAACCACTCCTTGGTGAACAGGGTGGGGGAATAAATTTCAGTTCCCTCCCTGTCCAGCTGAAATTTCTTATGCATCCTCTTATCCAGAGGGGGAACAGAGCTTGGAGTTTGTAAAATATTTAAAGCATCTTCCCTGAATAATTTATCCACAGGAATGGGAAGCTTTTAGTGGGTGTCAGCCCAATCTTTCTCACCAATGTGAATAATGAGGAATAATCCTCAGATGTTCTGTGGGGAGAGACAAACTCATGTTCAGAGGAAACCTCAGATTCAATAGGTTCTCCTCTATTTCATAATAATTACATATTCTTCCTTTTAAATATTAGGAAGACTGCTTTGCAAAGGTCTGCTGCTGAGAGACAGACAGCCCTTGTAAGCCTGAAAGTGTTTTCTTTAGCTGTTTCAGGCATTTCTCCACACTTTTGCCCCCGGAAAAGTTTACAGATTTCACCATATTCATTTAGGTGATCATAGCCAAGGGAAGCAATACACAGCTGTGCTTACCTGTCTTGGCAAATACTTCCCCAATCAGAACAGCCTGCAATTTCTGAAGGAACTGGCAGATTTTATAGCAGACACTGAAGTCCCCAAAATGCTGTCAGCAATGGGGTTATGTGTGCTTAGTTTTCTAATTTCACTGAAGGAACCAGGAGTCAGCTGGTACAACACGCCTTAAAACTGCTTATATGCCCATCTCAGGGCAGCAGTTACAGTATTTGTTGTGGAGTCACCCACAGTAACTTAGGGTGTCAGCTGGTTAGAGCTGAAGGGACCCTTATGTGGTAAAACTTTTTTTTTTTTTTTCCAAGCCTTATCCAGGCATTTCAGTAGTTTTTCCAGCACATGTAATGCAGATTTCACTCTGCTTTTAAATGTTCATGTCAAGATAGGCAAAGCAAGAGAATGTTTAACTTGACAAAAGTTCACCACACTGAATACAAGGTTTGAAACCGGGATCACTAGTTTCTTCTTATAACATTTTCAATGTAAAGCCATTAACAGTTGCAACCGCTAAAAAGAAACATTTAAATTTAAGTTTATTTAGCAGTTGGCGTTGTTCCAAACCGCTGCAGAACCTGGGAACTGAGATAAAATGAACCGAGGCTATCGGTCCAGGAACCGGTATTAGTGGTTCTAAAACAAACTAATTTAATAAAATTAAGCATAACTAATGGAGCTTTTAGTCAGAAAACTCAGATAAATATAAATAACCTCGGTTTACCCCTAATTACACTGAACTGGGAGAAACCCGAGAAAACTTACAATTTAAACACAAACTATGGGTTCACCTAAGTAACAAAGTAAAGGCAGCAAATGAAATGTAAAGAATACTTATGATATTTTATAAGGTTTCTTACTTCAATACAAAAGATGAGGAGAGGATCTCTGAGCATCTAGACTTGACAGGCAGAGAGAGAAATCTGAGGGGTTTAGAACAAAGGCAGTTAGTATAAAACAGCATTTGAAAAGTGGCTCATGCAAAAGATTCCATCATTTGCATATGTTTCAAATTCTCTCTGGGCAGTTCTACTTGCAAGGATGACTGCATAAAGTTATGAATACCCGAGTATTACTGGGGTTAGAATATACCTTTTATTCCAACCCCCATAAAACTTGGTCTAGAATAGACATTTATCTGCTTCGTGTGCAGTACCATTGGCTAGTGAAAGTTTGGCATAGTCCCATACACGTGTCAGACCATGCCATGGTTGCCCTTACACTCTCTGTGGTGGAAAGGCTGGATGCCCCCCAGAAATTTCCCACATATCTGCTGGTGAGACAGGATTTCTGGTCATATCTTATAGAACAGTGGCAGCACTATTAGCTTCTTCAAGTACTATTAGGGCAAGCTGTGGACCCTGCAATAAGAGCAGACTTGATAGACCAAATGGCCTTCTGCTGGCTTCTTCGTATGTTCGTATAAAGAGACAAACTGGGGGTCTGCCACTAATCAAGAGTGTTCTGAGATACTGGCAAGGTTTTTATGAGGGGCAATTAAATATGTTGCAAAATATAAATGGGAGAAGCATGAGAAGAGGTTATCCCTGGAGAGGCAGCTTAGGGATTTGGAACATCGGGTGGCATCTGGCTGGAACGGGAAGGAACACCAGCCTTTGTTTACAACATGCAAAGTGCTTAATCTGCTCCTGACAGAGGCCCAGGCATCCAGGTTCTTCACCAGAAAACAGATTTTGAATGGGGAATAAACCAGGACCTCTTTTAGTAAAGCTTATTTTGGGGGTCCAATGCACATTCCTGTTATCAAGGCACAACAGGGCACCTTGTTGAGGGATAAAGGCCACATTAGGGAAGTATTTAGGCAGTTTTACTAATGACTGTATACTGCATAATGTACAGGAGAGCTGGTAGCGGCACATAGATTTCTGGATGGGATAACCTTGCCTCGCCTCAGACGAGCAGTGAGAGCAGTTGGGCTCTGAAATCACTAAGGAGGAAATTCGTAGGGCTATAGCAGGGCTTGGGGGAAGACTAGTGGCCTGGATGGGTTCACAGCTGAATATTATAAAGAATTAGTAGGCTCCCTGGTGGAACCTTTATGGGAACTCATGTGGGAGGTGAGGGGGCACTTCCTGCTACTTATGAGGCAGCCATCCGTCTCTTATTAAAGCCTGGCAAGGAGCAGAGCGACTGCACCTCATACCGTCCTATTTCTTTGCTGAACTGGGATGTAAAAATCATTGCCAAAGTCCTAGCGAGCCATTTCGAACAGTTACTCCCGGGTTTTTATTTAGTAGTTTAACCAGGTATAGCGCACTAAGCTGGAAGCTTTTTACATGAGCAACCTGGGAGCACAAGGAGGTTAAGTGACTTGCTCAGGGTCACACAGTATGTAAGTGGAAGCTGTAGGATTCAAACCCAGGTCTAGTGTGCTGGATGTCACCAGATTTGCAGCTCAGAGCCTTAGACCACTGCGCTATACTGCCTCACCCAGATCAGACTGGGTCTGTGCGGGGTCGCCTATCTTACCACAATGTACGTAAGCTTCTGAATGTGGTTTGGTGGGCCTCTTGACATCCGGGGCACACTTGTGTGCCTGTCCATGGAAGCAGAGAAGGCTTTTGACCGCACAGAGTGGGAATACCTCTTTGAGGTCATGTTTTGATTTGGCCTGGGAGAAGGCTTCGTTAATGAATAAAACTTATTTTTATACAGGTAATAAAATTGTTAGGGTATCACCCTATTTACAACAATCTCCTGTACAAAACATATATTAACAACACAAACATACAAACATTAAACGTATAATTTCTATCACATACATCTCATTACCACAAAGACGACTACTTTTTAAAACAGACAGGTGTGGTGCAAGTACTTTTTCAAGGCATTTTGGAAAGTGCAGTATGAAGAAATACATTTTAGGTCGTTTGGCAATTTGTTCCAAGATCTGGACACAGAAGTCTGAAACATGGCATCCCCAAATTATGTGATCTGACATTTGAAATATTTAAGTTATTATTTCTCAAATTAAGTCCCTTATCCACCTCATGAATAATGTTTACAATACCCCCTTGTTGCGTTTTTTTTCTTTTGATAAATTGATTTATGACACCACTTTAACCAAACATAACTTTTTGTGGGCATGATGCAGGCACTCTATGCTGTGCCACTGGCCAGGATCTTGTTTAATGGCTCCCTCACGGACCAAGTGGGTTTTTGATGTACAACAGCAGATCGTCTGCATACAATGTAAGCTTATGGGTGTCAAGGCTCCTTGGTTCAACAGGGAGATCGGATCTCTCATGACACTCCATGACAAAGCATGGCAGACCTACAAAAAGAGTGGACTTCTCTCTGATTGGCAAGCCTATAGACAACTGTAAAGCCAAACGTCACCATTTGAAATCTCTACAAACAGAGCACCTCTGCAACCCCAAGGAGTTCTGAAGGCAAGTCAATTCCTTGATAAAAGGGAAGGTTGTAGAAGTCCCAAGATCCATCACTACCAACAGCATCACCCTTAATGATTCCCCATCCATCGCCTTCGCATTTAATAACTTCACCGATCTTCATAAGTACACCTCACCATTCCAAAATTCCTCTACCCAACTCACCGCACACCTCTGAGTATCGGCCCTGAGTTCCACCTGAAGCTGGCCACCCTAAGAAAGGTGCAGAAGCTTCTCTCGAATCTAAAAATCAGACTGCTCTCCTGGCCATGATTCTCTTGAGCCAAAATTCCTTAGACTTGGTGCCCCGGCCCTTGCTCACCCTGTCTGCGACTTGTACAGTCGCTCCTTCCTCTCTAATACTGTGCGAAACAAATGGAAGGTGGCAGTAGTTCTGGTGCATAAGGGTGGCTCCAACTCTATTGTTGACAACTTCAGGCCAATTTCAATCTTCTGTCCCCTGGCAAAGATCCAAGAGCGTATAGTTCATAACCAACTGCAAGATTACCTTGAATCACACAATCTGCTTTCACCGTATCAGCATGGGATCAGAAGGAATCACAGTACCCGAACTGCCTTAATTAAAGTGATCACTGACATCTTTCAGGCAATGGACCAAGGTTCGGCCACAAGTGCCATCTTCATGGACCTCATGAAAGTGTTTGATCTGGTGAACCATAGTCTTCTGCTTCATCAGCTTCATTTAATCGGTTTGGATTCCAGAGTGCTGAACTGGGTAAAAAGCCATCTATCCAGCCACTCTCAAAGAGTTAAGTGGAACGGTTTCCTTTCTGATCTGATGCCCATAACCCATGGAGTTACGCAGGGATCCATCTTGGGTCCAGTGCTATTCTCTATTCATTAATGACCTTCCCAGCTTCTGGACAGGAGTTTCTGTTCACCTATATGCAGATGATGCAATCCTCTACTGTTCCTCTCTGCACCACAATCTACAGTAATTAATAAAGAGCTTGCCTCCGACTTCACTTCCCTTGAGGCCTGGTTCAACCAAAATCATCTTGTCCTCAATACAAAGAAAACCAAATGTATGCTGTTCTCCCACCATCCCCACTTAAAGAATGCTACCTCCTCTATCAGCATTACCTCTCTCAGTGGTGACAAATTAGAGTTGGTCCACTCCTTTAAGTATCTGGGCATTACATTGGACTCTGCACTCTCCTGTTTCCCATGTTACTAAATCTCTGAATCAGAAAATTGGACTCCTCTATCGCATCCACCCTTTTCTCACCTTAGCATCATGTGTAAAGACTGCTACATCTACCCTTTTCTTTCCTAACCAATGGCACTCCACTGCTACTCTCCTCAAGCCTCCTCCTCCCTCTCTCTCCTATCCCAGGATCAGTAGATTTACCTTGGAAGCCATTCCCCATTCACATCACTGTGGTATTCTCTCCTCTCTGGGCAGACTGCCATTTGAAGCTAAACTAAGGTATTCCTCCCAGAGTCTCTTGTTCAAATTTGTCCACAAATTCACACCTCCTTGTCTTAGTGGTCTGATATACCCAAGATAAGCCCCACATGCACTCCGCTCAGCCTCGCTACCTCTGTTAGTCCCACCAAATCTGCGACTGCCCACTGCCCGTAGGTCTTTCTCTTACGCAGCTGTAACTGCCTGGAACTCCCTTCCTCCGACAGCCCTGTCCTGTTCCTCCCTCCATAAATTCCAAACTAATCTGCTTGCCTCGCTCTCAATCTCTATACCCTGTGCCCATTTCCGCTGATATCACACCTTCTTGCCCTCCTTTCCTCATTGCATCCTTTCACCCCCTCCCCTGCCTGTCTCTGAACCGAGTACCTGTCTCTGCCTCTCCCCTCTTCTCACAGAAATTATCCCTATGCTACCTAGTCTTATAGACTTAAAATTGCAGTTGCTTCTGCCTAGCATGAATGCCAATGTCAAAGGCTGCTTTGACCTGTAGTGCTTCTTTATTTCCAACCATATGTGCACAGCAAGTATGCCATCATCAAAGGTCATGTTGCACTGTAGTGTGCTTGTATATACTATTTTTTTTTTGACAACAGCTCACATTTTTTGCACATATTATATTGTCATGCTGTTTGTCTGATGCTCTTAACTTCTTGTACACATGGTTAAGCTGGCTGTCAATTTCTACCATACTGTATTGTTTTTCTATATATTTTGCTTTGTTAGAGGTCTGCTTGCTTGTAGACACTGGGTCAACCCTGAAAAAGGGACTAATTTTCTCAGTGGACTTACCGTTCACCAAAACTCAAATAAATAATTCTCTCTTTATCAAGGGATGCGGCAGGGTAGCCCCCTCTCCCCTCTTCCTTTTGCGTTGGCCATAAAGCCATTGGCAATCTGCATACAGGAAGACCCAAGTATTACTGGGGTCATGGGATGTTCTGGGAAGCCGCATAAGCTTACACTGTATGCAGACGATCTGCTGCTGTACATCAAAGACCCAGATAGGTCAATGCCAGCACTGTCTCATGGGTAATGGAGGAGTTCTCTATCTTTTCGGCTATAAACAAACAAATCTGAATTGCTTTCTCTTGGGTGTGCGAGGTAGGTGATACTAACAATACCTGGGGTCTGCAGTAAGTTACTGGTTCTTTTAAGTACTTGGGGATTAGGATAGGTAGGAACATCAGTTAGTTATATCAGTTCAATTATACCCGCTTATCGCTGCACTTTTTGGAGACCTGTCCCTCTGAGGGAGCTGCTGATTTCTAGATTGGGAAGGCTAAACCTGATTAAAATTAATATCTTGCCCGATTGCTGTACACGATGCAGATGTTACCTAGTGGTTTCACCAATGGTGATCTGAAGAGGCAGGAGGGTGCTTTTGCAACCTTTTTGTGGCAGGGCAGATGCTCTCGAATGAGTCTGCAGAGCCTTAAGGTGGATACGTCTGGGGGGGGGCTTAATTTTCCAGATCTGAAAAGCTATTATGTAGCCGCTCAGTGTCGATACTTGCAGGACTGGGTGCGTCGACCTTTAAGGCTAGTTGGCTGGATCTGGAGGAGGAGGGTTGTCTGGGTCGTTTGTCTACCCACCTTACCGTCTGGGGTCCCAAGGCTTAATCTACACAAGGAGCACCAAACCTGTTGGTGGGATGGGTGCTTGAGGCATGGGGCCACCTGAGGCACCACAGAGGGATGCAGGGTGTGGAAACGCTGATGGTGCCGGTGGCACAGAACCGTTTATTTTTGCCTAGGCTTTCAGAGGATGGGTGTAACGAATGGGAGGCTGGGGGGTTAATTGTTTGGGAGATCTTTATACTCAGGACAAGATCCACACCTTTGTTGATTTACAAGGCGTCACTGGATTGTCACACTCCCATTTCTTCAGAGACTTGCAGGTCCGGGCATTTGGGAGGGGGCTGGGCAGAGATCCTAACACTGCAACACCACTGGCTCAGTTTGAGTAGTTGGTGTACACGGTTAAGGTCAGAGGCCAGGGGCTTTGTCTGAGAGGTGGTCCCATCGGGACAGATTTTTTTTTTTCTGACACCACAGCCAAGAGTAAGGCATTATGGGAACGGGATCTGGTTTCTTATACAGGATGAAGACTTGGGGCCTGTTGTTAGAATCTCATAGGAGAATCCTTTTATGCAACAAGTATAAAGAATCTCAATTTAAATTTATTTATAGATTATACTGCCCCTCAGTGATTGTACATAAATATCATCCCACAATTCCCCCTTTATGTGGTAGGTGTCAACTGGCAATGGGTACATATATATACACTATTTTTGGACATGTCTGGTCCTGGCGACTTTCTGGAAGGGTATATATATTGTGAACTTTTAACATGGCAGGTCAGCAAATTCCAGTGACACCTGTAGCCATGCTTTCTGGCACAGAAGATACGGGCTTAGAGGGGTGGAAACTATTGTCTCGATGGATACAAGTCTTATTAATTCTGGCCCGCAATATATTATGAATACCTGGGTACGCGTACACCCTACAATTTGTCAGTGGAAAGCCTCATCAATACAGGGCCTGCTTTGGAGTGCTTGTAGTTTGTCCTCAAGGGTGGGGGCGATTTTTCAGTGTGGGAGCCCTTCCTGAATTCTCTGTCCCACCCAGGAAGCCCAAACTCTGCAGGAGGGAATAGTGTCACTTCCTACAGCTTCTCCCAGGCCTACCCCCTGAAATGTTGCCTGGGAATTATACCCTCGCCCATCACACAGACTCATCTCAGATACAAGTGATTTTTAATACTTAATTGATCGTAGTTCTTATACCATCGCTACAGGAACCAAATCTTTATATGAGAATGGACAGCATATTTTGTTCCTTATATTTCATAAATTTTGTATAATATGTATATTTCCTTATAAGAGCTGCATTTCACAGGGTTTTTGTTTCAGTCCTTCTGTATTAAATTTATTCTGCTTTTATAATTGCCCTGAAAGTGTATTATGATGTATGGCTCTTTGAAAATTAATAGAAAAAAATTATACAAAAAAAATATACTGTAAAGTCTTCAAGCTGGCTCCTCCCACCCACCCAGGTGGTAACTCCCCAGGAACCGCCCATGATGCCAGTTCTGCCTGCTGGAAGCAGTAGAGCGCGCCACTGCCAGGGAGGTTGGGTGGGTCCATGGGAATGATCATATACCACTCCTAGAAAGTACAGTTGTGTATTAACAGTAACAGTAGATCTTCGAGGGTATCTCTTGCAGCAGGTAATACACTTGGGTCGTCACCAGAGGGCGCTGTGGTGCACAGCAGCTCTCTTCTAGCAGTCTTTCCCAGGGTCCGCACACATCATCATTCTGTTTTATATCGCGCCCGTCGGGCGCAGCGGTTGATTTCAAGATGCCGGGCGAACCGGGTTCAGGAACGGACCAGGGTCGCTGGAGGCGGCGAGGGGAGAAGGATAGAGCGTCCTAGCGACTGCTCTCCTTCTCTGGGGAGGGGAAGTGTCTGAGCATTGTGACTCCTGGCGGAGGCCAGGAGTCGCACCGCCACCGACACCTCGCAGATACTCAGGGGCGGGGCGGATGCTGGCGCCATTGCACGACCCCGCCTCCCCAAAGGAAAAAGCTGAAAAATAGCTACCGGCCACTGCTAATGAAGCTCGCCACGGCTTCGATTAGCTCCCCGGGCCAGCCCTCCGACCTAGTCCGAGGACTGCGGCATGTAGGGGGGAGTGCCGCAGCCCCACCGTGAGGGGCAAGCCACGTGTATCGGAGGGCTCGAGGCTGATGCGGGGAGTGGAAGCCTGTGGCCCGTGACCGGGCCAAGAAACACCAGGCAGCCGGCAGCTTGCAAAAAAAAAAATTCTGCCCCTATATAAGAGTGGGCGGTCCCTAGTATCTTCAGTTCCCCGCCGGATTCAGCTCACCAAGCAAGGACCAAGGAAGAGTCGAGGTATCGAAAGTATCCCTTCCCATATATATATTTGGATCAGAAGTTGTGCTCTTAAGAGAAGGAGGGGGATGGAGAGGGATGGTACCTGCTGCAAGAGATACCCTCTAAGATTCACTGCTACGGTGGCACGTGAACTGTACTATCTTCCATGGGATAATCTCTTGCAGCAAGTAATACACTTGGGATGACTCCCAAGCAGTAAACCCCGGAAGGGTGGAAAGTTAGGACAGCGCGGCCAAAGGCCATCCTTCAGCGCGAGGCAACGCCCAAGTTGTAGTGCTTCGTGAAAGTATGTATTGTGGAACACGCAGCTGCATTGCACATATCTGTGATAGAAACCCCTTTGAAGCAGGCCACTGTTGTGGCCATGGCTTGGGTAGTATGGGCTTGGACAGGTCCTGGTAATGGCTTGTTATATTTCTTATAACAAAAGATTATACTATGTGCCTACCAGTTGGAAAGGGTCTGTTTAATGACTGGGAAATCTTCCCTGGTTGAAGCCAAGGCAACAAAAAGCTGAGTAGTTCTTCTGAAAGATTTGTATGATTTATAGGTGTCAGCGTGGCTCAGTTGGTAGCACATCCGCCTCTGGACCAGAAGGTCGTGGGTTCTCGTACCACGTCGGGATTGGACTTGCACCTAAAAATCACTGGCATCCGAGTGCAGTATTGGGGGGTGCTGTTCTGCTGGGGTGTGCCATCCTTCGGATGAGACGTTAAACCGAGGTCCCTTCTACCCATCCTGGTGTTGTCCTGGTGGGTGTCCAGGTGGAAGTAAAAGAACCCAGGGCACTCTTTGCAAAGAGTAGGGAACATTCCCGGTGTCCTGGCCAACATTCCCCTTCCCATAAACCGGTTCATGCAATTATCCAGGCTGTGTGTGGGTGATGATGCGATATAGCCGCCACCACACATTCAGTCACTTCATTACCAGTCTAGCATTGCTTGTAAAGCGCTTTGGATGTATGAAAAGCGCTATATAAATGCTGATTCTTCTTCTTCTTCTATATAGTATCTCAAAATGCACTGAGCATCTAAATGTGTAGGAAATATTCTTCCTGATTAGAGTGCTCAGGGTAGTAGACTGGCAGTTCTATGGACTGATTTAAGGTGTGTTCCGAGACCACCTTAGGTAAAAAGGAAGGACTGGTACGAAGAGCCACTCTGTCCTTGTGAAAGATTAAGTAAGGCTCTCTATACATTACGGCATGAAGCTCAGAAATACGGCGAGCTGAAGTGACAGCAACTAAAAATACTGTCTTCCAGGAAAGGAAGTGGAGGTTGCAAGTGGCCGCCGTTTCAAAGAGTTTGAGGGTCAGCTTTTCCAACAGGAAATTCAAGTCCCAGGGAGGGGAGGGCCGTCTGATGGGAGGTTTGAGGTGCAACATTCCCCTTAAGAACATCTTGGCAAGATGGTGCTGATAAAGTAGTCTCCCTTGTAAAGGCTCATGAAAGGCAGAGATAGAGGCCAAATGAACTTTAATACAGAAGCAGCTCAAGCCTGTCTCGGCAAGCGAAGCCAAGTGGTCCAATACCTTAGTCAATGGACATGGATAAGGGTCCAACGACTGGGAAGTGCCCACATGGAGAAGCGTTTCCATTTAGCATTATGTTTCCCTGGTAGATGGTTTGCATGAAGCCAACAAAATATTGGCCACTGGTGAGGAGACTTGAAGGCGGGCTATGAAAGTATCATCAGGAGTCAAGCGTGAAGGTGGGAGGCTTCTGGGAAACCAGAGGGACTGTGGAAGAAATAGGATGAAGTATAAAAAGGTCTAGCCCCTGGGTGGTAAAGACCTGGCTGAGAAAGGGATCAGAGCAGTGCAGGAAGAGTTTGTAGAGTTGGGGAGGGGCCTTAGACAAAGTAGCATGCACGGTAACCTTCTCGGAGGTGCTGCCTGTCTATGGCATGGATGAGGCTAGGGTGCTCCACACCATGGGATTCAATCAGTGGTTGAAAAACTGGTGCAGAGCTCAGGGATTTGGCTTCATTGGGGACAGGGGGTCCACCTGGAGGGATGCAGGCATATACTGGCATGATGGTCTGCATCTGTCTAGAAGGGGAACCAGGATCCTAGGTGATAGGTTTAAATGCTTCACTAGCAAGCATTTAAACTAGCTGGGCGCACTGGAAAGGAGACGGGAAATCAACCCCTCCCAAAAAAAAAAGGGTAGTAGTGAGGTAAACATCAAGATACAGATGTCGATAGGGAGATGGGCAGGGGTAAATGGAGAAAATGACAAAGGCAATAAGGACAGGGATGGGGCAAAAAGTGGTAAGGCCATCAAGAAATGGAGGGTAATGAGTACCAATGCCCGTAGTCTGGGCAACAAGCTCCCTGAACTTGTGGCCTTGAAGGAAGAGGGATGCTTGGATCTCGTAGCAGTCACAGTAACATGGTACGCAGAGAACCATGACTGGGATGTTAACATACCAGGGTACACAACCTACAGGAGAGACAGGGAGGGTAAAAGAGGGGGGAGGAGTAGCTCTCTATGTAAGGGAAGGGATAAAGGCAACGGAACAAAAAAGTAAACTTGGAGGAGAGGAGGCACTGTGGGTCACCTCAGAGACTGGAAACAGCATCACAACCGCACAGGGGTTAGATACAGACCCCTTGTCAGGAGAGGAATGGACAAGGATATGATAGAAGGAATCCTTAGGATGGTAGAGAAAGGGGAGATACTGTTGATGGGGAACGTGAATATGCCAGATGTTAACTGGAGCACCTTTGCTGCAGCCATATCCAAGAGCAGGGTCATTCTCAATGCCCTACTGGTGGCATGCCTCAGACAGCTAGTTTTGGAATCCACTCATGAGGGAGCAATTTCAGACCTCATACTCTCAAATGGGGACAGCAAGAGGATCTCAGATCTAGAAGTGGGTAGCCATCTGGGAAGAAGTGACCACCAAACAGTGTGGTTCACAATAAACACAGCTACAGAGTCAAGCCATATAAAAGTGAGGGTACTTGACTTCAGGAGGGCTGACTTTGGCAAGATGGGAGAGTGCCTTAGAAAAGCACTAGCAAACAGGCTAGAAGGAGGGGTGGAGCAACAGTGGGGAAACATCAGAACTGCCATCACAGAGGAAATAAGCCTTTGTGTGAAGCAAATAAAAAAAATCAGAACAAAAGAAAATGCCACTATGGTTCTCAAAAGAGGTGGCAGAGAAGATTAGGGAGAAAAAGACATCATTTAGGAAGTATAAGGAAACACAGAAGGAGCAGGACAGAGTACCAGTTAAGGCAGAAGGAAGCAGGGAGGGAAGTCAGAACAGCAAAGGCCCAAACTGAGGAAAAGATAGCCAACTCGGTTAAGAAGGGGGACAAAACCTTTTATAGGTACATCAGGGAGCATAGAAGAAGACAAAGGGAGGGATAGTGAGGCTGAATAGAAAGGACAGTGGGTGGGCAGAAAGGGACAGTGAAAAAGCAGGGATACTGAACAAATACTTCTGCTCAGTATTCACAAAAGAGGAGGGGGAGGTGCCTAATCCAATTAACATAAGCACTCTGGATAGGGGGGTTGATCCCAGTCCTTTCACAGAAGGAAGGGTTCTGAAAGAACTACTAAAACTGAAGATGGACAAAGCAATGGGTCCTGATGGAATTCACCCTAGAATTCTAAAAGAATTAAGGGGAGAACTAGTGACACCACTGACTACCCTTTTTAACAAATCATGGGAGGATGGTGTGGTACCAGAGGACTGGAGGAAGGCAGATGTGATTCCCCTTCACAAAAGTGGGAGCAAGACAGCGGCAGAAAACTACAGACCTGTCAGTGTGACCTCTGTGGTAGGGAAAGTGATGGAACCACGGCTGAAGGAAAGAACTGTTGAGTACCTAGAGGAAAGTTAGGCTGCGGCAAAGGACCCAAGGCAGCATGGCTTCACAGCGGGAAGGTCATGTCAGACGAATCTAATTGATTTCTTTGACTGGGTGATCAAAGTAGTAGACCAGGGAAGGGCTGTGGACATGGCCAGCCTAGACTCTGGCAAGGCATTTGACACAGTCCCACACAAAAGATTAATAATCAAATTAACCAGCCTGTGAGTGGGTCCCAGGGTGGTAGCCTGGGTAAAACACTGGCTGAACAACAGGGCACAGAAGGTAATTGTAAATGGAGTCCACTCTGAAGAAAGGGAGGTCACTAGTGGGGTACCACAGGGTCCAGTCCTTTTTTAATGTCTTTATAAGTGACATTGCAGAGGGAATGGAAGGAAAAGTATGCCTCTTTGCAGATGATCCAAAGATCTGCAATAGGGCTGATACACAAGGAGGCATGGAAAGGATGAGAAGGGACTTCGCAAGGTTGGAGGAATGGTCAGAAGTATGGCAGCTGGTTCAATGCAAAGAAGTGCAAATAATGCACCTGGGAAACAAAACCCAGGGAAGATTACACAAGTGGGGAGGTAGTAACAACAACAAAATTGGAAAGAGACCTGGGATAATCATATCAGATGACCTTAAGGTCAGCAAACAATCTGAGAAGGCAGTAGGGAGGGCTGGGGGGATACTGGGATGTATAGGGAGAGGCATCACCAGCAGGAAAGAGGAAGTTGTTATCTCTCTGTACAGACAGTTGGTGAGACCCCATCTGAAGTACTGCGTCCAGTTCTGTTGACCCCATCTCTGCAAGGACATAGACAGGATGGAGGCAGTCCAGAGGAGGGCTACTAAAATGGTCCATGGTCTACAAGACAAGCCATATGAGGAGAGACTAAAGGAGCTTAATATGTATACCCTTGAGGAAAGGAGGGAGAGGAGGGGACATGATAGAAACTTTTAAGTACCTTAGTGGAATCAACAAAGTCCAAGGGAGTAGTATCTTTCAGAAAAAGAGATGCAAGAACAATGGGACACAATTTGAAGATGGAGGGAAGACAGCTCAGGGGCAATGTGAGGAAATTTTTTTCACAGAGAGGGTGGTGGATGCATGGAACAGCCTTCCTGAGGAGGTTGTGGGGTCTAAAACTGTGGGAGAATTCAAGAATGCATGGGACAGACATGAGGCAATTCTTGTGGGGGGTAGGAAGAAATAGGCTGTTGGTTAACTAGGATAGTACAGTTACTTAAGAACTTACCGTAACAGTAGATCTTCAAGAAATGGAAATTACGTACCTTCCGTAATTCTTGATCTTCTTGGACGAGTCTCCACCACTCATTCACACTAATGGGAACTGTATCGAGGCACTAGGACCCAGCAGGAGCAAACATTTTTGCCAGAGGGTCGCGGCCAGAGATGGAGCCGCATGAAGCGCACCACGAGCCCCAGCTCATGCGGTAATAACTATCTCGGCGCTGACCCTCCAACCGCCTCAGTATCTTTTTTTCCCGAGGAGGTGCAATGTAACTAACCTAGAAGGCCAGCCTAACCAAAAAAATGGACATAAGATAGTCCGGACGACCCGTATAAGAAGGGTCAACAAAGAAGTCTTCACAGCCTAAGATTGAGGGAATGAAGACCAACAACAAAGGTGAGCTCGGGGGATGGAGGGTAGGCGGGTGAATGAGTGGTGGAGACTCGTCCAAAAAGATCAAGAATTATGGTAGGTATGTAATTTCCATATCTTCCTGGACATAAAGTCTCCACCACTCATTCACACTAATGGGACAGCACCAAGCTAATAATCCCCCAGGGGACGGCAGGAGAGACCAAGAGCTCATAGTTTTAGGACAGGAGTCCATTAAGGATGGTTCTGCCAAAAGAAAGATGTCATCTGGCATGGACATCCAGGGCATAGTGTTCGACGAAAGTATGTACTGAGCTCCAGGTAGCCACATTGCAAATATCTGCAATGGGCATGTTGAGGATTTCCGCTAGGGATGCCGCGACCGCTCTAGTAGAGTGAGCATACACTCTGCCCTCCAGCTTAACCTGCGCCATGGCGAAGGCATGCCACCAGCCATGCTGAAATACATCTGATAGCGACCGGTTGACCCAACCGGGTCTCGCTGAAGGAAACAGTTGTTGAGCTCTGAGAAAGTCTTTTGTTCTATCTAGATTGAAATGCAAAGCTCTTTTGACGTCCAAGGAATGAAGAGAACACTCTCCTTCATTTTGGAAGTTCGCAAAGTAGGAAGGAAGGACCAAAGGTTGGTTTAGATGGAATTCTGAAACAACCTTAGGGAGAAACTTAGGATGGGTCCTAAGAACTACTTTGTCTTTATGAAACACAGTATACGGAGGGTCTGTGACCAAGGCATGTATCTCAGAGACCCTGCAGGCTGAGGTAATGGCCACTAGGAAGGCTGTCTTCCAGGTGAGAAATTTTAACTCACAGGTAGCTAGAGGCTCGAAAGGTTTGAGTGAGCATGTCTAGCACCAGATTAACGTCCCAGGTTGCGACTAGACGTCTTATAGGAGGTCTGGTATGCAGAACTCCCTAAAGAAACCTCTTGACCACAGGTAACTGAGCCAGTAACAAGAAAAGTACTGGTTCATGATGAGCTGAAATGGCACAAAGGTGAACCTTAACTGTAGAGTATTGCAGACCTGAATTTGAGAGGTCTAAAAGGTACTCTAGAACTCTATCTGGTGTGCAGGAAAAAGGATTCAGAGTATTTTGCACACCAGAGCAAAAAACGCTTCCATTTGGCTGGGTAAGTTTTCCTAGTGGCTGGCTTGCATGCAGCCAGAAGAGTATCTGAAACCCTACGAGACACATTGAACCTGTTCACGTCTATCTCTTCAGGAGCCAAGTGTGAAGGTGAAGTGACCTCAGATTGGGATGGACCACAGGCCCCTGAGTCAGAAGGTTCGTCTGAAGGGGAAGCGGTTTCAGAGGGTTTCCGACATACTGTTGAGTAGTGGAAACCATATCTGTCGAGGCCAGAAGGGAGCAATGAGGATCATTTTGTCCCCCTGGGACTCAAATTTGAGAAGTACTCTCTGAATTAGAGGAAGAGGTGGAAAGGCGTATAGAAAGAGTTTTGTCCACCGCAGCCTGAACGCATCCTGACAGAAAATGCCAGGCTCTGGATTTCTGGAGCAGAAGAGAGGCAGTTTTGTGCTGAGTGGGGATGCAAAAAAGTCCAGGTCTGGAGTTCCCCACACTGCGAATAGTGACTAAGCTATGGCTGAGTCGAAGGACCATTCGTGAGGATCTGTCTCTGTTCTGCTGAGACGATCTGCCAGTTCGTTCTGCACTCCCGGTAGGCAGACCACCTGAATTAGAGCCTTGTGCTCCAAGCACCAGTCCCACACACTCATTGCTTCAATGCATAAGGGGTAAGAATGAGCACCACCCTGCTTGTTGATGTAATACATCACTGCTTTGTTGCCTGTTTGAAGGAGAATGTTTTTGTGACAGAGAATGTCCTTCAAAGCCCGGACTGCATAAAGGACAGCTCTCATTTCTAAGACATTTTATGTGAAGTTGGGACCGTCCCAGTCCACGTACTCTTGAGTGTGGAGAGTTACAGTGAGCTCCCACCCCATCAGGGACGCATCCATGGTAATGGAAATCTGATGATCCAGAGGAGCAAAGGGTATCCTTCAGAAGATTGTCCTCTTGACCACCAGGTGAGTGACTTCTTCAGAGGTTCTGTCACTTTGATGAGAAAGGACTGAGGTGCGTGGTCTGGGACCACTGAGCATCCATTGAGAGGTCCTCATGTGGAGGCGTGTTAGGGGTACAGTGAACACTGAGGATGCCATGAGACCTAGCATCCATTGCATTGAGAGAGCTGACACCGAGCTGCTCTCTCCGATGTATTGGGCCATCTGAAGGATATCGCTCCTCCTGTTCTCTGGAAGAAATGTTTTCGCACAGGAGGTGTCCAGAAGAGTTCCTATGAAGAGGAGCCTCTGGGAGAGCTGCAACTGCGATTTTTTGAGGTTTAGCAGAACTCCCATGGACGAGGAGAAGCTATACATGCAAGGCCCAGAGTTCCTTGTATGGAAGGACTTGCTAGAAGCCAATCAGTCAGATATGGGGAACACTTGTATTCCAATTTTTCTGAGATGTGCCGCGAGAATGCACAACACTTTGTAAAACTTGGCACCGAGGATAGCCCAAAGAGCAGGACTCTGAACTGATAATGCTGTCCCAAAGCCACGAACCTTAGGTATTTGTGATGCTTGGTGAATAGGAATGTGCTGGTAAGCATCCTGCATGTCCAGGGAGGTTAACCAGTCGTGTTGATGAAGCAAAGGTAACAGGGTTCCTAGCGATATCATTTTGAATTCTCTTGGGCAGGAATTTGTTCAATTTATGAGGTCCAAAATGGGGCGCATGCCCCCCGGTTTTCTTCGGAACCAGAAGGCAATGGGAGTAGAACCCTGTGTTCCACTGCCCTGTTGTTCAGAAGGCCTTGTATCTCGGAGGCGAGAAGTTCTGACTGAAGAACTGACAGCCTGGGCTGTCATCTGGGGGGACGATCCGGAGGGGTGTCCAAAAGATTGAGGGAATACCCCTCGCGGATTATCCGGAGGACCTATTTGTCCGAGGTTATGGACTTCCACTAATTGTAAAAGTGAGTCAAACGACCTCCCACCGCTGAGGAAGAATCCCCCTCGGGCAGCTGAGGTGGGACGTGGGCCAACAACTCAGGAGGCAGCACTAGGCGCTTTGGGTCCTCGCGCCTTCTGCTGCATTTTCATTAGAGGCTGAAGGACTTGGTTTTTATTAAAACTTCCCCTGCTTTTGCCTTGAAAGGACCGATGGTTATGAAACTGGCGTTTGTTAACACCCCCTCGAGAGGGAGCAGGAAGAGGTCGAGCCAGTTTAATGTCTGACCTAGTCTTTTGTGTGGCCTCTAGAGCTTGTTCTACTTGAGGGCTGAAGAGGTACACACCATCGAAAGGCAATGCCATTACCTGCTGCTGTGCATCATTCGTGAAACCTGAATTGCGCAGCCAGGAATAGCAGCGGATACAAATGCCTGTCGCTTGGGAGGCAGTATCGAAGGTGTCCATAGCTGCTTTAACCTGCTGGTTGTGGGACTCGATACTCCTGGTTATGGTATGAAGAAGCTCTGAATTAGTATCCAACTCTGGTAGAGCTTCAACCATTTGTTTAAGCGAATGCCAAAGGATATACTTATATTGAGAGAAATAGCCTTGGTAGCCGGCAATACACATACCTAGGGTGGAAGCAGCAAAGACTCTCTTACCCAAAGTGTCTATCTTACGAGATTCTTTGTTAATAGGTAGAGCTGTAGTAGTCTGGGGAAGGACGACCTTATCATTCTCTGCCAAGACTACAACAGGATCCGCAAAGGCTTGGGATGCCAAAATAGGTCGATCCTTGGGAGCAGCATATTTCCTATCTATGGACTTAGCCACCGAAGGAATGAGAGCAGGATTATTCCATACCATTTGAGACAGCATCTCAAAGGAGGACCGTACCAGAAGAGTCACATCCATAGGGATCTCCGGAACATGGAGGTTATTGGGAGTCTTAATTTCCAAGGATTGATATCTGCAGTTTGGAGAGAAAGGGTGGAATTCAAGTTTTCAGCAGAGACTTAAAGGACAGGTCCTCACCAAAGGCTCTGCAGCAGGAATAGATCCTGTTCCTTCCACATCATCACCCAGCCTAAGTTCTGGGTCAGGCTCAATGTCATCTCCTGACAGTCCAGGAGGGACCGTATGGACAGGGAAAGAGTGAAATTCAGAAAGAAATGAGGAAGGAAAAGGATTAAATGAAGAGGAGTCCTGGAGGCTGGATGACGCCATAATGGGTCTTGCGCGAAGAAGCATGACGGTGCGAAAAATACTCACGGGCGCTGAGAAGCCACACAGCGCCAAGAGTACGCTGAGAGGCTGGACTGTGCAGAGAGGCCACACAGCACCAAAAAGCCGGATGGCGATTTAAAAGCTGGACGGCACCGAAGCCACATGGCACCGGAGCACACGCGCGAGAAAATCAACGGCATTCTGGATAGGACGAGATCAGCGCCAAGACAGCGCCGGGTGGCATCGACGCCAAGGCGTCGAAAACATCCCAAGATTCTGAAAAACAGGATTCGAGGAGAAAGAAGGATTAATACCAGGAGATAGAGGCATCAGTGTGGCCCCCTGCGCCGCAGCCCTGTGAGGGGGGAAAACACCTAAGCACGGAGTCGACGGCACTGAAGACGGTGCCGCGAGACTAGGGAGCCTCAACCGCCCTACCTGATCTCCCAAAAAGCCAGAAGGCCCCTGAGTGACCGGGCCAGGCAGCTGGACCAACCTCCGAGCCCACTGCTCCATAAGAGCAGCCCACTGATGAAACTACTCATCTGAAGACCTACCAGAGGGCCGGGTAGGGCTCCGATGTCGAAGACATCAGCTACCAGAAACAGAAACCGGCGACTCCGAAGGAGGAGACCGGCAACTAGCCCCAATAACTGACCATCTACACACAGACATATCTGAGGGCGACCTCGAGTGATGCCTTCTCTTTCTCGACCTGTGGGCCGAAGAACAGCTCGAGGCCAAACAGTGCCGAGAGTGCGACCATTTACTTTTATGCTTTCAAGGGGACCACCCACTCCCTCGGGCATTGGACTGTCCGTTGACAGACCCTCCCCTCAGGAGAAGGCGGTGGACCGGACCCAGCCCGGCTGACTGAACAGCTTTCATACCAAGTCTCCCTACTGTCACCTGACCCGCTCATGGTCGACTCCATCAATGTAGGTTGAGACGACTTCTTTAAACAAGAATAAATAAACTAAGTGATACTTTTCAAAATATTACTACAAAACAATAAAACTGAAAAACTAAGCTAGTTTGAAGTTTGACTCCCAATGAGCGTTATCATCACTGAAGCGCACTGACGGTGGGAAAAAAAGAACTGAGGTGGCTGGGGGGTCGATGCTGAGATAGTCATTACCGCACTGTTAGCTTCATGTGCCACTCACAGCTCCATCTCTGGTGCAGACCCTCAGCAAAAAAGTTTGTCCGCTGGGTCCCTACTGCCTCTGGCGCAGTTCCCGTTAGTGTGAATGAGTGGTGGAGACTTTATGTCCAGGAAGATCAGCTCTTGCAGCAGGTTACACCATTAGGACTGAAGCCGGCAGGCGCCAGGACCCCACGGAAATGTTCTAGCTAGCAGTATCCAGTGGAGACCGCCCCTGACTTTAGCTCCGCCCCCGAAGTCAGGCATCATACAAAAGGGGGCGGTCCCCCAGAATCCCAAGATCTCCCACCGGAGACTTCCGGCTGCTAGATGACATCTGAAGTGGAGACTGAGAATCTGCCTTCAAAGAAGGTATGCAGCAGGGAGGTGTTGAAAACGCTGAATCCTAGGTAGTAATGAATGGAACAACTATCTCCAGAGGGGAAGGTGGGAGGGGAAACTACCTGCTGCAAGGGCTGTTCTCGAAGACCTACTGTTACAGTAAGTTCTTATGTAACTGTACTATCTGACTTCGAGAAACAGCTCTTGCAGCAGGTTACACCATTAGGACAGATTCCCAAGCAATTCTGGAAATCCCTCTCAGATGGCAGGAGGCTAGGGAGAGATCATGAGTTGAACCAGAGCCTAGGACAGTAGTCCCTGAAGGACTGCTAGACCAAAACCAGCTCTTCATCGTGAAGCAACGTCCAGGCTATAATGCCTGATAAAGGTGTGCATGGTGCTCCAAGTAGCTGCTGCGCAGATGGCTGAAGTGGACACGTTCTTCAGAGCAGCAAAGGAGATAGCCACCCCCCTTGTGGAATGTCCCTTAACCGAGCCCGGTAGGGACTTGTTACGCTTCTGGTAACAGAACGTGATACAATGAATTAACCATCTAGAAAGATATTACTCAAGAGACCGGAGCACCCAGCATCCTATGGGCGAAGGAGACAAAAAGCTGATCAGATTTATGGTGTTGTCTGGTTCTGGTCAGGTAGCATCTAGACACCTATGCACATCAAGAGTGTGCAGCAGGGCCTCTCCTCTACTGGAGTACTTTGGGAAGTACAGTGGTAGGTCAATATCCTGGTTAAGAGTAAGGGCTGAGACCACCTTAGGCAGAAATTTTGGATTTGTCCTTAGGGACACCCTGTCCTGGTGAAAAACCAAATAAGGTTCTTTGCACATGAGTGCGTGAAGCTCAGAAATCGTTCTGGCAGAAGTAACAGCAACTAAAAATAACGTCTTCCATGCAAGAAGACATAGTTCACAATCCACGGCTGGTTCAAAAGGAGGTAGCGTAAGCTGCTCCAGGACGAAGGGTAGGTCCCAAGGAGGAATGGGATCCTTAATCAGAGGCCTAAGGTGGAGAACACCTCTCAAAAAGGCACATGCTGTTTCCAACTGGGGTATGGACTGTAGGCCTACAGATGCGTGATAGGCCTAGATGGCACAAAGGTGTATTTTTATCGAGGAGTAGGCCAAGCCTGCCTGAAATAGGGACATGAGGTAGTCTAATACCAAACCCTCAGGACAATCCAGTGGGGAAAGTCCCCGAGCTTGAGCCCAGAGACAAAATCTGCACCATTTCATGGCATATGTGGCATGAGTGGCCAGTTTTCTAGCAGCCGCTAGAACATCTGCTACCTCTTGTAAGACCCCGTAGCGTATGACTGATATGTCCCTAGGAGCCAGGCATGCAGGTTCAGAGGGCGTAGGTGTGGATGGACCAAGGACCCTGCCTCCTGGCACAGTAAGTGACAGCTGAGTGACAGAGGCACCAGTGGTTCCAGAGAAAGTTGGTAGAGCAGAGGGAACCAAATTTGCCTGGGCCAAAAGGGCGCTATTAAGATCAGCATCGCCTGCTCTATGCAGAGTTTCAGAAGAACCCTCTGGATCAAAGGGAAGGGTGGAAATGCATAGAGGAATCTGCCTGTCCAGGAGAGGGACAATGCGTCTTGCCAGAGAACACCAGGCCCTGGATCTAGCGAGCAGAAATTGGGCAGTTTTTCGTTGGATGGGGACACGAAAATGTCTAATTCTGGTGTCCCCCATCTGGGAAACAGATCCTCTACGAACTCTTGGAGTAGTTCCCATTCGTGGACTCTGGCCTGAGAGCGGCTCAGATGGTCTGCGATAACGTTGTCCACTCCTGGGACATGTACAGCTATAAGGTTTGCGCCGTGTTGAAGTACCCAATCCCACACCCTCATGGCCTCCCTGCAAAGAGGGTAGGATGAGTGCCTACTTGTTTGTTGAGGTAGTACATCACCATGGTATTTTCTGTTTGTAGCAGAAGAGTACCCGCTGGAATCTCAATTGGAAGGCCTGCAAGGCATAAAGACCACTCTCATCTCCAAAATGTTTATGTAAAGGTCAGCTTCCTGGTTCGTCCACAAGCCCTGACACCATTGAGGTGTGCTCCCCAACCGGACCCCGAAGCATCTGTGGAGTGTGTCACAACCGGAGACGGTGCAACAAAGGGGACTCCCAACGAAAGGTGCTCTGGGATGAGCCACCATTGCCAATCACGGATGACGGCATTTGTGATCCTGATTGGATGCTGCAGATGGTCTTGCTTCTGACCCCACTGCACCCGTAATATCCACTGGGTCACCTGCATGTGGAGATGGGCTAAAAGAACTGTTGCAATGGCCGCAGCCATGTGTCCGAGCAAGCAAAGGACCAATCTTGCTGTAACGGTCTTCTTCGCCAAGATATCCTTTATAAGGGATCTGATGTGTCCTGGGGCAGAAAGGCTTTCCCCTGGACGGTGTCCAGGACTGCGCCTATGAACTGCAGTCTCAGACGGAACCAGGTGCAACTTCTCCCAATTGATGGTGATGCCCAATGACCCGAAGAGGGAATAAGTACAATGGATCGCCGACATTAGGGCCTCCTGAGAGGGGGCCATGAGGAGCCAGTCATCCAGGTAGGGGAACACGTAGTGACCTTGTTTACTGAGAGTTGCCACTACGACTGCCATGCACTTCGTGAATACCCGAGGTGCCGAGGACAGCCCGAAGGGGAGGGCTCAGAACTGATAATGGTGACCCAGAAACTCGAAGTGCAAGAATTTTCTGTGCGCCCAAGCTATCGGGATATGCAGGTAGGCATCCTGCATGTCCAGTGATGCTAAGATGGCGCCCTGCTTGAGCAGGGGAATTAGCTCTGGAAGAGTCACCATGCAGAAGCGTTTGTAAAGCACTGAAGCATTGTGGTCGCTGAGGTTCAGAATCGGACGGAGGCCCCTGTCTTTTTGGGAACCAGAAAGAAGTGGGAATAATATCCTGCGCCACTCTGGTTCCGCGGTACGTGCTCTATGGCCTCTTCGTCCAGAAGCGCTATGTCCAAAAGCAGTAGCACCTCCTGCTGAATGAGCAGGGCGTGCTGTCCAGAGTAAAGGGAAAGCAGGGGAGGCCTTGAAGGTGGGTGGTCGAGGAATTCTATAGAGTGTCCTCTCTCTACCAATTATAGAACCCACCAGTTGGCGGTGATCGTCTGCCACCCTAAAAGGTGGCAGGAGATGCAACCCCCGACCTTTTCTTCCCGTTGATCCAGAGGAGGGGCGGAGCTGGGAAGGAGTCATGCTGTGTTGGTGTTGCTCCAGTGGGCTGGGTCGGTTTAGCATATCTCTGACATTGGCCTGGGAAGACCTAGGCTGGGCCTTGTGGTTGAAGTTGCCCTTTGCAGCTGGCTGGAACGTGGTTGTTGCCATTGTTGCCGTCGCGTAAAGCGATCCTGGTTCCACGAAGGAACCAGTCTTGGCCCGTACATGGCCTGTACAGTCCCTCAGCCGCCTTCCGGCCCTGTAACTTGGTGATTACCTTTTCTGATTCTTAACCAAACAGGACATCTCGAGTTGAATGGGACATCCAGGATATTTTTCTGGTCGTCCAAAGTAAATCCGGAGACACAAAGCCATGAATGTCTCTGGAGACAGACGCCTGAGGCTGCTCCGCTGGCTGCAGAGTCCGCCGAGTCATAGGCAGCTCTCAAAACTTGGGTCCCCACGTCTAACCCTGTGTAAAGAAGGTTCAAGAGTTCCTCCCTCTGCTCGCCATCCGGAAGGACTTTAACCAGGTGCTGGCCCTGTTGCCATAGGGCATTCTGAAACTGAACCATGTGTGTCAGATAGTTCAGTGACCTGATGGAGCATGTAGCAGCCGCATACATGCGCCGCCCCAGTGAATCCAATTGCTTGGATTCCTGGTCCGGTGGCTGGGTGCTCAGATGCTGCAGTCTTTGAGACCGGTCGTGTGAGGATGTGATGACCAGTGAATTGGCCTGGGGTTGGTGCGACAAATACGGGTCTTCCACAGGGGCCCTGTACAGGCGGTCAGCCTTCTTTGGCACAGCAGAGGTGGAATGCGAACGTTTCCACGCAGCCTTGGTGACGTCCGAAAAGGTATTCACCAACGGTGGCACTACTACAGGCTTAGGATCTTTCTGCCGAAGATATCTAGCTAGGCGCTATCGTTCGGGGTCTAGATCTTTTGTTTCCCATCCCATATTCTCCGGGATGTGCTGCATAATTTCGGCAAAGGAGGGATCATCCGGAAGTGACCTGGGGAGGTCTCATGGGTCTGGTGATGGAATACGTATGGGAGAAGCAGACCTGGAGGTATCTGAAGACTCTGGTCTAGAGTAGTCCCCCTGCGGAGTGGACCTTCTTCCTCTGGGTCGCTTGGGGCTGGGGGACCCTGAGGGAGATCGTGAAGGGGGCCTTCTCCTGTCTCTGGATCTACCCCTAGGAGGTGGTGTAGGCTCCTTGGGGGTCGGGGTTCTTCCTTCTGGACCCTGGGGAGGGGAGAGAAGAGGAGGAGGCTTTACTGGGACCACATCCTTTTAATATTGTCCCACCAAAAGTGAAGAGATCCTTGACTTCCTGAATGTTCATGCGAGACAACAGGCCTGGCGCAGGGTTGTCCTGCTGCTGTGTATCGGGCCGGATCCAAGGCAAGTCGCCAGTCTGTGCTTGCTCCGGTGGCCTCCGGCCCCTCAGTGTCACCGCCTGGTCATCAGGGCAACGCCAAATCCTCCTCTGATGAACCCCGGTGACTGGAATCAACCGGTGGAGGGAGGGCAGTCAGCTCCGAAGGTCGCTTGACCGACGTCGGGTGCTTGAGGGACATCTGGTCTGATGGGCATTTGGCTGGTGAAGGATCGACAACCCGCTTAGGTTCCGTCGTCCACTTGAGTGACGTCAGGCCAACATTTAGTAAGCAAGACATTTTGCAGGAGAAGTTCTAGTCGTCGTTTGCTAATTAGGTGTCCATGAGGCCGATGCTGGTGAGTCGACGGCAGGAAAAGAACTGGGGATTCTGGGGGACCACCCCCTTTTGTATGATGCCTGATGTTGGGGGTGGGGCCGTCGTCGGGGTGGTCCCCGCTGGATACTGCTAGCTAGAAAATTTCCGTGGGGTCCAGGTGCCTCCCGGCTTCAGTCCTAATGGTGTAACCTGCTGCAAAAGCTGTTTCTCGAAATAAGATCTGCAGCTTATCCTGTAGGTAGGTAGGGAAATGGGCAGACTAGTTGGGCCAGGCGGTCCTTATCTGTCATCAAAGTCTATGTTTCTATGGTCCTGGTCACTGTCCGACTGGCCCCTGTGACAGAACGGTTGTGAAGGAGGAGGGGCGTAGAAATGGCAAAAATGGAAATTACGTACTTACCGTAATTCTTCATCTTCTTGGATGGAGTCTCCACCACTCATTCACACTAATGGGAGTATGCCGGAGGTGATAGGACCCCGCGGGAGCCAAAAATCTTCAGGAGGGCCGTCTCTGGGATAGGACCGCACATGCGAGGCACCACGAGACTAGCTCGAGCCGTACAGGCTATCTCAGCATCAACCCTCCAACCGTCTCAGTACCTTTTCGACTGAGGAGGTGCAGCATAACTAATGAAAAAAAACCTGACCCTAACCTCTGGGCTTGTGAAGGCCCAGATGACCCTTGTAAGAAGGAGAATAAGTGACAAGATGTCTACTGGCTCAAGGTAGACTGAAAATGCACAGAGTAGTACCTTCACTGCTGAGTATGGCAGACCTGCGCTCAACAGATCCAAGAGGCACTCCAACACCTTACTTGGTGGTCAACGAAAGGGTCCAGATGGGACTTGCACACCAGATGGAGAAGGGATTCTACTTAGCCATGTAAGCCTTCCTGGTGGAAAGACTTTGCATGACTTAGAAGACCTCTGCGATGGTCTGGGAAAAAACAGAGCTTATCCACTTCCATTTCTTCCGGGCCTGGTATGGAGATGATGGGAGCGCAGGCTAGGATGGACAAAAGTCCCTGTGTCAGAGGGTCCGCTCACTGAGGAAGTCGCCTCGGAGGAACTTCTGACAGACTGCAGACAAATGCAAATCAATCCTGCTGAGGCCAGTCTGGGACGATGAGAATCATCCTGCCCCCCCACAAATGAATACAACTTGATCAGTACCCTCTGGATTAAGGGAAGGAGGAAAATGTACAGGGAGAGTCTTGAATATTGCAGTGAACACATCTTGACAGAAACACCAGGGTCAGGATTTCTGAAGCAGGATAGAGGCAGTTTTGCATTGAGAGGGGACGCAAAAGGACCAGGTCCGAACTGCCCCATTCGTCAAAAGCAACTGCACGAAATCTGAACCCACCATACTCGAGGAACCACTTTCACAACCTCACGGCCCTACTGCAGAGAGCATAGGGGGACACCCCACCCCCTTTGCTGACGTAACACATCACAGCTCTGTCGTCCTTCCAAAGTAGGAACACTTCGTGGCAGGGGGCGTACTCCTGGACTTTGCTTATACAATAACTCTCACCGCTAAAATTTATGACAAGATGAAGATCGTTCTGGCTCTACTAAGTGTAGAGGCCTAGGCAATGAGTCCCCCATGAATTCTGTCTGAGGCTCTGTCCTCCTGTACGGAGGATACGAATGTGCTATCGGAGACCACTGCTTGCTGCAGAGGGCGACCCGACTACCAGCATCTGCGCAACCAAAAAGGAGGCTGAACAGAGTAGTTTTCCATATTGTAATGAGCCATCTAAAGATGTCGATTCTCCCGTCCTCTGGAACCAAGCTGACACCTTTAGAAATATCCAGGAGGGCTTCTAAGAGAGGAGCTGTTAGGAAGATGAACTGGCACTTTCCTCGAACCTGGAGAGAACAACTGAGAAGCTGCAGCGACTGCTTCCTGGTATTTCTAAACTGGAAGGGCTGGCTAGAAGTCAAATGTCCACGAAGTGGAGACTTAGACACAGAGATTTAGGGAACTGTTCCCTGAACAGGAACTTGTTTAATCTTTCAAGGTCAACAAATGGACACATGCTGTCTGTTAACTTGGAAACAGAAGCAATGGAATAGGAACCTGTGCCTTGTTCTGCTGTGGAATGATTTTTACTGCTCAGTACCCGAAGAGGCCCCATATCTCAGTAGCGGAGAGTGTGCGACTGAGAGGCCAACAGACTGGCTGACATCTTGGTGAAAGGTCTGGGGAAAGCTGCGAAAATGGGAGAGAATTCCTCTCAGACAATCCTGATGACCTGTAGGTCCGCTGTAATGGACTTCCACTGGTTGTAAAACCGAATTAGACACCCCTCCCACTGCCGAGAGGCACCCCCCTCCTCACATAGCTGAGGTGGGGTCTGGGCTGGATCCACAGAGGATAGTATAGGGCGCTTTCAGATCCTGTGCCCTCTACTGCGTTCTCTCAGTGGCTGAGGGGTTGGTTCCTGAAAAGGGCAGCAGGGCCACTACCTTAACAGGACTGCTGGTTACGAGGACGTCATGTGGTTTAAAAAGGTAGCCCTATTGTTCTGAGTGGCCTTTAGCTGATCAGATAAGCACAGTCAAGGGATGTTAACCACCTGTTGCCAGCAGCAGCTGCTCTAGAGGCAGAGTCGTAGGTGTCCATAAAAGCTTTAGCTGATTATTGGGCTATATGACCCTAGCAATTGAGCGTTAGATTTCAGGAGGCTCTTGACTATTGCATTAAGTATGTTCCACAGGGTGTATTGGTACTGAGAAATGTAGGAACTCAAGATGTAGGAGTCTGCTTTGGTTCACAGATGAATACTGAAATGTTATGGTGGACCGCATATCCCTGAGGAAAAGGAACTGGAAAGAAGATCTTCCATCACACTGACACAGAGGGTTTGCATTCCTGCCCATAAGATGAGTCATCCACAGCTTCTTCAACAAAGCAGAAAAGGGAGAGACTCATCCAGATCCACTTCTACCCCAAAATAGCCTCCAAGGGCAGGTCAGGACCAGGGAGATGCCACCACCTGGATCGGGGAGAAGTTCAGCACCATCCACGGTGCCAGCACCACACATAGCGCCACACCCAGTGCTGATGACGCAGACGGCACCGCCAGCACCGCAAGGCAGTGTCACCGACGGCAGCACATAGTGCCACAGCAGGCACAGGTGCCAAAAGGCAACACCGCACCACACGATGCCACCTAAGGTGGCAGTATCCAAAGCACCAGTGCCAGACATGGCACCCACTACTGGACCTAGACCTGAAGTAAAGGGAGAAGGAAGCAGTACACAAGCTGGCCCCAGCAGAGAAAAAGGAGAGAGGGTAGGCACGAGGGGTTGGGATCAATGGCATTAGCACCAGAGAGGGCACCACACATATTCTGGCTTGGCAGACCTGGCCGCAGCCCAGCGGCACCAAGACCCGAAGGCCCCAGCAGGACAACTGGGCAGATGCCATACCCCCTGTTCTAAAAGACTGGCCCAGAGGTGAAACTGCTCATCAGAACCCCATCGAGGGCAGAGATGGGAATCGGTGTAGAAGATCATGACTGTTAAGAGCAGAGCCACAGGGGGAACCCGCCAGAGTCTATTCAGACTTACCGCTCTCAACCAGTGACAATTAACGCAAGCAGACATACCAGAGGGTGACCTCAAGAGGTACAGATGCTTCCTCCATGGGCAGGAGGAAGAAGAGCTCGAGGTCAAGTGGGAGCCGGTCCCGGAACTGCTACGTTGTGCTATGGGACTGCCCTCCCCTGAGCACCGGACGCTGGTGGTCAGACCCCCCTCGCAAAAGAGGCGGCAGACCGGACACTGCCCCAGTGCCATCACAGCTTTCAACTAAGTCTCCCTATTGTCACCACTACTGTCAAAGGTCGACTCAGTTGGTGGCAGGCTGAGAAACTTCGTTTTTTCTTTCAACGCTATTTTCTATCGCTCCCATTCCCGGAAATCTCCTGGGCCGCTTCGCTCACCTTCTCGCTCTACTGCCCGCCGTAATACCTGCCATCTTCAAAGTCATTACGGAATCTCCCCAGGCCCGGGGTCCTTACGGCCCGGGGAGACTGAAGGGGCAGTGGCAGACATTTGGCATTAGGCATATGGCGGAGGCACTGGAAGGGCCGTCGCCTATTCGGGATGGGATGGTTTCTCCTTGTGTATCTCCCCCCCCCCTTCATGGTGCACATCTTGATGCTTGCGGCGCACGGCAACCCTGCCAGCGTCAGCCAAGCAGTGAACATGCTGTCTAGCGCTACTACAACACTGTTGGCCTCCACTGGGAGTCGCTGCAGCGCCAGACATCCCCAGGTCCTCCTCCACAAGAGAGGAGAGCAGCCTGCATGTGCTCAATACTCTCTCTCCCCGCACCCGAGCTTGCTCCTGAACCCGGGTCACCGGTGTGGCATCAAGCGCCTCAACCCTCAGAGCCACCGGGCCGGCTACTTTGTTTTTTTAAAAGAAAACACCACCAAAAATGGTGAATTGAGCGAATATTGAACTGTTATATAGCTGCTGTTGTACAAAGACTAGACTCCCGGAGGGTGAGTGACGTCATTGAAGCACACTCGATGGCGTGAGAAAAGGAACTGAGGTGGTTGGAGGGTCGACGCCGAGATAGCCTATATGGCACGAATTAGCCTCACGGCACCATGCACGCGCGGTCCTATCCCCACGCTGACTCTCCTGAAGCCTAGCGCCTCTGGCATACTCCCATTAGTGTGAATGAGTGGTGGAGACTACAGTCCAGCAGTTCTCCCCATGAAAACTTGACCCATCGTCAATGGGGCGGCAAAGGAGGCGGCATTAGAATGCTTAAAAGTAGACTTATCGATGGAGTACGAGTCCCCGTTGATGGGGCATCGATGGAACTTACAGTACATGGGGCTCCATAAAAACTGCTGAAAGGGCCCCAGAAAGCGCCGTTGACGAGGAAGCAGTTGTGGAGGGCATGGTCGATGGTGGAGCACCTGTGATGGCGGCCGTCCATGAGTGGCTGACCGATGATGAGGATTTATCCTCATCACCTTTATGCTTCTTGTGTGAAGCTGTAGTGGCGGGTTCCTTTGGATGGGCCCCCTTCTCCGAAAGAGAGAATTTCTGCTCCATGAGGTGAGCTTCAATCTCCTGTAGCCATCGTCGACGGGTTGCCTGGTTGAATTCCTGGCAGTGTTTGCAGGAGATGGTGTCGTGTATGGGACCAAGACATGAACACAAACGGCGTGACTGTCGTAACGGTGGATCTTTCTACCACAACAACATGACCGAATAGTGCTGACTTGCTTGTAGATTCTTTGGGCATTCATCAATGAAGACTGGAAACGGAGGGAAATTCCGTTCTCAGCTCAAGTTCTCATTGATGACTGCTTCACTAGCACTAGCTGCTGTGTGCAAGCTGAAGACGGCAGGAAAATGAACGGAGGATACCAGGACCATCCACTCATATGGAGCAGAATAATGATATCATGTGTGGGCAGCACCTGGAAAAAAGACTGCTAGAAGAGATGTCTACACACGCCCTCTGGAACGACCCAAGTGCATTACCTGCTGCAAGACATTATCCCAGTGGAAGGGTTACTGTTACAGGTGAGTAACCTGTTTTTCTAGGGACGTGGATATGATGTTCTAGCCACGCATTCTGGTAAACTCCTAGCAGTTTTCCAGGGAAGAGGGGAAAGGTGCACATCCCCTACTTAGGGAACAGAGATTGGTGAACTGAGGTCCCAAAATCAGCATCCTGGTGTGACTCACGGTTGATATGGTAGTGGGAAATGAAGGTGGGTGCCGACTTCCAGGTAGCAGACTAACATATTTCCTGGATGGGGACGTCCCTGGACGCAGCCACCGAGGCAGCGGTATGATGGGTTGAATAAGACCTTAGCCCTACAGGAGCCTCTCTACCCATCAACCTATAGCACAGGTCAATGCAGGATACAATCCATCTGCCAACTGTCCGCTTAGCTGCCGGTCTGCCATGTGCGGCTTCAGCATAGGTGACAAACAGCTGGTGAACTTCTTCTCTAACTCCAGCTGTGCACTCCTTACAATACACTAGCATTCGCCACAAGATCAAAGTATGGAGCCTGTGCTCGGCCTCCGAGGTGTGGCTGGTGAAGTACACCAGGAGATTAATCACCTGATTAAAGTGGAAATCCGACACAACCTTCAGGAGGAACTTCAGGCTGGGCGGGGGACACCCTGTCCATGTGGAAGACCAGATAAAGAGACTCCACTGAGAGCGCCTGGAGCTCACTGATCCTTCTGACTGATGTGACAGCCACCAGGAAAGCGGTCTTCCATAACAGGTGACATCTCATACCTGTGCATCGGTTTAAATAGCTTGCCCATGAGCCTTGCCCGACCTGGGCCGAGGGCGCCAAGACAGAGCCTGCTGCTGCTGCTGCCCAGATTGGTATTGGACCTGCTTGGCCACGGGGCAGGAGGCCGAAAGGGCTCACGCTTTTGCTTTTTGGAACCCTGAGATTCCTTCTGGGCGGAAGCAACGGAGTCCAAAATGACATCGGACTTCTCGATGCATTGAAGGTGACCATCAACCCCTGGACTGGACAAGTCAGTGCCCAGGAAGGGAACGTCCACCAGTTTGTGCTGGGTGCCTGCCATAAAGGTCAAAACCCTCAGCCAGGCCCTGTGGCGCATGGCTACTGTGGCCACCACTGAACGGGCACACAAATCCCCAATGTCCAGAGCAGTCTGGAGTTGCTGTTTTGCCACAGCCCGACCCTGTTTCCGGACCTGCCTGACCGTAGTCTGAAGGTCCATGGGGGGATGAGGAAGTACCTCATCTAGACAGCCCAAAAGGGCATTGAAGAAATGTGCCATGACGACAGCTGAGCTCGCCTGATGGAGACCAAGCGAAGAGGCAGCATAGACTTTTCTGGCAGAGTGGTCCAGGTTTTGGACTCTTTGTCCGGAGGTCTATCAGGGTCTCCTGAATTGCTTGAGTGCTGAAACACAGTCGGTCACCAACCCCTAAGTTGAAGGGTGCCCCGTGAACCCTGAAAGGAAGCAGATGGGAATTGCATACTTGCAAGACATCTGGACTGATGGTGCAGAGCAGGAGGCAGGATGCTCCCAAAGTCCAGGGCCGGGCCAACAATGGCTTTGACACTGGGAAGGTCTCTGGTCGGAGAATCCCCCTTATCCAGAATGTCTGTCAGGGGATATCAAGCCAGTTTCTGGACAAGCTCCGAAGGCATCCCCATGGATTCGAAGATGAGACTGAGAATGCCCATGAAGAACTTGGGACCTTCCTCCGTTGAGAGACCCCATGCAAAACCTCGTCGGCGGACGGAGTGAGAAGAGGTCCTTGGTCTCCGAGGAGTCTGGATAGATCTGCTGGCCACCTCAGTCACCTTCAATCCGCCAGGACATTCGGGAGCAGAGGAGACAATCCTCTGCGGGAGGCCCTTAGCGGGCCGAGACTCCTCGAAAGGAGCCCCCGAGACAGAGAGAGAGACTGTTTAGGTGGCGGCTCCACCATAAATCAGCAGAGGTGCCAGTTTCGGCAGAGTCAGGAGGGCTTTCCCCAGCTCCGCAGGCAGAGGGACAGTTTTGGTTGGCTCAGGAGTAGTCGGCCTACAGGGCGACAGCCATGTGCTGGCTGGCATGGAAGCTGGGGTCGACTTCAGACCGGCGAACACCAACTGTTGCCACCTAAGATCCTCGTAGTGTCGATGCAACTTGTGCCGAAGCTTCTCCTCTTCCGAGGAGGAAGAGAATGAATAGTGGCAGCACTGCTTCTTGGAACACCCAGAATGGTGTTTGCGACCTGTTGGTCGAAGATGACAGAGACCTAGTCCTTCACCATCCGGGGTGGGGTGGGGACGATGGGGGCACTCAGGAGGAGCCGGGGAGACCTGTTGCTCCTCCAGGTCAGGGACGGAGACCGTGAAGAGGTTCTCAGCAGGCTGGGTCTCCTCCTCAGTAGGTTCAGTCAGGACCAGAGTCCTGAACAAGAACTGTCAGCCACATCTGGCGACAACAGGTTGATGGGGTCGATAATTTCAACTGGGTTGCCGTCCTTTGTCTTAGCTGGCTGACCTGACGGGAGCACCATAAAGTCAGTGGCCGAGGCCGCAATTTCGACCGCAGTCGAAACTGAAGATTCCTGGGAATGAGACCACTCTAGATCCCAAGAGATCTAGATCATCAACGAGACGACTTCTCTCTCGACTCCTTGGAATTCTTTTTACAGGAAGGGGAGCTGAGTGAAACCAATGCCCCCCCCCCCCGAGACTGTCACAACTCCCCGAAGGAGGCTGTAAAGGTGGAGCTCATTTTAAGCGGGACAAAGACCGCAGCTGAAGAGGACTGATCGGCAGGCCCGAGCCACCTCCTCCACAAAGGCCTTCCTTTGCTCATTGTTCAGCGGACCCTGCATACAGAGACCACCCAATGGGCTTCTTTAGATTTGACCTGCGGGTTCCATTTCTCAGTCAGCCAAACTGTAATTGGGCGACACGACTGTCTAACATGTTTGGCTGGAGCGGCGACAAAATTGCAGGCTTGGTATCATGATCGTGGACCCAGGCAACAGGCAGACATGGCGTGCGGGTCAGTACGAGACATCTTCTGCCACTTGGGGCACCAAGCGGAACCTGGATGAGATTTGTCGTACATTGCAGTTGCGATTGAAGATCAAAGTGGTGAAACTCTAACGAGTTTAAGTTTAGGTAAGTAATCTGAAAGTTTAAGCGCCAGGGCCTACTCAATGCAATAGCTGTAAGAAGGGAACCAGATTGTTTAAAGCGGAAAGGAAGATCTGGCATCGAGGGGCGGAGCCGAGGGATATACAGTACCACCCTGGAAGGTGGGAGGAGCCAGCTTAAAGATGTCTGGCAAGATATTTAAAGGGAAAGGACATGCCATAACGTGTGGATAAGAACATATTCACGTCCCTAAAGTCTGTGAAAGAGACTGTCAATGCTGATTTTCTGTCAAGATATGGAGATGAGGAATTGAGAATTCCGAAGGTTGAAAAAAATGTGAGTTGAAGCTTCTCTGCTCGTTATGCTGCACATGCACTGAACTGTAAAGGTTATAAGATAATGTTAGATGGGAATTTAATAGAACACTTTGGAAACCTGTTCTTGTAAAACAAGTTCCCTCTTAAAGAGGGGGTATGTAACAGGGTTGAATAAGGCCCTGTCCCATTTGTTATGTATAAAGAGTTTAAACGCAAGGGTCTGTTCTACCCTCTCCTTTTCTGTCTCTTCTGTCTGGGTGTGCAACCAATTTTCTAAAACCTAAGAACTGATCCTCCGACGGTTTTGTAATTCTCTGCCTCTTGCTATCTCTCTGCCTTCCCTTGCTATTACTGTCTTTTCTTCCCCCTTGCATATCTGCGGATGTAAAAATATATGTGAATCTTTATGTGGAAATATCACAGATACTGGGATCCCTTTGTTTAAAAATGTATATAGTTTTACTGTTGAAATGATTGCAAAAAGCTGTTTGGAACTCAAGGGGTTAACCTGAAATGCAGTTTTTAAGCCTTTTGCAGAGATGTGAACAAGAAGCCAGTTCTGGGTCACTATATTCTTTCTGCTGCACCTGCAACGAAACTGGAACACTGGAAAATCACAAGAACATTGTGTGAGAAGCATGCTGTTTTCTTAACGAGTTTCCCAGGCACAGACTTTAAAAAGAGCAGCAATGCTTATGCAAGAAAGACAGAGACCGATTTGAAACTGAGAAGAAAAAAATCAGAAGAAGGACTCAAGTTTTCTAGGTTGGTGTTGCCAGTTATTCAGTTATACTGAACAATTTTTATTTTTTATTTTGCTATTAAAAATAAAACGCTACAGTGCCTTCAAAAAATATTCACCCTCCCCTTGGATTTTGTCACATTTTGTGACGTTGCAAACTCAAATTAATACATTTATATGGGATTTTTATGTCACGTACTGTATCTACACAAATTACTCTATAATGTCAAAGTGGAATGAAACTTCTGGAATTTTTTGTACATGTAATTTAAAATAAAAACCTGAAATGTCTTGAGTTCATAAGTATCACCCCTTTGCTATGACACTCCAAATTGAGCTCGGTGCATCCGATTTCCTTGTGAGATCACTCTAAACTTGAATGGAGTCCACCTGTGGTCAGTTCAAATGGTTGACATGATTTCAGAGAGAATTCACCTGTCTATATAAGGTCCACTGTTGACAGTGCATGTCAGAGCAGAAACTGAAGACCAACGAGCTGTACGTAGAACTCCGTGATAGAATTGTAAGGAGGCATAGATCTGGGGAGGGGTATAAAAACATTTCTAGGGTGTTGAAAGTTCCCAGGAGCACAGTCAAGTCCATCATTAGGAAATGGAAATATTACGGAACCACCCAGACTCTTCCTAGAGCAGGCCATCCTCCCCAACTGAGCAACTGGCAAGAAGGACCTTGGTCAGAGAAGTGACCAAGAACCCAATGACCACCCTGACAGAACTACAGAGTTCCATGGCTGAGATGGGAGAACCTGTCCAGAGGACAACAATCTCTGCAGCACTTCATAGATGTAGCCTCTATGGGAGAGTGGCTAGACGGAAGCCACTCCTGAGAAAAGGCCACATAATAGCATGCTTGGAGTTTGCAAGAAGGCACGTGGCAGACTCTGAGACCATGTGGCAAAAGATTCTGTGGTCTGATGAAACAAAAATTGAACTCTTTGGCCTGAATATAAAGCGCTATGCCTGGCGCAAACCGAACATAGCTCATCGCCCGTGTAACACCATCCCTACCATGAAGCATGGTGGTGGCAGCATCATGTTATGGGGATGCTTTTCAGCGGCAGGGACTGGGGCACTTGTCAGGATAGAGGGAACAATGAATGGAGCCAAATACAGGCACATCTTTGAGGAGAACCTGCATCAGTCTGCAATAGACCTTGGACTGGGGCGAAGAGTTACGCTCCAACAGGACAACGACCCCAAGCATACAGCCAAAGCAACACTGAGTGGCTTCAGAACAAGAAGGTGAATGTCCTTGAGTGGCCCAGCCAAAGCCCAGACTTGAATCCCATTGAGAATCTGTGGAAAGACTTAAAGATTGCGGTTCACCGACATTCCCCATCCAACTTGACAGAGCTTGAGCAAATCTGCAAGGAAGAATGTGCGAAAATCCCCAAATCCAGATGTGCAAAGCTGAAAGACATACCCAAGAAGACTCAAAGCTGTAACTGCTGCCAAAGGCACTTCTACAAAGTATTGACTCAGGGGGGTGAATACTTAAGTAAACAAGATATTTCAGTTTTTAATGCTTCATAAATTTTTGTTACACAACACAAATATTTTTGCCCCTTTAAATTGTTGAGTATGCTGTGTAAATCAAGGGGGAAATCAATCATTTCAATGCATAAAAAATTCTGGTAGTAACACAACAAAATGTGACAAAATCCAAGGGGGTGAATACTTTCTGAAGGCACTGTATTTGCAAATTTTGAAACTGCTCCAGGTTTTTCTAGGCTTCCTGATCTGTGCCTCGTAGACACCAGGCTTCTGAAATATCACCTGACCACCTTTTCGTGCATCACCACTGGCATACCGCCTGCGCCTAGTATGCAGAGATGGCCACCAGGTGCACCTTTACGGTGCTGACTTGGCCTAAGACAGGGGCCATAGGTAGTAGAGAATAGTAGCCACTAGGCAGACAGGGGGATCAATATCCTTGCCTTGGCACCACAGCTTGAACCTCGTCCACTTAAGCGCTTACGTTTTACTAATTAACTACTTATGGAATGCCTCCATAATGTAGAGAACGTCTTTCACAAAACCCAATGCCTAAAACTCTAGTCATTCAGGTATTAGGCCAACAGGTAAAGGCACTCAAAGTCCGGGTGACCGATCATTCCCCCTTGTCAGCAAGTTCGGGTGAAGCGGAAGTCACCACAGGGACCTGCTGCTGACACGAACTGCCTAGGTCAGTCTGGCGCAATCAGGATCAGTTTGCCTTGTCCTGATGAGCCTTGAGCATGACCGTCTGATGAAGAAGAAAGGCTAACAGTAGGTCCAGAGTCCAGGGCCAGCAAAAAGCACCCCCCTTCAGCATTCCCATCTGATGGGGGTGGGCACAGAACAACCTCAGTTTTCTGTTCTTCCATGAAGCAAACAGGTTCCCCAAAGGTGTGACCCACCAGGAGAACAGCTGCTCTACCACATCCTGGTTCAGGGACTAACCATGCAGCATTTCACCTACCCACCTGAAAATGTGTGCCAACTGACTGTCCTCACCTGCTATGTGTATCATCCGGAAATCCGCCTCCAGGCAGTGCACCAATAATGAAGTGAGGATTCCCCCTGACACAAAGGGAAGGAGTGCATCCCACCCTGCTTGTCCAAGCAGAACATAGGGGTTTTGTTGTCAGTCTGGACTTGCACGACCTGACCCTGAATCAACAGAGCAACCTTCTTCAGTGCCACATGTACTACACGGAGCTCTAGCAGGTTGACGTGCAATCTGGGCTCTCTAGGGAACCAGAAGAAAAAATTGCTCACCTTAGTAATGTTGTTTCTTCTAATTGAGTCTTGCTGTATTCTGACTATTGCAGTGATCTCCAACCCTTGAACTGCCCCGAACAAAGAGATAACTTTCCATGCAAGGCATGGGCAGCAGCTCGAGCTCAGCTGAAACCTCTGTCTGCTGCTGTTTGAACCCCAACTGTCAGATCTTTAGAGCTATACTCACTGGGAGTTCTGTGTGAAACTGTAAACTCACACTAGCCAACTGGCAACTAAATTTGATAAAAGGTTTTCGGTTTCAAAGCAAAGACTCAAGTCAGGAAACCCAAAAAACAAAACAGCACACACCCAAAATAAAGGAAGATGAGAAAAAAGAGGCACCTCTAGGTGCCAACATTGCTCCTGCCCACCCACATCCCAAAAACCAGGTTCTGAGAGGGAGGCAGGGGATCAGAATACAGCAAGACTCCATTAGAAGAAACAACATTACTAAAGTGAGTATTTTTTTCTTCAAACAACATGAAGTCTTGCTGTATTCTGACTATTGCAGATTACCAAGCAGTACCTCCATGGAGGAGGGACAGAACCTACTTTGGGAATAGGCTCTGAAGTACTGCTGTGCTAAACCGAGCATCACTCCTAGCCTGGATATCCAGAGAGTAATGCTTGGTGAAAGTATGGACTGTTTTCCAGGTGGCTGCTTGACAAATCTCTAAGACAGGAATATCCCTGGCAGCAGCCAGGGAAGCAGCTGTACCTCTATTAGAGTGAGCCCTCAGGCCTGAGGGTGGGATTCTACCCAATTTTTCGTAGCAGAATTGTATGCAAGAGACAATCCATCTGGCAGATCTTTTAGTGGCAGGTTTTCCCTTACCGACCTCCCCATAAGTGAGGAACAATTGGAGGAAGTCAAACCTGTGACCCTTGGTATGCTCTATGTAGTAGCTAAGGGCCCTTTTTACATCCAGGCTGTGCAGCCTCCTCTCTCCAGAGGAGGAATGGTCAGTGAAGAAAACAGGAAAAGACAGACTGATTAAGGTGGAAATCTGAAACCACCTTAGGCAGAAATTTCCTTTTAGTTCTTAGGACCACTTTATCTCTATGGAAAGAGATAAAATCAGGCTCCACTGACAGGGCTTGCAATTCACTGATGCACCTGGCAGAGGTAATGGCTAACAAAAACACAGTTTTCCAAGTCAAGTACTTAAGCTCTGCAGAGGACAAAGGCTCAAAAGGGGGTTGCATAAGCTGAGCAATGCAAACATTTAAGTCCCAAGCAGGAGCAAGGTCCCTGAAGGGAGGATTGGTGTGCAACAGTCCCTTGAAGAATTTACAAAATACAAGATGGGCTGAAAGAGAAGAGGGCTTGCCTACTGACAGAAAAGCAGAAACAGCTGCCATGTGTACTTTGAGTGTAGCTGGTCTGAGTCCCAAGCCATTGAGATGAACCATATAGTCCAGGACTATAGGCAACCCAGCAGATTCTGGAGAAATATGCTAATCAGAGCACCAAATAGTGAACCTTTTCCATTTGGAGTTGTAAGTCTTTCTGGTGAAAGCTTTCAGAAGCCTTTAGAATATCCAGGACACCTTGAGAGGTGCAGATCAGCAAACTCTAACTCCAAGAGCCAGGCCTTGAAATTGAAAGATTTGAGATTCGGATACCAAACCCTCCCCTGAGAGGATGTCAACAGGTTGTAATTCCTGGGAAAAGACAGGGGAAGGTGGACTGCTAAGGACAGCAACAGTGGGTACCAGGGCTGTCTGGCCCAGTCTGGAGTGATCAGAATCACTTTGCAGGGTTGAGACCTGATCTTGACTAGTACCTTGAACAGTAGAGAGGAAGGGGAAAGCATAGAAGAACTTCCCTTCCCAATTGAGTGCCAGAGCATCCAGGGGGACTGAGCCCAACACTGGGGTCTGCAGCAAAGAGAGGAAGTTGGTGATTGTCTGGGGCTGCAAAAGATCTATCAGTGGAGTGCCCCATCTTGAGAAAATCACCTTCAAAACTAGGGATCCAGGGTCCATCTGTGGTGGCCCTGAGATATCCTGCTGAGAGCATCTGCCAGGATATTGTCCTTCCCTGGCAGGTGAACTGCTGTGAGAGAAGTTTGCAGGAATAGGCCAGAGACCACAACTTCATTGCTTCTGTGCACAAGGCCATAGACAGAGTGCCCCTGCTTGTTGATGTACCACATCGTGGTGGTATTATCTGTTCTGATCTGACTACTTTGTTCTGAACAGACTTGAAAAACTTGAGTGCCAGAAACACTGCTCTGAGTTCCAAGAGATTGATGTGAAGCAGAGATTCTTGAGGTGACCACAGCCCTTGGGTGGTAAGATCCCCCAAGTGGGCTCCCCAGCCCAAGAGGGAGGCGTCTGTGGTGAGGATTAGAGAAGGAGACTGAGTGACAAAAGGAACTCTTTGCCTTAAATTGTCCTGATCCTTCCACCATTGCAAAGCCTGGAACAGGGTTCGAGTCACTGGGACTAGTTTGGTAAGGGAATCCTTTCTCTGGGACCAGAAGGCTCTCAAGTGGAACTGAATGTCCCTCATCTGAAATCTTGCACCCTGGACCACTGCTGTAGAGACTGCCATGTGGCCCAGGAGCTGCAAGAAGTGCCTTGCTGGTCGAGACACCTGAAGGGTGAAAGAAGAGGCCAGTTCTATTAGTGTCCTTGCACTGTCCAGGAGAAGGAAGGCCTTTGGTCTTATTGTATCCAGCTCTGCCCCTATAAAGGTGAGGAGCTGCACTGGCTCTAGAACTGACTTTGGAAGGTTTAGGAGGAACCCTAAGGAAGTGAGCAGTTGCTGAATTATCTGGAGATGTGACTTGACTTGGTCTGGAGACTGACCTACTATGAGCCAGTCGTCCAGGTATGGAAAGATGGAGATCTTTTTTCTCCTTAGGAAAGCAACCACAACTGCCAGGCACTTTGTGAACACCCTTGGTGCTGAAGTTAGACCGAAGGGCATTGCTCTGAATTGATAGTGGCCTGAGGGCAACTCGAACCTGAGGTACTTTCTTTGGGAGCACCTGATGGGAATGTGAAAGTACGCATCCTTGAGGTCCAGGGAGGCTAGCCAGTCGCCTGGCCTTAGAGAGGGCAGAATTATTCCCAGTCACCATTTTGAATTTTGGCTTTAAAAGGTGCTTGTTTAGGTATCTCAGATCCAGGATGGGCCGCCATTCTCCTGTCTTTTTGGGGGTTAGGAAGTACCTGGAGTACAATCCTTTGCCCCTGTGTAGGGTAGGAACCCTTTCTATGGCTCTGAGAGCCAAGAGGGAAGAAACCTCTGCCTCTAGGGCAAGGGCCTCTGAAGGACTTGCAGGTAGAAAGGATCTGGTTCTCAACTTGGGAAATTTTTTGAAGCTGAGAACCAGTCCCTGGCTTACTACTTCCAGAACCCACTTGCCTGATGTTAAAGACTTCCAGTCCTGGACAAAGTAAGCCAGCCTGCCCCCCACAGGTAGTGGAGAATCGGCCCGGGCAGACCCATCAGGGTGTCTGCTTGGCAGGGGCTTTAGGCTGAGGGGTGGAAGCAGACCTGCTCATACCCCGTCCGCCTCTCCCTCTAAAGACCCCCCTCCGAACACCTCCTCTGGATTCACAGCAGGAAGGTCATGCCAGACGAATCTGATAGATTTCTTTGACTGGGTGACCAAAGCAGTAGATCAGGGAGGGGCTGTGGACATGGCCTACCTAGACTTTAGCAAGGCATTTGACACAGTCCCACACAAAAGATTAATATACATGTTAGCCAGCCTGGGAGTGGGTCCCAAGATGACAGCCTGGGTAAAGAATTGGCTGGAGAATAGGACACAGAGAGTAATAGTAAATGGAGTCCACTCTGAAGAAGTAGGGTTACTAGTGGGTACCGCGAGGTTCAGTATTAGGACTGGTCCTCTTCAATGTCTTTATAGGTACATTGCAGAGGGACTGGAAGGAAAAGTATGTCTCTTTGCAGATGACACAAAGATCTGCAACAGAATTGATGCACAAGGTGGGGTGGAAAGGATGAGAAGGGACTTGGCAAGGTTAGAGGAATGGTCAAATGTATGGCAGCTTAGATTCAATGCTAAGAAGTGCAAGGTAATGCACCTAGGAAACAAAAACCCAGGGGAAGAGTACATAATGGGGGGTGAGATACTAACAACAACAAAAATGGAAAGGGACCTGGGGGTAGTCATATCAGATGACCTAAAGGTGGGCAAGCAATGTGAGAGGGCAGCAAGGAGGGCTGGGGGGATACTGGGATGCATAGGGAGAGGCATCACCAGTAGAAAACAGGAAGTTATTATTCCTCTGTACAGACAGTTGGTTGGTGAGACCCCATCTAGAGTACTCGCGCAGTTCTGGATACCTAATCTCCTAAACACAAACAGGATGGAAGCTGTCCAGAGGACAACTAAAAATGGTGCAGGGTCTGCACGGAAGACATATGAAGAGAGATTTATGTAACTAAATATGTATAGCCTGAGGAAAGGAGGAGAGGGGGACATGATAGAAACTTTCAAGTACCTCAAGGAATCAACAAAGTCCAAGAGGTAGCATCTTTCAAAAAAGGGTGTGCAAGAACAAGGGGCACAATTTGAAGATAGAAGGGGCAGCTCAGAAGTAATTTAAGGAAGTATTTTTTCACAGAGAGGGTTGTGGATGCATGGAACGGCCTTCCGGAGGAGGTTGTGGAGTCAAAAACAGTGGTGGAATTCAAGCATGCATGGGACAGTCATAAGGCAATTCTAGGGGGTGGGGTAGGAAGAAGTAGGCTGCTGGTTAACTAGGATCTGCAGCTTATCCATCAGGTAGGGAAATGGACAGACTGGGTGGGCCAAGCGGTCCTTATCTGCCGTCAAAATCTATGTTTCTATGAACAAAAGCACAAGAGGAGGCCTGGGCTTTGTAAAAAGGCCTGTCCCTGCCCCTGGAATGCTGCCTCTGAGGAGTGGCTTGCCTTTCTTTGGCCTGAGCACTCCTGTAGGTGGTCCTGTACTAGTCCATCTTCTTCATGTAATTCTCTGTCTGCTCCCCAAACAGAGAATTACCAATGACAGGAAAATCCATGGCCTTAGCCTGGGTATCCTGTGACAGGCTAGTACACCTGAGCCAAGCCATCCTGCGAAGGGCCACAGATGTAGCCATGACTCTAGATGAAACATCACTGGAGTCCACAGCAGCATGAAATTGCACCTTGGATGCCTCAATCCCATCCGCAGCCACCCGCTCCAGCTCCTTGGCAAGCTGGTCAAGGGCCTGTTTAGCTAGAGCCATCACAGTGTCCCACCTGGACTTCTGGTATCTAGCTGTGTTGGCCATATAGTTAGCCTGCCTGAGTCCCAAAGATGCTGCCATGTACTGTTTCTTTGCCATGGCATCAATCCTCCTGGAGTCCTTGTCTGGGGGGTGTGAAGCCAAGGGAATATTTGCCTTATCACAGGCAGCAGCCTGCAGGAACTCCGTGTCTGAGCCTGAAAGAGTATACCTCTTGTCCATTCTTCTGTCCACAGGAGGTATGGAATTAGGAGTTTTAAAATTTTAAAAGTCTGTTTCCCAAAAGATTTATGGAGGGAACAGACAGTCTCCTGGACTCTGGGATGTCCATTATCTCAACAAAATCAGGCTCCTCCTGATCCTCTACTGCTTCTTCCATAGGAAGCTGGAGGGTTTCAGCCACTTTTTGTAAAACATAAAGTGGAAGGGACTCAGAAAGCCTAGGAGGAGAAACACCTGAAGGTCTGTCTGGGGAGATGTCCGGGTCAATAGGCATATCCAGACTTTCATAATCACCATCATCATCATTATCTTCATACTCTCCCTCCTCCTCCTCCTCCGGTTCATAAAATTCTTCTAAAGTATAATCCGGAACCGGGGGAACCGACCAAACCAAGCCCCTAACCGATGGTGCCGGTTCGGCCGGAACTGAAGTTAGTGACTTGAACTATCCTTATCGCTTTGGCTAACTCATCAGCAGTCTGAGAAAGAACTTGTGGATCCGAACCGGATGATTTATCCCTTCTTTTTATTTTAACCGGAACAGACTCCTCAGAATTGGTTCTCCTTTTGCCCGAAGAAGTTTCGCCCTGGTCAGACGGCACTCCTTCTGGTTCGGTTGGAACCGAACCGGGCTGGCCATCCGGGTCAGCGGACTTCTCGCCTACCTTTCCTCAGTCTACCAACTCTTATCCAGGGTAGCTTTGGAAAACTTTACAAATTGGCAGTCTGCACTGAGGTGGTCAAACCCAGAAAATAAACACAGGTGGTGTGGGGGTCAGCCTTAGCAAAGCTTCCCACACACACTATAATGTTGAAACCCAGTGGGCCCATTTTTTCTTGGTTTCTCAGACATGGCCAATCCTAACCAAAACTTGCCCTTTTTCGGCAATCCGTAGGCAGACACCCCTCGGTTCTAACCGTGTTATGGTCTTTGAAAAAAAACGTAATGAAACTGCTTTTTTTTTTTTTGAACCGAGACAGTTCCATGTCATTTGTGTGCAAAAAAAATTCAGCGTGGTCAACACAGCGTTGCTATACAGCGATTAATTTCCATATAAGATTTATCACGCTACTGGATCTCATAGCGATGACCTCGAATCTGTACAGCAAGTCTCAGCAATATCCAATAACTATCTTTTACACACCCCTTTAGAGTTCCTCTGTCAGCTCTAGCTCTCCTACATCACACCCCAACACAGGTCTTTGCTACTGTTGAATTATGAGGAATTATTTACACACCTATTACACACCTGTTATTGCCTGCTCTATCACTTGCTTTTCTTCTTTTCATTTGCTGTTGTCATGCATAATTAATTGTCGCTAATTTTTTAAATAAAATAGTCTGTGTTGGCAGGCAACCTACATATAGAAATCATGCCGCTGCATTTCATTCTGAGCACCAGAGGCAGCCGCCCTCAGTCATGAAGGATACCTGTACTAAGGAGAAAGTATGGGCAAAAGGAATATTGAAATGCATCAATATGATGCATTCAAGTGTACTGCAAGGTTGCACACAGAGAACGAGGAAATAATAAAATTCATTCAGGAACACAATCATGTGCCAAACCCTGCCGATGCAGCTGTTAGGCAAGTTGTGAATCAAATGAAAGAAGGCAGCAACGGCCCAAGAGACTACTCAGCTAAGTAACAGAAGTTGTCTAAAGTAATGCCTCCTACAACCAGGAGAAGATGGATTATCCCACAACCCTGACCTATGAGCTATGAACTGCAATACCACAACCCTGACCTATGAGCTATGAACTGTTTTGGGTGAGCAGCACAGGAAGGTAAGGAAAAATATTTTCAAAATAGCAAAGCACTGTTTTCAGATGACACACCGCTGCTAAGCGCTTGGTTGATAATGCGCTTATTTGATGTATCAATTAAAAGCTTCGGCAATTGATTACGATTGAAATGTTTACAGCGTTATTGTTGCGCTGAAATGACATGCTACCGACACGGACCGTTACCACACTCTAATAAAGACAAAAGTTTTCTGACACAAACCTCATCGGTTCAAACCGAACCGATCCAATGTTTACAAGTTCCACACAGAAAACTAATATAGAAAACCTATCTAGTACTCACGGTACCACAGACAGAGACTTAAACTGACAGGTTAGATGCAGAAATTCGGTTGAAACCGAGCGAAAAAAAACAACACTTTAACTGATTTTTTTGAACCGAGTGAAGAAGAAATCTCGGGCGACTGTTCAGTGGTGAGTAAAGAATCTGACAGTTGAGGTTCAAACAACAGCAGACAGAGCTTCAGCGAAACTCAGCTCAAGCGTTCCATACCTTGCATGGAAAATTATCTTTGTTCTCGGAGCAGTTCAAGGTTGGAGATCACTGCAATAGTCAGAATACAGCAAAACTTCATGTTGTTTGAAACCATGGGCTTTGCTATCGACCAGATGAGCACCCACGCTGCCACAGAATTATCTGTTATCAGGGTAAGGGTTGGTTTGGGGCAGACAAAGGGAATTCCCTCCTTGAGGTATTGGGAACACAGCCACCATTCGATGACGTCCCACAGACTGTGTCACCAGGATTGGCTGGTCCAGGTGACCTGTGGTGTTAAGACCACTGGTGGCCCAGCTCCCACTGGAGGAGAAGCATTCACCTGTGGGTCCAGTGACCATACCAGTCTAAGCAGACATGTTCCGTAACAGATAGAGAAATTCCAAGGCCATGTGCAATAGTCCAGCCTGAAATGAGCACAAAACAGATGTAAAATCCAGTGCCCTATCTGCAGGCAGGCGAGCCCAGACTTAAATGGCATCGAATTCCGCCCCTCTGGATTTTATCATCTGCACTAGAACCAGCTCAGACTTGCTAGGATTGACCAGGAGGCAGATGTCCTGAAAAATTTGAATGGCAAGATCCCTGGACTGCTCCACTGCCTCCCATTTGTTGAGGTACAGATGAACCCTGGAACCCCTGTGCCTGAAATAGGCAATCACCAGCAAAAGGTACTTAGTGAAAACCCTGGGTGCCAATGACAGGCTGAATGGCATGACGTTGGACTGGTACGGAACCCCACCTGCCTGGAACCAAAGGTATCGACAATGGGACAGATGAACTGAAATGTGGAAGAAAGCATCATGGAGGTCTATGGAGCAGAACCACACCCTGGGCTCCAGGGGTTGTATGATCTGGTTGAGAGTGACCATACAAGAACTTTCACCCATCCATTTCAGTATTAAAAAATAATGAAACTCAAACCCGAGAAGTCAGGGCATCGCTTGGACAGCCTCAACAGTACTGTGCCCTAAGAGCTAGGCGGCCTCACTCCACAGTACGGATACAGTGTCCCTAGACACCACAGACTCCAACAGCGCTCTGGTTTGACACAGGGTGAGGCTAGAATTCTAGAGAGTGTCCTGACCCCAAAGCTTTCAGAACCCACTTGTTGAGGAGATACTGGACCACTGTGGCAAGTGGGACAGTCGACCCCAGACTGGGGAGTTCTAGCAAGGCTCATGCAAATGGATCCCTGCAGCCATAGTGAGGACTGCCCCTGAAAGCAGCACTTGCTCCCCCTTTTCTGACCCAGACTGTCAGAATAGGAGAATCAACCAGTTGGTGCTGCTGATACTGTTGTTGATGGTACACAGGCATGCGAATAGAACTCTGAAGGGAGACCTACTAAGCAGGCTTCAACTACTGTGCAGATATCACAGGCTCCAAGGTGACACTAGATTTCTCAATGTGGGTGAGATGACCCTTCACTCTGAGGCTTAAGTGGTCAGGGCCCAAGAGGGCAAGTCTACCAACTTGTGCAGGGTCTCTGGGGTTAACTGGGAGATGCAGAGTCAGGCTCACCTGAACATGAACATTGCCACTGCATGGGCCTAATTATCATCAGAGTCAAAAGCTGTCTGCAGCTAGTGCTTAGACGGGGACAAACCTAGGTCATGAAGGGTTCACACCTCAGGCTGGCTATCTACCAGAAGCAGAGAAATCCAGCTAGAGAGCTTGTCAAAAAGCTCATGGCCAAATCTGGCCATCAAAGCCATGTAACTGGCCCGCCCCTTGACTCACAAACCCATTTTCATGAGATACAATTTCTGCTTTTGTAACGCTGTATCAAAACAAAACAAAATATAGATGGCTGTGCAGTCACGTGCAAAACAAACTACAGATCGGAGGCAATGCGTGAGATGCAGATGCTTTCCAAGTATCCTGCGTGCCCACTCAGGAAGTCCGATACAGGTTTAGCACCGTGCATCTGATAATGCAGCTGCTTTGTAGTAGCACAGGACTTCTCACAGCAAGCTACAAGTTTAGCGCGAGGAAGTATCACTATGCACTGTTTACTATAGGGTGGAAGAAAAGCTAAAGCGTCTGTATATATTTTTTCAAAAGAAAATAAACTACAAAAACATTAATGCATCTATTAGGGTTGAAACAAAGAACAAGAAGATAGGTGTTTACCTAAGCCCAACTATGTTTCCCCACTCAATAGGTCCAAAAGGTACTTCAATCATACAAACATGAGAAGCTATTACATATAAAGCTGATAACCTGTTCTCAGATGTAACTTGAGTGAAATTCAACACACAATTACAATGCCTAGATTAACTGATGTGTTTGCATCCTTATACTACTATGTTCCCCTTTACTCTGTACTTGTGGCTTTGTTCTCTGTACTAATTATAAATCAATAAAAATTAAATGAAAAAATAAAACACAAAGCAAAAAAGGAGGCAAATTTAAAGTCACTGATACTAGCCCATCAGCGTAGCTGTAGGGCTACCTCTTGTGACACTGGTGACCCAGGTTTGGGAACAAGCTTGCGCTGAGGAACAAGCAGGAAAGGAGGACTAAGAATCCCAGAGGATGCTTTGCTCCGGGAAAGGAGTCTCAATGCCTGCACTGCCATACTGCCACCTGGGCCACCAGGGGTAGCGTACCATTATGCAGAGTGGAGGGACATCAGCCAGATGCCTGGTGCTTTCAAGCCCTGCCCATCTGATCGATAATTCCACTGCCCAGTAAGGCAGCTGAAAGACCACCCATAAACCACCAAAGGGCAGAAACTGCACTGTGTCAATATAAGTAGTGCCAAAAGGGATGGGGTAGGGCTTGGGGGAGGCATCACTAGGGATGGGGCAAAAGGCATAAAAAAGAACAAAGTCCACATCTAGTTCTATGGGAAGGTTTAAGCTTGGGACTGGACTGTGCCTGTTAGCCTTGTAGGGATTTTGTTCCCCTTATAAGTCTCACCTCTTATGGGGTTCCAGTGCTCCTGTGTGCCTAAACTCCTCCCACTTTCCAATGTGGCTCTATCCAGCCACTAAAGTGGGATGATCAGAATTGTGTGCTCCTTCATAACTCAGATCTAATGAAGTTCTCATGTTAATGTAAAAGGTACGGCGCGTTGGAAAGCTGCCCTGAAATTTACTGCACAATGGTTGTGATATGTAACAGCTGTAACTGTTCTTAAAATGAAAATTTTTACTAAAGCTTACACAAAAACAAAAATTATTCATGCACAATGACACAGTAGGATAGCTAAACTGTCAAATCTGTTTGCAGTCTAGCCAGCTCTGTGGCACTGAGTGGAGAGGCACCCACTTAGCACGCTGGCAACCCATGTTCAAGCCCCTCACTTGGGACGACTGGAGCAGAAAGCAGCAGGGAGGGTAAAGAGCATCCACACAAATGCTTTCCTCCCCACAGAAAGGAAATGGCTTGCACCTCTCCTTGAGCAGCTCCTGGTGGTAGGCCAGCGGAGATGTACCCGATGGTGTGGGTGACCACACATCACTGCACGTCTCTCCAGGATGTTGTGATGTGCAACCATGATGTGTGTGTGGTTGGGGGGGGGGGCGAAAGGGAAAAGGCCTGCCTCTGGCACACTAGATGATGGTCCTGAGCATGTCCTCCCCCATGCCACCTGGCCACCCAGCGTACTATCCTTGCCGCCCCTCCGACCACATCCCAGACGTCTGTGGAAAGGGACCCTCCATGGCAGGGATAAGCAGGAACCAAGGGATGTCAGAGAAATCAGAAAGTCTGGAGTGAGGGACGAATCCAGCTGCAGGGAAACACACGTGGAGGCAGCACAGAGGGAGATGGGAAGGAGCAGTAAATAAATGAGTAATAAATAAATCTGCTTGCAAAATGTGAAGAAAATTAAAATATGGGAGTGAAGAGTGCTACGTAAAAAAGTGATAAAATACATTACTTATACTTCTAATTGACATTTATTATTTGTGAACAATAAAGTTTGTAAATAAAACACTGTTCTTTAAAAAGTGCAGGGGTTGGAGTGTTCACTGGGCAATTCAAATTCTTTGGATAATCTTACTTCATTCATTCATTCTTAAGGAAAACTATCAAATCTGCAGCTCCCTCCCAAGCCTTACCCCCACCCAATTAAGCTTCTCACAAGGAAAAGCCTTTGGTTTACATGTTGGAACTTGTATTTTAATGTTGTAAAGTCCGGGAGTCAGGAACATGGCAGACGCTGTGCGATTCCATTTAATGTGAAGTGCGGCACTGTACCGCTCACATCAATACATTTATGAAGCGAGCGGTGTGGCACTGCAATTTTCACACTAAATGGAACTGCACACTGTCCACCCTGTTCCAGACTCCAGGACTTTACTAACAAGTCCCAACAGGTAAGCCAAAACTTCCCTCTTAACATGATAGGGGTGGAGATTCAGACAGTTTTCTTTAAAAACTTAGACAGTCTCCCTAAACCTAAGCACCTTGTGACCCTACACTACATGCCTCATGAACTTACAGTCTTCCCTTGCGACTGGAAGGTGAACATAAATGGGTTTTTCTTCTATTTTTCATATAGGCTAAAAACTCACATCAATCTTGACAGCATTTCTCTCAATATTCTTTTATCTTGCCCAAGTCTGTCTTTAAACATAACAGAATCTTGTAAATGTATTTCTCTAAAGCACTTTCACTTTCATGAATTTACTGTTTGTTTTACAAATGAATCACAAACATATTTACAATGTACTCGTTTACCTTTTTCATTTTCCCTGGATACACTTCTGGTGGAGGAGTAAGCAGGGGTTATACCTATTAGGCTGTTTGGTCGGTTTACTTGACTTGTAGAGTACTGCGAGCCACTGGATGTGGTTACAGAGGGTGTTGTAGCTGAAATACTCGACGTTGATGTTGGTCTGTAGCGATAATTAGTCTGTTAAAAAGACACTGGATTTGAAACTTCATAGAATATGAGGTTTATTTTTAAAACTGAATGCCAAAAGCAGGCGTAGTAGCTCAGCATGTTATAATTATCAGCCAACACAATCAGGGGCAAATACAATTTATTTTAAAAGGGGGGTAGAAATATCACCAAGTAGTAGTACTTTCCCCAGAAAATGCATCTACATCCTAAATGCATAAAGAACAGTTCACGTACTTGCTGTAAGAGTAGATCTCCAAGAGAATCTTTTCCATTAGGTCACACCAATGGAACTCTATCCAGTCAGCGCTAGGACCACTCAGAAACTTCTAGTCTGGGCTGCCCACGACGTTGTCATCTGCTCCATGATACATAAAGTGAGCGGCCCCATCACTCCGAGGTTCCCCACCAGAGATTAGCGTCAGAAACCTCCACCTGTGGGGAACCAGGAGGTAAGACCAGCTCAGAAATATGAGGTATACGGCTGGATATATGATGTATGGATTAGGCTCATGCATAAGATCTAATATAACCCACTCTGAATCAGAAGGGGGATGGAGGGCAGGACGGCATGGCCTAATGGAAGAGATTCTCTTCAAGATTTACTGTTACGGTAAGAATGTACCTGTTCTATCTTTTTCAAGGATCTCTCGTCAATAAGGCCACACTTTTAGAAAAATTCCTAAGCAGTCCTTACACAGCACTGGAAGGATGGTATGGTCGGAAATATTCAAGAGAGCAGGCCTTGCAGCACAGCAAGCCTGAATCTACTGCGTCTCAGAGACCATGTCCAGACTATTTAGTGAACATGTGGACAGTGCTCTGCATGGCTGACGCACAAAACAAGCAACAGAAGTGGTCATACCCATTGGAGAGTGACCACGCCCAGAACCAGGAAGTTCCTTAGGGTACTTCCTACAACAGAAGTTAATACAATGTGCAGGCCATTTGGACAGGCACCGTTTAGACAGGGGCACCCTCTTTCCCAACGATGAATTAAACAAAAAGCTTAGAGGACTTTCTGCAGTCCCAGGTGCAAGTAACAGTATCCAAATATTCTGTGTACATGTAGAGTACGGAGCACTGCCTCACCCTGACTGGCATGCTCAGAGTAATAAACAGGAAGGTATACTGTTTGATTCAATGTAACATCAAATATCACCTTTGGCAGAAAAAAACATGTTACTCACCTGTAACAGTAGTTCAAGGAGTGGTATATAGTGTTCTGGCAGAATCCTTTCCCTTTAAGAACTGCGCCAGAAGGTCTTCAAGCTGGCTCCTCCAACCCATCTGCGTGGTAACTTTCTCGGCACAGCCCCGTGACATCAGGTCTTACCCGCTGGAAGCAAGACCAATGTGCCACTTGCCAGTGGAGGTTGGGTGGGTGGTGTGGATGTACACCATATACCCATTCCTAGAACTACTGTTACAGGCAAGTAACCTGTTTTTCTAGGGACGTGGATATGGTGTACTTATTCACACTTCTGGCAGACTCCTAGCAGTTCTCCAGGGAAGCGGGGGCAAGGCGCACACCCCCTACTTAGAGAAGAGAGACTGCAGAACGGAGGACCCAAAACCAGAATCCCGGCAGGACTCAAGGTCAATGTGGTAATGGGAGATGAAGGTGTGTGTCGATTTCTCAGGTAGAAGCCCTGCAGATTTCCTAGATAGGGACACCCCTGGAAGCAGCAGTATGTCGGCCGAAATGAGCCCTTAGCCCTATGGGAGGCTCCCTACCCGCCAACCTACAGCAGAGGTCGATGTAGAGTACAATCCACCTACCAATTCTTTGCCTAGCTGTTGGTCTGCCAGGTGTGGCTTCAGCATAGGTGACAAATAGCTGGCGAACCTCTCGCTGAACTCCAGCCGTGCGCTCCTTACAACAGGCAAGCGCTCACCGCAGGTCCAAAGTATGGAGCGTGTGCTTAACCTCCAAGGTGTGGTTGGTGAAGAACACCGGGAAATTCATCACCTGGTTAAGGTGAAACTCTGACACAACCTTCAGGAGGAACTTCGGGTTGGGGTGAAGGACAGCCCTGTCCTTGTGGAAAAACAGATAATAAGACTCCACCGAGAGCACCTGGAGCTCACTGATCCTTCTGGCGGATGTGATGGCCACAAAGAAGGCGGTCTTCCATGACAGATGAGACATTTCACGCCTGTGCATAGATTCGAATGGCTTGCCTAGCAGCTTTGCCAACACTAGCAACAAGTCCTAAGGTGGTGGTGGTTCATGAACAGGAGGGGAAATGTGCCAGACCACCCTCTCCTGCACCACCGATGGCATACAAGCCCGCACCCGGTATACTGAGAAGGCTGCCAGGTGCACCTTAAGGGTCATCAACTGAAGCTCCAACAGAGGGACCAAAGATAATCGTGTGCTAGCCACTGGGCAAGACAAGAGGTCGAGTTTCTTGCCCTGGCACCATGTGGAGAACCTCTTCCATTTGAAGGCATAGTATTTTCTGGTCGACTCCTTCACAGAAGCCTCGACCACAATGAGGACATCTTTGGAGAGACAAAATTTGGAACTCTAGCCACTCAGGAACCAGGCTGTCAAGTGCAGGGACTGAAGGTCTGCATGGAATACCCTTCCCTGATTGCAAGAGAGTAAGTACAAGCATAAAGGAAGACGCCACGGAAGCCTACAGTTGAGGCTGAGGAGATCGTGGTACCAGAACTGGTAAGGCCAGTCTGGAGCCACCAGGATCATCTGTGCCTTGCCCTACTGGCTTTGAGCAGCACTTTGAGGATCAGTGGAAATGGAGGGTAGGCATAAATGAGCCTCAGGATCCAGGACTTCGAGAAGGCATCCCCCTGCAGCATTTCCTGATTTTTTTTTTGGGGGGGGGGGGCAGGCACAATACAACCATTTGAATGCAGCGTTCCTGATAAAATGCATCACATTAATGTCAACTTTGGCATTTTTAATTGGTTGATTTCATAAAGCTGTTTGACTATTTAAAGCACTTTAGGGGTACATGAAAACACGTCTCCTGAAGAAAGGGATGGCATACCCCGAAGCGCTGGGGCTGGAGACAAGTGTGCGGGAGCATAAGAAAAAAATTACTCACCTTAATAATCTTGTTTCTTCCAAGGTATTCTTCAATATGCTTAACTCTTGCAGTCAGCCTACAGTGACGAACTGCGCGGAGAATGTAACATATGCAAATGACAGAACACTCATTGGCTCATGCCACCATTCAAACTGCTGCCCTTACCAACTGCTGCATTCTATAATGCTCAGATTTTATGGCATCCTATGGAGTAAGACAACCTAACTAAGCTATCTAAACCATTCTAAATTTTAACTAACAGAATTGCCCATAACAAAATCCCTAACAGTCAGACAGGCTTAAGAGGGAAACAAAACCTATCTGGATTCAAAGACCTTTATAACACAACATGGTGAACCCATTAAACTCAGACACCCAGCTGTTATGCAGAGGCCATTGGCTCTGGAAGGGGAGGCAGGGAGGGTGAGTTAAGTATAATGAAGACTACATTGGAAGAAACAAGATTACTAAGGTGATTAATTTTTTCTTCTAACCCCAGGAATTCTTCAATATACTTAACTGTTACAGACTACAAAGCAGTACCTTTGGAGGTGGGCACAGAACATATTTTGGAAATAGGCTCTGCAAGACTGGTGTGCCAAACCTGGCATCACTTCTGGACTGAGTATCCACACAGTAGTGCCCTGTGAAAGTGTGCACTGTTCTCCAGGTAGCTGCTTTACATATTTCCAGCAGGAATGTCCCTTGCAGCTGCAATTGTTGCAGCTGCACACCTTGTGGATGTGCCCACAGGACTACTGGGGATCCTTACCAGCCTTGCAACAAAACTGGATATGTTGTACTATCCAGCATGAAATAATCCTTTTAGTTGCTGGCTTTCCTTTTCCTACATCCCCATAAGTGAGGAACAGCGGTTGTCTGTCCTGCCGGGTCTGGTGAGTAATGCAATAGCTTAAATCTTTTTATAATCCAGGTTATGCAGTCTGCGCCCCTGAACTACAATGTTCAGTGAAGAAAACAGGTAAAGTGATTGACTGGTTCAGATGGAATTCAGAGACCACCTTTGGCAGGAACTTCTCATCTGTTCTCAGCACCACCGTATCCCTGTGAAATGAGATGTAGTTCAGCTCTGTACATAATGCCTGAAGTGCACTAATGTGTCTGGCTGAGGTCATGGCAACCAGAAGAAAAATTACTCACCTTAGTAATTATGTTTCTTCTAATGGAGTCTTGCTGTATTCTGACTATTGCAGTTAGCTCCAGCCTTTAAACTGCCCTGGAGAACAAAGGGTTAACTTTTCTATGCATGGCATAGAATGCTGAGCTCAAGCTCGGTTGAGGTCTCTGTTTTCCTTTGAAACTCAACTGTCAGATTCTTACGAGCAAAGACTCACTAACGAACCTCTGTGGAAATTGTAAAAAAAAAAAAAAAAAATTTTTTACTAGCCAACTGGCAACAAGGAGTTTTGGATTCCCAAAAAAGAATCAAGTCAGGAAACCCAAAACCAAAAACCAACCCCATTAAGGGATAACAATAATAACAAAAAACACCCAAACAAATAAAGGGAGGGTGTGTAATAGGCACCTCTAGGGTGCAACACTGCACCTGCCCACCCACTTCCAAAAACAGGTTCTGAGAGGGGAGGGAGGTCAGAATACAGCAAGACTCCATTAGAAGAAACATAATTACTAAGGTGAGTAATTTTTTCTTCAAACAGCATGAAGTCTTGCTGTATTCTGACTATTGCAGACTACCAAGCAGTACCTCCATGGAGGAGGACAGAACCTACTTTGGGAATAAGCTCTGAAGTACTGCTGTGCCAAACCGAGCATCACTCCTAGCCTGGATATCCAGAGAGTAATGCTTGGTAAAGGTATGGACTGTTTTCCAGGTGGCTGCTTGACAAATTTCTAAGAGAGGGATATCCCTGGCAGCAGCTGTACCTCTTGTGGAATGAGCCCTCAGGCCTGAGGGTGGGATCTTTCCTAGTTTCTCATAGCAGAATTGTATACAAGACACAATCCACCCGGCAATAGTTCTCTTGTTGGCAGGTTTGCCTTTTCCCACTTCCCCATAAGTGAGGATTAACTGGAAGGATTCAAACCTGTGACCCTTGGTACACTCTATGTAGTAGCTAAGGGCTCTTTTAACATCCAAACTGTGTAGCCTTCTCTCCCATGAGGAAGAATGATCAGAGAAGAAGACAGGGAGAGACATGAACTGATTCAAGTGGAAGTCTGAAAAGACTCTGGGCAAGAACCTCCTATTGGTTCTAAGGACCACTTTATCTCTATGAAAAGAGAAAATCAGGTTCCACTGACAGGGCTTGCAATTCACTGATACGTCTGGCAGAGGTGATGGCCACCAAAAACACAGTTTTCTAAGTCAAGTACTTAAGCTCTGCTGAGGACACAGGCTCAAAAGGAGGTTGCATAATTTGCGCAATGCAAATATTTAAGTCCCAGGCAGGGGCAGGATCCCTAAAGGGAGGATTCGAATGAAGCAATCCCTTGAAAATTTGCAGAATACAGGGTGAGATGACAGTGAGGAAGCTTTCCCACTGACAGAAAAGCAGAAACAGCTGACAAGTGTACCTTGAGAGTAGCTGGTCTGAGGCCTAAGCATTAAGATGGACCAAATAATCCAGAACTGTAGGCAATTCCGCAATGTCTGGGGATATATGCTTCTTGGAACACCAAATGCTGAATCTTTTCATTTGGACTCATAAGTCTTTCTGGTGGCAAGCTTTAGAGGCTTTGAGAATATCCAGAACCCTTGGGACAAATCTGCAAATCTGCATACTCTAGCTCTTCAAGAGCCATGCCTTGAGATTGAGGGACCGAAGACTGGGGTACCAAATCCTCCCTGAGAGGAGGTTAACAGGTTGTAATTCCTGGGAAGAGACAGGGGAAGATAAACTGTTAGAGACAGCAACAGGGGGTACCAAGGCTGTCTGGCCCAGTCCGGAGCAATCAGAGTCACTTTGCAAGGTTGTGACCTTATCTTGACTAGGACTTTGAACAGAAGAGGAAAGGGAGGGAATGCATACAGAAATTTCCCTTCCCAGTTTAAAATCAGAGCATCCAGAGGGACTGAACCCAAGACTGGGGGTCTGCAACAAAACAGAGAGAAGTTGGTGATTGTCTGGGGCTGCAAAGAGATCCATCTCTGGAGTACCCCACCTTGAAAAACACACTTTCAAAACCAGGGGGTCCAGGTACCATTCGTGATGGCCCTGGGAGACCCTGCTCAGTGCATCTGCACCTGGAAGGTGGACTGCCATCAGAGAGGTCTGTAGAGAATAAGCCAGGGACCACAATTTCATGGCTTCCATGCACAATGCCATAGACTGAGTGCCTCCCTGTTTGTTGATGTACCACGTGGTGGTGCTGTCTGTCCTGACCTGAACCACCTTGTTCTGCACCAACTGAGAGAAAGCTTGCAGGGCATGAAAAACTGCCCTGAGTTCCAGGAGATTGATATGAAGGGGGGACTCCTGGGGGGAGTCCTTGCGCTGTGAGATCCCCCAAATGAGCTCCCCACCCCAAGAGAGAAGCATTCGTGGTAAGGACCATCGAATGAGACTGAGTGACAAAAGGGCCCCCTTGCCTTAAATTGTCCTGATCCTGCCACCAGTGAAGAGCCTGGATCAGTGTCCAAGTAACTGGAATCAGTTTGGTAAGAGGGTCCTTCCTTTGGGACCAAAAGGCCCTCAGATGGAACTGAATGTCCCTCATCTGAAATCTTGCCCCTTGGACCACTGCTGTGGAAGCTGCCATGTGGCCCAAGAGCTGGTGGAAGTGCCTTGCTGGTCGGGACACCTGAAGGCTGAAGGACGAAGCCAGTTCTATAAGAACCCTTGCCTTTTCCAGGGAAGAAAGGCTCTTGCTTTGACAGTATCCAGCTCTGCCCCTATAAAGGTAAGGAGCTGAACTAGTTCGAGAACTGATTTGGGGAGGTTGAGAAGGAAACCCAGAAAAGTGAGCACTTGCTGAGTCACTTGCTGGTCTGACTTGGCTTGGTCTGGAGACTGACCTACTATGAGCCAATCGTCCAGATATATAAAAATGGAAATCTTTTGTCTTCTTAGAAAGGCAACAACTACTGCCAGGCACTTTGTGAAGACCCTCTGAGCTGATGTTAGGCCAAAGGGCATTGCTTTGAACTGATAATGGCCTGAGGGCAACTTGAACCTGAGGTGCTTTCTGTGGAGCACCTGATGGGAATATGAAAGTAGGCATCTTTGAGGTCCAGGGAGACTAGCCAGTCCCTGGCCTTAGAGAAGGAAGAATTATTCCAGAGTCACTATCTTGAACTTTGGTTTTAGAAAATGTTTGTTCAGGTATCTTAGATCTAGGATGGGTATCCACTCCCCTCTCTTTTTTGGGGTAAGGAAGTATCGGGAATACAGAACTTTTCCCCAGTGTAGGGCAGGAACTCTCTCTATGGCTCAGAGCCAGAAGAGATGAAACCTCTGCCTCTAGGGCAAGGGCCTCGGAGAGACCTGCAGGTGGAAAGATCTGGTTCTCATCTTTGGAAATGTTTTGAAGCTGAGAACCAGTCCCTGGCTTACTACTTCCAGGACCCACTTGTCTGATGTAATAGACATCCAGTCCTGGACATAGTAAGCCAGTCTGCCCCTACAGGTATAGAGAATGACCCTCAAGACACATCAGGGTGTCTGCTCATGGCAGGGGCCTTAGGCCGAGGGGTGGATGCAGCCCTGCTCATTCCCTTCTGCCTCTCCCAAAAAAAACTCCTCTGTGAAAAGGGAGAAGAGGCCTGTGCTTGGTAAAAAGGCCTCTGAAAAGGCCTGCCCCTGAGGAGTTGAGTGCCTTTCTTTGGCCTGAGCACTCCTATAAGTGGTCCTGTACTCATCCATCTTCTTCATGTAATTCTCTGTCTGCTCCCCAAACAGAGAATTACCCACCACAGGAAAATCCATGGCCTTAGCCTGGGTGTCCTGTGAGAGGCTAGTACACCTGAGCCAAGCCATCCTCTGAATAGCCACAGATGTAGCCATGACTCTTTATGATACATCCCTGGAGTCCACAGCAGCATAAAATTGTACCACCTCCTCCAGCTCCTTGGCTAGCTGGGGAAGCCCATTAGCCAGTGGCAGTACAGTGACCCACATGGACTTCTGGTACCTGGCTATATAGGTCATGTAGTTAGCCTGCCTGAGTCCCAAGGAAGATGCCATGTCATCCATCTTCCTGGAGTCTTTGTTTGGGAGGTGTGAAGCCAAGAGAATATTCGCCTTGTCACAGGCAGTAGCCAGCACTACCCCAACATGGCTGCATTGTTGGTATAAAAACTCCGTATCTGAGCCTGACAGCTTATACCTCTTGTCCATCCTTCCCTCAACAGGAGATATAGAATTGGGAGACTTCAGGATTTTTTGTGTCTGCTTCCCAAAAGATTTGTGAAGGGGAACAGACAGTCTCCTGGACTCTGGGATGTCCATCATTTCCACATAATCAGGCTCCTCTTGATCCTCCATTGCCTCCGCCATAGGAAGATGAAGGGTTTCAGCCACCTTTCTATAAAACAGAAAGTAGGAAGGGGACTCAGAAAGCCTAGGAGGGGATACACCAGAAGGTCTGTCTGTGGAGATGTCCGGTTCCAGAGGCACATCCAGAATTTCACCATCACCATCACCATCACCATCATCATCATCATCATCATCAAACTCCCCCTCCTCCTCAAACTCCGGTTCATAAAAATCTTTAGGGGTATAATCTTGAACTGCGGGAACCGACCGAACCGAACCCCTGCCAAAAGGTGCCGGATCAGTCGGAACCGGGCGAAGCGATTCCACAATCTGAATCGCTCTGGCTATTTCCTCGGTGGTTGGAACATGAACCTCTGGATCCGAACCGGTTGATTTCTTTTTGTGTTTTCTTTTTGTAGGAATCGATCCCTCAGGATCGGCTCTCCTCTTGCCCAAAGAAGTATCACCCTGGTCAGAGGGCACTCCTTCTGGTTCGGTCGGAACCGAACAGGGCTGGCCATCCGGGTCAGCGGAGTTCTCAGCCTCCTTTTCCCTCAGTCTACCTAATCTCTTCAAGGGTAGATTTAGGAAAATTTTTACATACTTGGCAGTCTGTATCGAGGTGTTCAAACCCCAGACAATAAACACAGGTGGTGTGGGGATCGGCCTAGCAAAGACCTCCCCACACTCACCGCAGTGTTGAAACCCAGTGGGCCCAATTTTTTCTAGGGTTTCTCAAACTGGCCAACCTAACCAAACTTACCTTTTACGGCAACCGCTGTCAAGACTCCCTTATCGGTTCCCAACGTGTCACAGGTATGAAAACGCTCAAAACTTTTTTTTTTTTTTTTTTTTAAGAACCGACAAGGACAGGTAACCACACACTAAAGTGAAACACAAGGATTCACTACAAATGATCGGTGCAGCCAAACTGATCTAACACTTTTACAATTTCCACACAGAAAATCAGAACAAAACCTATCTAGTACTCACAGTATCGCAGACGGAGACTGAACTGACTATGCGGAATAATTTTCAGTTTAAAAATTAAAATTACGTACCTACCGTAATTCTTGATCTTCTTGGACGAGTCTCCACCACCCATTCACACTAATGGGAACTGCGCAGGCGGCACTAGGACCCAGCGGGAGCAAACTTTTTTGCTGGAGGGCCGACGCCAGAGATGGGGCCACGAGGAGCGACACCGAGAGCCTCAGCTCGTGCGGTAATGACTATCTCAGCGTCGACCCTCCAACCGCCTCAGTACCTTTTTTTCAGAGGAGGTGCAGCGTAACTAACCTAGAAGGATAGTTTAACCAAAACCGACATAAGATAGTCCGGATGACCCGTATAAGAAGGGTCAACAAAGAAGTGCTCACAGCCTAAAGATTTGAGGGTGAAGACCAACAACAGAGGTGAGCTCGGGGATGGAGGGAGGCGTGTGAATGAGTGGTAGAGACTCGCCAAGAAGATCAAGAATTACGGTAGGTAATTATCATATCTTCCTGACATAAGTCTCCACCACTCATTCACACTAATGGGAGAGTACCGAGCTAATAACTCCGAGAGGGTGGCAGGAGAGACCAAGAGCTCACAGTTTTAGGACAGAAGTCCATTAAGGATGGTTCTGCCAAAGGAAGAATGTCGCCTGGTATGGACATCCAGGCATAGTGTTTAACGAAAGTATGCACTGAGCTCCAGGTAGTCAGCACAAATATCTGCAATGGCATCGAACGGATTTCCGCCAGAGATGCTGGCGACCGCCCTAGCAGAGTGAGCGTGAACTGCCCTCTAGCTTAACCTGCGCCATGGAATAACAGTGGCGAAGGCATGCCACTAGCCATGCTGAGATACATCTGATAGCAACAGGCTGACCCAGCCAGGTCTCGCTGAAGGAAACAAACAGTTGTTGAGCTTTACGAAAGTCTTTTGTTCTATCTAGATAGAAACATAAAGCTCTCTTAACATCCAAGGAATGAAGAGAACGTTCTCCTTCATTTTGGAAGTTCGCAAAGTAAAAGGGAAGAACCAAAGGTTGGTTTAGATGGAATTCCAAAACAACCTTAGGAAGAAATTTAGGATGGGTTCTAAGGACTACTTTGTCTTTATGGAACACAGTATACAGAGGGTCTGTGACCAAGGCATGTATCTCAGAGACCCTGCAGGCTAAGGTAATGGCTACCAGGAAGGCCGTTTTCCAGGTGAGAAATTTTAGTTCACAGGTAGCCAGAGGTTCGAAAGGTTTCTGAGTGAGCATGTCTAGCACAAAATTAATGTCCCAGGCTGCGACTGGACGTCTTGTAGGAGGTCTGGTATGCAGAATTCCCTTAAGAAACCTCTTAACCACAGGTAACTGAGCCAGTGACAAGGAAAGTACCGGCTCATGATAAGCTGAAATGGCACAAAGGTGAACTTTGACTGTAGAGTACTGCAGACCTGAATTTGAGAGGTCTAAGAGGTACTCCAAAATTTTATTTGGTGGGCAGGAAAAAGGATTCAAAGAGGACTTTGCACACCAGAGCTAAAACTGCTCCATTTGGCTGTGTAGTTTTCCCTAGTGGCTGGCTTCGCAGCCAGAAGGATATCTGAAACCCTGCGAGAGACATTGAATCTGTTCACTTCAACCTCTTCAGGAGCCGAAGGTGAAGCGACCTCAGGTTGGGATGAACAACAGGCCCCTGAGTCAAGAGGTTCGTCTGAAGGGGGAATGGTTTCGTGGAGGTGACGACATATTGTTGAGTAGTGGAAACCACATCTGTCGAGGCCAGAAGGAGCAATGAAGATCATTTTGTCTCCCTGGGATTCGAATCCTGAGAAGTACCCTCTGAATTAGAGGAAGAGGTGGAAAGGCGAGAAAGAGTTTTGTCCACTGCAGCCTGAACGCATCCCAACAAAAAATGCCAGGCCCTGGTTTCTGGAGCAGAAGAGAGCAGTTTTGGGTTGAGTGGGGATGCAAAAGGTCCAGGTTTGGGTTCCCACTCATGAATATTGACTGAACTAAAGGCTGAGTCGAGAGACCATTCGTGAGGATCTGCCTCTGTTCTGCTGAGGTGATCTGCCAGTCGCTCTGCACTACTGGCAGGTAGACCGCTTGAATTAGATCACTTGTGCTGCAAGCACCATTCCACACTCTCATGCTTCTCTGCATAAGGGTAGAGTGCATCGCCTGTTTGTTGATGTAATACATCACTGCTTTGTTGTCCGCTTGAAGGAGAATGTTCTTGTGACAGAGAATGTCCTGCAACGCCCGGACCGCATAAAGGACGGCTCTCATTTCTAAGACATTTATGTGAAGCTGGGACTCAACCTGTGTCCACGTACCTTGAGTGTGAAGAGCCTGACTGTGAGCTCCCCACCCCATCAGGGACGTGTCTGTGGTAATGGAAATCTGATGATCCAGAGGAGCAAAGGGATACCCTTCCAGGAGATTGTTCTCTTGCAACGACCAGGTGAGTGACCTCTTTAGGGGGTTCTGTCACCTTGATGAGAAAGGACTGCAGGTGAGTGGTTGGGGACCACTGAGTAGTTCTCATGTGAAGGCGTGCTAGGGGTAGTGAACACCAAGGATGCCATGAGACCTAGCATCCGTTGCATCGAAAGAGCTGGAACAGAGTCGCTCTCCCCGATGTGACGGGTCATCTGAAGGATATTGCTCCTCCTGTCCTCTGGAAGAAAAGACTTCGCACAGGAGGTGTCCAGAAGAGTTCCTATAAAAAGAAGCCTCTGGGGGCTGCAACTGCGATTTTTGAGGTTTAGTAGGACCCATGGCGTGACAAAGTGCAAAGCCATGTCTACAGCGCCCAGAGTTCCTGCCTGAAAGGACTTACAGAAGCCAATCGTCCAGATAAGGGAACACCTGTCTTCCGATCTTTCTGAGATGCGCTGCAAGAACTGCACAACACTTTGTAAAAACTCGTGGCGCTGAGGAATAGCCCAAAGGGCAGGACTCTGAACTGATAATGCTGTCCCAGAGCCACAGACCTTAGGAATTTGTGATGCTTTGGGTGAATAGAAGTGTGCTGGTAAGCATCCTGCATGTTTAGGAAGGTTAGCCAGTCGTGTTGATGAAGCAAGGGTAACAAGGTTCCTAGTGAAATCATTTTAAATTTCTCCTTCGGCAGAAATTTGTTTAGTTTTCTGATGTCCAAAATGGGGCGCATGCCCCCGGTTTTCTTTGGAACCAGAAAGTAATGGGAGTAGAACCCTGTGTTCCGTTGATGCAGCGGTACTACTTCTACTGCCCTGTTGTTCAGAAGGCCCTGAACCTCGGCGGCAAGAAGGTCTGACTGAAGGGTTGACAGCTTGGGCTGTCGTTTGGGGGGTCGATCTGGAAGGGCCTCCACAAGATTGACTGAATACCCCTCGCGGATTATCCAGAGGACCCATCTGTCTGAGGTTACAGACTTCCATTGATTGTAGAAGTGCGACAGATGACCTCCCACCACTGAGGAAGAGTCCACCGGCAGCTGAGGCTGGACTTGGGCCAACGACTCAGAAAAGCGCCCTGGCGCTTTGGGTCCTTCTTCTGCTGCGCTTTCTTTTGAGGCTGGGGGCTTGGTTTTATGAAAACTTCCGCTGCCTCAAAGGACTGACGGTTATGGAACTGGCGCTTATTAACCACCCCCGAGAGGGACAGAAGAGGTCGAGCCAACCAATGGCTGACCTAGTCTTTGTTAGCTTCTAGAGCCTGTTCTATTTGAGGCCAAAGAGATACACACCATCAAAGGCAATGCCATTACCTGCTGCTGTGCGTCATTCGTGAAGCCCGAAGTGCGCAGCCAGGAATGACGGCAGGTACAAATACCAGCTGCTGCCGCTCTGGAAGCAGTATCGAAAGCATCCATAGCTGCTTTAACCTGCTGGTTGTTAGATTCAATACCCCTGGTAATGGTTTGAAGTAGCTCTGACTTTATGTCCGATTCCGGTAGAGCTTCGACCATCTGTTTGAGTGAGTGCCAAAGGATATACTCATATTGAGAGAAATAGCCTTGGTAGCTGGCAATACGCATACCCAGGGTGGAGGCAGCAAAGACCTCTTACCTAAAGTGTCTATCTTCGAGATTCTTTGTTAATAGGTCGAGCTGTAGTAGTCTGGGGGAAGACGACTTTATTCTCTGCCAAAACTACAACAGGATCTGCAAAGGCTTGGGAAGCCAAAATGGGTCGATCCTTGGGGCTGAGTAGTTCCTATCTATGGATTTAGCCACCGAAGGAATGAGAGCGGGATTATTCCATACCATTTGAGACAGAGTCTCAAAGGAGGGCTGTACCGGAGGGGTCAAATCCGTAGGGATCTCCGAGAACATGGAGGTACTGGAGTTTTAGCAATTTCCCAGGATCGATGTCTGTAGTTTGGAGAGAAAGAGTGGAAATCAAGTTTTTCAGCAGAGACTTAAAGACAGGTCCTCACCACAGGCTCTGCAGTAGGAATAGATCCTGTTTCTTCCACTTCATCACCCAGCCTAAGGTCTGGGTCAGCTCAATGTCATCTCCTGACAGTCCAGGAGGGACTGTATTGACAGGAATGGAGTGAAAATATGAAAATTATGTACCCACCTAATTCTTCATCTTCTTGGACGAGTCTCCACCACTCATTCACACTATTGGGATCTGCGCCGGAGGCACTAGGACCCATCGGGAGCAAACTTTTTGCTGGAGGGTCGGCGCCAGATATGGCGTCGCGAGCCCTAGCTCGTGCGGTAACGACTATCTCGGCGTCGACCCTCCAACCGCCTCAGTACCTTTTTTACCAAGGAGGTGCAGCGTAGTTAACCTAGAAGGGTAGCCTAACCTAAAAACCGGACATAAGATAGTCCGGGCGACCCGTGTAAGAAGGGTCAATAAAGAAGTCTTCACAGCCTAAAGATTTGAGGGAGTGAAGACCAACAAGAAAGGTGAGCTCGGGGGATGGAGGGTGGGCGTGGGAATGAGTGGTGGAGACTCGTCCAAGAAGATCAAGAACACGGTAGGCAATGTACTTTTCATATCTTCCTGACATAAGTCTCCACCACTTATTCACACTATTGGGAGAGTACCGAACTAATAATCCCCAAGAGGGCGGCAGGAGAGACCAAGAGCTCACGTTTTAGGACAGAAGTCCACTGAGGATGGCTCTGCCAAGGAAGAATGTCATCTGGCATGGACATCTAGTGCATAATGTTTACAAGTATGCACTGAGCTCCAGGTGGCGCATTGCAGATGTCTGCAATGGGCACGTTGTGCATTTCCGCTAGGGATGCCGCGACCGCTCTGGTACAGTGAGCGTAAACTCACCCCTCCAACTTAACCTGCGCCATGGAATAGCAGTGACGAAGGCACGCCACTAGCCATGATGAGATACATCTGATAGCGACAGGTTGACCCAGCCGGGTCTCACTGAAGGAAACGAACAGTTGCTGAGCTTTGCGAAAATCCTTGATTCTATCTAGATAGAAACGCAAGGCCCTCTTAACATCTAAAGAATGAAGAGAACGGTCCCCTTCATTTTGGAAGTCCGCAAAATAAGAGGGAAGGACCAAAGGTTGGTTTAGATTAAATTCTGACACAACCTTAGGAAGAAATTTAGGATGAGTACGAAGAACTACTTTGTCCTTATGGAACACAGTATACGGAGGGTCTGTGACCAGGGCATGTATCTCAGAGACCCTGCGGGCTGAGGTAATGGCCACTAGGAAGGCAGTCTTCCAAGTGAGAAATTTTAGCTCACAGGTAGCCAGAGGTTCGAAAGGTTTCCGAGTGAGCATGTCTAGCACAAGATTAATGTCCCAGGCTGCGACTGGACGCCTTGTAGGAGGTCTGGTATGCAGAATCCCTTAAGAAACCTCTTAACCATAAGTAACTGAGCTAGAGTTAAGGAAATAACGGCTCATGATACGCTGAAATGGCACTAAGATGAACTTTGACTGTAGAGTACTACAGACCCAATTTGAGAGGTCCAAAAGGTACTCCAAAACCTTCTGGTGGACAGGAAAAGGGATTCAAGAGGACTTTGCACACCAAGCGACAGCTCCATTTGGATGTGTAAGTTTTCCGAGTGGCTGGCTCGTGCAGCCAGAAGGATATCTGAAACTCTTAGAGACATTGAACGCGTTTACTGACCTCTTCAGGGCCGAAGGTGAAGCGATCTCAGGTTGGGATGGACCACGGTCCCTGAGTCAAAAGGTTCATCTGCAGGGAAGTGGTCTCGGAACTGCCAACATATTGTTGAGCAGTGGAAACCACAGCTGCAGGCCAAAAGGGAGCAATGAGAATCATTTTGTCCCCTGGATTCGAACTTGAGGAGTACCTCTGAATTAGAGGAAGAGGCGGAAAGGAGGAAAGAAAACGCTTTGTCCACCGCAGCCTGAAGCATCCTGACAGAAAATGCCAGGCCCTGGATTTCTGGAGCAGGAGAGGGCAGTTTTACGTTGAGTGGGGATGCAAAGGTCCAGGTCTGGAGTTCCCACTCTTGAATAGTGACTGAACTATGGTTGAGTCGAGAGACCACTCGTGAGGGTCTGTCTCTGTTCTGCTGAGACGGTCTGCCAGTTCGTTCTGAACACCTGGCAGATACACCGCTTGAATTAGAGCCTCATGCTCCAAGCACCATTCCCATACCCTCATTGCTTCTCTGCATAAGGGGTAAGAGTGAGCCCTGCCCTGCTTGTTGATGTAATACATCACTGCTTTGTTCGTTTGAAGGAGAATGTTCTTGTGACACAGAATGTCCTTCAAAGCTCGGACCGCATAAAGGACGGCTCTCATTTCTAGGATGTTTATGTGGACCTGGGACTCGACTTGAGTCCACGCACCTTGAGTATGGAGAGCCTGACAGTGAGCTCCCCACCCCATTAGGGATGCGTCCGTGGTAATGGAGATCTGATGGTCCAGAGGAGCAAGGATACCTCTAGGAGATTGCCTCTTGAGACCACCAGGTGAGTGACCTCCTTAAAGGTTCTGTCACCTTGATGAGATAGGATCATGGTGAGTGGTTGGGGACCACTGAGTACTGAGCATCCACTGGGTGGTTCTCATGTGCAGATGTGCTAGGGGTACAGTGAACACTGAGGAAGCCATGAGGCCTAGCATCCGCTGCATCAAGAGAGCTGTGACTGAGCTGTTTTCCCGATGTGATAGGCCATCTGAAGGATATCGCCCTCCGCCTGCTGGAAGAAAAGCCTGCATAGGAGGTGTCCAGAAGAGTCCCTATAAAAAGGAGCCTCTGGGAGGGCTGCAGTTGTGATTTCTTGAGGTTGAGCAGACTTCCCACGGACGTAAGGAAGTGCGAGGCCGTCTCCACAGCATCCAGAGTCCCTTGCCTGGAAGGACTTGCTAGAAGCCAATCGTCCAAATAAGGAAACACCTGAATTCCAACCTTTCTGAGCTGCGCTGCGAGAACTGCACAACATTTTGTAAAAACTCGCGGCGCCGAGGACAGCCCAAAGGGCAAGACTCTGAACTGATAGTGCTGTCCCAGAGCCACAAACCTCAGGAATTTGTGATGCCTCGGGTGAACAGGAATGTGCTGGTGAGCGTCCTGCATATCTAGGGAGGCTAACCAGTCGTGTTGGTGGAGCAGAGGTAACAGGGTTCCCAGAGAAATCATTTGAATTTCTCCTTGGGGAGAAATTTGTTTAGCTCTCGAGATCTAGAATGGAGCATTCCCGGACTTCTTTGGAACCAGAAAGTAATGGAGTAGAACCCGTGTTTCGTTGGTGCAGTGGCACCACTTCTACTGCCCTGTTGTTCACAAGGCCCCGAATCTCAGCGGCGAGAAGGTCTGACTGAAGGGTTGACAGCCTGGACTGTCGTTTGGGGGGACGATCCGGAGGGGTCTCCACAAGATTGAGTGAATGCCCTCGCGAATTATCCGAAGGACCCATTTGTCTGAGGTTATGGACTTCCACTGGTTGTAGAAGTGCATCAGACGACCTCCACGGAGAGAAAAATCCACCTCGGGCAGCTGAGATGGAAGTTGGGCCGGCAATTCATGAGGTAGCGCTGGGCGCTTTGGGCCCTTGCGCTTCCTGTTGCGCCTTCTTTTGACGTTGGGCAGGTTGGTTCTTATGGAAACTTTCTCTGCCTCGAAAGGACTGGCGATTATGAAACTGTCGTTTACTGGCATGCCCTCGAGAGGGGGCAGGAGGGGGCCGAGCCAACTTAATGGCTGACCTAGTCTTTTGTGTAACTTCTAGAGCTTGCTCTACCTGAGGACCAAAAAGATATGCACCGTCTAAGGGCAATGGCATCACCTGCTTCTGCACGTCATTCGTAAAGCCTGAAGTGCGCAGCCAGGAATGACGCCGGGTGCAAATACCAGCAGCCGCTGAACGGGAAGCAGTGTCAAAAGCATCCATGGCTGCTTTAACCTGCTGGTTATTAGATTCGATACCTCTGGTAATGGTTTGAAGAAGCTCTGGCTTTGAATCCGACTCCGGTAGGGCTTCAACCATCTGTTTAATAGAATGCCACAGGATATACTCATACTGAGAAAAACAGCCTTGGTAACTGGCAATATTATTATTATTTAGTTGTTTAACCAGGTATAGCACACTTATATGCATACTTAGAGTAGAAGCAGCAAAGACTCTCTTACCTAAGGTGTCTATCTTACGAGATTCTTTAATAGGTCGAGCTGTAGTAGCTTGAGGAAGAACGACCTTATCATTCTCTGCCAGGACTACAATAGGATCTAAAGGCTTGAGATGCCAAAATGGGATGATCCTTGGGGCTGAGTATTTCCTATCTATGGATTTAGCCACAAGGTGTGAGAACAGGATTATTCCATACCATTTGAGACAGCGCCTCAATTAAGGCTGAATCGGAGGAGTCAAATCCGTAGGGATGTCCGAGGCATGAAGATATTGGAGTCTCAACAATTTCCCAGGATCGATGTCAGTAGTCTGGAGAGAAAGTGTGGAACTCAGATTTTTCAACAGAGACTTAAAGGATAGGTCCTTGACCACAGGCTCTGTAGCAGTAATAGATCCTGCTTCGTCCACTTCATCACCCAACCGAAGGTCTGGGTCAGGCTCAACGTCATCTGACAGTCCAGGAGAGACTGTATGGACAGGAAAGGAATGAAATTCAGAAGAAGTGGAGGAAGAAGGAAACAAGTGAAAAGAGGAGTCGCCGAGGAGGCGCACGGCACCGAGAACGACGCTGCAAGGCCACGCAGCATCGACACCGAGGACGGCGCCGCGAGGCCATACGACGCCGAGGGCACCAAAACACTCCCAGACTCCGAAAAATAGGTTTGAAGGAAGCAGGAGATAAGGGCATCGGTGTGGCCCTCGCGCCGCAGCCATGTGAGGAGGAAACACCTAAGCGGAGTCGATGGCACCGAAGAAGGTGCAGCGACACAGGAAGGTCCTACCGCCCTACCTGGTCGCCCAGAGAGCCTGGAGGCCCACGAGCGACCGAGCCAGGTAGCCGAACCAACCTCCGAGCCCATTGCTCCATAAGAGCGGCCCACTGATGAAACTGCTCATCTGAAGACCTACGTGCGGGCAGGGTAGGGCTCCGATGTCGAAGCTGTCGGCTACCAGGAGCAGAGGTTGGCGACTCCGAAGGAGGAGACCGGCAACTAGCCCCGATAACCGAGCGTCTACGTGCAGACATATCAGAGGGCGACCTCGAGTGATGCCTTCTCTTTTTAGACCTGCGGGCCGAAGAAGAGCTCGAGGCCGAACGGTGCCGAGAGTGCGACCGTTTATTTTTATGCTTCCGAGGGGACCGCCCATCCCCCAGGCATTGGACTGACCGTTGTCAGACCCTCCCTCCGGAGAAGGCGGCGGACCGGACACAGCCCGACTGACTGAACAGCTTTCATACGAAGTCTCCCTACCGTCACCTGACATGCTCATGGTCGAGTCCGTCAAGGTAGGCTGAGACTTCTTTATTGTATTTATTTTAAAATAAGAATAAATTTAAGCGATACTGTATCGAGATAATACTACAAAATAATAAAAACTGAAAACTATGCTGCTAGTTTGAAGTCTGACTCCCGACAGGCGAGCGACATCGTCACTGAAGTGCACTCGATGGCGGGAAAAAAGGAACTGAGGTGGTTGGAGGGTCGACGCCGAGATAGTCGTTACCGCACGAGCTAGGGCTCGCGGCGCCGTTCCTCGCTGCGCCATCTCTGGCGCCGACCCTCCAGCAAAAAGTTTGCTCCCGATGGGTCCTAGTGCCTCCGGCGCAGATCCCAATAGTGTGAATGAGTGGTGGAGACTTATGTCCAGGAAGATCAGAGGGAAATGAGGAAGGAAAAGGGTTAAAGGAGGAGTCCTGAAAGGTGGATGACGCCCTAAGAACCCCCAGGAGCCGCAGAAACGCATGGCGCCGATGAAGCGCATGGCACAGAGGACGGCGCCAAGAGGCCGGACAGCGCCGCAAGGCCACGCAGTGCCGAGGACGCACACAGCGCAGAGGACAGTGCCAACAAACGCATCGGCGCCGAGCGAGTCACCGTTGCTAAGGGTGTCGAAAACACCCCAAGACTCCGAAAGACAGGATTTGAGGAGAAGGGAGGAAGAAGAGCAGAAGACAGAGGCATCGGTGTGGCCCCCTGTGCCACAGCCATATGGGGGGGGGGAGACACCTAAGCACGGAGTCGACGGCACCAAAGATGGTGCTGCGCGACCAGGGAGGCTCAACCACCCTACCTGGTCTCCCAAGAAGCCCGAAGGTCCCTGAGTGACCGGGCCAGGCAGATGGACCAACCTCCGAGCCCACTGCTCCATAAGAGCGGCCCACTGATGAAACTGCTCATCGGAAGACCTACCAGAGGGTGGGGTAGGGCTCCGCTGTCGAAGATGTTGGCTACCGGAAACAGAAGCAGGAGACTCCGAAGGAGGAGACCGGCAACTAGCCCCAATAACTGACTGTCTACTCGCAGACATATCAGAGGGCGACCTCGAGTGATGCCTTCTCTTTTTGACCTGTGGGCGAAGAAGAGCTCGAGGCTGAGCAGGTGCTGAGAATGTGACCGTTTATTTTATGCTTTGATGGGACCGCCCGCCCCTCAAGCACTGGACTGACCGTTGTCAGACCCCCTCTGGAGAAGGCGGCGGACCGGACCCAGCCCGACTGACTGAACTAGCTTTCCACGAAGTCTCCCTACCGTCACCTGACCTGCTCATGGTCGACTCCGTCAAAGTAGGCTGAGACTTCTTTGTAAATAAGAATAAACTTGCGATACTTATTGAGATATTACTACAAAATAACAAAACTGAAAACTATGCTGCTAGTTTCAAGTTTGACTCGGCAGTGACGTCGTCACTGAAGCGCTTTTCGGACCGGGAAAAAGGAACTGAAGGCGTTGGAGGTCGGCGCCGAGATAGTCATTACCACAAGCTGAGGCTCACGGTACAGCCCCTCTCGCTGCCCCATCTCTGGCGCCTGCCCTCCGCAAAGTTTGCTCCCATGGGTCCTAGTGCCTCCGCTGCAGTTCCTATTAGTGTGAATGAGTGGTGGAGACTTATGTCCAGAAAGATCAGACACTTAACAGACACTTTAATCGACTTTCAACCGAGCTGCAGGAGAAATCTCGGAGTGACTGTTCAGTGAGGTGGAGTAAAGAATCTGACGGTCAAGTTTCAAAGGAAACAGACAGAGACCTCAACCGAGCTCGAGGCTCAGCATTCTATGCCATGCATAGAAAAGTTAACATTTTGTTCTCGGGGCAGTTTAAAGACTGGAGCTAACTGCAGTAGTTAGAATACAGCAAGACTTCATGTTGTTTGAAAAAGTTTTCCAAGTCACAAACTTTAGATGTGCTATAGCCATAGGCTCAAACAGGGGTTCCATGAGCACAGCTATGCAGACATTCAGATCCCATGCTGGCATTGGTTGCCTGTGTGGAGGGTGCATGTGGGCCAATCCCTTGAAGAATTTCTGAAAAATGGGATTTGATGCCTTTGAGACACCCTTGCCAGCTGAAATATAGGCTGAAACTGAAGCTAAGTGGATTTTAAGGATAGTGGGCTGTAAATGTGTGAGATAATCCAGCAGAGCTGGCAATCCTGCTTGGGCAAGTACTATACTGTGATTGTCACATCGTACAGAAAACGTCCTCAACTGGGAGGCATAAGTTTTCCTGGTGGAAAGTTTTCTAGATCCTCTCAAGACATTGAGGATGCTCTCAGAAAGCTGTAAACCAGCATATTCTAGGCCTTCAAAAGCCAGGCCTTGGGCTTGAGTGACCAGAGGTTTAGGTATAGGATCCTCCCTTTGGAGGAGGTCAAGAGATTATGCCTATGAGGGAGGTGTATGGGAGGGGCCACTGACCGTGACAGCAGTAGTGAGTACCATGGCTGTCTGGCCCAGTCTGGAGCTATTAGGATCACTGAAGCTGGTTAGGACCCGAGCTTGATCAGGACCCTGAGTAGCAAGGGGAAATGGGGAACATGCATATAGATTCCTCCCTGACCAGTCCTGCACTAAGACATCCAGAAGTACTGTCCCCTTTGCTGGAAGCCTGCAGCACAACTTTGGCAACTGGTGGCTGTCCTGCGAGGCAAAGAGATCCATCTCTGGGGTGCCCCACTTGTGGAGCGCCACCTCTATAACCTGTCTGTTTAGAGACCACTCATGGTGGTTTTGGCCGATACTGTTGAGGGCATCTGCCAGTCTATTGTCCTTTCCTGGCAGATGAATGTCCACCAAAGACGCCTGCAGTGAGTACGCTAAACTCCAAAGTTTCATTGCTTCTGTGAACAGGGGTCTGGACCTTGTTCCTCCTTGCTTACTGATGTAATACATGGTGGTGGTATTGTCAGTTCTGACTTGCACCACTTTTCCCTGTACCAGGGATGCGAAAGATTGCAGAGCCAGCAGTACTGCTCTGAGCTCCAGCAAGTTTATTTGTAGGAGTGACTCTGCGGCAGACCAAGTGCCATGCACTGTGTTCCTGCAAATGTGCTCCCCAAGCTAGCAGGGCAGCATCTGTTGTGAGAAACTGAAGGAGATTCCTGTTGAAAGGGACCCTTCTCTTAGATTGTGCTGGTCTTGCTACCACTCCGAGCCTGCAGTAGTGTTCTGGTTGCTGGTACCAGTTTGAGAGAGTGTCCCTCCCTCTGGCAACAATGTGTCTCAAGGTGGAATTGGCTGTTCCTCATCTGAAATCTAGACCCCATGACTGGGCCTGTTGCCACAGCCATGTGGCCTAGGAGTTGCAGAAATTGGCTTGTTGGCCTTGGTGAGTTTAATCTGAAAGCCCCAGCAAGCTGTATTATACGAACATACGAAATTTGCCAGCAGATAAAGGCCTAGAGGTCTATCAAGTCTGCTTGAATGTGCAGCTAGCACCCCTTATTCTACAGCTGCCCCTCCCTTCCCCTTCATTAACCCTCCCCCTTGTCCTGTCCCATCCTCGTTTGAAGCAGTCCACTGTTCTACTGCATACCACTTCAGCAGGTAACGCATTCCACCCAGCCACCACCCTCTCTGTAAAAAAGTGTCTCCTCATCTCCCTCCTGAACCTTCCTCGCTCCAGTCTCATATCATGGCCCTGGAGCCCTCCCTCCCTTACTTTGAACAGCCCCTCTGTACCAGTCTTGTTTATTCCTTTCATGTATTTAAAGGTTTCAATCATGTCACCCTGTCTCTCCTCTCCTCCAGTGAGTACATGTTCAATTCCTTCAACCTCCTCTCGTATGATAAGTCCCCAGCCCCTTGATCATCTTTGTGCGCTCACTGCACCCTCCAGTAACTTAATGTCCCTCTTCAGATATGGGCGCCAGTACTGCACGCAGTACTCCAGGTGTGGTCTAACTAATGACCTATACAGTGGCAGAATCACCTCCTCCCTCCTCGAGGATATACCCCTTGCAATACAACCCAGCATTTTGTTGGCCTTTGCAGCTGCCTTCCTACATTGTGCCGAGTTGTTCATTGACCCTGTAATGAGCACACCCAGATCCTTCTCCTCCTCTGTCTGGGCTAGCTGCACTCCCCCTAGCTAGTAACTCCTCCTTGGGTTCTTCATCCCAAAATGCAGCACCTTGCACTTTTTGGCATTAAAGCCCAGTTGCCAGGTGTCAGACCAGGTTTCAAGCTTTGCCAGAACATCCTGCAACCCCTGCCATCCCCCTAGGTCATCCACCACCGCGCCTACCTTGGTATCATCAGCAAACAGACAGATCTTGCTCTTGATGTCCCATGATATGTCTGCAATGAATATCCCAAACAACACTGGTCCCAACACTGAGCCCTGTGGAACACCGCTCGTCACTGCCCTTGGGTTTGAGAGCTCCCCACCCACCACCACCCTCTGTTGCCTTCCCTGCAGCCAGTTTCCTACCCATCTCACCAGCTTTGCACCCGCCCCTGTGCCTACTAACTTCCTTCCCAGCCTTCCATGTGGCACTGAGTCGAATGCCTTACTGAAGTCCAGATACAGGACATCCACTGCATGGCCCCTGACCAGTTGCCTAGTTACCCAGTCATAGAACTCGACCAGGTTGGTTTGGCAGGATCTGTTGTCAGATTATGTTGTCCACACTTTCCTGTGGGAGGAAGGCTTTTCCTTTTGAGGTGTCTAACTCCGTACCTATGAAGTTCAATATATAAACTGGCTCCAGGACAGACTTCCTGATGTTCACCAAGAACCCCAGGGAGTCGAACAACTCCTGGGTTGCCTGCAAGGCAACCATCACCTGTTGAGGTAACTTTCCTATGACTAACCAGTTGTCTAGGTAGGAAAATACTGTGATGCCCTGCCTTCTGAGGTATGCCACGATGACTGCCAAGCACTTTGTGAATGCCCTGGGTGTGAAGTGAGGCCAAAAGGCAGAGCTGAGAAATGGAAGTTACGTACTTACCGTAATTATTGATCTTCCTGGACAGTCTCCATCACTCATTCACACTAGTGGGATAGCACCAGAGGTGCTAAGACCAAGCAGAAGCCTAAAGTTTTCAGAAAGGTCAGCGCCGAGAGAGGACCACGCATGCACGGCACCGCGAGACTAGCTCGCGTCTGTGTAGGCTATCTCGGCGTCGACCCTCCAACTGCCTCAGTACCTTTTCGACAGAGGAGGTGCAGCCTGACTAATAAGAATAACTCATCCTGAGTTTCTGGGCCTGAGAGGGCCCAGATGGCCTTTGCAAGACAGGCTAAAGAATAACGTCCTCACAGTCTGAATCATAGGATCGTGAAGACCAGGAAAGAAAACGAGTGGACCCAGGGGATGGTGGGTGGGCGTGTGAATGAGTGATGGAGACTGTCCAAGAAGATCAATAATTACGGTAAGTACGTAATTTCCATATCTTCCTGGACTAAGTTTCCATCACTCATTCACACTAGTGGGAGAGTACCAAGCTAAAACCAACAACCCTGAGTAGGGTGGTAGGAGATAGGATTCACTCAGAAAGGACAGCCCAGGACTGTCCTGTTAATAAAAATAGCTGTCTTGTAAGAGCACCTATAACATAGTGCCTACAAGATAAACGCTCGAGTTGTAACTAGTCACCTTGCCAACAACTACAATGGGCACAAAATGAAAGTCTGCCAGGCAGCCGCAACACTCTAGGAAAGCGGCAAGAACCTGGCCTCACAATTTGATCTAGGACCAAAATTAATCATGTCAAAGACATGTACTAATGTAACGTAAGAAAAATTACTCACCTTAGTAATGTTGTTTCTTCTAATGGAGTCTTGCTATATTATAGACATTAGCAGTTTGATCCAGCTCTAGAACTGCCCCGAGCAAAATGGTTAAAACCATTCCAAAATAGAATTTTGTACGCAGAGCAGCTCTATCTGTGTCATTTCAAACTTGAACTGTCAGATCTTTACGAGCCAAACTCACTAAGGTCTGTGTGGAAGCTGTAACCTACACTAGCCAAATGGCTACCTAAATAATAACAACCATTGATGGTCCCAACACCCAAGACTCAAGTCAGGGGACCAGAAATACTAACACCATTCTAATAATATGAAAATGGAACATAAGTATAATAAAGTACACATACACACCCCAAAGTCCCAAAGGGGACAAAATGCTAACAGGACATAAGTAGTGCCCACACTAAGTTGCCCGCACCCCACCAAGTAGAGGTTCTGAGAGGGGCAGGTTAGAGAGGTCTATAATACAGCAAGACTCCATTAGAAGAAACAACATTACTAAGGTGAGTAATTTTTCTTCAAACAACATGAAGTCTTGCTATATTATAGACATTAGCAGAATACACAGCAGTACCTCCATGGAGGAGGGCAGAACCTACTTAGGAATAGGCTCTGAAGAACAGCTGTGCCAAACCGAGCATCTCTCCTGGCCTGGACATCCAGGGAGTAATGCTTGGTAAAAGTGTGTACCGTTTTCCAAGTAGCAGCCTGGCAAATCTCTAATAAAGGGATATCTCTGGCAGCAGCTAGAGACGCAGCTGTACCCCTGGTAGAATGAGCCCTCAAACCGGGGGGGGCTCTGCCCACTTTCTGATAACAAAATTGGATACAAGAGACAATCCACCTGGCTATTGATCTCTTAGTGGCAGGTTTGCCTTTCCCAACTTCACCATAGGTAAGGAAAAGTTGGAGGGATTCGAACCTGTGACCTTTGGTACGCTCTATATAATAACTAAGAGCTCTCTTAACATCCAGGCTGTGCAACCTCCTCTCACCCGAAGAGGAGTGATCAGTGAAAAATACTGGAAGGAGATAGATTGATTAAGATGGAAATCTGAAACCACCTTAGGCAAAACTTCCTATTAGTCCTAAGGACTACCTTATCCCTGTGGAAAGAAATAAAGTCAGTCTCCACTGACAAGGCTTGCAATTCACTTATCGTCTGGCAGAAGTGATAGCCACTAGAAAACAGTTTTCCAAGTTAGGTACTTAAGCTCTGCAGAAGACAGAGGTTCAAAAGGGGTTGTATTAACTGGGCAATGTAAACATTAACGCCCCAAGAAGGGGCCGGTTCCCAAAGGGAGGATTAGTATGGAGTAATCCCTTAAAAAACTTGGAAAACACAGGATGAGAGGAAAGAGGGGATGACTTTCCTGCTGACACAAAAGCAGACACAGCTGCCAGATGAACTCTCAGGGTAGCTGGTCTGAGACCCAAGGAATTAAGATGTACCATGTAATCTAACAAAATGGGCAATTCAGCAGATTCTGGGGAAATATTTTTCCCAGCACACCAAATGGAAAACCTTTTCCATTTAGAACTATAAGTAGCCCTAGTGGAAGGCTTTCTGGAAGCCTTTAGAATCTCAAGAACACCCTGAGAGAGGTGTAAATCAGCAAACTCTAACTCCTCAAGAGCCAGGCCTTGAGGTTGAGGGATTTGAGGTCCGGATACCAAACCCTTCCCTGGGCACAAGTCAACAGATTGTGATTCCTGGGGAGGCACAGGGAAGATGGACTGTCAGAGACAGAAGAGGGGTACCAGGGCTGCCTGGCCCAATCCGGGCAATCAGAATCACCCTGCAAGGCTGAGATCTGATTTTGACTAGTACTTTGAATAGGAGAGGAAGGGGGGAGTAGAGGAACTTCCTCCCAATCCAGAAGAAGGGCATCCAGAGGAACTGAGCCCAGCACTGGAGGCCTGCAACAGAACAGAGGAAGTTTGTGATTGTCTGGGGCTGCAAAAGATCTATCTGAGGATGCCCCACCTGGCAAAAACTAACCCCAGCACTTGAGGATCCAGGGACCATTCGTGATGGCCCTGGGAAATCCTGCTGAGGGCATCCGCTAGGACATTGTCCTTCCTGGAAGATGAACTGCTATGAGGGAAGTGTTCAGGAATAGGCCAGAGACCACAACTTCATTGCCTCGATGCACAAGGCCAAAGACCGAGTGCCCTGCTTGTTGATGTACCACATTGTTGTGGTGTTGTCTGTTCTGACTTGTCTCACCTTGTCGTGGACAGATGCGAAAAAGCTTGAAGAGCTAAAAGACAGCTCTGAGTTCCAGCAAATTGATGTGGAGCAGAGATTCCTGGGGACCAAACTCCTGAGGGAAAGGTCGCCCATGTGGGCCCCCAACCCAGAAGGGAAGCATCTGTAGTGAGAGTCAAGTCGTGAGAAGGGGAAATGAAGGGGACCCCGCTCTTAATTGCTCTGATCCTGCCACCACTGGAGAGCTAGGATCAAGGTTCGAGTCACTGGGACCAACTTGGAAGGGGGTCTTCTTCTGAGACCAAAAGGTTCTCAAGTGAAACTGAATGTCTCTCATCTGAAATCTGGCTCCCTGCACAACAGCTGTGGATGCAGCCATGTGCCCCAGGAGCTGCAGAAAGTGTCTTGCTGGTTGAGAGACCTGCAGAGTGAAGGAAGAGGCCAGAGCACTAAATTCCTTACCCTTTCTGGGGGAAGAAAGGCTCTGGCTAGCTTTGTGTCCAATTCTGCCCCTATAAAGGTGAGTACCTGGACTGGTTCCAGAACCGACTTTGGTAGGTTTAGCAGAAAACCCACGGAGGTGAGAAGCTGCTGGGTGACCTGCAGGTGAGATTTTACCTGTTCTGGGGACTGGCCTACAATGAGCCAGTCGCCTAGATAGGAAAACAGCAATCCTCTGCCTCCTTAAGTGGGCCACTGCTAGACACTTTGTGAATACCCTTGGAGCAGAGGTAAGGCCGAAGGGCATTGCTCTGAACTGGTAATGACCTGAGGGCAGTTCGAATCTGAGGTACTTTCGATGGGATCTTCTGCTTAGGACATGGAAATAGGCATCCTTGACGTCCAGGGAGGCTAGCCAGTCCCCTGGCCTTAGGGAAGGTAAAATCATTGCCAGAGTTATCATTTTGAACTTTGGTTTCAAAAGATGCTTGTTCAGATATCTGAGATCTAAAATGGGCCGCCATTCTCCTGTCTTTTTTGGGGTAAGGAAGTATCTGGAATACAGACCCCTGCCCTGATGCAGGGGAGGAACCTTTCTACTGCTCTGAGAGCTAACAGGATGAGACCTCTGTTTCCAGAGCGAGGGTCTCTGAAGCACTTGCAGGTAGAAAAGTCTGCTTCTCAACTTGGGAAACTTTTGAAGCCGAGAACCAGACCCTGGCTTACTACTTCCAGAACCCACTTGTCTGAGGTTAAAGAAGCCCACCTGACTGAAGTAAGCCAGCCTGCCCCCACTGGTACAGGAGAATCGGCCCTGGGCACCCCCATCAGGGTGCCTGTTTCGCAGGAGCTTTAGGCTGGGGTGGAGCAGGTCTGCCCACCCCTCGTCTGCCCCTGCCTCTGAAGAAGCCCCTCTGAGCATAGGCAGAGGAGGCCTGAGTCTGGTAGAAAGGCCTGTGAAAAGGCCTACCCCTACCCCTGGGGCATGCCTTTGAGGAGTGGCTTGCCGCTCCTTAGCCTGGGCACTCTTGTAAGTAGTCCCATATTCATCCATCTTTCATGTAATTCTCTGTCTGCTCTCCAAACAGAGAATTTCTCACCACAGGAAAATCCATAGCCTTAGTCTGGGTATCCTGGACAAACTAGTACACCTGAGCCAGGCCAACCTACGAAAAGCTACAGATGTGGCCAAGACCCTAGAGGAAACATCATTAACATCCACAGCAGCATGAAACTGAACCTTAGAGGCTTCAATGCCATCAGCAGCCACCTGTTCTAGTTCACTAGCCAGCTGGCCATGGGCCTGCTTGGCCAATTTCATAACAGTATCCCATCTAGATTTCTGATACCTAGCTACATAAGCCATATAATTTGCTTGCCTGAGTCCCAGAGAGGCTGCCATATACTGTTTTTTTGCCATGGCATCAATCTTCCTGGAATCCTTGTCAGGAGGATGTGAAGCCAAGGGAATATTAGCTTTATCACAGGCAGCAGCCTGAACTACCCCAACATGACTGCATTGCTGAGAAAAGAAATTCTGTATCAGGGCCTGACAATGTATACCTTCTGTCCATCTTTTTATCTACAGGAGGCACAGAATTAGGAGCTTTTAAAATTTTAATTGTTTGTTTCCTAAAAGACTTATGTAAAGGAATAGACAATCTCCTAGACTCTGGAATATCCATCATTTCTACAAAATCAGGCTCTCTTGCTCATCCACAGCCTCTTCTAAAGGGAGCTGGAGGGTTTCAGCAACTTTTTATAAAATGAGATGGGACTCAGACAGCATAGGGGAGATTCTAAAGGTCTGTCTGGGGAGATGTCTGGTTCAATGGGCACACCCAGACCTTCCCAGCCACATTCATACTGTTCATAATCCTCCTCCCCCTCCTCTGGTTCATAAAATTCCTCAATATCATAATCCTGAACCACTGGGACCGGACGAACCGACCTTTTACCAGATGGTGGTTCGGACGGACCCTGAGACAGTGACTGGACAATTTGTATGGCTTTTGCTATCTCTGCAGCAGTTGAAGAAGGAATCTGGGGCTCCAGACCTGCTGATTTTCTTGTTTTCTTTACTGGAATTGGTTCCTCAGAACCAGCTTTTCTTTTGCCAGAGGAAGTCTGGCCCTGGTCAGAGGGCACTCCCTCTGGTTCGGTTGGCACCGAACCGGGCTGGCCATCCGGGTCAGCGGACTTTTGCCTCTCGCCCTGAGCCTGTCCAATCTTTTTCCAGGGTGGCTGCAGGGAAATTCTTACATACCTGGCAGTCTGACTGAGGTGGTCAAACCTCAGACAATAAACACAGGTGTGGGTCAGCCTTGGCAAAGACTTCCCACAAACATCACAGTGTTGAAACCCAGTGGCCCGGTTTTTCTTTTGTTTTCAGACATAATGCCAGCTCTAACCAAAAACTTGCCTTTAACGGCAGTGCTAGGCAAGACACCCTTATCGGTTCCTAACCGTCATCACGGGTATTGGAAAACCGTAATAAATCGCTTTTTTAGAACCGATAAGAACCGGAACCGTGACTCTAAAATAGTAACTTTAGTTTTAAATGAGTTTTAAATTCCACTGATCGGTTCAAACCGAACCGATAACTTACAAGTTCCACACAGACAAAACTCTTCATTTACTTACGGTTACCACAGATAGAGCTTGAACCGAACGGTTTTGGTTAAAATAAAACTATTCTCGTTAAATCCAACCCAGAAAACACTTTTTAAACCGAGAAATGAACCGAGCAGAAGGAGAAATCTCCGGAGCGACTGTTCACTGAGGCGGAGTAAAGAATCTGACAGTTCAAGTTTGAAATGACACAGATAGAGCTGCTCTCGTGCCAAAAATTCTATTTTGGAATGGTTTTAACCATTTCACACCGGGCAGTTCTAGAGCTGGATCAAACTGCTAATGTCTATAATATAGCAAGACTTCATGTTGTTTGAAAGGGACCTCAGGAACTGAAAGAGTCGGAGGTAAAGTCTACTGGTTCAGGGTAGACCGGAAAGTGCAGATGGAAACCCCCACTATCCAGTATGGTTGACCTGTAAACAACAGGTCCAGAAGCACTTGAACCCCTTACTTGGTGAGCAAGGGAGTCCAGGCGGGGTGAGTCCATCAAGGAGAATGGTCTCCACTTAGTCACAGGATCTTCCTGATGGAAGGCCAAGCACGACTTAGAAGCCTCTCATGGTGGTCTAGTAAAACCAGATCCTACCCACTGTATATTCCAACAGGGATAATCCTGCCCTGTGTGTACAACTGTAGCAGCAGTCTCTGAACTCAGGGAAGAAAGGCAAAAAGGTGTACAGGAGGATGTGTCCACTCATGGAAAAACATTCCGACAGAAAAAAACTGGGGTTGATTTCTAAGGTCAATAGAGGCAGATGCGCGTCAAGGAGGGACACAGCAGGACCAAGTTAGGGCTAACCCATTTGTTGAAGTAACTGAAAGAGGCAGTGACTCAATGTGGTGAGGCACTAGCCACTCTGGCTTTCCTGAAAGGAGTAGGAAAGGATTCTAGTTCATCTGCTGAAAAAGAAACAGCACCACTCCCTCTCGCACTTGAAGAGGATAGCTTCGTGAGCGACTGGCATGAACCAGAGCACAGGAACCGAAGGTGTGAATATCTGAGAAGCTTCCTCAGAAAAAGGGACCTACTTAACCATCTGTCAAGGAGGAGGAAATCGCCTGTTAAATTAAGCAAGCAAGGAAGCAGAAACCTGGGTTCTGACTCTGTGGAGAGTCGCTTCTGCTACTGTAAGGCTCTGTTCAAGAGAAGAAAGCCTGATAAAAAGAAAAGGAATTCACAGACTGGGCAGTCGCCTAGGTCTAAGAAATGTCTCTGAATGAGAGAAATCTCTCAGAGAAAGAGATGACCCATATCGTTGCTGGACTGGACTCCCCGTAAGGGAAGAAGAAATCAAGTACTCTTTATCGTATCCCCGAGACGAGCCTCAGGGGCTGAGGAGGAATTGACTGAGATCCCCCAAAAGGGAGGGGGTACCGGTAATTTCGCTAGGCCCTGTGCTGTGATAAAACCATATGATATAATTTTTTTTTTTTTTTTAGTCCAAGTCTAACAAGGCCTTCGGCTGCTATTTTGAGGATTGTTTTGATACAAAAAGATGAAGATGTTCTCCAACTGAGTGCGGAAAGAGCCCGAGTGTCCAAACTGAAATCATGACCAGACCAACAATCACAGCTGAGAGAAGTTAACCACATGTGCTGAAGAAGCCACCGAAGAGGCAATATCACAAGGGGGCTATATACCCCTATCAAAGGAATGGAAGAGTCAGAGCGGCCCCTGACCATTAAATTAAAATGTTCCACAGAGTGTACCTATCTTGATGATTGAAAAAGTCTAGATGCAAAAGAGTATGGTCCACAGACAGTGTGAAATACTATAGTGGACCCCATTACTGAGGAACTACTGAAAGGATTTTCCATCACGGACTCTGAAGATAGAGATGACGTGCCCGCCAGTATATAAAATGAGCCGTCCGCTGTGTTACTGACCAGAAGGACAGGGAAAGACCCATCTAGATGCACTTATACCCCAGAAGGACCTCCAAGAGAGGTCTAGGTCAGAGCCACTAGAGACTCTGCCATCAGGAAGGATGTCGAGGAGCTTGGTACCATGTAGGGAGCAGAGAAAGTGCTGAGCAGAATGAGATTCCACTGGCAGAACGGTATAGCAGAGTTCCATAGCAGAAAACCGCTGGATGACAAGATCCCACATAGACCACCAATCACTAAAATGTGTGGAAAAATTAATCCGCAGAACAGGAGTTCATTCTGCAGTAAACATCCCACCACAAGTTCTGTGGAAAGGAGTCTGAAAGGAAAAATGTGTCACTAATTCTGCCATACAGCACCCACTAGCACCCGTGTGGCATCAACAGCACTCGTGGTACAGGAGGGCACCAAGCAGTGCCTATGCCAACCTGGGCGATACCCAAGGGCAGCAACGGCAGTATCCGCAGGTTCTTCCGGCACCCATGTAGCAACGGCACTCGAGGGCACCTCCGACGCCCATTGCACCAATGGCACTCATGACACCCATGGCAAGAATGGCACCCGAGGGCACCAATTGCACCCATGGCACCTGAGGGCACCAGTGGCATCCATGGGCACCTGCGTTGCCCATGGGTGTCACCCCAGTTCCCAAGAAACCAGTGGTACCCATGGCACTTGAAGCATCCATGGAACCCATGGGCGCCCACAGCGTCACTCCGCAGCACCCACGGGAAGCCCGTGCCACCCTTGGCATCCGGTGGCACTCTCCGGTGCCCGCGCCCCAGCGGTGTACAGCGCGCCCGCTGGTGTACAGGCACCGCCAGCGGAGCACGACGATGACCACAGGACGGCGCTGTCTGCTGGTGCACGGCACCACTGACAGCGCCGACAACCAGTGGCAGCAAAGAGAGCACCCATGGCACCAATATTAAAGTGACGGGCCGATCCACGGCATCTTTCAGGCACGGCGCCATGGCCCCGAGGCTCGGCATTCCACCAAGGCACCAGGCCCAAGCCATGGCTCTGAGGCATGGTGCCGACCATGGCAATGAGCCACTGTGCCAACCAAGGCACCGAGCCACGGCGCCGACCATGACACCGAGCCACAGCGTCGAAGAAAAATGCCAATGGAAATCCTGAAAAGGGGAGAAGGAAAAAGGTGGTGCCCGTGCCGGCCCCTGCATGGAAAAGGGAGAGAGGGGGTAGGCACGAGGGGTCGACACGATGGCAAACGCACCCAGAGGGCACCTCACCATACGTGATCCAATCAACCCAGCTCCGGTCCAATGGCTCCGAGGCCCCGAAATCAGGAACAGAGCCAGGAAAACTGGAAAGTCGAACCCCCTGCTCCACAAGAGCGACCCAAAGGTGAAACTGCTCACCGGAGCTCCAGCGAGGACAGAGATGGAGCTCGGAGTCGAGAAAGCAGCCGTTAGGAGCGGGGCCAAGAGGAACCCACCAAAGTTGGTTCGGCCCATCGCCTCCAGACGAACATTCCTCGTGCAGACAAACTAACGGGCAACCTCGAGCGGCACAGATTCTTCTTCCCGAACGAGGAACAGGAGCTCGAGGTCAAGCGGAGCGGATCACCGAACTGCTAGGGTTTGTGCTTTGAGACTGTCCCCCCAAAGCACAGGACTGGCTTAGTCAGCACCCCCCGCTAATTAAGGGCGCGGACCGGACACAGAACCTCTGCCATAAAACTTTCAAACAAGTCCTCCTGACTTCCGTGACGCAAGTGTTGCTAATGGCCGCTTGAAGCTGAAGCTCTGCCTGACTTGACGAATCCTAAGCCATCCTGGCATCCAAAAAGAGACAAAGAGCCAGAAAACCCACAAAAGCTAGCCTACATATGGCAACGAGACAAAAACTGAAAGAATTTGAAGCACCAAGAGCGTGCAAAGAGCTGAATCAGCGGACCCTAACCTGGCAGCCCCCGTTAACAACCGAACAGGGCTCGCAGAGCGAAATGACTACACCGGAATCGGAACCTATAGAGGCTGGTGACGAAGAACCAGAATTTACCATTACTTCCAAACAACTTTGCATCCAGCTAAGTACAATCGGTGAAACATTGAGACGTATTGAAACAGCTGTGGCTGATACAAAAAGAGACCTCAGGGTAGTCGAAAGACGCGTGGGAGCAGTTGAGGCCTGTCTGACAGAATATTGCAATGAAACTGATGTGCATAACTCCGCATTGCTAAACCTTCATTACAGAGAAATACAATTAAATAAAAGGTTGGAGGAACTTGAAAACAGGCACCGACGGAATAATATCAGAGTTTACGGACTTCCTGAAAAAACAGTGTCAGGGGACATGACACACTTCATGGAGAGCCTACTGCTGGAGCTGTTGGATTGGCCCAAGGAGGAACCACTGGGCATAATTCGGGCCCACAGAGCACTTACACTCCCACCAACAAATGCCAATGCCAGACCGAGATCGATAATTATGGCATTCCTAGACTTCAGAGCAAAAGAAAAAGTCCTGAAAACGGCCTGGGGACGTAAGGAGGTGATATTTGAAGACCAGCGTTTATATTTCGACCACAATTTTGCAGCATCAACGTCATTACAATGGCGACTGATACCAACTGCCATGAAAACCCTAAGGCAGAAAGGAATGAGAGTTTACCTGGACTATCCATACCGACTTTGGGTGAAAACAAGTGAAGGGGTAATAAAGCACTTTGCAGACATTATAGAAGCAAAGGATTTCGTGATAGACCATGGGATCCAGCTAGACGAGCTGCAGTATCGCTTTCCAAGACAGGAGCTGGAGGTCATAACCTGGCAGTTAACCGCGGGAAGGAAAGCTGAAGCTCAAAGTGTAGAAGAGTGGCAAAAGGTTCGCAGGGCAGTCAAACCCAATCCAGCACCAGCCGAGAAGGCAGCTACAGCGGCGGAATTCCAGATGCAACCCCAAAACAATAAGGGAGCAGGCTGAAGCGTGGCTGAACAACTCACAGGGACTTTCTATTTTGCAGAGACCTGCTAGCCTGGACTACAATAATGGATAATAAAATCTTAAGTCCAGAGGGACAGTATAAAAGCTGGAACATTAAGATATGCCTAGGATAAAGTCTAAGAGCCTGGTTTGGGGGGAAGTAACGAGATATGCAACCAAGTAATCCTTAAAACGCTATAACTTCTAACCCAACTCTTGGGAGGATTATACCCTCTCGAGGTATGAAACAGTGGCATTGCGCATACCCAGGAGCCCCTGAAGGGGCTCATGTGGGTTAAACTCTGCCTCTCTCTGCTCTTCCCCTTCTCCTTTCCCCTTCCCCTTACCTTCCCCCATCCCCCACCCCTCCCCAGATACTGGGACCCTGTTCAAGGTATGAAAATTAAGGATTTTGACGGTCAGGCCAATAGCACGGCCAAGGGCTAGACGGCTTAGTAGCCTTGGACCTTGTGAAGGGTGAAGTAGAACACCCTAAGCTCAGCAATCACCCTACTGACCACCGTGGGGAAGTGTGGTTAGCCAGGAGTACAAAATATTGTCTCCCTAAGGACTCCTGCTCTACCACCACAGTAAAGGAGAGACCTTTAGGGTTAAACGGATCTTTTTCTGATCTTACTGTACCATCTGAAGATCACCTTGAAGTACACAATGCATTTAAAAAATGCACAGTGTGGCAGAGAAACAAAATCTGTCAAATTGTATATAGTGCTGAAAGGGTTTGGAAATGTGATATATTTTTTTTTCTATGTTTTCTGATAAGGGCAGTGTGTGCGTTAGAAGTAGTCTTAAGGGGGGGCACCCCTGGGGGTAGGACCATACCTTTCTTTATGTTAATTGAATATGGGTGATATCGAAATAGTTACATACAATGTAAGAGGCCTGGGAAGCCCTATTAAAAGGGCGAGGGTTTTGAGAGAATTGAGAGATTTTAAAGCAGATATTGCCTTACTCCAAGAGACCCATTTAACACAATTAGAACATTCCAAATTAAAGAGGGCATGGGTGGGACATATTTTCTCATCTTCCTGCCAATCAAACCCACACAAACAAGGGGTAGCTATATTGGTAAGGAGAAATCTCCCTTTTAAGGAGACATTGGTGAGGTCTGACCCCGAGGGAAGATATGTATACATGGAAGCTGATCTAGGCGCTCACAGGTGTAGCATCCTTAACATATATGCTCCTAATGAGGAGAACCCCAGGTCCGTCTTTTTAACCAAGATGCTTTTGGCATTCCCTGGGCTCGACTCAGGTCTCAGGATAGTAGGAGGGGATTTCAACACAATTTTATGCCCCCGTCTAGACAAATTGGGGACATAGCCGGGGAGAAGATCCAGGGCATCTGTAACACTTCACAAACTCATGCATGAGCAGGGTATGACAGATGCATGGAGGTTCCTGCACCCTACTATGAAGGACTACTCGCTTTACTCACCTAGACATTTAGGTTACAGCAGTCTCGATCTTCTGCTGGTCCCCACAAATTGGACATGGGCATTAAATTCAGCCCGAATAGGTAGCTTTACGCTATCAGATCATGCCCTGGTACTGCTTAAGTTACAACTGGGAGTCACAAACCGACACCAGACGTGGAAACTAAATTTGAGTCTCATTAATAAGGAGGAATTTAAAACAATGATAAGTACAGAGATTAAACAATTTCAGAAGTTCAATAACCCAGAGGATACTTCCCCGACAATATATTGGGATACTCTGAAAGCATTTATAAGGGGCAAAATCATTGCCTATGCATCTAAAGTCAATAGGGATAGAAAAGAGGAACAGATAAAGTTAGAAAGGATAATATCAGAGTTGGAAACTCAACATAAGCGGGAGAATCTGGCAGGGACAAAACAGAAGTTAGAGGAGGCAAGAGAAAAGTTAATACCTAATGGTAAAACCATCGATAGAAGCTTAGCTGTAGGTACGCCAGACAGTTATATTATGAGAAAGGTAACAGGGCAGGAAAGCTATTAGCATCACAGCTACGTAAGGAGGCAGCGTCGAGGGCAGTACTAAAACTTAGAAAAGGGGCAGACCACCGTCTGGTCACATCCCAAGCAGACATAACAAAATGCTTCGCAGACTTCTACCAGAGGCTCTGTGCTGTGGAGAGATGCCCTGACCATGAGGTCAACATTGCCCAATATTTGAGAGGGATTCACCTCCCGGTCTTAGACCAGTTAGGAAGGGATAAGTTGGGGGCCCCGATTACTATGCAAGAACTTAAAAAGCAAATTTCATTACTCAAAAATACAAAGGCTCCGGGAATGGATGGGTACCCCGCAGAATTTTATAAGACCTTCCAGATAGATCTCCTCCCGCTTCTGTTGGAGACGTTTAACGCTGTCCTGGTGGGGGGGGCTACCGATTCTTCCATCATGGAATTATGCAAAGATATCGGTGCTGTTAAAACCAGATAAACCACCAGAGGAATGCGGATCGTACAGACCCATTTCCCTGTTAAATACAGATCTAAAATTGTTCACAGGTATACTAGCTCGGAGGCTCCAAACGGTTATTGGGTATCTTATACACCCGGATCAATCTGGTTTCATATCCGGAAGATTCCTACAGGATAACGTTGGACATCTCCTAAATATAATCTCTTCCCAGAAAACAGTTACAACCCTCAGCCTGGCTATAAGTATCGATGCCGAAAAGGCATTCGACAGGGTGGATTGGGTTTTCCTCCAATCAGTTCTTAAGAAGTTTAATCTGGGAGATAACTTTATAGGCGCAGTAGCAGCACTGTAATCTCAGCCAGAGGCTGTGATTAATGTGAATGGATGCATCTCAGACAGATTCCTCTATTTAGAGGACCCTCCAAGATGCCACTCTCCCCACTGTTATTTGCTCTCTCCTTGGAGCCTTTAGCAGAGCAAATCAGACAGGATTCTCGAATAGTAGGTATAAAAGGACTCTCAGATTCATAAACTTCCCATATGCTGATGACGCACTTATCTACCTTGGGGACCCAGTTAGCTCACTTTCACCCCTTACACAAATCTTAGACCAATTCCAACAAATAGCGGGATACAAAATCAACCCCTCAAAATGTGAAGCCTTGTGGCTTAGTGGGCCTCTCCACGGAGTTGCATCTAATTTTCAGTTTGCATGGCGTCGAACACCACCATTAGATATTTGGGAATAAGAGTCCCGGTGGACACTTCCCAGCTTTTTTCTGCAAACTATCCCAGACTACGAGATGCCATTAGACAGGATCTAGGGAGATGGAGACTGCTTCCGATGTCTCTTTTAGGGAGGGTACACTATCAAAATGAACGTGTTACCACGCTTATTGTTTTTATTCCAGACAATACCTATTGCTCCCCCTAAATTATACTTAAAGGAATTAGAACGCCTCATAACACATTTTATATGGCTCGGTAAAAAGCCCAGATTAAGAAAAGCGCTCCTTTGTACCAGGCGGGAACAAGGTGGATTAGGTCTACCGAACATTAGAGACTACTATTTAGCGGCTGAGGCCCCCTGGCTGTATGCATGGATGAAACAGAGGGTGAACAATAGATGGTTCCTGATGGAGCTAGAACAGGCACACAAACTACCTCTTTGGACCCTGCCAACTGCTGCTGTTTCCCTGAGCGTGGTCCGCAGGGTTTGCAACCCATGGACTAGATATACCCTGCGAGCCTTGCTGGCTCTACGGAGACGATTAAAGGTTCCGGGGACTAGGTCCTCTATCTCTCAAATGTCACCACGAGAATTTCAGCCCTCCTAGTTTAGATGCAGGATACCATTTTTGGGAACGCCAAGGCCTTACAAGGTTTACTCACCTGTTGAGGGTGAGATTTGTACCACATTCCAGAAACTAAAACAGAAATATGGACTCAGAAAGGAAGATCATTTTAGATTCTTACAAGTGAGACATTTCATACACCAACCTCCACATATACAGCAGCTATTAAGACCCTTAACAGAATTGGAATAACTTTTTTATAGCTGGACCACTCTAAGTGCTAAGATGAAACCTAACTCCCAGACTTATAGGTTAATGACAGACCTGTATTCAAGACCAGTCGAGCTAGTCAGGCATAGATGGGAGAGGGACTCGGGTACACAGAGAGCACCGAGTGGCAGAAGGCTATTGCCCAGGATTGGCGAATTACAGCCTCGCCCTCCTGGGGTGAATACCACTGGAAGGTGCTAATGCACTTTTTTAGAACCCCCACAGTCACACAACATTTCCACTCAGATAACACAAACCGATGTTGGAGGGAATGTGGAGGGATTGGTTCGCATTTTCACATCTTCTGGGGATGCCTGGAGTTAGAGGTTTTCTGACGACAAGTATATAAACAGATCCAGAATGTTCTGGAGGCTCACCTCCCAGGTACATTTGAGGCCCTAGGCTTGGGTCCCTCTCGAGTAATGAGTTCCTGAGACTACCCTTATCAAGGAGACTATATCACATCTTCAGGCTGGCAGCTTTAAAATGCATTACACTTTGTTGGTGATCTGTAAAACCACCGACTATCCTGACTTGGAGAGATAGAGTAAATGAGTTAGAACAAATGGAAAGGATTACAGCTGCCCTGAGGCTCAGTATGGAGAGATTTAATTTGATATGGAATGTCTGGCATATGAAAGGTCACATGCTGACCTCCTAGAGGGCTAAGGCCCCAAATCAATCCTGCTCTCTTGCCTTTTGGCCCACAAACCCTGAGTGGAAAGAGTAGATTGAAGCGAAGGTCCTGGACCCATACAGGAGAAGATAAGACTAATAAGTTCGCTACACACACACTGCCCATTAATTGGTTTGATTATTGATTTTTCTTTCCCATTCATTTAGTACAGTTGAATGATTTTGGCATGGTGAAAATCATTATGTCTGCACAGCCATTTGGAGAAATTGGGAGTTAAAGGTTATTTAGATTGAAAGGAGGAATCAAAAATCAAGGGGGGATAGAGGAGCCAGAAACAATTAAGTGCTAAACAATAGAATTAATTACATGAAGATAGAGAAGAGATAACAATGGAACGCATGGACATCTTCTAGAAAGGGACAGTTGGCTTGGCTGCCTCGGTTCTTTCTACCCACAAAACAGTGTATAAGCTATAATATTGATTCCAATAGTCATGATGACAATGTATGATCATCGGTACTCAGTTAAGATTGTGAAAATGTGACAATAGTCAGTGATGGCTGTGCTCATGCATTTTGATGTAATGTCACTGTGCATCAATAAAAATTTAAGTAACAAAAAAAAAAAAGAAGTCCTCCTACCGTCACCGCTACAGTCTAAGGATGACTCCGTTGATTGCAGGAAAGAATTTCTTTTTTCTTCTTCTTCATAATCTTTTTCTTGTTCGTAAAATAATAAATTACTACTTTAAAATATTAAAACATTAAGAGCTGTTGTCATATAGACGAAAACTTCGACATCCAAGCGCACTTGACGGCAGGAGAAAAGGAACTAAGGTGGTTGGAGGGTCGATGCCGAGATAGCATATACAGGCGCAAACTAGTCTCGCGGTGCCACGCATGCGTGGTCCTCTCTTGGGTGCCAATCCTTCTGAAAACTTTAGGCTCCCGCTTGGTCCTAGTACCTCCAGCGCTATCCCACTAGTGTGAATGAGTGATGGAGACTTAGTCCAGGAAGATCTGGTAGTACCCTGATGGTAGTCTGAAACAGAGATACTTTCTGTGCGACTTCCTTATGGGGATGTGGAAGTAAGCTTCTTTTAGATTCAAGGAAGCCAGTCAATCTCCTTTTCACAGAGTTGGGAGGATCATTGCCAAAGTTACCATCCAGAACTTTGGCTTTGTAAGATGCTCGTCCAGGGCTCTTAGGTCTAAAATGGGTCACCATTCCCCATTTTTCTTCAAAAGTAGGAAGTACCTCGAATAGAACCCTTTCCATCTTTGTGTTAGTGGAAAGTACAGTCATGCAAGACTTACTGTAACAGTAAATCTTCTAGAGGAGCTCTTGCAGCAGGTAACACCTTTAGGACTGAAGCCGCAGATGCCAGGACCCCACTGAAAACTTCTAGCTAGCAGTCTATTGCAGGGGACCCCCACCCCGGCTCTGCCACCAAGGTCACGATGGTATAAAGGCAGGCCCCCAGCCCCACCTCACTTCCCCGCCAGAGACTTCAGCAAAGGGAGTAAAACTGGAGAACCAAGGAGGTTCCTCAAACACGAGGAAAGACGGCCAGGCCAGTGGTGAAGACTGAGGCACTGGATGCCACACCACGTGCCATGCCAGTGACCCAGATTTGGGAATGAGCCTGGGTCACTGGGGGAGGCCAGGAGTTGGACTGAGTGGCCACAAGGCAGCTCTCCTCTCCCCAGGTGGAGGCCCAAGGGAAGTGCAGCTGGGGAGTGGCTAGAACAGGAGGGTACCAAGGATCACTGTGTGCTTGTACCTCCACACGCCCTGGCAACAGGAGGGAGAATGAAAAGTGGAGCTGGCAAGCTCCATGATGGACCCTAGCACTAAGACTGGCCCCCAGAATCTCCATGCTGGCTTCTGGGGAGGGGCCGATGCCCATTACCCTGCCATGGGGGGCGCAACACCTGGGGACCTATAGGAGTGCTGAGGCGGGAAGCTGAGGACGGAGAAGTGGCTGCCTGCCAGCCCCAGGAAGTAGGAGGATAAAAACCGTGATTAAAATAAATAAAAAAAAAAAAAAAACTAGGAAAGACAACGGTAGCCATGATGGAGAATTAGCTACCAGGGGGAAGGTGGGAGGGAAAATAGCAACTACTGCAAGTGCTCCTCTCGAAGATCTACTGTTACAGTAAGTTCTTATGTAACTGTACTATCTTTCTTCAAGACTGTACTATCTTTCTTCAAGGGGGCTCTTGCAGCAGGTAACACCTTTAGGACTGAGTCTCAAGCAGTAAGAGAGAGACCCAGTTCAGCAGGGTGGAGGTAGCAGTCTCCCTAAGAGGTTTAAGAGAGAAGGCCTTGCAAGCCTGCTGGTCCGAAGCCTGCTCTGCATCTAGATGCAATGACCAAACTGTAGTGCTTGACAAACGGTAGACAGAACTCCAAGTAGCGGCTGCACAATATCAGCGGCTGATACATTCTCAAAGAGGCAAAAGAGGCAGCCACGCCCCTGGTAGAGTGGCCTTTAACCAAGTCCAGTAAAGGCTTGTTGTACTTGTCATAGCAGAAACAATGCAATTAACCAACCTTTTGGATAATTGCTTAGAAACAGGAGCCCCTTTCATTCTGGGGGCGAAGGACACGAACAACTGATCAGACTTTCTAGTAGCTCAGGTGTGCTCCAAGTAATAACAAAGCACCCTACGAACATACAGAGTATGAAGTAGTGCCTCCCCTCGGTGGGAGTACTCCGAGTAGTACACAGGAAGGCAGATGTCCCGATTCAAAGTACACTGTGACACCACCTTGGGAAGAAACTTAGGATTAGTCCTCAAGGATACCCTGTCCTTGTAGAAAACCAAATAATGCTCTTTACACATCAGAGCCTGGAGCTCGGAAATCCTTCAAGCAGAAGTAATGGCAACTAAAAATGTAAACTACGTACCTATCGTAATTCTTGATGATCTTGGACAAGTCTCCACCACTCATTTACACTAGTGGGACTACGCCAGAGGCGCTAGGACCGAGCAGGAGCCAAAAATCTTCAGGAGGGCTGGCACCGAGGTACGCCTGTGCATGTGCGGTGCCACGAGACTGGCTTTCAGCCGCAGAGGCGCCCTCAGCATCGACCCTCCAACCACCTCAGCACCTTTTTTAACTGAGAAAGTGCAGCGTAAAATTAACCTAGTAAACCTAACCCATGTCTGCCATAAGATAGTCTGTATGATCCGTATAAGAAAGATCAACACAACAGTGTCTTCCAGCCCAGCCAACAAGGGAGTGAAGACTAAAACAAGTTAAGTGAGCTCAGGAGATGGTAGGTGGGCATGTGAATGAGTGGTGGAGACTTCGTCCAAGAAGATCAAGAATTACGGTAGGTATGTAAACTACATATCTTCCGGGACATAAAGGCTTCACCACTCATTCAAACTAATGGGAGAGTACAGAGCCAAAATAATCCCCCCGAAAAGGGCATCAGGAGAGAAAGGAGCTCACTCAGGACAAAAGTCTATTAAGGATTGCCCTGCCAAAGGACGGATGTTGTCTGGCATGGACATCTAAGGCATAGTGCTTCACAAAGGTGTGCACAGAGCTCCAAGTAGCTGCATCGCATTTGTCTGCAATGGGCATGTTCCGTATGTCTGCCAGAGATGCCGCGACTGCTCTGGTAGAGTGGACGTACACCCTGCCTTCCAGCTTGACCTGCGCCATCGAATAGCAATGGTGGAGACATGCTAACAGCCATGCCGAAATATACCTGATGGCAACAGGCTGACCCAGCCGGGCCATGCTGAATGGGACAAAGAGCTGCTTGGATTTGTGGATCTCTTTCATTCTGTCGATACAGAACCGCAAAATTCTTCTTACTTCCAGGGAATGTAGGATACATTCTCCTTCATTCTGAAAGTTCGCAAAGTAGGTTGGAAGGACCAAGGGCTGGTTCAGGTGGAATTCCGAGACTACTTTTGGAAGAAATTTAGGGTGAGTTGTGAGAACCACCTTGTCCTTGTGAAATACTGTGACCAGGGCATGTATTTCAGACACTCTCGGCGGGCGTATTGGCTGCAGGAAGGCAGCCTTCAGGTCAGGAACTTCAACTCACAGGTTGCTAGAGGCTTGAAAGGTTTACAGTGAGCATGTCTAGCACAAGGCTGATATCCCAAGTGGCTAGCGGTCTCCTGACTGGTGGCCTAGTGTGGAGGTACCCTTAAGGAACCTCTTGACCAAGGGCATCTGAGCCACTGACATATTGTGGATAGGCTCGTGGTAAGCCAAAATGCACAAAGATGTATTTTCACCTGTCGAGTATTGTAGCCCTGCATTTGACAGGTCTAGCAGATACCTAAGACTTTGTTTGGTGGGTAAGAAAAGGGATCCAGGGAGGACTTTGTGTGACAGGGTGGACTAGGACCCTGTCCTAGTTGTTATGGAGAAAGTGTTTAAATGCAAGGATATGTATTTTTCCTTTTCTGTCTCTCTTCTGTCTCGCTAGTGCAACCAAATTTTCTGTGAGATTTCGGACTTCATCAACCTGACAGGCTCGCAGTTCTTTGCCTCTTACTGTCTCTCAGTTTCTCTTGCTGTCTGTTTTTCTCCCTTGCATATGTAGATGATCCGATATAAAAATATGTGCAAATCATTGTACGAAAATGTAACTGCTCGAGATCCCTTGTGTTTGAGAAAATACATAGCATTACTGTTGAAATGTATATAATTATAATTTGAGATGACTGCAAAAGCTAATGGAAAACTCCAGAGGTTACTAGAGTGCAGATCCTCCAGCCTTCTGCAAACGCTGCAGGGCCTTAGCTCAAGCACACTGTATTCTAGCAGCTCCTGAAACTTACAAGAACAGATCACTTACAAAAACAGGATGCTTGCTAAGGAGGGGGTTGAAAGGACTTGTAAGAACTAAGCTGCAACTGCAAGAATTATTAGGAGAACAAGGGACACAGAGACTGAAAGAAAACTTATTTTGCCTGTGCAAATAGTTATACTGAAACAAGTTTATTTTATGATACTGCTAGTGTAAATAATTTTTGGTGAATTCTACAACTGCTCCTGGTTTTCCCATGCTTCCTGACCTGTGCCTCGACGGCACTTTGCACACCAGATGGAGGACCGTTTCCACTTTGCCGTGTAAGTCTTCCTAGTGGATGGCTTGCGCACTGCTGGAAGAATGTCTGAGACTCTACAGGAGATGTTAAATCTACCTACTTCTATCTCCTTAGGAGTCAGGCGTGGAGATGAAGGGACATCAGGCTGGGATGGACCCCAGGGTCAGAATGTCCATTTTAAGTGGTAGTTGTCTCAGTGGAACTTGCGATAATCTGTTAATTAACGGAAACCAAATCTGACGAGGCCAGTATGAGGGGATGAGAATCATTATCCCCCCCGTGCCTCCAGCTTGAGTGGCACCCTCTGAATTAAGGGAAGAGGAGGAAATGCATACAGAAAGCGTCTTGTCCACAGCTGTCTGAATGCAACCTGACTGTTGATGTAGTACATCACTGCCTTGTTGTCCGTCTGAAGGAGAATTACTTTGCAACAGAGGATATCCTTCAGGGCTCTGACAGCGTACAGGACAGTTCTCATTTGCAGGACATTTATGTGCAGTTGAGACTCATCCCGGCTCCACAGATCCTGCGTGTGGAGATCCTGACAGTGAGCTCCCCAGCCGATTAGAGACAAATCTGTGGTGATGGTGATCCAAGTCTCCAGTGGGGCAAAGGGCAAGCCTTGAAGAAGGTTGCCCTCTTGAGTCCACCTGGTGAACGACTTCCTTAGGGGTTCCGTCACCTTGATGTGAAAGGACTGTGGATGTATGGTACAGGACAGTTCTCATTTCCAGGACATTTATGTGCAGTTGAGACTCATCCAGACTACACAGACGCTGGGTGTAGAGATCCTGACACTGAGCTTCCCAAGCAGACTAGAGATGAATCTGTGGTGATGGTGATCCGAGTCTCCTGTGGGGCAAAGGGTAAGGCTTGAAGGTTGACCTCGAGTCCACCAGGTGAACGACCTCCATAAGGGTTCCATCACCTTGATGTGAAAGAACTGTGGATGTGTGGTCGGGGACCACTGAGTACTGAGCATCCACTCAGTAGTTCTCATGTGAAGGTGAGCCAGAGGCACCGTGAACACCGATGATGCCATGAGACCCAGCATTCGCTGCATCGAAAGAGCTCGAACTGAGTCATTTTCCTTGATGAAGCAAGCAATCTGGAGGATATAGTTTCTCCTGTCCTATGGAAAGGAAGGTCCGTGTTCTGGAGGAATTCAGGGGAGCTCCTATGAAGAGGAGTTGTTGGGAGGGCTGTAGCTGCGATTTTTCCAGATTCAACAGAACTCCCATGGATGTGAGGAACTTGGAAGCTGTGGCCACCACTTCCTGCATCCCCTGTATGGAGGAGCTTGCTAGGAGCCAGTCGTTCAGATATGGGAATACTTGAATTCAGAGTTTCCTGGGATGCGCTGTGAGTACTGCAAAGTACTCTGTACAGAGTCAAGGTGCCACGGACAGCCCAAAGGGCAGGACTCTGAATTGGTAGTGCTTACCCAGAGTCACAAATCGGAGATACTTGTGGTGGCTAGATGCACGGGAACATGTTGGTAGGCATCCTGCATTTCCAGAGAGGCCAGCCAATTGTTTTGATGAATCAGAGGTAAAAGCGCATCGAAGTAACGATATCTTGAATTTTGGTTTGAAGAGGTATTTGTTTAACTTCCTTAGGTCTAGAAAGGACGCATACCGACTGTTTTCTGAACAAGGACTTAATGGGAAAAGAACCTTGTCCCATTCCTCCTGCAGAACCACTTCTACTCCCTATTGTTTAGAAGGCCCTGAATCTTGGAGGCGAAGAAGTCTCATGGATAGACAGTTTGGTGCATGATCTGGAGGGGTATCTGAAAATTCAGAGAGTAACCTCGCAAATTATCCTGGGGACCCATTTGTCCATTGTGGCTGACTTCACTGGTTGTAAACTGAGTCAGAAACCCCGGCTACTGCTGATGAAACCGAGCTGGTTGAGTAAGGAGGTCATGAAAAGGTAAGGAGGAAAAGAGCTGCCTTTAGGAAGTACAAGAAAACAGGGAGGGGGAGGACAGGAGGAGTACTTGACAGAATCAAGGAGGTGACAAGGCGCAGGGGAGCCAAAGCATCTACGAACTCAGGCTGGCACAAGGCATTAAGAAGGGGAGAAGGACTTTAAGTACATCAGGAGAAAGGAACTGTAAGGACCACATAGTAAGGATTAGGAAGGAGGGAGTTGGGTGGAAGCAATGTACGATAAGGCGGAAGCACTAAATGAGTACTTCTGCTCAGTATTTACTAAAGAGAAGGGGTGACACCCAAGGTGGGAGAATGGCAGAAGCAGGGAGGAAGTGGTGACAGATGGGGAACCCATGGAGGGCAGAGTTCGGAGAGAGTTTGAAGGCACTGAGGGTGGACAAGGCGCCAGGCCCAGATGGCATCCACCCCAGAGTACTGAAGGAGCTGGCACAGGTCCTTGCAGGACCTTTGGCAGACCTATTTAATGCCTCACTACATTCAGGGTGTGTACCTTAGGACTGGAGGATGGCTCATGTGGTGCCCTCCACAAAGAGTGGCCCCAAGGATGAACCGGAAACTACAGACCAGTGAGCCTCCACATCCATCGTGGGTAAGCTAATGGAAACTATCCTAAAGGAGAGGCTGGTGGCCCTCCTAGAGGCCAAAGGACTACAGGACAGCAGACAGCATGGTTTCATATGTGGCAGATCCTGCCAAACCAACCTGGTCGAGTTCTATGACTGGGTAACTAGGCAACTGGACAGGGGCCATGCAGTGGATGTCCTGTATCTGGACTTCAGTAAGGCATTCGACTCGGTGCCACATGGAAGGCTGGGAAGGAAGTTAGTAGGCACAGGGGCAGGTGCAAAGCTGGTGAGATGGGTAGGAAACTGGCTGCAGGGAAGGCAACAGAGGGTCGTGGTGGGTGGGGAGCTCTCACACCCAAGGGCAGTGACGAGCGGTGTCCCACAGGGCTCGGTGTTGGGACCAGTGTTGTTTGGGATATTCATTGCAGACACATCATGGGACATCAAGAGCAAGATCAGTCTGTTTGCTGCTGATACTACGGTTGGCGCGGTGGTGGATGACCTAGGGGGGTGGCAGGGGTTGCAGGATGATCTGGCAAAGCTTGAAACCTGGTCAGACACCTGGCAACTGGGGTTTAATGCCAAAAAGTGCAAGGTGCTGCATTTTGGGATGAAGAACCCAAGGAGGAGTTACCAGCTGGGGGGGAGTGCAGCTAGCCCAGACAGAGGAGGAGAAAGATCTGGGTGTGCTCATTACAGGGTCAATGAACAACTCGGCACAATGTAGGAAGGCAGCTGCAAAGGCCAACAAAATGCTGGGCTGTATTGCAAGGGATATACCCTCGAGGCGGTGATTCTGCCACTGTATAGGTCATTAGTTAGACCACACCTGAAGTACTGCGTGCAGTACTGGCGTCCGTATCTGAAGAGGGACATTAAGTTACTGGAGGGGGTGCAGCGCAGGGCGACAAAGATGATCAAGGGGCTGGGGGACTTATCATACGAGAGGAGGTTGAAGGAGTTGAACATGTACTCACTGGAGGAGAGGAGAGACAGGGTGACATGATTGAAACCTTTAAATACATGAAAAGAATAAACAGGACGGGTACAGAGGGGCTGTTCAAAGTAAGGAGGAGAGGCCACCAGGGGCCATGATATGAGACTGAGAGTGGAAGGTTCAGGAAGGAGATGAGGAGACACTTTCTTACAGAGAGGGTGGTGGCTGGATGGAATGTGTTACCTGCAGAAGTGGTATGCAGTAGAACAGTGGACTGCTTCAAACGAGGATGGGACAGGACAAGGGGGAGGGTTAATGAAGGGGAAGGGTGGAAGGGTGGGGCAGCTGCAGAATAAGGGGTGCTAGCTGCACATTCGAGCAGACTTGATAGACCTCTAGGCCTTTATCTGCTGGCAAATTTCGTACGTACGTAAGAAGAGTTCCCCCCCTCGGACAGCTGAGGTGGGACCTGGGCCAGCTCTTCGGAGGCTGGCACTAGGCGCCTTTAGGCCCTGTGCCTTCTGCTGCGTTTTCTTTTGCAGCTGAGCGGCTAGGTTCTTGTGAAAACCCCTATGCCTTTATCACGGAAGGACTGACAGTTATGAAACTGCTGCGGTTTCCACCCCATTGAGGGGCAACAGGGGCCGGTCTGGCCATCTTAATAGCAGTCCTAGTTTTCTGAGTTGCTTCTAGTGTCTGCTCAGCTGTGGACCAAACAGATGAACTCCAAATGGAAAATTCATGACTCTGTTGGGCATAATGTGAACCCAAGTCCAGAACATAAGTGATGCCGGGTGCATATCCCAGCTGCTGCTGCTCTCAAGACAGTGTCAAAGGCGTCCATAGCAGCCTTAAGTTGCCGATTACTGGATTCGCTATCTCTAGTAATAGTCTGGAGAAGCTCTGAACTAACATCCGATTCCGGAAGAGCCTTGTATACTCGTATCGAGAGAAACAGCCCTGGTAGTTAGCAATACACATTCCTAGGGTAGTAGTGACGAACACTCACTTCCCTAAAGTGTCAGTCTTTTGGGATTCTTTATTTACTAGATGAGCTGTAGACTCCTGAGGAGAACGGCTTTGTCATTTTCTGTCAAGGCCACTATGGTGTCTGAAAAGGCTTGAGAGGCCAGGACTGGTCTATCCTGGGGGAGATATACTTCCTGTTTATGGACTTAGCCACAGAAGGAATGAGCGCCAAGCTGTCCCACACCATCTGTGAAAGAGTATTGAAAGAGGGCTGTACTGGAGGTGTCAATTCCACAGTGACATGCAGATACTGAAGGAGCAACAGCCTCCCAGGATCAACCTCAAAAGTCTGGAGAGAGAGGGTGTAATTCATATTCTTCAGGAGGGACTTAAAGGAAAGGTCCTCAACCAAAGGCTCTGCCGAAGTAGAGGGCTTACTACTTTCCGCTCCAAAGGCTGAATCTTCATTGAAGACATCTAAGTAAGCAATAAGCCACGACAGGGTGTGCGTTAGACACTAACACAGCGCTAGGAGGTGCAGTGAGGCACGAGGCCATCGGATGAGTGCATTCAGCCTCCTAGCCGTGTGTTAAAGTGTCTAATGCACACACTGGAGTGGCTTATTGCGCTTATGAAATGGCCATCAGTAGTGTAAATGCATTTTGTAGGTAAAATTCCCAATTTTAAGTAGGAAACATGTATGTTTTGTCACTTTTAATAAAATAGTTCCTCCGCCTAAGTGTATTATGTGTTTTTTTTTTTTTTTCCCTTGAGTGAAGGAATTTTGTCCTACAAAGGCTTCTATAATTTAGGTCTGATTGTCATGGCAGTACCCCCCCCCCAAAATGCTGTGTGGAGACAACGAAAATGAAACATTTCTTTTTTTTTTTTTTATTATTTGTAAAAGAAGTTGATTCTGAACGAGTGGGTGGGCTGGGACCTCGCAAAGAAGTGGATTCTGAATGAGCAGGCAGGGAGACAGATCGCGGCTGTTAGTTTATTTATTTTTTTTCCAAGAAGTGGATTCTGAACAAGTGGGCGAGCTGGGGGAGAGAGATCGAGGCTGTTCGTCTCTCCCCCCCCCCATTAACTACACGCTGCACCCACAAGGACATAGGCAGATGTAATTAAAACAGCAACATTCAAGAGTGAGCTAGGGCTGGGAGAAAGATCGGGGCTGTTTCGTTTTTTTTAATACATGCTGCATCCACGAGGAGACATGCAGATGGATTTAAAACAGGAAGTGTGAAAGACTGAGGCAAAGTGAACAGGAGGTCAGAGGTCCTTTTTTTTTTACAGTTGGGCTGGCACCACTTCTGGCATAAACAAGATGGCTGCATTTTGTTTTCTTAAGGTTCTGAGTGGGCAGCATTACCTAGATCAATGCCCACAGGGCACTGCTGGTCCTTTTTCCTGTGCATCAGAATGAATATCATATCCCTACTAGCCAATCACAGCTCCTATTTTATGATGCCCATTTCATAATCGCAGATCAGGTTTAGGCTCAACATCATCTACTAGCCCAGCAGTGATAGCATATAAAGGAAAAGAAGGAAAGAGAGCAGGAGAAGGTGCTCCTTGAATCAGAGTCGAAAATCCCAGCACCTGAGGCGGCACCGGCACCACCAAAGCCGAAGCAAAAGGTGTTGCTGCAACCCGTGGTGGGCAAGTGCCTGGAGACCCCAACCCCAGGGCACCCAAGGCTGAAGATCTGAAAACATGAGTAGGAGAAGGTAGTACCTGTGCTGGCCCCTGCACCGCAGCCATGTGGGGGGGGGAGGCACAAGAGCATGGTGTCGCATGGCTAGGATGACCCAACGTCCCTGCCCTCAGGTTCGAAGCCCCAGGCCCGAAGTCCCCGGGGTCGGGACAGCCACTGAATCCACTGCTCCATCAGAGAGGCCCAATGATGAAACTGCTCATCAGAGGATCCCGCAAGGGGCAGGGAAGGACTCTGGAGTTGAGGAGGACAGCCATCGGAAACTGAGACCGCAGGTGACCCCGATGGAGCTGGGGTTGGCCTCCTGTCCCCCGCTACCAACCATCTCTGTGCAGACGTACCAGAGGGCCACTTCAAGCAGTACTGCTTCTTCTTCGACCAGTGGGATGAAGAAGAACTCGAGGCCGAGCAGTGCTGGGTCCCCGACAAAGATCAGGAACAAGCCTGCCTCTTTTTGTGCTTTCGGGCGGACCGCCCTTCTTCCCGAGCACCGAACTGCCCATAGTCAGCCCCCCCCCCTCCGTAGAGGGTGGCAGCCCTGCTGCTGAAACAGCTTTCATACGAAGTCTCCCTTTCGTCACCAGCCCTGTTCATGGTCAACTCCGTCGAAGGCAGGCTGAAGACTTCTCTGTTCTTCCTTGAGAGGAAAACAAAAATAAAAAAATAAATAATGAATATACTAAAACTAATCAAATACTGAACAAATAACTATGCTGCTTTTGCGGACACAAGAAGATTTGACCTCAGGGCGAGAGGCCATGTCACCGGAAGTGCACTTGATACCAGTAAAAAAAAAAAAAAAAAAGAAACAGGCAGTTGGAGGGTCGACGCTGAGATAGCCTATACAGCGCAAGGTCAGTTTCATGCATCGCGCATGCATGGTCCTACCTTGTGCTGGCCTCCTGAAGATTTTTGCCCTGCTCAGTTTTATTAGCCCGGCGTAGTCCCACTAATGTGAATGAGTGGTGGAGACTTTATGTTCAGGAAGATCCAATGCTTTTCATGACCGAAAACACAGCTTGCAACCTGCAGGAAGTTTGAAAGGGGTAAAAGCACGCTTCCAAAACAAACAAAGGTCTCATGGGGACTGGGTCCCTAATGGGAAGCTTCAATGCAGAATGCCCCATAGGAACATATGGGGAAAATCCATCTGGGCAACAGTCTTGCCTCACAGGGTGCAGGTAGGCAGAGATGGCAGACAGATGCACCTTAATAGAGGAGCAGCTCAGATTAGAGTCTGACAGGGATAGAAGATACTCCAGTATTGAATTCACCGGCAGGTGAAAGGGTACAGATGCCGAGTGGTGGCCCAGATGCAGAACTGCTTCCACTTCACAGCGCAGGTGGCCCTGGTGGAAGGTTTCTAGCAGCCCCAAAACATCCGCCACCCTGAAGGAAACCCCCCAATTGGGATACAGTTAGGTCTGCAGGAGCCACGCACGTAGATGCAGAGATCTGAGATCCGGGTGGACCAGGGTTCCCTGCTCCTGGGACAGCAAGTCTGAGCAAAGTGGTAGGGAAATCATGGGTTCCACTGCAAGTTGCCGAAGGAGTGGAAACCAAATCTGGCACGGGTCTCTGCTCCTTCTGACTGCAGCTTGAGAAGGATTCTCTGCAGTAAAAGGAAGGGAGGGAATGCGTTAAGAAATTCCCCGTCCAGGAGAGGAACAACACGTCTTGCCAGAAAACACCAGGCCCTGGATCTAGCAAGCAGAAACTGAGCAGTTTTGCGCTGGATGGGGAGGCAAAGAGATCCAGTTCTGGATGTCCCCATCTGATGAAGAGGTCTTCGACCACCGACAGAAGAAGTTACCACTCGTGAGCCCTGGATGGGGACCGGCTTAAGCTGTCGGCCATGGTGTTTTGTACGCCTGGAACATGGTCTGCTCTCAGTTAAGTCCAGGTGAAGAGCCACTGCCCATGACCAGACTCTCATGGACTCCCTACATAGGGGTAAGAATGAGTCCTCACTTGCTTATTTATGTAGAAGACCACTGACCATGTTATTCATCTGTATCAACAGAGGGCCATGCAGCAAAACTGTCTGGAAGGCCTGAAGAGCATATAGAATTGCCTGCATCTCCAGGACACTGATGTGGAGATGTAGCTGGTGTTGGGACCAGGTCCCTTGTGTCTGACGGCCTCCCAAGTGGGCTTCCCAGCCTTGGCCCAATGAGTATGTGGTCAGAATTTGGCTGCGAGATTCCTTCTGCAGGTAACTCCCCGAAAAGACTGGAGGGATTCAGCCACCATGCTAGTGCCTGTCTTGCAGGGTTTGACACCAAACAAGCTGCTCTAGGATGTCTGAACGCTGGTCCCATATAACTTTGGGTTCCACCAGACCACCCTCATACACAGCCAAGCTAAGGGGACTGTGGCAATGGCCGCTGCCATGTTTCCCAGGAGTCAGAGGACAGACCTGGCCGGAACCTGTCAAGAGGAGACTTACCAAGCATGCATCTGAAGGTGCTCTGCTCTGTCTGGAGATAGAAGGCTTTGCTTTGAGCCGTGTCCATGATTGCCCCTATATACGCAGCTTCTGAATAGTGGCCCTGTCTCTCAAGGCTGTAGCCATCACTGCAAGGCATTTGGTAAAAACTCTGGAGGCCGAGGACAGGCCAAAAGGCAGAACCTGAAATTGGTAGTGATTTCCCTGGAAGCGAAAGCAAAGGAACATCCTGTGGGGCTGGAAAAGCAGAATGTGGAAGTATGCATCCTACATGTTCAGACAGCATAACCAATCCCCTTGACGGAGGAGAGGAAGATGACCGAGCAGAGTGACCACCCTGAACCGTTTGTATTCTATGTACTGATTCAGGTGGCTGAGATCTAGGATAAGACACAGGTCCAGTTTTCTTTGGCACCAGGAAGAAGTGGGAATAAAACCCTTTCCCTCTTTGTGCCAGAGGAACCGGCTCTACAGCCTGCTTCTGCAGTAGGGCCTGAATTTCCTGTTCTATGAGGGCGATGCAAGTATGAGAGTAATGGGAGGGGGAAGATGAATTACCTTTGGGCAGTTCTGTGAATTCCAGAGTGTACCCCCTTTCCACCAGCTGAACGACCCACTGGTCTGAGGTCATCAGATGCCAGCCTTCTATGTAAAAGAAGAATCGACCCCCCCCGGCGCCACCCCCAAGGCTTCGGCTGGGGGAGGGGTGTCTGGCAACAAGTCAGGTTGAGGAACGAGGCAGGGGCAGCACAGCCTTAGAGATCCTAGGAGTCAGAGGGGTGGAACCTCTGGAAGCAGGGGTGGAAGCTTTACGGCTGGATCCTGCTCTATGTTGCCGTCCTCTAGGTTGCTGTCTGGCATTCCTACGAAAGGACTGCTTGGGATATTGTTTAGGCTGAGATTTGTACATGGTATGTACAGATCTGATAGCCTTTCTTGATTCCTGCAGGTGGGTAAAAAGATTTTGAGAGTTCTTGCCAAACAGGACAGGATCCCTGAAAGGAGCATCAATTATTTTGGATTTCACATCCGGTGCGAAACCAGATGCCCTCACTTCGCTCGACTCCCTTGTGGCTGCGATGCATATTAAATCCATTCCCGGGTTCTGTCGGTGCCCTTGTTGGCAGAAGATATCTCGCACCAATCCTCATGTCATGCGCATTTACTGCCTTGGACTTGACCACAACCCGCAGGCTTGCGGCCTCTGTCTTGTCTTTCTCCCCCATGGTGCTCAAGGACCGCGTCGCCAGACTCCAACTGGGGCGACCAGAGAAACGGTTCCAGTCGGTTAAATCGAAGGAGGCCCATTGGGTGATGTCTGCGGTGGCGGGCTCCGTGGAGCAGCTGAAACAGCTTATGGCCCTTGGAGGAGGGAGGCACCAGGCCAAGGGTTTCATTCTCTCGGGGTGCCAGCCTTTACCCCGATCTCCCTGGGCTCCTCCCACACCGCCTCTTTCGGGAGCTTTACAGTCCCTCTCATCAAGGGAGAAAAGATGGACCACAAAGGTAAGTCCCAGCGTCAACGCTCATGGAAGCCGGAGAGGTCTCGCTCCCTGATCGCTGCCTCGATTTTGGTCAAGGTTGCAGCCTTGGCCACTGGTTCCTCGGAGTCCCCGACAGACCAGCCGGCCGAGACTCCTGTCCATGAGGCAGAGATTTTTCTCAAGCCCACCAACAGGTTGTCAACTGAGGAAGCAGACAACTCTGACACCGATTCCCCCGGTGCCCTCTGAGGACATGCCTCAGCTTCCACAGCCGACATCCTCAGTCAATGACCTGAACCGGAGGCGCTGCAGGTTTCCCCCAATTCTTCCTCGGACCGCCGTCTGCGCCACCAACAGTCTTGATCCTCTTCCGCTTCGGGTAAGTCCCACCGACGTCAGCAGTCCCGACACCACGGAAAGCGGCACCACCGCTCATCCTCCTCGGCCGGGGAGAGGCTCTGGCGCACGTTGCGTCAGCGCTATGAGGATCTAATGTGGCAGCAACTTTTTGCTGGCAACAAGGTGAGCTCCAGCCTCTCACTGGCAATTACGCATGGGCAGAAGTTTCCCACCCCCGGTTCTCGTAGAGAACCCGGCCTGACTATTCGGCTCAGACTGGCTGCGCCACCATTGAGGTGGGACCACCACCTCTGCAGCCAATTGTTTGGGCCCGACCAAGAATTCTCAGTCAGCTCAAGGACTGCCCCATCGTTGTCGGTCACCCTCACTCCGATCATCCTTGGTGAGTGGAGGGTGGCTTAGGAGGTCAGCAGCTGTATGTGGACTCTTTGAGTCTGAAGACTCCTCATTGCATTCCCGCCCAGTTGACTTGGAATCCTCTGAGGGTCTGACTGTGGACGAGGGCCCTCCTCGCTCCTGGGTATCCTTCACTCATCTAAGAATCCACCGGGATGCCGCTCAAACCTGTGCAGAAGTGGGCCAGATATCCCCTCACGGAGATTCAGGACAAAGGGCATTCCCCCACAGAGGCCTTCCCAGTGGCCAAGGCCATCGTGGGTCCGGCTCTAGAGCTCTGGCAGAGCCCAGCCTCTTGTCCTGCGCCTTCGGCCAGAATGGCCCGCAAGTATATGGTCCCTACCAGCTCACTCTCCAGTTTCTCAGAGCACCCCTTTGCTGAGGAATTGGTGGCCAACAGAGTCTTCTGGCGCTCCGGTAACACTAGGGACATGGACAAGCCCCCAGAGAAGGAGTCCAAAAGGCTGGACTACTCTGGGAGGAAGGCATACACTGCCGCCTTCTTTAGGCCTTCGCCAGGCTAGCTCGTTGTCCTGATGGCACACTTTCCCACGCCCCTGTTGGGCTCCCTGGATGAGGTGCTCCCTCATCTCCCAGCTGACCTTCAGACCACGGTCAAGCATATTTGGGATCAAGGAAGAGCTGTGGCTAAACAGCAGCTACAAATAGCTCTGGACATCAGAGACTCCTGTGCTCCGGACAGTTGCAGCCACAGTGGCCATGTGCCGCAGGGCTTGGTTGCAAATCTTGACAGTCACAGCAGATACCCAACACAAGCTAACAGATGAAAATATTACTCACCATAGTAATGTTGTTTCTTCTAATGGAGTTTTGCTGTATTCAGACATAATGCAGTTAGCCCCAGCACTTGAACTGCCCTGGAGAGGAAACAGTTAACTCTATGCAGAAGCATACAACGTTGAGCTCGAGCTCGGTTTCCAAATCTCTGTTTGTGGTACTTCCCAGTGTAACCATCAGATTCTTACGAGCTAACTAACTAGTAACTAAAGTATGGAAATTGTTCAAATATAGCCAAACGGCAAAATATATCTTCTTGGGCCCCAAAAGACTCAAGTCGAGAACCCAAGATGGAAAGGTACTAACAATATTTAGTAAAACGTCAGAAAAAAAAAAATAACATATACCCCACCCAAGAGGGAGGGTACAAAATACACCCCTGAGGTGCAACACTGTACCCGCCAACCCACTTCCCAAAACCAGGTTCTGAGAGGGGAGGCAGGGGGAAGGTCTGAATACTGCAAGACTCCATTAGAAGAAACAACATTACTATGGTGAGTAAATTTTTCTTCAAACAACATGAAGTCTTGCTGTATTCAGACATAATAACTACCAAGCAGTTCCTATGGAGGAGGAATGCAGACCCACCGGGAAGCGGCTCTGCAGTACTGCTATACTAAACCTAGCATCACTCCCAGCCTGGATGTCCAGGGAGTAATGCTTGGTGAAAGTATGTACTGTTTTCCAGGTGGCTGCTTACAGATCTCTAACAAAGGTATATCTCTGGCTGCAGCAAGAGAAGCAGCTGTACCCCTGGTCGAGTGAGTCCTCAGGCCAGAAGGGGCACCCTACCCAACTTATAACAAAACTGTATACCATAAACAATCCACCTGGCAATAGTTCTCTTAGTGGCAGGCTTACCCTTTCCACTTCACCATAAGTGAGAAACAATTGAAGACAGTCATTTCTATGTGCCTTAGTATGCTCACTGTAGTAGCTAGGGCCCTCTTAACGTCCAGACTGTGTAACCTTCTTTCACCTGAAGAAGAATGGTCAGTGAAAAACACAGGGAGAGATATAGACTGGTTCAGATGAAAATCTGAAACCACCTTGGGCAAGAACCTCCTATTGGTTGTGAGGACTACTTTGCCCGTATGGAAAGAGATGAAGTCTGGTTCCACTGACAGAGCCTGTAACTCACTAATCCGCCTGGCAGAAGTAATAGCTACCAAGAACACAGTTTTCCAGGTCAAGTACTTCAATTCGTCCGAAGCCAGATGTTCAAAAGGTGACTGCATTAGCTGAACTATGCAGATATTAAGATCCCAAGGTGAGGGCTCACTAAAGGGAGGCTTAATGTGAACCAGATCTTCGAAAACTTTCTGAAAACAGGATGAGATGCCAGGGAAGAGCCCTTCCTTGTTGAGAAGAATGTAGAGACAGCTGCTAGATGAACCTTCAGAGTGGCAGGCCTAGGGCCTAAACCATTCAGATGAATGAACTAAATAGTCTGAGGTTGTAGAAATGTCTGCAGAATCAGGCAGGATGCCTTTCTGAGAGCACCAAATACTGAACCTTTTCCATCTGGAGTTGTAAGTTTTTCTAGTGGAAGGTTTTCTAGAGACCTTCAGAATATTCAGAACTCCCTGAGAAAGATGTAGAGCTGCATGTTCTAACTCGTCAAGAGCAACGCCTTGAGATGAAGGGACTGGAGATTGGGGTACCAGATCCGAACCTGGGAGGACGACAGGAGATTGTATGCCCTGGGCAGAGACAGGGGACATGACACTGTCAAGGACAGCAGTAGAGGATACCAAGGCTGCCTGGCCCAATCTGGAGCCACCAGTATCACTGTGCAGGGTTGAGTCTTGATCTTGATCAGAACTCTGTACAGCAGAGGGAAGGCATGGAGAAACCTGCCCTTCCAGTCCAAAAAGACAGCATTCTGGAGAACCGTCCCCAGGACTGGAGGTCTGCAACAAAACAGAGGAAGTTGATGATTGTCCGGTGCTGCAAAGAGATCCATCTCTGGAGTGCCCTACCTGGAGAAGATGACCTTTAGTATGTGAGGATCCAGGGACCAATCATGGTGTCCCTGTGAAATTCTGCTCAGAGCATTTGCTAGTATGTTGTCCTTCACTGGAAGGTGAACTGCTACCAGAGAAGTCTGAAGAGAACTGGCCAGAGACCACAGCTTCATGGCTTCTGTGCACAAGGCCGAGGACTGAATGCCTCCCTGCTTGTTGATGTACCTCACTGTGGTGGTGTTGTCCGCTCTGACTTGGACCACCATGCCCTTGACTGAATCCGAGAAGCTCTATGGGCTCAGGAAAACAGCCCTGAGTTCCAGGAAATTGATATGAAGGAGACTCCTGTGGAGACCAGAGCCCTTGAGCTGTCAGGGCTCCCAGGTGGGCTCCCAACCCAGGAGAGAAGCATCCATAGTTAAAACTACTGATGGGACTTGAGGGAGAAATGGAACCCCTTGTCTGAGGTTGTCCTGGTCCAGCCACCACTGGAGAGCTTGGACCAGAGTCTGAGTCCCTGGAATCAGTTTGGTAAGTGAATCCTTCTTTTGAGGCCAAAAAGACCTCAGATGAAAATGAATGTCCCTCATCTGGAACCTTGCTCCCTGCACCACTGCCGTGGAAGCTGCCATGTGGCCCAGGAGCTGGAGGAACTGTCTTGCTGGGCGGGAGACCCGAGGTCGAAAGGAGGAAGCGAGACCCACTAGTGCCTTTACCCTTGTCTGGGGAAGGAAGAAAAAATTACTCACCTTGGTAATTATATTTCTTCTAATGCAGTCTTGCTGTATTCTGACAATTGCAGTGATTCCCAACCTTTGAACTGCCCCGGAGAAAGCACAGTTACGTAAGAACTTACCGTAACAGTAGATCTTCGAGAGGAGCTCTTGCAACGGCTATTACCATCAGGACTATGCCGCAGGCACTAGGACCTTTGCGTGAAAACTTCTGCCAGCACAACAGCGGGACCGACGCTGCCCCGCCGACGCCGGGTCAGGGTACAAGAGGGGGCGGACCCAGCTCCACCTCAGTTCTCCCGCCAGAACCCAGCAGAAGGCCTGAAAAGAGAAGGAGGCGAAGCTTACCATTAAGAAAGTCAGAGAAGAAAGAAAATGGATCTGCATACCTTGAGGGGGAAGGCAGGAGGGAAGTAGCGCCTGCTGCAAGAGCTCCTCTCGAAGAGCTACTGTTATGGCAAGTTCTTACGTAACTGTACTATCTTACTTCGAGTGGGAGCTCTTGCAGCAGGCTATTACCATCATGACTGTGTCCCAAGCAGTCCCACAGCAAGGAGGTAGACTACCCCGAGAGGTGGAATATGCTGACTCCAGAGGCCTTAGGACAAAAGCCCTTGTAAAACGGCTAGGACGAAGCCAGCACGGCGTCTGGAGACGATATCCAAGCTGTAATGCTTGATAAAGTATGCACCGAGTTCCAGGTCGCGACCGCACAAATGTCCTGTGAGAGACATTTCGAGAGCGGTGAAAGAAGCTGACACCCTCTAGTGGAGTGACCCTCAACCAGGCCAGCAGGGTATATTGTGATGTTTGTAGCAAAAACGACACAGCGGACTATCCATTTAGAGATAGTTTGCTTGGACACCGTTGACCCAAGCAATGTGGTGCAAAAGCCACAAAGAGCTGCTCCGATTACGGTGCTGAACCATCCTCTTGAGGTAATACCAGAGTCCTGTGGACACCTAATGTGTGGAGGAGAGCTCTCTACTGGAAGGGGAGGAAAATAAACTGGAAGATCAACCGACTGGTTGAGGGTCAAGTCTGAGACCACCTTGGAAGAAACGAGGATTTGTTCTGAGGGAAACCTTTCCTGTGGAAAACCAAATAGGGCTCTTTACACATCAGAACCTGAAGCTCGGAAACCCTTCAAGCTGAAGTAACAGCAACCAAAAAGCAAACTTTCCAAGAAAGGTAACGCAGCTCACAATCCGCTGCTGGCTCAAAAGGAGGGAGGGTGAGTTTCTCCAACACAAAAAGGAGGTCCCAGGGTGGGACAGGGTCCCGAATGGAGACCTCATGTGCAGAATTCCCTAAGAAAGGTGCAGGCCACATCCAATTGTGTTAATGCTCTCTCTCACGAGAGCATGGTAGGTGGAGATTGCCCACATGTACCTTGATAGAGGAGTAACTCAGGCCTTTCTTGCACAAGGAGAGAAGGTACTGTAAATACAGGTTACTCACCTGTAACAGGAGTTCTAGGAATGGTATATGTTGTTCATCCACACTGTCTGGCAGGTATCCTTGCCGCTTAAATCTTGCCGGAAGGTCTTCAAGCTGGCTCCTCCACCCACCCAGGTGGTAAAACTCTCGGCTCCACCCCATGGCGCCAGATCTGGCCCGCTGGAAGCTCAGGTTGTGCGTCGAGCCGGGAGGTTGGGTGGAGTGGGTGGATGAACAACATATACCATTCCTAGAACTCCTGTTACAGGTGAGTAACCTGTATTTCTGGGACATGGATATGTTGTTCATCCACACTGTCTGGCAGACTCCTAGCAGTTCTCCAGGAGGAGGGAGGCAAGGCGCACACACCCGATACTTACTTGGGAAAGAGAGACTGGAGAACCGAGGCCCCAAAACCAGCATCCCGGCGTGACTCAAGGTCGATGTGGTAATGGGTGATGAAGGTGTGTGCTGACTTCCAGGTAGCAGCCCTGCAGATTTCCTGGATAGGGACGTCCCTGGAAGCAGCCACCGATGCAGCAGTATGGCGGGTAGAATGAGCTCTTAACCCTCTGGGAGGCCCCATGCCCGCCAACTTATAGCAGAGATCTATGCAGGAGGTGACCCATCTGCCTATCATCCACTTGGCTGCAGGTCTGCCAGGTGCGGCTTCAGCATAGGTGACAAACAGCTGGCGAACCTCTCCCCGAATTTCAGCCGTGTGCTCCTTATAGTAAGCGAGCGCCCTTCTAGGGTCCAAAGTATGGAGCCTATATTCGGCCTCCGGGGTGATTGGGGTAGAACACTGCAGAGTCAACACCTGGTTAAGGTCAAACTCTACACCACCTTCGGAAGGAATTTGGGTGGGGCGCAGGACAACCTTGTCCCTGTGGAAGACCAGGTAAGGAGACTCGATGCAGAGCGCCTGGAGCTCTCCCATCCTTCTGGCTGACGTGATAGCCACCAAGAAGGCGGTCTTCCACGACAGGTGAGAGAGTTCACACCTGTGCATTGGTTCGAATGGCTTGCCCATGAGATTTGCCAGTACCAGCAGTAGATCCCACGGAGGTGGAGGTTCTCGCAACCGAGGGGAAATGTGATCAAGGCCTTTGAAAAAGCGCCAGACCACCTTCTCCTGCACCACCGACTGCTTCCCGGCCCGCGCCCAGTAAGCAGAGATGGCTGCCAGGTGCACCTTAAGGGTCGTCGACCTAAGCCCTTGCTGAGAAAGGGACCACAGGTAGTCCAATATGCTCGCCAAGGAACAGGAGGAAGGGTCCAGGCCCTTGCACTGACGCCAAATGGAAAACTTTTTCCATTTGAAGGCGCAACATTTTCTGGTCGACTCCTTACGGGACGCCTCAACCACGCTGAGGACCTCGGCCGGAAAGACCCAAGGCCTGGAACTCTAGCCGCCAGGAACCAGGCCGTCAGGTGCAGGGATTGAAGGTCCGGATGGAATACCTTCCCTGACTGACTGAGAGCAGGTCCGGGCGAGCTGGAAGCTGCCTCGGAAGTCTGGAGCTGAGGCTGAGGAGATCTGGGTACCAGTACTGGCGGGGCCAGTCTGGGGCTATCAGAATCACCTGCACCTTGTCCCTCCTTGCTTTGAGCAGCACCCTGTGCATCAAGGGAACGGGGGAAAGGCGTAGAAGAGGCTCGGGGTCCACGGCCTCGAGAAGGCATCCCCCTGCAGAGAGCCCTGCTGAGGGGGCGGCATGGAACAGCCTCAACTGCATTCTCCCAGGAGGCAAACAGGTCCACCTGAGGTGTGCCCAATGGGAGAATAGATCTTGTACTACCTCCGGCAGGAGAGACCACTCGTGGACGCAGCCCCTATCCGGCTTAGGGCATTGGCCAGGGTGTTGAGAGGCTCCTGCCATGAATGGCTAGGAGATCCGCCCCAGGCTGCGTGACGAGTGACCAGATGCGGAGAGCTTCCTTGCATAGAAGCATGGAGCGGTCCCGCCCTGGTGGTTTAGATAGTACATGGTCGTGGTATTGTCCGCCTGGACCCGACCACTTGACCCTCAAGAAACGGAGCAAAGGCGGTGAGAGCTAGGCGGACCACTCGGAGCTCCAGCAGGTTGATGTGGCATCGGGACTCCCACAGGACCAGAGGCCGTGCGCTCGGTGTTCTCCCAGATGGGCACCCCAACCCATCAGAGAGGCATCGGTCGATAGAGAGACCATCGGCTCAGGGCGGACAAACGGGATGCCCTCCTGCAGATGAACTGGAACGGTCCACTACTGGAGAGCGTTCCACATCCCCTGGGTCACCGTCACTAGCTGATCCAATGGATCGCAGCGTTGGGACCACTGGCTGGCCAGCCCCCACTGAAGGGGCGCATGTTCCAGCGGGCCCAATGGACCACGCTGGTACAGGCCGCCATGAGACCCAGGAGGAGCAGGAAGTCCCGGGCAGGGTCAATTGCCCAATCAGAAATGATTGGGCAAAGGAGAAAGAACCTTGGCCTCTGTCCGCCGGGAGCCGGGCTCTGGGTTGAAGAGAGTCGAGCCTGCCCCAATGAAAAGAATCACCTGCTTCGCTCGAGTTCGACTTGGCCTTGGATGAGGAGGCCACCTGAGAGCAAACCTGGAGGGCCAGATCTCTGGACCACTCCACCTCCTGTCTGGAGGGGCTGCTATCAGCCAATCGTCCAGGTAAGGGTAACCCGGACCCCTCGGGCGCCAGGAATGCTGTCACCACTGCCATGCATTTGGTGAAGACCCTGGGAGCTGGAGATAAGCCGAAGGGCATGGCTTGGAACTCGAAAAGGGAACCCTCCGCTCGAAAGTGAAGGAACCTTTGATGAGACGGACGGATAGGGACGTGAAAGAACGTGTCCTGTAGGTCGAGAGAGCAGAACCACACGCCGTGTTCCAAGGATGGGATTATCTGAGCCAGAGTGACCATCCTGAAGGTTCGAGACCTTAGGAACTTGTTTAGGTCGTGTAGGTCTAGAATGGGGCGCCGTGTACCTGGACACGAACCCCGGGTTTGAGGGAGGGTCCGCCACCTCTCTTATCACCTCCTTCTCGAGGAGGAGAGCGATGTTGGCTCGGCGAGCTGACAGCGAGGCTTCGGACCCCGAGGCCCCCGAGGTGCGATGGTTTGAAGGGTGGGGCCTGCTCGAACTCCAGAGGCAGGCCCTTTCCTACCACTCACAACACCCACCTGTCTGTGTAAAAGGCAGACCAGGTGAAAGGAAGTATTGAGCCGTCCCCCCACAGGGGGAACCTAGGGTGAGGTGACGAGGTTGGGGGCGACACCCCTCAACCCGTCACTGTGCAGGCTTGGAGGAGGGACCACCTGGGCCTTTATCTCCCTGCTTCCTGGAGGAGGAAGCCGCAGGCTTGGGTTTGGGACACCAAGCGCGAGCCTGCTGGCCCTGGTGTTTCTGGGCCGGACGTGCTGGGGGCGCAGACGGACGAAAGGGCTTGGGTTGTGTTCTGCGGCCCTTGTCCCTCTGAGCAGATGAGACCGAGTCCAAGGTGGCACTGGACTTTTGATCCTCTGGAGGTGGCCTTCACCCAGGGCGAAGAGGTCGGTCCCCAGGAAGGGACATCCGCCATTTGTGCTGGGTATCCGCTGTGAAGGTGGATATCCTCAGCCATGCCCGACGGCATAGCCACTGCGGCGCTACTGACCTGGCGCATGAATCACGATGTCCAAAGCAGTCTGAAGTTGCTGTTGGCCACTGCCCTGGTCCCCTGACCTGCTTAACCGTGGTCTGCAGGTCAGCCGGAGATGAGGGACCACCCGCCCAGGGAGCCCAACAGGGCGTGAGAAAATGTGCCATCAGTACGGCCGAGCTGGCCTGATGAAGGCCAAGGGAGGGCCGTAGCGTAGACTTTTCGCCTGCAAGGTCCAATTCCTGACTCCTTGTTGGAGGTTTGTCCACGCCCTAGCGCTTGGGCATTGAAAATGCTGTCGGTAACTAACCCTCGGCCGAGGGATGTTCCAGAAACCAGACAGGGAACCGGTAGGACCAGATACTTCCCCATATCCTGGCCAAGGCTAGGGCAGGAAGCAGGCGCCACAGAGCTCCAAGGCCAGGCCCACAATGGCCTCAGCCACAGGGAAGGCCTCGTGGGAATCCCCTCGGTCCAATATCTCCGCGGATACGGCCCACTTGATACGGGTCGGCTGCATCCCGGTGGATTCCGAGATGAGTCTGAGCAACCCAGGAAGGACGTGGGGCTGTCGCCCAGCGACTGACCTCCAGAGGACTCCAAGTCCACTCACTTGGAGAAAAGGAGGAATCGCCGTCGGACTCAGAAGAGTCCATAAGAGCTGCCTGGGCCTGAGCCACCCTCCACCTGCCGAGGCTTAGGGGAGTGAGGGTGACCGACAGCCTACGGGGCAGACCCTGAGCCGACCGAGAGTTCTTGGTCGGAGCCCCAAACCGCGGCTGTGGAGGCGGAGGTTCCACCGGAATCGGTGAGGCAGCTGGTTTTGGCCAAACAACCGGCCTGAAAACAGGCTCCTCAGGTAAAACGGGGGGTTGTTTCGGCCGCTTCGGTGACAGCCACTTAATGGATGGGGAAGGCGACGGCGTCGGCTTGTTCCCGGTCAGAAGGAGCTGTTGCCACGCGGTCCTCAGATCGCTGGCGCAACTCGGCCTAAGCCTCCCTCATCCGGTGGAGGAGGAAGAGGACGGCGGGTGGCGCCGGCCAACGCGGGTGCCGAGACCAAGACCGCCTATGACGCAGCGGATCGGCTGGACCGCCAAGAAGTCCGGAGACCGAGAACCCCGCTTTTCAGAGGACGGTGCGGACGGGTGAGGAACCGACCTCCTCAGCTCGGAGGGAACACCCCAGGGCTCCGGAACCGAGGCACTGGCAAGCCCACGGATCCTCAACTCCCACCGGGGAACTGGGAGAGGGATTGGCTCGCTGGTCGACAACCGGCCAACGGGTCGAAAGATCTCGATCAGGCCGACGGGAGTCTCGTCAACTGACCTGAGGGGACACCGTGAGACCAGTGGCCGAAGCCGAACGATCGGATCAAGTCGGCGGCCGATAACTCGGGAGAGGGACCTTTCCTGCTCCTATGAGCATCAACGGTTGAGACTTACCTCCTTGTCTTTCTTCTTGGACCAAGAAGAAGGTCCAGCAGACGCTGGCCCTCTCCCAGTGGAGAGGGACAGACAAGCTCCTTAAAGGAAGCTGTGTAAGAGGAACCCAGGAGCGGATAAATGCCACGGTCGAGGAAGATGCGTTCGCTTGTCTCCTCTCTAGGGCGATCATCTGCTCTATTCAATCTGGCGAGCCCACCGCATGGAGACCGCCGACCGGCCTCTTTGACTTTACACGAGGAAAACGCCTAAGCTCTAGTTGAAACAGGCAGCACTGTCTTTGAGGACGTAGGGCTGAGAAGGAAGAGCACAGGTCACAAGCCTGCAGGTCGTGCTCAAGACCTAAACAGTACACACACGCGGGAGTGCGGATCCGTCGAGACATCTTCTCAGCTCGCAGGGCACCACCTAAAACCGGGAGCGATCCGCCCATCGTAGCCGTGAGGGATAGAAGACAGAGTCTATTACAAAATTTAAATTGGAAAACCCAAAAAATTAGGAACCAGTCTTATACGCAGAGTGTTAAGAGGAACCTGAGCTTCCAAGCGGTAAGGAAGATCTAGGTCATGGAGCGGAGCGGAGTTTTACCCACCCAGGTGGGTGGGAGGAGCCAGATTGAAGACCTTCCGGCAAGATTTAAAGCGGCAAGTATACCTGCCAGACAGTGTGGATGAACAACATATCCATGTCCCTAGAAAGTTAAGTTCACAGGGCAGGTGATGGGATCCAAATGCTGCGGCAACGCCCAAAGACAGAAACGCTTCCACTTCATAGCATAGGTGGAGCGAGTAGAGGGCTTTCTTGCTGACGCTAAGACCGCCGCCACGTCCGGGGAAACCCCGTATCTGTTTTGAGCTACATCTGAAGAAGCCAAGCATGTAGGTGTAGGGATCAGAGATCCGGATGGACCAGAGACCCCTGGTCCTGGGACAGCAACTGCGAGCATACGAGCAGCGGAACTGGAGGTTCCATGGATAACCGCTGCAGAAGTGGGAACCAAATTTGTCGAGGCCATTTGGGGGCCACTAGGATCATCCGGGCCCCTTCTGCCTGCAACTTGAGCAGTACCCTCTGAATGAGAGAGAAGGGTGGAAAGGCATAAAGAAACCTCCCTGCCCAACAAAGGGATAATGCGTCTGTCCAAAAAACTCCAGGCGCGTGCTCTCGCGAGCAAAATGTTGGCAGTTTGGCGTTGCGTGGTGACGCAAAGAGGTCCGGCTTGGGAAGACCCCACTGTCAAGAGCTGGTCCATCACGGATTGCAGCATCCTCACTGTGATCTGGCTCATGACTCGCTGAGCCTGTCACAGATTGTTTAGGATGCCTGGGTCTGCATTGCGGACAGTAGAATGCCTTGCCCAGTGCCCAGTACCAGACTCTCATCGCCTCCCTGCAAAGAGGATACGAATGAGTGCCTCCTTGCTTGTTGATGTAAAAGACGACCGCCATGTTGTCTGTCTGAATCAGAAGGAGCCTGGTACCAGATCCTCTCAAAAGCCTGAAGAGCCAGAACGCCCTCATTTCCAGCACACTGATCTGGACGTGTTCGCGGTGACCAAACCCCTTGGGCGTTTGATGTACACCCAGGTGTGCCCCCCACCCCATGTCCGATGCGTCCGTTGTCAGAGTCTGACCTGGTGGCTCCGGACGAAAGCTGACCCCTTTCTCCAGATTGCTGGGGTCCATCCACCAAAGCAATGTTCCCCTGACTGGCTCCGAGATCCTGACCAGAGAGTCTAGGTCGTCAAAGCTTTGGTCCCACTGCACCCTGAGCATCCACTGTAGGACTCATGTGAAGGCGGGTCAAAAGAGTGACTGGAATGGCCACCACCATATGCCACAGTAACCTGAGGAAGTTCCGAGCTGGAACTCGAGGTGCTATAGAGATCTGTTCTGCCAACTCTCGCAAGTGAACTCCCCTGTCTTGTGGGAGGAAGGCCATGCCCTGGACTGAATCCAGGATGCCTCCCATGAAGGAGAGCTGGCTGGGCCTCCGTGGGATTACTTTGTAAGTTCAGGTGATCCCAGCCTCCAAACAGAGTATAAGTGTCTCCGACAGCGTGTAAGAGGCTGTCTCTTGACGGGGCCATAAGAAGCCAATCGTCGAGGTAGGGAAACACATAGTGTCCCATCCGCCTCAGAGCCGCAGCCACCACTGCTAGGCATTTTGTGAAGACTAGCAGAGCAGAAGAGAGGCCGAACGGAAGCACCCGAAACTGAAAATGCTCCCCTTGGAAGTGGAACCTCAGAAATTCCTGTGGGGAGGATAGCCCTATATGCATGTATGCATCCTGCATGTTGAGAGAATAGGAGTCAGTCCCTTGGTGCAAGCAGAGAAGTTCTGAAGGGTCACTATTCTGAACCTTTTGTATTCGATAAAAGGTTTAGAGGACTGAGATCTAGAATGGGACGAAGATCCCAGTCTTTTTGGGACGAGAAAAGTGGAGTAGAACCCTGACCCCTCGCAGCCTAGGGGACCCTCTATTGCTCTCTCTGCAGGAGAGTCTCAGTTTCCTCTATCAGTGGATGTGAGAAGGAGGATAATCGAGAGCTTTGGTGAGTATGGAGGAAACTCTGAACTCTAGTGTATGTCCTCCAGACAATATCCAAGACCCACTGGTCTGGGTAATAGACTTCCACCCTTTGAGATGAAGGGAGAAGCAGCCCCCAACCGGCTACCTAGAACTCTGTCAGAAGGGGGGCGCATGTGAAGGAGCCAGCTGGCAGAGCCGAGAGAGGCCTGGGAGGACTTGGGCCCACTGGCGGAGGTCCACCAGACTGCTGGTTTCTGGACCTTCATGGAAGCCACCTCTCTGCCCTTGCTGGCTGCCACTATTGAACCTTGCTGCCTGAGGAGCTTGCGAGGGCCGTCTCACGGTGCTGACGTCACTGGTTGCCATGGGCACATCTGGCGGACTGACCAGATCGACTTTGCCCGACTCCTGGAGGCGGGAGATCAAAGCCTCCGTCTGCTGCCCAAACAACATGGTACCCTGGAAGGGCAAATCCCAGATACCGGACTGCAGATCCTGGTGAAAGTCCGAGACTCTCAGCCAGGCGTGACGCCGGAGGCACACCCCAGAGGCGGCTGCCCTGGCTGCTGTGTCTGCAGTGTCATACGAGGCTCTCAGTACGTGGGAGCCTACGTCTGAGCCCGACTGCAGGAGGGCCAGGAGCTCTGTCTTCTTGTCAGAGTCTGGCATGGCCTGGGTCAGCTCAAGTCACCTTTCCCATAGCGCATTCTGATACTGTACCATATGTGTTAGGAAATTCAGGGAGCGGATGGAACAGGTGGAGGCCGCGTAAACTTTTTTGCCCACCTGGTCCAGCTATCTGGACTCCGGGTCGAGAGGCTGTGAGCTGAGGTGTTTCAGCTGCCGAGATTTATCATGGTCAGCCGTGATCACCGATGAGTCAGCCCGAGGGTGTTCTGCCAAGAAGGGTTCCACCCTCGGAGCCTTATAAAGCCTATCCGACTTCTTAGGAACTGCCGGGATCGAGGCTGGATGCATCCTGGTGGTCCTAGTAAGATCCTGGAAAGCATCCACCAAAGGAGGAATAACCAGAGGCTTTGGCTCCTTCTGCCTCAGGTGCTTGGCCAATCTCTGGCATTCTGGATCCAGGTCTTCCGTGTCCCACTCGTTGGAAGCCTGGATGTGCCTCATGACGTCCATAAAAGTAGGATCATCCAGAGGCAAGCGAGGCTGGTTCTTCTCTCCTGGGGAGCGCTTGAGGCTGAGAGAGGATGAAGAGGTCGACGATGAAAAGGAGGACTGAAGATCCGATTTGGAATAGTCTGACCCCATCCTGCGACCATGCCAACGCTGATGTTGGTAACTAGAGGACCGACGTTGGTCCGAAGACCGACTCTGGTCCCTGGACCGGTGACGGAGCAGTGACAGACGTCGGTAGCGTTCCCGCCTAGTGCGAGAAGGGCTCCTGGAATGAGACCTAGACCGACGTCGGTCACTAGAAATCCTGGAGCGACATCTGTGGTCCTCGGATCTGGAGCGGGAACGAGCCCTGGAAGGGGGTGAAGGCTGGCGCTCCAGTGACTTCCACTTGGAAGTCTCACCCTGCGGCTGTGGTTCTCCCGCAGGGTCCAGTACCGGTGTCTGGGCTGGCGACGGGGAGGACCGCTTGTGGACCTGCCCCCACCAAAAGGAGAAAAGATCCTTGAGCTCGTCCTCGGAGAAAATTTCAGCTGCACGCTTCAGAAATGAAGTCTCCGGAACGTCGGGACGCGAAGGAGAGTTCTCCTGAGGGCTCAGGGGGGAGGAGGACTTTGGCGATGGGGACATCGGTATCTCCACGACCAAACCCGTGTCCTTCGCTCTTCGACGGGCGCCGGTATGGGGACCGGACGACGGGGTGACGCCAGGGGCGCTGAGAGTCCTTAGTTCCTGAGGCGCCTTAGCAGGCGGCGCCGGTGCCTTAGCAGGTGGGGTCAAGCAGGTACATCTAGATTCTGGTAATGACCCTTAGCGCGCTCACCTTAGCTTGGCCGGCTTCTCCTCCCGACGGGCCAGCCTTAGCCTGTGGAGTCTTCAGCAGTTCTCCGGACCCTGAAGGACAGGCCTTTTTAGGAGAAGGCTACATCGCGATCTGGACCGAGACCGTGATGGGACAGACTACGGTCCTTGCTGTAGCGCTTCTTCCGTTTCCTCTTCCCCTCCAAGGAGTGCAGATCCATCTTCTGCTCTAACGGGCAGGCCTTAAGGGCCTTCAGGTGGCAGATGCGGGTCCAACTGGTGAAGGCCTGGCAGTTCTGTACAGTTAGCGTGTCGTGGTTGGGACCTAAGCAGAAAACGACCGCCGATGACCGTCCTTGGCAGGGGATCTGCTGCCCGGTAGTCGGACTTGTTTAAGTGTTTGGGTGACGCCGTTCGAAGACATCGAACCCGCCGGGTAAGAAGAGGGCTGATGGTACCGGGCGGCAGGAGCGAGGGAAAAACGTATGCAAGCGGAATCATCGATGAGACGACGGCAGCGAACTGGACGCCGGTGTCAAATGGTAAAACTGTCCGGAAAAAACAGCCGAAATTCATAGAAGTTCTTTCGCTGGATCGCAACAGAAGCAAAGATACTCGGCTTCACGCAAGGGGTCACGTGGCGGAATGAACTGAGGTGGACCTGGGTCCCTCTCTTACTACCCTGGACCACGCCGGGTGGGGTCAAGGTCTGGGTGTCCCCGTGATACTCCTGGCAGAAGTTTTCACCGAAGGTCCTAGTGCTTTCAGCATAGTCCTGATGGTAATAGCCTGCTGCAAGAGCTCCCACCAAGTAAGATCTAAGAGTTAACTTTCCATGTAGGCATGGAACGCAAAGCTCGATTGAAGTCTCTCGTCTGGAGTGTTCTGAACTTAAACCATCAGATTCTTACAAGCTCAACTAAACCAAAATTCTATGTGGAAATTGTAAAATTTACCAGCCAACTGTTTAAAAAGTTTTGGATTCCCAAGGAAGACTCAAGTCAGGAAACCCAAAACAAAACCTAATGTACTAAAAATAACAATATTAAATAAGCACCAAACAAAAGGAGGAGAGTAACAAAAACACCCCTGGGGTGCATTTCACCTGCCCACCCACTTCCCAAAAACAGGTTCTGAGAGGGGAGGCAGGGAGGGAGGTCAGAATACAGCAAGACTCCATTAGAAGAAATATAATTACTAAGGCGAGTAATTTTTTCTTGAAACAACAAGTCTTGCTGTATTCTGACAACTGCAGACTACCAAGCAGTACCTCCAAGGAGGAGGGACAAAACCTACTTTGGGAATAGGCTCTGAAGTACTGCTGGGCCAAACCGAACATCACTCCTACCCTGGATATCCAGAGAGTAATGCTTGGTAAAGGTATGGATCTGCTTCCAGGTGTGCTGCTTGATAAATTTCTAGAGAGGGATATCCCTGGCTGCAGCCAGGGAAGCAGCTGTACCTCTTGTGGAATGAGCTCAGGCCTGAGTGGAGTTTTTCCCAGTTCTCATAAGCAGAATTGTACACAAGACAACACTCCAGCTAGAGATATTTTGGTGGCAGGTTTGCCCTTTCCCACTTCTCCATAAGTGAGGAACAACTGAGAGTGTCAACTGTGACCATTGGTATGTTCCATGTAGTAACTAAGGGTCTTTTGACATCTAAACTGTGAAGCCTCCTCTCTCCTGAGGAAGAATGATCAGTGAAGAAAGCAGGAGAGACAAAGACTAGTTTAAATGGAAGTCTGAACCACTTGGGCAAGAACCTCTATTGGTTCTAAGGACCACTTTATCCCTGTGAAAGGAGATAAAATCAGGTTCCACTGATAGGGCTTGTCATCCACTGATATGCCTGGCAGAGGTAATGGTCAGCGAAAACAGTTTTCCAAGTCAAGTACTTAAGCTCTGCAAACATAGGGCTCAAAGGAGGGGGTTACATAAGTTGAGCAATGCAAACATTTAAATCCAGGCAGGGCAGGGTCCTCAAAGGGGAATGGTGTGGAAACAACTTTAAAAATTTACAGAACACAGGTTAGAAGATAGTGAGGAAGGCTTCCACAGACAAAAAACGCAGAAACAGCTGGACAGGTGTGCCTAAGAGTAGCTGGTCTGAGGCTCAGGCCATTGTTGGACCATATAATCCAGAACCAGTAGGCAATTCAGCAATGTCTGAGAAACATGTTCTAGAACACCAAATGCTGACTCTTCTCCATTTGGAGTTATAAGTCCTTCTGGTGGAGGGCTTTTCGAGAAGCCTTGAGGATATCCAGAACCCCTTGGGAAAGATACAGATCTGCAAACTCTTAACTCTTCAAGAGCCATGCTTTGAGATTTAGAGACTGAAGATTGGGGTACCAAACCTTCCTGGAGAGGATGTTAACAGGTTGTAATTCCTGGTGGTAGGGAAGATGGACTGCTAGGGACAGTAACGGGTATGAGGGCTGTCTGGCCCAATCTGAGCAATCAGAATCACCTGCATGGTTGAGACCTTACTTTTACCAAAACTTTCAACAGGAGAGAGGGGAAGGGGTAAAGGCATACAGAAACTTCCTCCCAACTGAGGACTCAGGGTGTCCAGAGGGAGTGAGTCCAGGACTGGAGGCCTGTAACAAAAGAGAGGAGTTTGCATTGTCTGGGGCTGCAAAGAGATTCATTTCGGAATGCCCACCTTGAAAAACCATCAAAACTCAGTCCAGGGACCATTCGTGATGGCTCTGAGAAATTCCTGTCCAGTGCATCTGTCTAGCACATTGTCCTTTGCCTGAAGGTGAACTGCTACAAGAGAAGCTTGCAGGAATAAGCCAGGACCACAACTTCATGGCTTCTGTGCACTAGGACGTGGACCGAAAGTGTCTCCCTGTTTGATGTACCACATGGTGGTGGTGTCTGTTCTGACTTTGAACCACCTTGTTCTGAATTTGACTCGTGAGAATGCTTTAGAGCCAGAAAACTGCCCTGAGTTCTAGAAGATTGATGTGGAGAAGGGATCTTGGGAGACACATGTCCTGGGCAGTGAGGAACTCTCAGTGGGCTTCCCAGCTCAGGAGAAAAGCATCCGTGGTAAGGACCACTGAACAAGGCTGAGCAACAAAGGGAACACTCTAGTCTTAAACTGTCCTGATCCTGCCACCACTGGAGGGCTTGGATCAAGGCTCAGAATCACTGGAATCAGTTTGGCAAGGGAGTCCTTTTCTCTGAGACCAGAAAGCTCTGAGGTGGAATTGAATATCCCTCATTCTGAATCTGCTCCTGACCACTGCTGTTGAAGCTGCCATGTGGCCCAAGGAGCTTGAAGGAAATGCCTTGCTGGTCGAAATACCCAAAGGCCTGAAGTTGTAGTTCCATAAGAGCCCTTGCCTTCTAGAGGGAAGAAAGGCTCATGTTCTTGAGTGTGTCCAGTTCTGCCCCTATGAAGGGAAGAAGGCTGGACTGGTTCAGAACTGACTTGGGAAGGCTGAGAAGAAATCCTAGAGAAGTGAGCACCTTGCTAGGTCACTTTGTAGGTGAGACTTGACTTGGCCTGGAGACTGACCCAATACTAGCCAATCGTCCAGATATGGAAAAATCGGAATCAAGGTTGTTTTCTTAGAAAGGCAACTACTACTGCCAGGCACTTTGTGAAAACACTTGGCTGAGGTTAGCCAAAGGGCACAGTTTGAACCTATTAATGGCCTGAGGGCAACTCAAACCTGAGGTACTTTCTGTGGAGCACCTGATGGGAAAGTGAAAGTAGGCATCTTTGAGGTCCAGGGAGGCTAGCCAGTCCCCTGGCCTTAGAGAGGGAAGGATTATTCCCAGAGTTATCATCTTGAACTTTGGTTTTAAAAGATGTTTCCCCAGTGTGGGGTAGGTACTCTCTCTACAGCTCTTAAAGCTAGGAGAGAAGAAACCTCTGCCTCTAGGGCAAGGGTTTCAGAGAGATTTGCAGGTGGAAAAGATCTGGCTCTTATCTTGAAATCTTGATGCTGAGAACCAGTCCCTGCTTTACTACTTCCAGGACCCACTTGTCTGATGTTAACAGACATCCAGTCCTGAACAAAGTAAGCCAGCCTGCCCCTACTGGAATAGGAGAGTCGCACTCGGCAGGCCCATCAGGTGTCTGCTTGGGAGGGCTTTAGGCTGAGGGAGAGATGCAACCGTGGTTATCCCCCTTCTGCCTCCCTCTGAAACCCACTCTGAGAAAAGGAAGAAGAGGCTCTGTGGTTGGTAAAAGGGCCTTTGAAAAGGCCTGCCCCTGCACCCTAGATCTGCTGCCTTTGAGAAGTTGCTTCGTCTTCCTTGGCCTGAGCACTCCTGTAAGTGGTCCTGTACATCCATTTTCTCATGTAATTTCGTCTGCTCCCAAACAGAGAATTACCCACCACAGGGAAACCATGGCCTTAGCCTGTATCCTGTGAGAGGCTAGTACATCTGAGCCAAGTTATTCTCCTCAAGAGCCATACAATGTAGCCATGACTCTTGATGACATCACTGAAGTCCACAGCAGCATGAAACTGAACTTCTTTGGATGCCCTCAATCCCATCTGCAGCCACCGCCTCCAGCCTCCTTGGCTAGCTGGGTGAGTGCCTGCCAGCCAGTGCCAGCACAGTCTCACCTGGACTCTCTGTTCCTGGCTGTATAGGCCATGTAATTCGCCTGCCTGAGTCCCAAAGGACATGCCATGTACTGCTTCTTTGCCATGGCATCAATCTTCCTGAAGTCCTTGTCTGGGGGTGGAGCCAAGGGAATATTTGCTTCTGTCACAGGCAGCAGTCTGTACTACTCCCACATGGCTGCATTTTTGATAAGAACCCGTGACTGGAGCCCTGAAAGTGCCACTCTTGTCCATTCTTCTATCCACATTAGGTATAGTTTAGAGACTAAGATTTTTAGTGTCCGCTTTCCAAAAGATTTATGGAGGTGAATAGACAGTCTCCTGGACTCTGGGATATCCATCATCTCTACATAGTCAGTTCCTTCTTGGTCTTCCACAGCCTCCCTCGATAGGGAAGCTGGTGTTTCAACCACCTTTCTGTAAAACAAAGTGAGAAGGTACTAGAAAGCTCAGGAGGGGGAAAACACCTGAAGGTCTGTCTGGGAGATGTCCAGTTCCACAGGCACATCCAGAGACCTTCACTATATCATAATCCTCACTTCCTTCTCAAATTCGTTCAAAAAATCTTCAAGGTTATATTCTTGAACCGGGACCAATCGAACCGAACCCCTGCCAGAAGGCTCAGAACGGTCTCGAACCGGATGGAGCGATTCCACACTTGAATCGCCCGGCTATCTCTTCAGCGGTCGGATCATGAACCCTGGATCCGAACTGTCGATATATTCTTGCTTTTTCTGTCTGAACCGATCCTCATAATCGCTCTCCCTTTGGTCGCTGAAGTATCGCCCTGGTCAGAGGCGCCTCTGGTTTGGTCAGAAACCGAACTGGCTGGCTATCTGGGTCAGTGGACTTCTCGTGTCTTTTTTCCTCAGTCTACCTCATCCCTTCTCTGTAGATTTGGGAAAGTGCTTACATTTTGCAGTCTGAATCGAGGTGGTCAAACCCCAGACAATAAACACAGGTGGTGTGATTGGCCCAAAGACCTCCTACACTCACTGCGTGTTGAAACCCAGTGGGCCCAGTTTTTTCTTGGGTTTCTGGACATGGCCAACCTAACAAGCGTGCTTCTTTTCGGCAACCGCCAGGCAAGGCTCCATTATGTGGTTCGTAACTCGTGTCATGGTATTGAAATAAATGGTTAAAAACACGTTTTTAGGAACCAATAAGAACCGTAACTACATACTAAGTATACCAACAAAATTACTAATCAAACGGGTTGGTTCAGCCGAACTCGACCTGCACTTTTACAAGTTCCACACAGAAAAACAGAACAATTCCCCATCTAGTACTCACAGCACCACAGACAGAGACTGGAATAGATTATGCAAATACTTTTTCAGTTTAAACTCAAGAAAACTGAAAACTAACAGACTTGAACCGAGCTGAAGGAGAAATCTCCGGAGCGACCGCTCAGTGAGGCGGAGTAAAAATCTGACGGTTTAAGTTCAAACACTTCAGAAAGAGTTCAACCAAGGCTACGCTCCATGCCCTGCATGGGAAGTTAACCTCTAGTCTCCGGGCAGTTCAAAGGTTGGGAATCACTACACTGTCAGAATACAGCAAGACTTCTGTTGTTTGAAGGCTTTTTTTGCACGGGTGTCCAACCTCATGCCTATAAGGTGAGAAGGTTGAACCTGCTCGAGTACAGACTTTGGAAGATTGAGAAGAAAACTCCATGAGCTGAGTAGGTACTGGGTAGTGAAGAGCTGACCTGACCTGTAAATGAGACTGACTCCACTAAAAGTCAGTTGTACAGATAAGGAAAGATATGTATCCTGTCTTCCTGAGGTAAGCTACCACTACTGCAAGGCACTTCGGAACACCCTTGAGCTGATGTTAGACCAAATGGCATGGCTCTGAATTGGTAATGACCTGGAAGGCAACTCCAACCAGAGGTATTTTCTGTGGAGCACCTGATAGGAATATGGAAGTAGGTATCCTTGAGGTCCAGGAGATGCCAGTCAATCCCCTGGCCTTAGAGGGGAAGGATTATTCCCAGAGTTACCATTTTGAATTTGGGCTTTGAAATGTGTTTGTTCTAGAAACCTTAGGTTCAGGATGGGTCACACTCCCTGTTTTCTTTGGGTTAGCAGTACCTGGAATACAGTCCTCTTCCTTGTGCTGAGTGGGAACCTTCTCTATAGCTCTGAGAGGTAGAAGAGAGAAGCCTGGGACATTGGGCTTCTGAGACTGATGCAGGGAAAGACCTGGCCTTGTTTTGGAAATGTTTTAAGTCTGTCTGTCCCTGGCTTACTACTTTCAGGACCCACTTGTCTGAGGTCACAGACTTCCAGGCATGGAATTAGTAAGCCAGCCTGCTCCTACTGAAATGGGAGTCGACCTGGGCTGACAGGGTGTGTCTGTTTGCAGAGCCTTAGACTGAGAGGAGGAGGGAACAGCCCTGCTCATCCCTCCTACCCCTCCCTCTGAAGAACCCCTGTGGGAAGGGAGAGGAGGCTTGGCTTGGTAAAAGGCCTTTGAAAGGGCCTGCCCTCTGCCCCTAGACTACTGTTTCAGCGGAGGGCCTGCCTTCCTTGGCCTGTGCACTCCTGCAGCGTGGTCATATATTCATCCATTTTCTTCATGTAAGCCCAGGAAATCCATGGCCTTAGTCTGGAGTATCCGGAAAGGCTAGGTACATCTGAGCTAAGGATGTCTTCTGAGAGACAGATGTAGCCATGATTCTAGATGCCACATCACTGGAGTCCACAGCAGCATGAAATTGCATTTTGGATGTCTCAATTCCATCAGCAGCCACCACCTCCAGCCCTGGCTAGCTGGGAGAGGCCTGTTTAGCTAGTTCCAGAACCATGTCCCATCTGGATTTCTGGTACCTGGCTGTAGGCATATATAAGTAGTCTGCCTGAGTCCCAAAGTGAGTGCCAACACTGTTTTTTTTGCCATGGCATCCACTTTCCTGGAGTCCCAGCGGGGTGTGTGAAACCAAAGGAATGTTAGCCCTGTCACAGGCTGCAGCCTGCACTACCCCAACACGGCTGCAATGACTATAAAGGAACTCCGCAGCTGAACTTGATAATGAATACCTCCTGTCCATTCTCTTCATCCACAGGAGGTACTGAATTAGGGTTTGTAAAATTTTGTGTGTGTGTTTCCAAAGAATTATGTAGAGGATAGACAGCTTTTTGACTCTGGGATGTCCATCATTTCCACAAAATCAGGCTCTTCATCCTCCTCTGCTGCTTCAACCAAGGGAAGCTGCAGGGTTTGTGCCACCTTTTGTAATAACAAAGTGTGGAAGGGACGCAGAGCCTGGGAGGAGAGACACCGAGGCCTGTTTGGGAGATGTCTGGTTCAGTGGGCACATCCAGACCCCCTTCATCGCATCATCACCGGATAGTCTTCGCCTCCTCCCACTGTCATAATAAGCATCTGGTCGTATCTGGAGGAGAATTGGTCCGACTGAACTAAGCGATGAACCAGCGGTATCGGTTCAGACGGAACGGTCTAGCTATTGAACAATACTAATCGCTGGCTATTTCGTCCGCATGTTGGAGTGGTGACAGGATCCGAACTGCAGACTTGTGCTTTTTCTCTGACGGAACCTTTTGCCCAAGGAGGTATCGCTTAGGTCAGCAGCACCTTCTCAGGTTCGTCCGCAACCAAACCGGGCTGGCCATCCGGATCTCACAGACTTCTCGGCCTCCTTTCCTCTCAGCCCACTCAGTCTTTTTATCCAGAATGGTTTTAGGAAAGTTCTTACATATTTGGTAGTCTGACTTGAGGTGGTCAAATCCTCAGACAATAAACACAGATGAGGGGGATCGCCTTAGCAAAGGCCTTCCCACACTCAGTACAGTGTTGAAACCCAGTGGGACCGTTTTTTTCTTGGGTTTCAGACATGACCAACCTAACAAATTACCCATAGAAGCTTTAGCCAGGTAATAAAGCAAGCATCAGTTATAAACCTATGTCACGGGCTTTTTAAAAGAACCAGCAAAAGTCCGTTCTTTGAACCTGATCGGTACTGGAATCACCACACTAATCCTAGAAAGAGAGAAAAGTTTACAAAGTTGGTTCCAAACCAGACCGACCAGAAAGAAACCTAAGGAGGACAATTTTCACTCTTTTAGCAAAATAAACATAGTCACTACCTATCTACATACTACCTGTACTGTAGACAGAGGCTGGAAATTGAAAATAACAAAATATGTAGTTAAACTGAATGCTTTATTTTCTTTTTATCAACCGAGCAGAGGAAATCTCGAGCGACTTCACTGTTAGGGTGGAGTAAAGAATTCAACTGTTGCACTGGGAAGTACAACAGACAGAGATTTGAAGAGAGAGCTGAGCTCAATATTCTATGCTTCTGCATAGGGTTAACTCTTTCCTCTCCAGGGCAGTTCAAGTGTTGGGGTTAACTGTATTATGTCTGAATACAGCAAGACTTCATGTTGTTTTGATGTCTTATTCTAGGGACCGGCCTGATGGCCCCGGAGGTGGAGGGTCACCTGCAGCACATCGAGAAGTCTAATGCCACCTTAGACTCTGTCACATCTGCTCAGAGGGACAACGCCGCCAACAGCAGCGGAAAGCCTCTTTGTCCCTCCGCCCTGCAGCAAAACCTCACCCAGCAGCACCAGCAGCAGGCCAGCAGGCACATTCTGGTGCTCCAAAGCCTAAGTCCACCACTTCCTTGGTCAGGAAGCCGTGGAAGGGTCCGGGTGGCCCTTGGCTGGTTCCTCCTCCTCCTCTAAGCCTGCCCAGTGACAGGTTGCAGGGTGCCGCCCCCAATCCCATCATACCTCCCCTGGGTAACTCTGTGGGGGGCTGGCTCACCCACTTCCTTTACGACTGGTCCGCTGTCACCACGGACTGCTGGTCGCTGGAGGTGGTCGGCAGGGGAATGCCTCTGGAATTCGAGCAGGTCCCTCCTTTTCGAGCCCACGCCCTGTTGGGGGGCTACCAGATCCATAGCCTCCCTGTCAGCTCTCTGAGATGACATAATTCTGCTCCTCCGCAAGGGGGTAGTCAGCAAGGTGGCAGATCCTCCTCCTTGCCCAGGGTTTGTGTCTAGGTACTTCCTGGTTCCAAAACGTATGGGGGGGCTGGTGCCCCATTCTTGACCTACATGACCTGAACAAGTTCCGGATGGTCACTCTGGCTCAGATCATACCATCCCTGGAACTGGGCGTGTGGTTCTGCTCCCTGGATCTTCAAGACGCTTTCTTTCATGTCTCAATCTGTCCATCCCATCAGCGGTTCCTCCGCTTTTGAGCAGAAGGGAACTTCGAGTTCCAGGCCATGCCCTTCGGCCTTTCTTCAGCTCCCAGGGTCTTCACCAAATGCATGTCAGTGGAGGCAGCATTCCTGCAGTGCCGAGGGGTCCAGGTCTATCCTTACCTGGACGATTGGCTGATAGCAGCCCCCTCCAGGCTGGAGGAGGAGCGGTCTAGGGATCTGGCCCTCTGGGTTTGCTCTCAACTAGGCCTCCTTATCAATGAGGCCAAGTTGGAACTTGTGCCTTCACAGGTGATCCAGTTCATCAGGGCGGAGCTCGACTCTCTCCAAGCCAGAGCCCGGATCCCGGCGGACAGGGCAGAGATCCTCTCCTCCTTTGCCTAATCATTTCTGGTTGGGCAACTGCGACCTGCCTGGGACTTCCTGTGCCTTCTGGGTCTCATGGCGACCTGCACCAGCATACCACTGGCATATGCGCCCCCTGCAGTGGGGGCTGGCCCACCCGAGGTCTCAACGCTCAGGTCTTCTAGACCAGCCAGTCTCCGTGACCCAGGAGATGTGGGACGGCCTGTAGTGGTGGCTCGTCCCAGCATATCTGCAGGAGAATATCCCGTTTGTCCGCTCCGAGCCGACGGTCACCTTGACGACCAATGCCTCTCTGATGGGTTGGGGTACCCATCTGGGGGAGCACAGGGCCTACAGTCTCTGGTCCATTCAGGAGTTCTGATGCCACATCAACCTGCTGGAGCTCCAAGCGGTCCGGCTAGCCCCAACAGCCTTCGCTTTGTTTGTTTGCGGTCAAGTGGTCCAAGTCCAGACGGACAACACCACGACCATGTACTATCTCAACCGACAGGGCGGGACGCACTCCTTACCTCTGTGCAAGGAGACTCTTCACATATGGTCTCTCGTGCTCAGCGGATCTCCTAGCCATCCATGTGGCAGGAGCCTCGAACAGTCTGGCCGACGCCCTCAGCCGGATAGGTGATGCATCTCACGAGTGGTCTCTCCTGCCGGAGGTAGTGCAAGACCTGTTCTCCCTCTGGGGCATGCCTCAGGTGGACCTGTTTGCATCCAGGGAGAATGCGAAGCTGAGGCTGTTCCATGCCCCCCCCCCCAAGTAGGGCTTGCTACAGGGGGATGCCTTCTCGAGGCCATAGACCCCATGGCTCTTCTAAGCCTTCCCTCCATTTCCCTTGATCCACAAGGTGCTTCTCAAGGTGAGGAGGGATAAGGCTCAGGTGATTCTGGTAGCCCTCTACTGACCTCGCCAGTTCTGGTATTCAGATGATCTCAGCCTCAGCTCCAGGCTCCAAAGGTGGCTTCCAGCCCACCCCGAACCTGCTCTCTGTCAACAAGGAGAAGGTACTCCATCCAGACCTTCAATCCCTGCACCTGACTGCCTGGTTCCTGAGCAGAGTTCCAGGCTTTGGGTCTTTCCGATGAGGTCCTCAGCGTCGTTGAGGTGTCCCGTAAGGAATCGATCAGAAAATGTTATGCCTTTAAATGGAAAAAATTCTCTATTTGGTGTCAGGGCAAAGAGTTGGACCCCTCGTCTTGCCCACTGGCTAGCATTTTGGACTACCAGTGGTCCCTTTTTCAGCAAGGGCTTCGGTCGACAACCCTTAAGGTGCACCTGGCAGCCATCTCTGCTTACCGGGCAAGGGAGGGCAAGCAGTCCATGGTGCAGGAGAAGGTGGTCTGGTGCTTTTTGAAAGTCCTAGATCACATATCCCCTCCGGTGCATGAACCTCCACCATCATGGGGGATCTACTGCTGGTATTGGCCAAGCTCATGGACAAGCCATCTGAACTGATGCACAGGCGTGACATCTCCCACCTGTCATGGAATACCACCTTCTTGATGGCTATCACATCAGGCAGAAGCATCTGGGAGCTCCAGGCGCTTTCCACTGAATCTCCTTACCTGGTCTTCCACAGGGACAAGGTTGTCCTGCGTCCCCACCTGAAATTTCTTCCCAAGGTGGTGTCAAAGAGTTCCACCTGAATCAGGTGCTTACTCTACCGCTGTTCTACCCGAATCACAACTCGGGAGGCCGAATACAGGCTCCATACCTTGGACCTGAGAAGAGCACTCACCTACTATAAAGAGCATATGGTGGAAGTTCAGGGAGAGGTTCGCCAGCTGTTTGTCACCTATGCTGAAGCCGCACCTGGCAGACCTGCAGCCAAGCGGATAATTGGCAGGTGGATCACTTCCTGCACTGATTTCTGCTATAGGTTGGCGGGCAAGGAGCCTCCCAGAGGGATAAGAGCTCATTCTATCCTCCATACCGCTGCGTCAGTGGCTGCTTCTAGGTATGTCCCTATCCAGGAAATCTGCAGGGCTGCTACCTGGAAGTCAGCACACACCTTCATTTCCCATTACCACATCGATGTCAGGTCGGGATGCTGGTTTTGCGGCCTCAGTTCTCCAGTCCCTCTTTCCTAAGTAGGGGGTATACGCCCTGCCTCCCTCCTCCCAGAGAAAAGCTAGGAGTCTGCCAACAAGTGTGGATTGAACAACATATCCACGTCCCTAGAAATACAGGTTACTCACCTGTAACAGGACTTCTAAGAGTGATATATGTTCATCCACATGGACCCACCTAAACTCCCCAGCTGCGGATGCACACAACGTGGCTTCCAGTGGGCCAGAATGGTGTCATGGGGCAGAGCCGAGGATTTTACCACCCGGGTGGGTGGGAGGAGCCAGCTTGAAGACCTTCCGGCCCATTTTAAAGCGGCAAGGTACCTGCCAACAAGTTTGGATGAACAACATATACCACTCCTAGAATACCTGTTACAGGTGGGTAACCTGTATACTTCTCCCGCCTTTTCAAACTCTTTTATTAAACTATCAGTAAACACGGTTCTTGATGAGGGACTACGACAGACTATACCCAAAACAACAGACAGATTTCCCACCATTTATTCTTATCCATAGGTTTCAGTGTCTGAATCTTTAGTTCTTATTTATTAGATATGTCTATAGACTTAATATTTTTTATAAACATAGCAACCCCTCCCCCTTTTTTCAATTCTATTTTTTTGTGTATAATGTGTAACCCTCCAGGTGTCTATCCCATGCTTCGCTATTTTAATTCAACCAGGTTTCAGTTACAGCAATTATATCATATCATTTCTCACTAAACAAGGCCTTTAGCCCATCACTTTTGTTGCTCCAGCTCCTAGCATTAAATGTCAAAATTTCTAACTGATCCTTAACATGGTTCCTGTCTTTTACCAATTTAATATTTTTCTGTTTAGAGGGTTCCAATCTGTCTTATTCATCCCTTAGTCAGTTTGGACATAACTGGTTCAAGGTAATTTCTAGTCTGCTTGTTAATACCGTGACTCCATAACTATTTAAGTATAATCCATCTTTTGCATACAATTCATATTTCCCCTGAAAAACAGCCCAATTGTCTATAAATAATAGCTGTTCTCTAGTACACCAGTTATGTAGTCTGGTATTAATCCTCTCGATAGTTACATTTTTTTGAAGATGTGCTTTTGGGACTGGAAGTATTCCTGAAATTGCAACCTTATACCCTTTTTTCTTCATCTTTGTCCCTATTTTAATTAATTCATGCCAGATATCCTTCTCATGTGTATACCCTACATTGTTAGTGCCAGCATGCAGTATAATTGTGGAATTACATGGAGTTTAATGTTCTCCAACACTTTATTAACATCATGTATTCTAGCTCCAAGGAGGCAAGTGACAGTTGTATCCTCATTATATTGTCTGGTATACCCATCAGTCAACTTAACAGAATCTCCAATTATCAAACATTCTGGCATCAAGTTTTCTGCTTTATCTGTGTCTTGACTGGGTATTCCAATAAATCTATTTACTGAACACAACTAGGTGGTACTCTCTCTTACTTCTAAATACCACTACCCCACAAACCACTCAGAGTCAACAGTGTATTAGCTGAATAGAGTGCACTGTATGGACCAAACCCTATGACTAGGTTCCTCTCTTGGTTAGATACACTAAGTTCAACACACACTCCTGCTTCTACCTGTTGCTACCTTAACATGCATCTCTGTAGAATGAGTCTAGATCTAAGGTTCTTGTTCCCGCAGTACCCGCAGGACATGCACGACATGTGCATCTCAACGCCAGCCCCACACATGCTCACCCTGCTTGTGTAGGGGCGAATGTTTTAAGCCCCTAGTGCCCCGGAAGTGGATATCGATGGGTCAGGGATGTCCCCGTAGTCAAAGGACCCAAATAAAATTAAAATAAGCATTTTCCAGCTTAAATGCAAACCCCTCTCAGGCAAGGAGCCTGCACTTAATTTTTTAAACAGTGCAAAACTAAATAAGGAACCCTTATTCTCATAGCTGCCCTCAGTTGCCAAGGGAATGTCTCAGCAACTTCCTGCTTCCAAGTAACCACCCAAGCACTCTGACTACACCCTAACTAAACAGCCACTGAAACTCTAGGGATGGCACCTGTTTCACGGATGCACCGTCTCACAAGTCACCCCACTAGTATTCTGTGTTCAGTCTGGTACTTGGTAGCCTCCAGTCCACACTTTGCTGTGTCTGCCAGGTCAGCTGCTAGTCCTGCTGGTGCCTTGTCCTCCATGGACATGAGTGACTGCCACAAAGTTTTCTGGTATTGGGCTGCATAAGCCATATAGTTGGCTTGCCTTATGCCCACTGATGCTGCTAGATGGCCCTTTTTTTCCCCATGCTATCTAGTTTCCTAGAATTCTTCTCTGGGGGGTGTGAAGCCAGTGGCACCCTGGCTCTGTCACAGGTTGCAGCCTGTACAACCCCATCATGGTCAGGGTGTGAAAAGAATTCAGCCCCTGCCCTGTCTAGTTGAAACTTTTTAACAGCCTTTTTGTCAACTGGAGGAACGGGGTTTGGAGCCTCAAGCACTTTCAGCACTTGCTTCTTCAATGATTTATTGATTGGCAACAGCAGCCTTTTTGTTGGTGCCAGGCCCATCATCTCTAAAAACTCTGCCTCCTCTTCATCCTCTACCATCTCATTGGTAGCAAGATCGAAAGCATCCACCATCTGCCTGACAAATTAGTAATGTGAGGAATCATCCTCAGTCTTGGAGGGGAATTGAATTCTGGATCAGGGAAAACTTTGGTTTAATAGGCTCCCCTTCATCCTCTTCATCCTCATCATACTGTTCACAGTTTGGGTCCTTGGACAAAAACTATGAACCAATGATGCTACTGTCTGTGGAACTGTGCCTGGAACCAGAACCGGTACAATTGGAACCGGTGTTAAATCTTGAGAGGCTGCAGCTTGAGGTGCCTGCAGAACTTGCAGGGCCTGTGCTATTGCCTCGGCAACAGGCATTTCAGGGTTCGACACTGGGAGCTCCTTTGCTTTGTCAACAAGAGTTTCAGGGTGTTTTGTTTAATGTTTCTTTTTAGCAGGGGCCAGTTCAGTGGCCGTTTCACCGTTTTTTTTCTGTTTTAGAAGGCTCTCTGTTTGCGGTCAGTTCAACATCCACAGTCTTATGTTTTTTTGAACTAGTTGGGAGTATTGGCTAGTTCAGACCCCTTCAGAACTGGAGATGTCATCTTTTTCTTTCTACTCTTTTTTTCTTTGTTTTTTCAGAAAAGGTTCAACAAATCTCACAATCTGCAGTGAAGTGTGAGTCACCCAAGCAGAACAAATATATATCGTGCTTATCCGCTTTAGCAAATACCTCACCGCACTCTAAACAATTTTTGAAACCAGTGTGTCTCGTTTTCTTTTTAGGTCTCTCTGACATAGTTAAGAAAACACCCCAATACGGTTATAACTCTGTTCCAAACCACTAAAGTATAAAAACTTTAACCCAGTGCCGGTTCCTAACAACCGCTACTGATAAATGGTCAATTTCCAAAAGGGAAAGAAACCATAATAAATCACAAATACACAGTAAAATAAACTGAACCAAAGAGTTTTCTTTAGTAAATAAGAGAAATAAGGGTAACAAACCCTGGTTCCCCATCGGTTACTGAGAACCAAGGAGGAACCGCAAACGGAGGAAAAAAACTAAACTATTTCTAAACTTAAAGCAGAAATAAAGGCAGCAGATGAAAAAAACGTTCTACTTAAGTTTTTTACAGAAATCAATTACCAGAGTTTTTTCTAGAGGAGAGCTTTCCGGGACGACTTACTGAGCTGGCAGAGAATGAAATCTGAGGGTTACAGAACACAGCAGTTGGTAAGGGCAGCAGTTTGAATGGTGGCACAAGCCAATGAGTGTTCCATCATTTGCACAGGTTCCATTCTCCGGGCAGTTCGATATTGTAGGCTGACTTCAAGAGTTAAGCATGTTGAAGAATTCCCGGGGTTAGAATTTATTGCACTTTTATGTGTTTGAATCATTTATAATTTTGTAAGTACCACGTATACTACAAAAGTAAAACATTTCTCTCACTGAATTGTGTTGTCTGGAATGCTGAATTCTTATTTGCTTTAGGTAACCAGGTTGGTGCACTAGGCATAGGGATGCCTATTTTCACGCACAACCCAGGAGGATACAAGTCAAATATGTGAGCAATACAATGTGATGCAGCACATAGAAAGGTGAACAATGGGAAGAAGGTCAGAAATACAACAACTTGGCGACTGGGAGATATACAGAGTTAGACAATGTCAAAATATAAACAATACAGTTAGGAAAAAATCAAAATATAAGCAAGTGCCAACAAGTACAGTATTGGTCCAAACAGGAAAGTACAGAAATACAGTAAGTGCCATCACGAGGCTCGAGCATCGTGAAGTTCAAAGAGGGGGAGTGGGAGAAGGAGGAGGTGGTAGGGAAAAAGGGGGGGGAGAGAAGGATGAAGGTGAGCAGGGGAAGGGTAAGACAGAGAGTGCAGGAAAGCCAAGGGTGAAGATGCTATTCCACATTTTGCCAGCACCAACTCATGTGCTGCCTTCTTGGGATCAAGCTACTCAGCTTGGCATTCTCCCTTGAGGCAAACAGATCCACCAGAGGGGTGCCCACCATGAAAACGGACTGTGCACTACCTCCTGAGGGAGAGACCACTCATGAGACACCTTGCCCACCTGGCTGAGGGCATCTGCCAGCTGACTGGACAAATCGGCCACATGGATGGCCAGGAGATCGGCGTTCAGGCTGAGCACGAGGGTCCAGATGCGGAGAGCTTCCCTGCGCAGAGGAAGGGAGTGCATCCCGCCCTCTTTGTTGGAGTAGTACATGATCATGGTGTTGTCCACTTGACCTGAATAACCTGATCCTGAATGCGTGGAGCAAAGGCTGTCAGCACCAGCTGAACTGCCCAAAGCTCCAGCATGTTGATATGGCATCGGGATTCCACGGGGCACCACAGTCCATGGACTCTGCGCTTCCCCAGGTGGGCATCACAGCCCATCAGGGGAGGCATTGGTCATGATGGTGACCATCGGCTCTGGGTGGACCAATGGTATTCCTTCCTGCAGATGTTCCAGGACCAACCACAACTGGAGGGCATCCACATCAGTTGGGTCACAGTGACTGGCTGGTTGAAGTGGTCCTTGCACCGAGACCACTGACGGGTGAGCTCCCACTGCAGAAAGCACATTCTCCACCTGGCCCAAATGAAAATTACGTAGCTACCGTCATTTTTTTTTTTTATACTTAGTTTATTATCTTTCATTTGTCAGCACTTGTTAGATCATTTACATGATTCACATGTTGTTCTTTGGGGTAAAAGCCCCTTGCACTGACAACATCACAGAAATATTACAGTACTTTTGGTTCACAGTAGTCAACTTTACTACAGTCTAGCTATAACAGTAAAGTACAGTTACGTAAGAACTTACCGTAACAGTAGATCTTAGAGAGGAGCTCTTGCAGCAGGCTATTACAATCAGGACTACGCCACAGGCACTAGGACCCTCCGGTGAAACTTCTGCCAGCAATACACAGCAGGGACCACCCCCAAGGCCTTGGCCCCACCTGGCGTCGGTCAGGGGTACTAAGAGAAGTGGACCCAGCCTCCACCTCAGTTCTCCCGCCAAGACCCAGCAGAAAGCCTGACAAGAGAAGGAGACGAAGCCTACCACGAAGAGAGTTGGAGAAGAAAAAACGAAAATGGATCTGTGCACCTCGAGGGGGAAGGGTGTGGGAAATAGTGCCTGCTGCAAGAGCTCCTCTCGAAGATCTACTGTTACGGTAAGTTCTTACGTAACTGTACTATCTTACTTCAAGTGGGAGCTCTTGCAGCAGGCTATTACAATCAGGACCGAGTCCCAAGCAGTCCCACAACAAGGAGGAAGCGACCCGGAGGTGGAATATGCTGACTCCAGAGGCCTTAGGACGAAAGCCCTTGTAAAACGGCTAGGCCAAAGCCAGCTCGGTGTCTGGAGACTATATCCAAGCTGTAATGCTTGATAAAGGTATGCACCGAGTTCCAGGTTGCGGCCGCACAAATGTCCTGTATGGCGACATTCTGTAGGGCAGTGAAAGAAGCTGACACTCCTCTGGTGGAGTGACCCCTAACCGGGCCTGGCAGGAGTTTATTGTGATGCTCGTAGCAAAATGAGACACAGCGAACTATCCATTTAGAGACAGTTTGCTTGGACACCGGTTGACGCAAGCGATGTGGTGCAAAAGCCACAAATAGCTGCTCTGATTTACAGTGCTAAGCCGTCCTTTTGAGGTAATACTTCAGAGTCCTGTGGACATCCAGTGTGTGGAGGAGAGCCTCCCCTCTATTGGAAGGGGAAGGAAAATAAACAGGAAGATCAACCGGCTGGCTGAGGGTCAATTCTGAGACCACTTTCGGAAGGAACTTAGGATTTGTTCTGAGGGAAACCCTTTCCCTATGGAAAACCAAATAGGGCTCTTTACACATCAGAGCCTGAAGCTCAGAAACCCTTTGAGCTGAAGTAACAGCAACCAAAAAGCAAACCTTCCAAGAAGGTAATGCAGCTCACAATCCGCTGCTGGCTCAAAAGGAGGGAAGGTGAGTTTCTCCAACACAAAAAGGAGGCCCCAGGGTGAGACAGGGTCCCGAATGGGAGGTCTCACATGTAGAATTCCCCTAAGAAAGGTGCAGGCCACATCCAATTGTGCTAATGCTCTCTCTCCCACGAGAGCATGATAGGCGGAGATTGCCCACATGTGCACCTTGATAAAGGAGCAACTCAAACCCTTATCGTACAAGGAGAGGAGATACTGTAAAGCTGAGTTCACAGGGAAGTTGATGGGATTCAAACTCTGCGGCAATGCCCAAAGACAGAAACGCTTCCACTTCATAGCGTAGGTGGAGCGAGTAGAGGGCTTTCTTGCTGACACTAAGACCGCCGCCACTTCCGGGGAAACCCCGTATCTACATTGAGCTACGTCTGAAGGAGCCAAGCATGTAGGTGTAAGGATCGAAGATCCGGATGGACCAGCGACCCTTGGTCCTGGGACAGTAACTGCGAGCATATGGGCAGCGGAACTGGAGGTTCCGTGGATAACCGCTGCAGTAGTGGGAACCAAATCTGCCGAGGCCATTTGGGGGCCACTAGGATCATCCGGGCCCCTTCTGCCTCTAACTTGAGCAGTACTCTCTGAATGAGAGGGAAGGGCGGAAAGGCATAGAGAAACCTCTCTGCCCAGCAAAGGGATAACGTGTCTGGCCCAAAAACTCCAGGCGTGTACTCTCACGAGAACGTTGGCAGTTTGGTGTTGCGTGGTGACACAAAGAGGTCCAGCTCTGGAAGACCCCACCTGTTGAACAGCTGGTCCGCTACGGATTGTAGTAGCTCCCACTCATGCGCTCTGGCACGCGACCTGCTGAGGTTGTCGGCCAGATTGTTTAGGATGCCTGGAACGTGCACTGTGAACAGCAGGATGCCCCACTCCAGTGTCCAGTACCAGACTCTCATCGCCTCCCTGCAAAGAGGATACGAATGAGTGCCTCCTTGTTTGTTGATGTAAAAGACGACCGCCATGTTGTCTGTCTCAACTAGAAGAGAGCCTGGCACCAGAGCCTCTCGAAAAGCCTGGAGGGCGTAGAGAACCGCTCGCATTTCCAGTACATTGATGTGGAGGGACTGCTCTTTGGGTGACCAAACCCCCTGCATTCGATGCGCACCCAGGTGCGCCCCCCACCCCAGGTCCGATGCATCTGTTGTCAGAGTCTGACCTGGTGGCTCCAGACAAAAACTGACCCCTTTCTCCAGATTGTTGGGGTCCATCCACCAAAGCAGAGTTCTCCTGACTGGCTCCGAGATCTTGACCGGGGAGTCTAGATCGTCGTAGCTTTGGTCCCACTGCACCCTGAGCATCCACTTCGAGACTCATGTGGAGGCAAGCCAAAGGAGTGACAGGAATGGCCGCCACCATGTGCCCTAGTAAACTGAGGAAGTTCCAAGCCAGAACTTGAGAAGTTATGGAGATCCATTCTGCCATCTCTCGAAAGCGAACTCCCCTGTCCTGTGGGAGGAAAGCCATGCCCTGGACGGAATCCCGGATCTCTCCTATGAAGGTGAGCTTTTGGCTGGGCTCCGGGGATGATTTTTGTAAGTTCAGGGTGATCCCCAGCTCTTGGAACAGAGTATAAGTGTCTTCGAGAGCTCGTAAGAGGCCTACTCTTGACGGGGCCGTAAGTAGCCAATCACCGAGGTAGGGGAACACACAGTGTCCCATCCGCCTTAGAGCCGCAGCCACCACTGCTAGGCATTTGGTGAAGACTCACGGAGCGGAAGAGAGGTCGAACGGAAGCACTCGAAACTGAAAATGCTCCCCTTGGAAGTGGAACGTCAAACTTCCTGTGGGGAGGATAGACCCCGATATGCATATATGCATCCTGCGTGTCGAAAGAACATAGCCAGTCCCCTTGGTGCAGCAAGGGAAGGAGTCCTTGCAGAGTCACCATCCTGAACCTTTTGTACTTGATAAAGAGGTTTAGAGGGCTGAGATCCAGAATGGGACGAAGGTCCAGAGTCTTTTTTGGGAGCAGAAAGAAGTAGGAATAGAACCCCTGACCTTGCTGCTGCAAGGGGACCCTCTCTATTGCTCTCTTCTGCAGGAGGGTCTGTATCTCTTCTATTAGTGGGATGTGAGAAGGAGGATAACGGGAGAGCTTTGGCGGAGAATGCGGAGGAAACTCTGTGAACTCCAGCGTGTGTACCCTCCGTATAATATCCAAGACCCACTGGTCTGCGGTAATAGACTTCCACCCTTCGAAATGAAGGGAGAAGCGGCGCCCAACTGGCTCCCCTGGGTCTTCTGGCGGAAGAGAGTCACTGGGCAGAGCCGGGAGTGGGGAGAGAGGCCTGGGAGGACTTGGGCCCACGGGCGGGAGGTCCACCACAATGCTGCTTCCCGGATCTCCTGCAGAAGCCTCCTCTCTGCCCGTTGGCTGCCACGGGCTGGACCTTGACTGCCTGAGGACTTACGAAAAGGCCGTCTACGGTGCTGACGTCGCTGGTCGCCACGGTACATCTGGCGGACTGACCAGATCGACTTGCCCGACTCTTGGAGGTGGGAGATCAAAGCCTCCGTCTCCTGCCCAAACAGCATGGTACCCTGGAAGGGCAGATCCCTGATACCAGCCTGCAGATCCTGGTGAAAGCCCGAGACTCTCAACCAGGCATGGCGCTGGAGGCACACCCCGGAGGTGGCTGCTGTGTCTGCAGTGTCATACAAGGCCCTCAGTACATGGGAGCCTACGTCTGAGCCTGACTGGAGGAGGGCCAGGAGCTCTGTCTTTTTGTCAGAGTCTGGCATGGTTTGTGCCAGCTCCAGTCCCCTTTCCCACAGCACATTCTGGTACTGTACCATGTGTGTCAGGAAATTGAGGGAGCGGATGGAACAGATGGAGGCTGCATATACTTTCTTGCCCACCTGGTCCAGGTAGCAGGACTCCGGGTCGGGAGGCTGGGAGCTGATGTGCTTCAGTTGTCGAGACTTGTCATGGGCAGCTGTGATCATCGAAGAGTCGGCCTGAGGGTGTTTCGCTAGAAAGGGTTCCGCCCTCGGGGCCTTACACAGCCTATCAGATTTCTTAGGAACTGCCGGGATCGAGGCCAGATGCATCCAGGTGGTTCTAGTAAGGTCCTGGAATGTATCTACCAAAGGAGGGATAACCAGAGGCTTTGGTTCCTTTTGCCTCAGGTACTTGGCCAACCTCCAGCATTCCGGATCCAGGTCCTCTGTGTCCCCACTCGTTGGAGGCCTGTATATGCCTCATAACGTCCATAAAAGTAGGATAGTCCGGAAGCGAGTGAGGCTGGTCCTTCTCTCCCAGGGAGCACTTGAGGCTGAGAGAGGACGAAGAGGAGGATCGACTATCCGACTTGGAATAGTCTGACCCCGTCCTACGACCATGCCTTCGCTGGTGTCGGTAGCTAGGGGACCGATGTCGGTCCGAAGACCGACTCCGGTCCCTGGACCGATGACTGAGCAAAGACCGACGTCGGTCAGAGGACCGACAGGAGCGATCTCGCCTGGAGCGAGACCTAGACTGACGTCGGTCCCCAGAGTCCCTGGAGCGACGTCGGTGGTCTTTGGACCTGGAGCGGGAACGAGTCCTGGAGCGGGGTGAAGGAGGGCGCTCCGGTGACTTCCGTGTGGAAGACTCACCCCCCGGCTGTGATTCTCATGCAGGGTCTGGTACTGGTGTTTGGGCCGGCGACGAGGAGGACCGCTTGTGGACCTGCCCCCACCAAAAGGAGAAAAGATCCTTGGGCTCATCCTTGGTGAAAATTTCAGCCGCTCGTTTCGGGAAGGAAGTCTCTGGAACGTCGGGGCACGAAGGAGAGCTCTCCTGAGGGCCCAGGGGGGAAGGAGGACTTGGGCGACGTCTGTATCTCCACGACCGACCCTGCGTCCTTCGCCCCTTCGACCAGCGTCGGTGTAGGGACCGACGACGGAGTACGCCTGGGGGCGCCAGAGAGTCCCTGGTCTCTGGAGGCGCGCCTTTAGCAGGCGACGTCGGTGCCTTAGCAGGTGGGGCCGAAGCAGGCACCTCTAAGGACTTAGTGATGACCCTTAGCGGAGTCACCTTCGGCTTAGCCGGCTTCTCCCCCGACGGGCCGGCCTTAGCCTGGGGAGTCTTCATAGGATCTCCAGAGCCTGAGGGATGGGCCTTTTTGGGAGAAGGCCACAAGCGCGACCGAGACCGGGACCGGTGACGGGACCGACTACGGTCCTTGCTGTGGCACTTCTCCTTCCTCTCCCCCTCCGAGGAGTGCAGATCCATCTTCTGCTCCAGCAGGTAGGCCTTAAGGGCCTTCAGGCGGCGGATGTGGGTCCGGCTGGTAAAGGCCTGGCAATCTGCGCAGCTGGTGGTGTCGTGGTCCGGGCCCAGGCAGAAAACGCACCGTTGATGGCCGTCCTTAGCTGGGATCTGCCTCCTGCACTCACACTTATTTAAGTGTTCTGGAGATGCCGACGCCCAAGAAAACATCGAACCCGGCCGGGTAAGATAACGGCTGACGTCGGTACTAGGAAGCGGCAAGAGCGAGGGAAACGGCGCTCAAAAGTGGAAAAAAGGAAGCAATCGACGGCAGCGGACTGACGTCCGTACCTGACAATGGTAAACCCGTCAAAAAGGGTAGGAAAATCTTGATTGAAGAGATTCTTTTTGCTGGACTCGCAGACAGAAGCTATTTCTTTCGACTTCACATGCGGGACGCGGCTGGAAAGAACTGAGGTGGAGCTGGGTCCGCCCCCTCTTGTACCCTGACCGACGGGGCCGGGCCGGTGTCAGGGGCAGTCCCTGCTGTGTACTGCTGGCAGAAGTTTCACCGGAAGGTCCTAGTGCCTGCGGCATAGTCCTGATTGTAACAGCCTGCTGCAAGAGCTCCCACTCGAAGTAAGATCAGTAGGTGTGACTGTCTGGGATGTGTTCCGTCCTTTCATTATCTATAACTAGTCATCTCATATCCAGAAAATACCTATAACAAGAGTTAATCTGGGGACATTCTCTAACTCCGGTGTAAAAGGTAAATATCTCTTTTAGTGCAGTTCAGGCATCTCTCTCTTAACCACTGTCATGGAGTAACCATCTGGTCCATTTCTGTTGATATTATCTGTGGCTTTTGCTTAAGATTGATCATTAACCTTTCCATCAAATGTATGGATTCAACCATATCCTTCCATTCCCCTACCCCCGGGGTTCTCGGCTCCAACCAATTCTTTGTGATAATTTTTAAAGCAGCTGCAACCAGGATCTTCCATAGGTATCTGGCATCCTTATCTCTAACCTCCCCTGGGATTAGTCCTAAAACCAAATGTTCAGGTCCTAACTGCGTCTGAACTGAAAATATCTGTTCTAGATGTTTCCTAACCTCCCTCCAATATACGGTGATACCTAGACATGATCAAAAGACATGTGCCTGTGAGGCATGTTGCTCTCCACAAGCCCTCCAGCACCCAGCCGTGGTCCCTCCTTTCAAATGCACCATTTGTGTTGGTACTAAAAAATATCTGGTTCTCAACTTCCAACAGAAGTCCCTCCACACTAAGGAGCTAGAAGCTGACCACGTACTTCTCCACATCAGAGACCAATGTTTATCTGTTGTAAGTATTACTAAGTCCTGTTCCCATTTTTTCTTTATGTGCTGGGACGTGTTGGCCATATCTGCCACACAGTTGTTATACAGCAACGAAATGGCATGGTCTGCCCACCTTGCCCCCCACACTCTTTGAAATAGCCCTCTCTCTTCCAACACCAGCTCCTGCAGCATTATTTTGTTAATTTGTATATTCAAGTAGTCTCTCAATTGGTAATACCTGATTTTATCAGTCTACTTCAGGCCACATTTTTCTTGAATTGCTTCAAAGGAGAGCAGGGTATTCCCCATCATTATTTGATAAGGCTCGCACAGACCCCTTCTAGCTTGTTTCTGATACCATTTATCAAGTGTTGCTGGTATAAATTGACAGTCATATGCCCACCATCTATACCTCCATAGATTCCCAAATGTGGCCCCCCTGCCTATTCCCCTCCTCCATCCTTCCAACACCGCCCTTGTGCCTGAGAAACCAAATGTTTCCCCTGTATCCAGAGGCCCAAACATCACCGCCTGCAAAGGGGCATCCCTTCGTGTCCAGAGATCTACTCGCTTCCAATGGGTGTCGTATCCCGGGTTGCCCCAAAGTAGTGCAACCCTCATCTGGGCTACCACCCAGATGCCCTGCAGACATGGGAACGCAAGGCCCCCCTCTTCCTTAGGAAGATAAAAAGATCTTTAGTCTGGGTTTTTTACCCTTCCATCAATAGGAAAAAAAAATACTCTGCCAGGTCTCCAGATCCGCCGGAGTTAACAGACATGGGACACATTGAAATAAGTAGAGAAGGCGTGGTAATGCATTCATCTTGAGGGCTTGAGCCCTAGCACTAAGTGAGATGGGTAGAAGAGACCATCTTTGAAAGTCACTTTTAAGCTGCACTATTATAGGAGGATAGTTCAGTTCTTTCAATTGTGCATTGTTCCTACCCAACTTTACCCCTAAATATTTTATCTCTGTCTGATCCCATAACATGGGGTACTTTTAAGCTCCTCAGTTGGGGTAAAATTAAAACAGAGAATTTCCATTTTATTATTAATCAATTTATAGCCGGATAACCCGGAAAACTTATCTAGCTGTCTGTATACTGCTGGCAAAGACTCCACAGGTTCCGACACATATAAAAGAACATTGTCACCATACAAAGCCAGTTTGTGGGTTTGTCCCCCCCCCCATATTAATCCCTTTTATCTCTGGGCACTGACGAATGCTCTGAGCAAGAAGTTCAATTAACAGGGCAAACAATAGTGGGGAGAGAGGACACCCCTGTCGTGTTCCCCTTTCCAAATTAAAAGTCCCAGAGATATGTCCGTTCGCTCTAACCTGTGCTCTCAGAGACTCATATAACTTAAATATGGCAGTTATCAGCTGCCTCGGGAACCCAAACCAGGAAAGGACCTCCTTCAGAAACAACCAAGATACTCTATCAAACGCTTTTTCAGCATCAAGACTTACTATCAGCGACGGTAATTTTTGCATGGAGATTTGATCAATTATGTGTTGTTCTACGAAGATTATCCTGTGCTTGTCTGCCTGGTATGAAACCGGATTGGTCTATCTGTATTAAAGAGGGGAGGTACTTCTGAATACATCTTACCAAAAGATATAATATTTTGTAATCCGTGTTCAATAGAAATCGGTCTATATGAAGGCATTTTGTTGGGTCCTTTCCTGGCTTGGGTATCACCGAAATCACCGCCTGGGCCCAAGAAGTAGGTGTCGCAGCCTCATCTCTCATGACCTCTTCAAAAACCTTCCCCAGAAGTGTCTGTATCTGGTTCCCAAAGCATTTATAGAACTCCACAGGGAACCCGGACATTTACCCACCTTAAGCCTTTTAATCCCCTCTTTTATTTCCTCTGGTCTCACAGGTCCCATTAACCTTTCCCCTTGCTCCCTAGTTAGACCCTGTAGTTTAAGTGAACTCAGGAATCTCTATGTCTTCCCTTCCCACTTTTGCGTCTTCTGCATATAACTTAGTCTAGTATATTCTGAAGGCGTCTGCTATCTCATGAACCCCTTGAACCATCTGGCCTATCCCTGGATGCCACACCTTCGTTATTGTTGCTCTTGCCTGTTTTGCCCTCAGCCTGCTAGCCAGGTAGCGCAATGATCCGAGGTCCTCCCTCAAAATGTTGTCTCAAAAAGAGCAACCTCTGTTCCACCTGATAATCCAAAATTCCCGTCAACTCCCTCTTATAGTCCAGCAACTGTCTCCTCCGCTCCTTGTCATGCTTTTGTTTTTGCTGCCCCTTCAAATCTGCTATCAGCCCCATTAGCTTAAGTCTTCTGGCCTCCCGCTCCCTTTTTTCCTCGAGGCCAGTTGGATAAATTTACCTCACAGGACAGCTTTTGAGGCGTCCCAACGGATGGCCTGTGTGGTATCCTGCTCTGTATTATCTAGAAGGTATGCCCTACAAGTTTCTACTATCTGGTCTCTAATTTCTTTATCTTTCAAAAGAGAGGTGTTCAGCCGCCATATGGTACTCTGGCGAGTCTCCCTAGGTCTATTTTTATATATATATATATATATATATATATATATATATAGGCATGGTCAGACAAAAGTAAGTCCCCTATCCAAGTATCATCAATTCTCCGTACCTCAGTCTTCGTGACTAATATGTAGTCTAGCCTTGAATATGTGTTGTGGGCCGAAGAAAAAAGGTATAGTCCCTCTGTCTAGTGTGTTAGTGTCTCCAAGTGTCTAATAACCTCATTTCTCCTATCAATTTCTGGATTTTCCTAGCTGTTCTGTGTGGTTTCCCTCTTACCCTCGAGGAGGAGTCCATAACCGGGTTCAAAGGTAGATTAAGATCCCCCCACAAATTGTGACTCCCTCCTCCCACTCTAATAAGAGTGGCTACAAAGGAACGGTACTCAGGTAGTGTTGAGCCAGGGGGGAAAGTACATGGAGCCAGTGTGACAACATTGGCCCTAAATTTACCTTTCAGCATCGCATATCGTCCCTCCTTTATCTGTCTTAGCCTCCATTTTTTCAAATGGGGAATTAGATGGCAACACCACCACCACACCCCTCCTTCTACCATTCTTATAGGAAGATGCCGCCATTTCCCCAAAACCCAATTTTAGGAACTTATTGTGCTCCTTCATCGACAGATGGGTCTCCTGGAGAAATAAAAAAACTGCCGCGGCTTTCCTTACCTGGCTCAATATTTTAGATCTTTTAACAGGGTATGTAAGGCCGTTAATATTATAGGAACAAATAATCGTACCCTTACCTGCCATTGAAAGGGTCTGTATTTAAAAATATATTCTCCGGGTCTCCCCAGACTCCTCCTCGAGAGCCCTCCCACACATCTCCCTTCTTTATTTCATTTAACTCTCTCTTGCGACGGAACACATCCCAGATATGAAATAACATAAAAAACATTACTTGATAACAGTAGCTTAACTTTACAGCCAACTGGGCTAGTAACCAATGCATTATCCTTGACCTCCAAGGTAGAAGTCCCTCTTTTTGGGGCTCTAGTCCTACCTCCACCTTATACAGGCAGAGGCAAGTTCAGAGGGGTTACCAGTGTCTCTACAGCAGGAGACCCCCTCTGAAACTCTTGTTCATAACTTGGAGCTCTTAACTTTCTGTGTGACTAATTACTCTATTGATCAGAAAAGCTTTTAATTGGAGCCTGCGTGCCCAAAGCACCTTCCAAAAGAAAATGATGTTTTGCGCTGATCTAACGGTCTTTCATATAAACATTTAACTCCTGACCTAATCATAATTTCATGTCTTCTATAGGGCCAGAGAAATCTCTCTCCACCACTTCCCCAACTAGGGTACCCCCCCCCCGGGAGACGATAATCCCTCCCCACATGGGACGGAGGCAGACCCCTCAGCAACCAACCAAGAATCATCCCCCCCTTCCCCAATCCCCCCCCCATAATTCCTTCTTGACTAGTTTTATTTTATTAATTTATTCCTCAGTGGTATTCCCTTTCCCATACCTCAAAAGCTCTTATCTTTTCATCCCATGTTTTGTGTTATTAATGCCCATTCTTGTACTCGATATAATAAACCCATATCCTTGTACAGTTTCAGATATAATGGTCTCGCTTTATATATTTCTTCTGAGCCAAGCCTCTTCCCCGTTTCAGCTCCATAATTGGAGCCTGTTTCATTACCACAAATCCAATACAGTGGCCCTTTTCCAGTGTCAAACACAAGATTAGCCCTTTATATTCCCCCTCCCACTGGCGCCCCAAAATCAAGTAAAAATAACCCAATTCCTGATGGTGTTATGATTCTTGCACTTCTAGTTCATTTCCTTCGCCCTCCTTCCACTACATCCACGTTTATATCTGCTCATAGACCCTTCCACGTTGAATCCCATTCCCCTGAGACATCCTACATCTACATAGCACTGTAACTGCTGCAGGAAGTCGGGGGTTTAACGTTTAGCTATTATTCTCGTGCCATGTAGTCTGATTATGCAGGCATAGTCCCAAGTTATTAAAGTCATTTTCATTTCCCTTCAAGCGCTCTGAGCACACTTTATTCCCTTTAGTCCACATCATAGTCTCTTTTGAGTAAGTACTTGCAGTGTATTCCCGTTTCACATCTCCATCCTTCAGCCGTTCAAGTTGTTGTTCAGCACGATGTCCTGTTCTCTCGGAGGGTCACCTTATTCCTGCTCTCCTCGCTCTAGGGGGGTTATTTTTTTTTAGCTAGGACCTTGTCCCACACTCCAAACATGTCCCTACTTGAACTGCCATTCACTCTTTTTGGGCCTCTTTTGAACCAGTTCCACTCCCCCAGCTGCTGTTGAATCCGCCGTCCCTGCTTCTCAGGTATGTGCAACCCCATTCTCTCCACGAACTCCTTAGCTTCTGCCAGCTCTTGAAATCTTGAAAGACCCTTTTCTGTTTGAACTTTCAGCCTAGCTGAGTATTCCACAAAGGCCTTTACTCCTTTTTCTGTAGTAATTTTAACGACCTGTAGCACCTTCCTCCTCCTAACAAGCAGCTGTGGGGTAAAGTCATGGTCAAAAAACAGTCTGACATCTCCAAAATATATAGTTTTCCTCGACCAGGCTAGGGCTAACACCTCCTCTTCGATCCTGTAATCCAGAAACACAAGCACTATCGATCTGGGTCTGGCCTTCTGATCTCGAGGCTGCGGTACCAGTGATCTGTGAGCCCTAATAATGTCAAGCCATTTATCAGTAGGTAAATTAACGATCTCTCTTAAAAAATGAGTCGATAAAGTCAATCATGTTCCCCGATTCCGTTCCTTCTGGTACTCCGTGGATCCGAATATTGTTTCGGCGATTCCGATTTTCTAGTTCCTCAAGCTTCTGTTCCAACAGCGTAGTACAATGATGCAGCTCCAGCAAGGCAGAGCTGTGCATGTCTGTGTTCTGGGTATATTCTGTCATTACCGTCTCAACTTCTTGTGTTTTCTGGTGCAATTTTGCAATATCTTGGCATTGATCTAGTGCTTTCGCCTCCAATATCTGCAGAGTATCATTTATTTGTTGTAGGGTTTGACAGAGCTGCCGAAAGGTAATCGTGCATTCTGTTTCTTGCGCCATGCTCACGGCCTTCTCCACACTTTGTGCCGTGGATTCACGCTCTGCACAGGCCTCCGCTCAGCCATTCTGTGCCTGCTCAGCTATCTTGTGTTTTACAGTGCCATTCAACTGAATCTCATTCAAACGGTGTTTGGGTCCCATTAGATAATCCTTTATTGATCTTTTGGTCGACAGGATTGATGTGGATTGTTTTCTGGTCAGTCATTCAGCGCTTTGTTTAGGCAGCCATTAGGTCCGAGCCCCAACCGGAAGTCTCTACCGGAATTCTTGATCTTGCTGTATATCGTTACCATTCATCACTGGTGGATACTATGCTTTTCGGCTCTAGAAGGAGGGGCGACGTTGAGGACTGCACCGCAGACTCATTGCATAGTGCTCACGGGTTGGCCAGTATTTAACCTCGTCCCCTCCACTACCTCAGTTCTGCTCATCAGAGAGGGAAAAATGGAAATTACGAACTTACCATAATTTTTGATCATCATGGACAGTCTCCATCACTCATTCACACTAGTGGGATATCACTGGAGGCGCTAGGACCAAGCGGGAGCCTAACATTTTCTGAAGGGTCTGCGGCGAGACAGGACCATGCATGCATGGCACCACAAGATTAGCTCGCGCCTGTGTAGGCTATCTCAGTGTCGACCCTCCAACCGCCTCAGTTCTTTTTCGACCGAGGAGGTGCAGCGTAACTAATGCGAATAACTTATCCTGAGTTTCTGGGCCTGAGAGGGCCCAGATGGCCTTTGCAAGAAAGATCAAAGAATTATGTCCTCACAGTCTGAACCACAGGACCATGAAGACTAGGAAAGTAAATGAGTGAACCCAGGGGATGGTGGGTGGGCGTGTGAATGAGTGATGGAGACTGTCCAAGAAGATCAATAATTACGGTAAGTATGTAATTTCCATATCTTCCTGGACTAAGTCTCCATCACTCATTCACACTAGTGGGAGAGTACCGAGCTAAAACCAACAATCCTGAGTAGGGTGGTAGGAGATAGGGTTCATTCAGAAAGGACAGCCAAGGACTGTCCTGCTAATAAAAAGAGCTGTCTGGTAAAGAGCATCTAGAACATAGTGCTTACAAGATAAGCACTCGAGTTATAACTCACCACTTTGCAGACAACTGCAATGGGCACAAAATGAAAGTCTGCCATGAAGCCGCAACCACTGTAGGACAGCGGCAAGAACCTGGCCTCACAATCTGGTCTAGGATTAAAATTAATAGTGTCAAAGACATGTACTAATGTAACATAAAAGGACCTCAGGAACTGAAAGAGTCGGAGGTAAAGTCTACTGGTTCAGGGTAGACCGGAATGTGCAGATGGAAACCCCCACTATCAAGTATGGCGGACCTGTAAACAACAGGTCCAGGAGCACTTGAACCCCTTACTTGGTGAGCAAGGGGGTCCAGGTGGGGTTAGCCCATCAAGGAGAATGGTCTCCAGATGGAACGCCAAGCACGACTTAGAAGCCTCTCGTGATGGGTCTAGTAGAACCAGATCCTACCCACTGCATATTCCAAAAGGAATCATCCTGCCCCTGTGTGTACAACTGTAGTAGCAGTCTCTGAACTCAGGGAAGAAAGGAAAAAGTGCACAGGAGGATGTGTCCACTGCGGAAAAAAAAAAACACTCAGACAGAAAAAAACAGGGGCTGGATTTCCAAGGCAAATAGAGGCAGATGTGCTTCGAGGAGGAGGGACACAGCAGGACCAAGTTAGGGCTAACCCATTTGTTGAAGTGACTGAAAGAGGCAGTGACTCAGTGCAGTGAGAAATTACCCACTCTGGCCTCCCTGAAGGGAGTATGAAAGGATTCTAGTTTGTTTGCTGAAAAACTAACATCACAACTCCATCACACACTTGAGGAGGATAGCCTCATGAGCGACTGGCATGGACCAGTGTGCAGGAACCGAAGGTGTGAATATTTGAGAAGCTACCTCAGAAAAAAGACCTACTTGACCTTCCGTCAAGAAGGAGAAAATCGCCTGTTAAGTTAAGCAAGCAAGGAAGTAAGAACCTGAGTTCCAACTCGGTGGAGAGTCGCTTCTGCTGCCGCAAGGCTCTGCTCAAGAGAGCCTGATAAAAAGTAAGGGGAATTAACAAACTGGGCAGTCGCCTAGGTCTAAGAAATGTCTCTGAATGAGAGAAATCTCTCTCAGAGAAAGAGATGACCCATACCGCCGCCGGATCGGACTCCCCCTAGGGGAAGAAGTAGTCAGGTACTCTTTACCATACTCTGGAGACGAGCGCCTCAGGGGCTGAGGCGGAACCTGACCAGATCCAAAACAGGGGGGGTTATCGGGTAATTTCGGCTAGGCCCTGTGCTGTGTTAAAACATTTTTTTTTTAGTCCAAGTCTAACAAGGCTTCCAGGCTGCTATTTCGCAAGGATTGTCTTGATACAAAATAACGAAGATGTTCTCTATCTGAGTGCAGAAGGAGCCTGAGCATCCATACTGAAATCATGATCCGACTAATGATCACAGCTGGAGAGATGTTAACCATCTGTGTTGTTGAAGCCACTGAAGGGGCAATATCACAAGGGGGCTATATACCCCTATCAAAGGAGCAGAAGAGCCAGAGCGGTTCCTGACCATTAAATTAGAATGTTCCACAGAGTGTAACTGTCTGGACAATTGAAAAAGTATAGACGCAGAAGTGTATGGTCCATGGATGCAGTGTGAAATACTATAGTGGACCGCATTACTGAGGAACTACTGAAAAGATTTTCCATCATGGACTCTGATGACAGAGAAGACATGCCCTTCAGTATGTAAAATGAGTCGTCCACTGTATTACTGACCAGAAGGACAGGGAAAGGCCCATCTAGATGCACTTCTACCCCAGAAGGACCTGCAAGAGAGGTCTAGGTCAGGGCCACTAGAGACCCCGCCATCAGGAAAGATGTCGAGGAGCTTGGTACCACGTAAGGAGCCAAGAAAGTGCTGTGCAGAATGAGATCCCGCTGGCAGAGCAGTACAGCAGAGTTCCATCAGCAGAAAACTGCTGGATGACACCAGATCCCACATATACCGCCACTCACTAAGATGTGTGGAAAAAATTAATTCGCAGAACAAGAGTTCATTCTGAGGAAAACATCCCACCACAAGTTCTGTGGAAAGGAAGTCCGAAAAGGAAAAATGTGTCACTAATTCTGCCATACAGCACCCACTAGTACCCGTGCGGTACCAGCATCACTGGCGGCACAGGAGGGCACCAAGCAGTACCTATGCCAACCTGGGTGACACCCGAGGGCACCCGCGGCAGTACCCGCAAGCACCCCTGCACCCATGTAGCAATGGCACCCCCAACGCCCATGGTATCCATGACACCCATGGCAAGAATGGCACCCGAGGGCACCCATGGCATCCGAGAGCACCAGTGGCACCTATGGATGCCCATGGTGCCACCCGCAGCAACCACGCGTGCCCCCAGTGCCACTCATGGAACCCGTGGAACCCATGGATGCTCACGACACCTACAGGTAGTCCCAGCGCCAGACTCCCACAGCACCACTGATGGCGCCGACAACCACGGCAGCAACAGCCGCACCCACAGTGCCGCACAGAGCGATGGCGCTGACCCAAGGTGCCGACTAGGGCATGGTACCGACCAAGACACCGGGGCACGGCGCCGACCAAGGCACCGAGCCATGGCACCGAAGGAAAATGCCAACAGAATCCAGAGACGGGGAAAAGGAAAAAGGTGGTGCCCGTGCCGGCCCCTGCATGGAAAAGGGAGCGGGGGTAGGCACGAGGGGTTGACACGATGGCAAAGGCACCAAGAGGTCACCTCGCCCATTGTGATCGAATCGACCCGGCTCCCGTCCAACGGCTCCGAGGCCCGGAGGTCCCGAAATCAGGAACAGAGCCAGGGAAAAACTGGAAAGTCAAACCCCCTGCTCCACAGGAGCGGCCCAGAGGTGAAACTGCCCACCGGAACTCCAACGAGGACAGAGGTGGAGCTCGGAGTTGAGAATGCAGCAGTTAGGAGCGGGGCCAAGAGGAATCCACCAAAGTCTGTTCAAACCCATCGCCCCTCCCGAACCATCCTCATGCAGACGTACCAACGAGTAACCTTAAGTGGCACCCATTCTTCTTTCCCAACGAGGAAGAAGAGCTCACGGTTAAGCGGAGCCGGATCCCCAGAACCACTAGATTTGTTCTTCGAGGACTGTCTCCCCAGGACTGTCCGGAGTCGGAGCTCCGTTAATAAAGGGCGGCGGACCAGACACAGACCCTTTGCCATAAAAACTTTCAAAGTCCTCCTACTGTCACCACTACCGTCTAAGGAGGACTCCGTTGATGACAGGAAAGAATTTATTTTTCTTCTTCTTCATAATCTTCTTTTCTTGTTAGTAAAATAAAAAATTACTACTTAAAATATTAAATTAAACGATAAAAGCTTTAACATGCATTATAAGGCGAAAACTCAAGACTCCGGCAGACGAGCGACGTCGACATCCAAGCGCACTCGACAGCGGGAGAAAAAGAACTGAGGCGGTTGGAGGGTCAATGCTGAGATGGCCTACACAGGCACAAGCTAGTCTCACGGTGCTGCGCACGTGTGGTCCTGTCTCGGTGCCAACCCTTCAGAAAATTTTAGGCTCCCACTTGGTCCTAGTGCCTCCGGCGCTATCTCACTAGTGTGAATGAGTGATGGAGACTTAGTCCAGGAAGATCAGGAATAGAGAAAACAAAGGAGGAGGGTAGGGCAAGGGAGTCCAAGGGACAGCAAAAGGAAAGGAAAGGATATAAACTGAAAAAGGAATAAGCTGACCAGAGAAGAGAGGCTGGAGCCTAGTTGGTTCTGGGATGTGGGCCGCAACCTCTGGGCAGGCTAGGGAGGGAGAAGAGGTTGAGAAGGAAGGAAGGAGAAAAGAAGAAGAAGAAGGAGGAGACTAAGTGGGAGGATGGGAAACCATGCCCCCACGCTCCAAAAACCCTGTGGACCAAGGTGACTCAACTCTGCTTTCACCCTCTTGTGAATTTTTTTTTTTTGTCTGAAAAGTGGCGCCAGTCCAGAGATCTGGACCACACTATAAGGAGAGGTAAATTTAACCCTCACCAACAAGAGGGGTCTGACAGGAAACATTGCTCAACAGGCCAAAAGTTAGTCCCACGGTCGACTAGGGAGGAACATCAGCTCTTAAAACGCTCCTCCTCCTCAGAAGGCTGGAGGCATAGTGTCCAGCTCCAAGCTGGCGTTCACCTCGGCACCCACGGGGAAGTTCCGGGGTATAAGAGGGTAAGAACCCTTATGAACAGTGTGACACTTGGCCAGCTGGTTATGATTATTGTATGATATTGGTATTATAAATAAATGGTCAGTCTATGAAATGTCAGTCTGTGATATTTGACCCTTTAAATTACAAAGGTTATCAGCCAAAAACCAGGATGTAATTAAACAGACCAGAAGGAAACAGTTAATTGTACCATCATTCTAGAGAGACAGTTTATGGCCCTCATCACCTGCTGCTGCTTTAGAAGTTAGAACTTAAATACAAATTTTATTACATCAAGAAAGGAACGTCTTTTAGCTGATTCCTGTTTGCTATCTCGCACCTGGGTGACTGACAGCAGGGCTGTAAACCTCAAAGGAACTGGTTGATCAAAGACTCACAATTTGGGAAATGGGTTTTTGCTGATGGTCACATTATTTAAAATACCTCCTGGTAGGAAATCATGTTTGTAATTTTATATTCTAAAAAGAGGAGCTAGATGACTCACAGAAGGGGTATGGAGACAGAGTTTAAACTGATACTTTTGTCTGAAATGTATGTCATATAATTTGGGACTCAGAGAAAAACAGTTCTCTGATCTAACTAAAAGCACTTCCAGAAGTAATACCTTAGATAGCAAAAATCTAAATGCGGTAGGAGTTTTGCTTTGTCATTTTCCTTTGTTCTCTTATGTGATTGTGATGCTCTTTGATATTTGTTCTGTATTTTATCTTACTGTGTTCATCCATTTTTAGTAAACCTTTTTTTTTAAAGATACTGCCTGGGTCTCCCTCAGTTATTTTTTTGCATGTTATTGCTGAACGGATATTAAGTCTGACAACTGTTGAAGGGCTTGATGGTGTTACTTAGCTTGGTAAAAGGTAAGAATATACCTAAGGTCTCTTACAGAGTTTTTAAGGGTTCATTTTGGATACCTGGTAAGGTGCCCTTAGGCGAAAGCTATATTGCATCCCCCCCCAAAGAGACTATTTGAGCCTGTACATCTGGGTACGCTTTTATAAGGTTCACAGTTTGGATCCCCCCAAAACTTGAGAATAAAGGTGATTCGGACCCAAAGGCAGACAGGAAAGTTACCCTGTCTGTTACCTGTTCACACTATTGTGCTCTGAAGTTGGCACTGTGGGAGCAGAGGGCCTGACCTGCGGAGTGAGTTTGGGACATACAGCACCACCGGGGAGGTGCTTTATCAAGAAAGAAAACCTCAGGGAGGTTCCTAAACCTTGAAGGTCCGGAGGGATGGAGATTTTGACAAGGGATCCAGGAAGGAGTCCCCTCCTGTAAAGGGAAAATAATCAAAACATAGAGGGTCCCTGAGACCCTAGTCCCAGCAGAGGTGTCCTAGGAGAAGGTAGGACCCCGCTAGGGGGATCTGAATCAGGGCTCTAAAATAGAGGCCTGCGGACCCCTTCTACTGCCAAGAGGGCCCCCAAGGGCCAAGGAAAAGAGGAGAGCCACTCACTTGTTCTCTCTCCTCCCACCCCCCGAGTGGGTCCCTGGTGCTTCACTTAAGTGGCAGGGAGCCCAGAGATACCGGTGGGACTTTGCCCACAATTTGCCCCAACTGGGAGGGGGGAGCAAGCAGGGAGAAGGCACTGCCCAGAAGCTGAGGCCTAAGAGGGGATGGTGGGCAGAAAGCAGTGATGAATGAAGATATACAGGGAGATCAAGAATTATGGTAGGTACATAACTTTCATATCTTACCTGTATCAATCTTCACCATTCATCACTGGTGGGTGAGTACCAAGCCCACAAAAGTGGCTGGACAGCCTTCAGCCCCTTGTGGGGGAGTTACACCCAAAGTCCTTGAAGGGACCTCCGATGTAGGCCCCATGTGTAGCTAAGGCCTCAACACTGGGAATGGACCTTGAGCGATCCATGTCCAGATCCCCCGGAGGAGGCTGACCATTCCCCCAACCACTCACCCAGGCACTGGAACTCAGCGAGACCTAAGTCCGTGATAGCCTGCTCTCCTCCGGTGCGTGCAGCAGCAGGGGGAGGCTTGGGGAATGGGCCTAAGGTACTCGTTCAGTGTTGTCCACCTAAGGTTGGGGGGTCATGTCCCAACTTCGCAACACAGATTTCAAGGGTGCGGGTCAATACTGAAACAGGCATCTTAACAATCCATGTCCTGGTTCGGCCCTAGGCAGGAGAAGCATTGGTCATGTGGGACCGTTACGGACAACCGACTTCCACAGGGGCACCGACGCATATGGAAAGGCCCCACCTCAGAACTTTTACGACTCTAACCCGACATGATCAGATTGCACCAACTAAAACAAAATGAAAGTTAAAGAACTCGACTCCAAACTGACTGTAGAAAATAAAAAAAACTGTGCCAACACGGTGCTTACTAGTGTGGCATCGAGTAAACGTTCAACGAGCAGAAGAAACTGCAGAAAGCAGTAGTGTTGCAGTTGAATCTTGCTGTCCCATGGAGTTGCTTGCAGCCTTGGTGGTGGAAAAAGCAGAACTGAGATAATGGAGGGGATGACGTCAGCTACTGGCCGCCACACAATGCACTGGCCTTAAGAGCGGTGCAGTCCTCTGCGTCGCCCCTCTTCCTACAGCAGAAAAGCTTTTTAAGCTAAAAAGTTTCCCGTGGGGTCCTAGCTCCTCCGGCATATTACCCACCAGTGATGAATGGTGAAGACTGATACAGGTAAGATCGGACCACACTGGTGCATGCTGCCATGAATGCCAGGAGGCACAGGAAGTCCCAAGTAGGGTGCAACTACCCAACCCAAAATGATGGGGCAAAGGAGGAGAAAACCTCCACCTGATCCGCCAGGAATAGAGCCTTGGCTCGGCAAGGGTTGAGCTCTGACCCGACAAAGTGCATCACCTGCGAAGGTATGAACTCTGACTTGGCCTCGTTCAGCAGAAGGCCAAGGGACAAGCGGGTCTGGGGGGCCATATCCCTGGACCACTCCACCTCCTCCCTGGAGGGACCTGCTATCAGCCAGCTGTCGAGGTAGGGATGCACCCACACCCCTCTATGTCTCACGTAGGCTGCCACCACTGCAATGCACTTAGTGAAGACCCTGGGAGCTGAGGAGAGGCCGAAGGACATGGCCTGGAACTTGTAGAGAATCCCCTCCACTTGGAACCGGCAGTGGGACAGAAGGATGGGAACATGGAAAAAACGCATCCTGAAGATCTAGGGAGCAGAACCATATGTTCTGCTCCAGGGATGGAATGATCTGAGACAGACTGACCATCCTGAAGGTGCGCAGCTGAAGGAATTTGTTCAGGTCGTGCACATCTAAGAATGGGCACCAGCCTCCTGTCCATTTTGGGACTAAGGAAGTACCTGGAAACAAACCCTGGGCTTGCTGGAGGGTCCAGGACTGGAGCCACTACCTCTGGAGGAGTTGGGCAATGTCTTCTCAAAGGGCTGACAGCATGTCAGCAGACATCATGTCCTCCCGTAGGGTGTGGGCTCAGCCGTGCAGGTAAATCTTGAATTCTAGAGGCAGACCCTGACTGACCACTTCAAGGACCCACCTGTCGACAGTGGACCAGGCGAAAAGTAAGTGGCGGGCGGACCCCCACGGGAAGACCCAGGGGAGTCCAGATGGGCATGGGGAGGCAGCGCCCAATCCCGTCACTGGGCAGGCTTGGAGGTAGAGGAGGGATCAGCCGAGGAAGTAGTGGGGCCTCAACCGCCTGGTTTCCGTATGACTGAAACAATCAACTTTGGTCAAGGGTGCCAAGCCTGGGTCTACTGCCCAGCTGGGGGCTGGGACGACTTGGTCGCAGGTGCAGAGGTCTGAAAGGGATTCTTCCTCTGAAGCTTGGATCCCTCTGGACAGAGGTGTCAGAGTCCAGGGTGGCACTGGACTTCTTAATCCAAGTGAGGTGTCCTTACATCAGCGGCCCGAACAAGTCGGTGCCCAAGGGAACATCTGCCAACTTGTGCTGGGTGTCTGCCAAAAAAGAAGAAATCTGCAGCCAAGCCCTGTAGTGCATGACCCCTGTGGCAGCCATGGACCAGGTGCAGGAATCGCTGATGTCTATGGCCATCTGGAGCTGCCGTTTGGCCACTGCTTGGCCCTGATCCTGGACCTGCTTGACCGCCGTCTGTAAGTCGGACAGGAGCTGAGGAAGCACCTTGTCGAGAGTGCCAAGCAAGGCGTTGGTGAAATGGGCAATCAAAAGGGCCAAATTCGCCTGCTGAAGACAGAGAGGAAGCCACACAGACCTTTTTGGTCAAGTGATCCAATTTCTCGGATTCCTTGTCAGGAGGTTTGTCTACATCCCTGATATTCCTGATGCACCGAAAGACTGAGTCAGCCACCAAGCCCTCAGCAGAGGGATGTTCAGTAAAACTCGACAGGCAACTCATAGGGACTGCATACTTGTGGGCAATATAAGACAACTGTGCAGGGCTGGATGCAGGGTGCTGCCAAAGCTCCAGAGCAGGACCCAGAACAGTCTTGTAGACCAGGAAGGCAACCCCCAACCCCCTCGGAGTCACCTCGGTCAAGAATTTCAGTCAAGGGATACTTGGCCAGTTTCTGGACAGGCTCCATCTGAATCCTGGTTGATTCTGAAATAAGATGGAGCAAGCCCCCAAAAGACGTGGGGACATGCTTGGTAAACAAATCCTCCCTGATTCCATGTCCACCGGATGAGAGTGCAGGGAGAAGTCCTCAGACTCCTAAGATTCACCAAATGGCGGTAGACTGCTCGAGTCCCTGCTGACCCTGAGGGATCTATTGGGAGTAATGGTGACAGCCCACTGACGAGAAAGCCTGGGAGCGGTATGGCCATCCTTAGGAGGGGGACCATCCTTCCGCTGCTCAAGAGGCAGCTCACCCAAATGGGCGGAAAGGCTGGAATAGGCAGAGCCAGAACCGGCCAAGCCAGAGCAATCTGGGGTCTTGTTGGCAGAAGCCATGGAACAGCCAAGGTGGGGGCCAGAATCTGCTTAACCCTGGAAAGCATGAGCTGCTGCCAGATTAGCTCTTCATAATGCTGGCACGTTTTGCACTGGAGCTTCTCCTCGCCTAAGGAGGAAGAGTAGCGGCTACACCGCTTGCCCAAGTGCCAACAGCGACAGCGCTGATGTTGGAGAGGGCGGCTTGATTCCAGACTACGGGATCTCAATCTTGACCTTCCGGGAACCCGACAACAAGAAAGGGAGGAAACTGAGAACGCAGAGGGTCCTCTGAAGGAACAGGATCCTAAGGGTTAGGGACTGGATAAGCAGGCTGGTCCGACCCTCCCTGAGAGGTACTAGGTAGAAAGTGAGTTATGCACCTCGTCCTGCAACAACGCGTCAACTGGTGTGAGAAAAATCTCAACAGGTTGGTTGACATGCATCTTGGTTGACGGGCACGATGTGGGGGGCCGTGGAGCCAGCAGCCTGGACTGAAGGATAGACGATAATCAAAACCTCCAATGAAGCGCAGGCATTCTAGACTCAGGAGTGCTCGTAATCCCACAGTTGTCCATAATACTTTTTCCTAGTCTCCTTTTTAGAAAATTTAACGGATTTCGTGCACTTAGAGAGACCCTGCCTAAGGGTAGGAAGGGACTGGCACAAATCCCTTAAGGCCCCTGTAAAGGTGGTGCCAAATGAAGAGAGGCACAAAAGCCGAAATAGTATGCTCCACAGCCTGAGCCACCACATCTTCAAAAGCCGCGAGTTGTTCTGTGGATCCCGCAGCCATAGAGACTGCTCAACAGGCGTCTTTCTTTTTTTAGAACTTTCTTTATTTATATTTTTTCACATAGGTTATACACACCCAAAAAAATACATACATACTTATATTATTTATCTTGGTTCACATCCAGTTAATTATACTCATACCAGTATTCCACATTATACCCATAGTGGAGACATGAATTGCTCGTATATATCTTTCAGGACCTTCCTAGAGGTATGCAAAGGATTAAGATGTACTAGATATTTAACGTGAGGGCCCATTTACTAGGACGTGGGATTGCTGAATTGCTAATGGGGAGCAATACTCTAACCCCTCTTAAGATTACTTTATAAGGCGTTTGAAATCTGTTACGTGTAGAATCATGTCCCTTTTTTTTCCCCCTCCCTTTTTCATACATTCAGGGGATAAAATCCGGTCTCTCCTCAGTTATATATATTACCCAACGTCTCCACAATATCTCAAATTTTGATACTCTCTTATTCAGGGCTGCTGTTAAGGCTTCCATTCTATATATAGAAATCATAAGATCATGCCATAATTGTAATGAGACAGATAATGGAGAGAGCCAATGTTTGGTTATCACCTTCTGAGCTGCCATAAAAGAAATCTTTAAAAATTTACTTGTGTTGGGATTCCTATATTTCTTTGGTAGATCTAAAAAGAAATAGCCAGTAGGGGTAATCTGGAATCCAGGGTCTAAAATCTTCTGTAAAGCCTGCTGCAGTTCCTGAAAAAGAGAGAATAGCACTGGGCAACTCCACATTATATGTCCTAGAGCCGCTGGGGAATGCCCACATTTTCTCCAGCAAGCCATATATTCAGTCCCCCAATATTTCCCCTGGATTGCTGGTGTCCGAAAGTATCTAATAAAAATCTTCCATGAGAACTCCTTCCAGCTAATTGCCGATAGGCCCCACTGTACCCTTCCTTGTGCCCAGAACCATAAATCATTTGTAATCTGGATCCCAAAGTCATTCTCCCAGGCTTTTTTAATTGAGGTGATTGAATTCCCTTTCCAGGTGAGTAAAGACTGGTACAAAGTGGAGATAATACGAGTCGTCGGGGGGTTCCCTTCTACTGTTTTTTTAAGGGTGTAAGCTATTGGTGGCAAGGGAAGATTGTCTGATCCCAACTGAGACTGTAATTTTTTAATGTAATTTCTAATTTGAAAATATCGAAATCTATCCTGCCAGGAGATTCCCTATCCATTTACCAAGGTTTGGAATTCCTTTATTTCATTTCTTTCCAAAAAGTGCCAGATAAGATGTAAACCATGCTCCTCCCATTTCTTGAATCCTACATCCCATTTGACAAGAGGGAAGGTATCTAGATATGGAACTGAGAACAGAAGATATCTCCAATATTTAGCCTTCTTATCCCCCAACATTCCAAACCATGCAGTTAGAGTTGGGGCTGTGTATGGGTTACCTACGGTATGGGTTGACAGGCCCCTCCCTTGTCCCAAAAGGACAGAATTAAGATTTGCCACAGTCCCCTCCTCAAGTTCTAGTGATTTCCATCTGGCTATATAAGCCTGGTCTAGCCAATACATTATTGTTCTGAGTTGTGCAGCCTGGTGGTATATTTTAAAATTTGGGAGAGACAATCCCCCTCCTCTCATAGGTATTTGTAATACCGTAATGCGCACTCTTGGTCTTTGAGATCCCCATAAAAACCGGGATACTCCTCTATTAAGTGTGTTATAGAATGACTCTGGTAATAAAATAGGTATAGTTTGGGCCAAATATAAGAACCTGGGGAGAACTGTCATTTTTATTGCCTCTACCCTCTGAGTCAAAGGGATAGGAACAGGGGCCCATCTATCTAATTCCCTCTTAATATCTTTCAGAATCGGAGTAAAATTAAGGGGAAAAAGCCTGACAGGCGTCTTTCGATTGAACGAGAGGGTCCCGTTCATCTGGTCACCCAAGGAGTCGTCGAGTGTGCTGGTCCTCCAAAGTATTGGGATGCAAGGTGTGATAAAGGCCACAAGCTTGGAGACTGTGATTGTGGCCTAGGCAGTAGATACACAAGGTGTGAAGGTCTATATGGGACATCATCTACCCGCAGTCGCATCTCGTAAAACTGGGCGCAGACTTCGAGTTGTCCATGACGAGAGTTTTGAACCAATTCGAAAAATACTTGAAGACATACTGAACTAGAAGTTTTGAAATGCAAAGGGGCTACTCAGTGCAGAGTGACACGGAGGGAACCTTCTTACAGCGGAAGGAAAGATCTGACGTCACAGGCTTTGCCGAGGGAGTTACTACTGGGAGGAGCCAGTTTTAAGATCTTTCGGCCCAGTTCTTAAAGGGACAGGATTATGCCAGAAGTGTGGACAAGTATATCATAATCACGTCCTTAGAACTTAGGGTTTGTACAGAGATTTATTTTTTGAAAATCAAATAAGGAGGCTCACAATAAGTGTCTAAAGCTCTGTAATCCTTCGATCAGAAGTGACTGCAACTAAAAATAAAGTTTTTCATGTTAGGAAACGTAAGTCACAACTTGTGGCTGGCTCTAAAGGAGCCAACATCAATGTCTCAAGCACAAAATTCACATCACAAGGTGAAACTGGATTGCGGATAGGTTTCATATGAAGAATACCTCTCAGAAAAGTACTGGACATCTCTAACTAGCCAAACATATGACCATCAATAGGGGCATGGCAAGCCGATATGGGGACACATGCACCAAATGTGAGGAACACACTTATCTTTCTACTGGACAAACTCAATTTCACTGGGATGTCCACTACTGCCATCAACTGGTTCAAATCCTACTTAGTAGGCAGATCTCAATCATTCAGAGTCAGGTACTCCTTCAGGATCGGGGACTCCCTCTCACTACCCCTACCCATCAACACTGGGGTCCTAACAAGGATCAGTCCTTGGATTGATTCTCTTCCCCATCTTCCTTAACAATCTCCCCTCGGTCTACTCATATGCATCCATATACATACACTACCGGTCAAAAGTTTTAGAACACCCCATTTTTCCAGTTTTTATTGAAATTTAAGCAATTCAAGTCCAGTGAATAACCTGAAATGGTACAAAGGTAAGCGGTAAACTGCTAGAGGTAAAAAAAGAAAAAGTTACTCACCTTAGTAATGTTGTTTCTTCTAATGGAGTCTTGCTATATTATAGACATTAGCAGTTTGATCCAGCTCTAGAACTGCCCCGGAGTGAAATGGTTAAAACCATTCCAAAATAGAATTTTGCACGAGAGCAGCTCTATCTGTGTCATTTCAAACTTGAACTGCCAGATCTTTATGAGCCAAACTCACTAAGGTCTGTGTGAAGCTGTAACCTACACTAGCCAAATGGCTACCTAAATAATAACAACCATTGATGGTCCCACCACCCAAGACTCAAGTCAGGGACCAGAAATACTAACACCATTCTAATAATATGAAAATGGAACATAAGTATAATAAACACACACACGCCTACACATACACACCCCAAAGTCCCAAAGGGGACAAAATGCTAACAGGACATAAGTAGTGCCCACACTAAGTTGCCCGCACCCACCAAGTAGAGGTTCTGAGAGGGGCAGGTTGGGGTCTAAATATAGCAAGACTCCATTAGAAGAAACAACATTACTAAGGTGAGTAATTTTTCTTCAAACAACATGAAGTCTTGCTATATTATAGACATTAGCAGAATACACAGCAGTACCTCCATGGAGGAGGCAGAACCTACTTAGGAATAGGCTCTGAAGAACAGCTGTGCCAAACCGAGCATCTCTCCTGGCCTGGACATCCAGGGAGTAATGCTTGGTAAAAGTGTGTACCGTTTTCCAAGTAGCAGCCTGGCAAATCTCTAATAAAGGATATCTCTGGCAGCAGCTAGAGCGCAGCTGTACCCTGGTAGAATAAGCCCTCAAACCGGGGCTCTGCCCACTTTCTGATAACAAATTGGATACAAGAGACAATCCACCTGGCTATTGATCTCTTAGTGGCAGGTTTGCCTTTCCCAACTTCACCATAGGTAAGGAAAAGTTGGAGGGATTCAACCTGTGACCTTTGGTACGCCTATATAATAACTAAGAGTCTCTTAACATCCAGGCTGTGCAACCTCCTCTCACCCAAGAGGAGTGATCAGTGAAAAATACTGAAAGGAGATAGATTGATTAAGATGGAATCTGAAACCACCTTAGGCAAAACTTCCTTTTAGTCCTAAGGACTACCTTATCCCTGTGGAAAGAAATAAGTCAGTCTCCACTGACAAGGCTTGCAATTCACTTGTCGTCTGGCAGAAGTGATAGCCACTAGAAAAACAGTTTTCCAAGTTAGGTACTTAAGCTCTGCAGAAGACAGAGGTTCAGAAGGAGTTGCATTAACTGGGCAATGCAAACATTAAGGTCCCAAGCAGGGGCCGGTTCCCGAAAGGGAGGATTAGTATGGAGTAATCCTTAAAAACTTGGAAAACACAGGATGAGAGGAAAGAGGATGACTTTCCTGCTGACACAAAAGCAGACACAGCTGCCAAATGAACTCTCAGGGTAGCTGGTCTGAGACCCAAGGAATTAAGATGTACCATGTAATCTAACAAAATGGGCAATTCAGTAGATTCTGGGGAAATATTTTCCTAGCACACCAAATGGAAAAACTTTTCCATTTAGAACTATAAGTAGCCTAGTGGAAGGCTTTCTGGAAGCCTTGAGGATCTCAAGAACACCCTGAGAGAGGTGTAAATCAGCAAACTCTAACTCCTCAAGAGCCAGGCCTTGAGGTTGAGGGATTGAGGTCCGGATACAAACCCTTCCCTGGGCACAAGTCAACAGATTGTGATTCCTGGGGAGGCACAGGGAAGATGGACTGTCAGAGACAGAAGGAGTGGTACCAGGGCTGCCTGGCTCATCGGGGCAATCAGAATCACCCTGCAAGGCTGAGATCTGATTTTGACTAGTACTTTGAATAGGAGAGGAAAGGGAAGCATAGAGGAACTTCCTCCCAATCCAGAAGAAGGGCATCCAGGGAACTGAGCCAGCACTGGAGGCCTGCAACAGAACAGAGGAAGTTTGTGATTGTCTGGGGCTGCAAAAGATCTATCTGAAGGATGCTCCACCTGGCAAAAACTATCCTCAGCACTTGAGGATCCAGGGACCATTCGTGATGGCCCTGGGAAATCCTGCTGAGGGCATCCGCTAGGACACTGTCCTTCCTGGAAGATGAACTGCTATGAGGGAAGTGTTCAGGAATAGGCCAAAGACCACAACTTCATTGCCTCGCACAAGGTCAAGACCGAGTGCCCCCTGTTTGTTGATGTACCACATTGTTGTGGTGTTGTCTGTTCTGACTTGTATCACCTTGTCGTGGACAGATGCAGAAAAGCTTGAAGAGCTAAAAACAGCTCTGAGTTCCAGCAAATTGATGTGGAGCAGAGATTCCTGGGGACCAAACTCCCTGAGTGGAAAGGTCGCCCATGTGGGCTCCTCAACCCAGAAGGGAAGCATCTGTGGTGAGAGTCAAGTCGTGAGAAGGGAAATGAAGGGACCCCGCTTAATTGCTCTGATCCTGCCACCACTGGAGAGCTAGGATCAAGGTTCGAGTCACTGGGACCAATTTGGAAAGGGGGTCTCTTCTCTGAGACCAAAAGGTTCTCAAGTGAAACTGAATGTCTCTCATCTGAAATCTGACTCCTGCACAACAGCTGTGGATGCAGCCATGTGCCCCAGGAGCTGCAGAAAGTGTCTTGCTGGTCAGAGACCTGCAGAGGAAGGAAGAGGCCAGAGCCACTAAATTCCTTACCCTTTCTGGGGAAGAAAGGCCCTGGCTAGCTTTGTGTCCAATTCTGCCCCTATAAAGGTGAGTACCTGGACTGGTTCCAGAACCGACTTTGGTAGGTTTAGTAGAAAACCCAGGGAGGTGAGAAGCTGCTGGGTGACCTGTAGGTGAGATTTTACCTGTTCTGGGACTGGCCTACAATGAGCCAGTCGCTCAGATAGGAAAAACAGCAATCCTCTGCCTCCTTAAGTGGGCCACTGCTAGACACTTTGTGAATACCCTTGGAGCAGAGGTAAGGCTCAAGGGCATTGCTCTGAACTGGTAATGACCTGAGGGCAGTTCAATCTGAGGTACTTTTGATGGGATCTTCTGATTAGGACATGGAAATAGGCATCCTTGAGGTCCAGGGAGGCTAGCCAGTCCCCTGGCCTTAGGGAAGGTAAAATCATTGCCAGAGTTACCATTTTGAACTTTGGTTTCAAAAGATGCTTGTTCAGATATCTGAGATCTAAAATGGGCCATTCTCCTGTCTTTTGGGGTAAGGAAGTATCTGAATACAGACCCTGCCCTGATGCAGGGAGGAACCCTTTCACTGCTCTGAGAGCTAACAGGGATGAGACCTCTGTTTCCAGAGCGAGGGTCTCTGAAGCACTTGCAGGTAAAAGTCTGCTTCTCAACTTGGGAAACTTTTTGAAGCTGAGAACCAGACCCTGGCTTACTACTTCCAGAACCCACTTGTCTGAGGTTAAAGAAGCCCAATTCTGACTGAAGTAAGCCAGCCTACCCCCACTGGTACAGGAGATTCACTGGGCACCCCATCAGGTGCCTGTTTCAAGAGGAGTTTTAGGCTGGGGTGGGAGCAGGTCTGCCCACCCCTCGCCTGCCCCTGCCTCTGAAGAAGCCCTCTGAGCATAGGCAGAGGAGGCCTGAGTCTGGTAGAAAGGCCTGTGAAAAGGCCTACCCCCTACCCCTGGGGCATGCCTTTGAGGGAGTGGCTTGCAGCTCCTTAGCCTGGGCACTCTTGTAAGTAGTCCTATATTCATCCATCTTCTTCATGTAATTTCTGTCTGCTCTCCAAACAGAGAATTTCCCACCACAGGAAAATCCAAAGCCTTAGTCTGGGTATCCGTGACAAACTAGTACACCTGAGCCAGGCCAACCACGGTGCTACAGATGTGGCCATGACCCTAGAGGAAACATCATTAACATCCACAGCAGCATGAAACTGAACCTTAGAGGCTTCAATGCCATCAGCAGCCACCTGTTCTAGTTCACTAGCCAGCTGGCCATGGGCCTGCTTGGTCAACTGCATAACAGTATCCCATCTAGATTTCTGATATCTAGCTACATAAGCCATATAATTTGCTTGCCTGAGTCCCAGAGAGGCTGCCATATACTGTTTTTTTGCCATGGATTCAATCTTCCTGGAATCCTTGTCAGGAGGATGTGAAGCCAAGGGAATATTAGCTTTATCACAGGCAGCAGCCTGAACTACCCCAACATGACTGCATTGCTGAGAAAGGAATTCTGTATCAGGACCTGACAATGTATACCTTCTGTCCATCTTTTTATCTACAGGAGGCACAGAATTAGGAGCTTTTAAAATTTTAATTGTTTGTTTCCTAAAAGACTTATGTAAAGGAATAGACAATCTCCTAGACTCTGGAATATCCATCATTTCTACAAAATCAGGCTCCTCTTGCTCATCCACAGCCTCTTCTAAAGGAAGCTGGAGGGTTTCAGCAACTTTTTTATAAAACACAAAATGAGATGGGGACTCAGACAGCATAGGGGGAGATTCTAAAGGTCTGTCTGGGGAGATGTCCGTTCAATGGGCACACCAGACCTTCCCAGCCACATTCATACTGTTCATAATCCTCCCCCGGTTCATAAAATTCCTCAATATCATAATCCTGAACCACTGGGACCGACGAACCGACCTTTCACCAGATAGTGGTGGTTCGGACGGACCCTGAGACAGTGACTGGACAATTTGTATGGCTTTTGTTATCTGCAGCAGTTGGAGAAGGAATTTTGGACCCAGACCTGCTGATTTTCTTGTTTCTTTACTGGAATTGGTTCCTCAGAACCAGCTTTTCTTTGCCTGAGGAAGTCTGGCCCTGGTCAGAGGGCACTCCCTCTGGTTCGGTTGGCACCGAACGGGCTGGCCATCCGGGTCAGCGGACTTTTGGCTCTCTCGTCCCTGAGCCTGCCCAATCTTTTTCCAGGGTGGCTGCAGGAAATTCTACATACCTGGCAGTCTGACTGGAGGTGGTCAAACTCCAGACAATAAACACATGTGGTGTGTGTGGGTCAGCCTTGCAAAGACTTCCCCACAAACATCACAGTGTTGAAACCCAGGGCCGGTTTTCTTTTGGTTTCTCAGACATAATGCCAGCTTTAACCAAAACTTGCCCTTTTAATGGCAGTGCCAGGCAAGACACCCTTATCGGTTCCTAACCGTGTCACGGGTATTGGAAAAAAACGTAATAAATCCGTTCTTTTTAGAACCGATAAGAACCGGGAACCGCACTCTAAAATAGTAACTTTTAGTTTTGAATGAGTTTTAAACCCACTGATCGGTTCAAAACCGAACCGATAACTTACAAGTTCCACACAGACAAAACCTTCATTTACTTAGTTACCACAGATAGAGCTTGAACCGAACGGTTTTGCGGTTAAAATAAAACTATTCTCGGTTAAATCCAACCCAGAAAACACTTTTTAAACCGAGAAATGAACCAAGCAGAAGGAGAAATCTCCCGAGCGACTGTTCACTGAGGCGGAGTAAAGAATCTGACAGTTCAAGTTTGAAATGACACAGATAGAGCTGCTCTCGTGCCAAAATTCTATTTTGGAATGGTTTTAACCATTTCACTCCGGGGCAGTTCTAGAGCTGGATCAAACTGCTAATGTCTATAATATAGCAAGACTTCATGTTGTTTGAAAAGTTTAGGTTAGCAAAAACTGCTGTAGAGAAATTGCAAAGAAAGCCAAGGTGTCAGTGAGTACAGTTTCCTACACCATCAAAAGGCACTTGGAAACTGGAGGAAACTCTGACAGGAAGAGGTCTGGCAGACCCAAAGCCACAACAGAATCAGAAGACAAGTTTCTGAGAGTCAACAGCTTGCGTGATAGGCGGCTCACAGGACAACAGCACAGAGTGACTGGCACCCTGAACCAAACGGCTACCACAGCATTTGCAGCGCCATGCAATACCCTCTGGTCTATGCCTAGTTGGTCAGGGTTCATCCTACAGCAAGATAATGACCCAAAACATACCTCCAGGCTATGTCAGAACTACCTTCGAGAAAAAGAACAAGACGGTAGGCTTCAAATCATGGAATGGCCAGCACAGTCTCCAGACTTAAACCCCATCGAGCTGGTTTGGGATGAACTGGACAGAAGGGTGATAGCAAAGCAACCTACAAGTGCAACACATTTGTGGGAACTCTGCAACAGTGTTGGAAGAACTTCCCAACAATATTTGATGTCCATTGTAGGAAGAATGCCACGAGTGTGTTCGGTGGTTACAGTATATCTGCAAAAGGTGGCTACTTTGATGAGTCAAAAATTTAGATTAAATTTTGTTAAACAAAATGATTCTATGATTTCTTTTTTATCTCCAATTGTTTATTTGTTCTATGCTTTAATTTCAGAGTACACTGAGACATTAACCTGCATAAATTTCAATAAAAACTGGAAAAATGGGGGTGTTCTAAAACTTTTGACCGGTAGTGTATATGCAGACAACACCGTTCTGTATACTTCTGGTCCTTCCACTCCCATAGTGGTGTACACCCTGCAGCAGGACTTCAATAAAGTCCAGCAGTGGCTACGTACCAGCCAGCTATTCTTAAATGCCAAGAAGACAGTCTCCATGACCTCTGGCTCAAGACAAACTCTCTAGGCTCCCTTCCACACCCTCCTTCCATGCACTTGATGGGTCTATGTTAGAAGACACTACCTCCTTCAGGTACCTAGGGGTTTGGCTAGACAAACACCTCAGCTTCTCTGGTCATTTGAGTGCTATTCACAAGAAAATGCTCCCTGAACTGGGTGCCTTATACCAGAATCATGAATGTATCCCCTTCCCAGCCTGCTGAGAAATTCTTCTGAAAATGATCCTTCCAACTTTTGACTATGGTCACGTAGTCTACAGTGCCACCCCTAAAATGACCCTAGCCAGACTGGACACCCTCTTCCATTCCTTCTGCCATTTCGCACTTAACAGCCCACCCTGCACTCACCACTGCACCCTTTATGAATCCCAGATTCTACCCTTCCTAATGACCAGCACATGATACACTGCTTCAACTTCATTTGTAAGTTCTGGTTCAGCGACCCTCCTACCACCTCTATCCTGTCTCAGCCCCCCCAACCCGGTCCCTCAGGGCCAGCGCCCACCCTTGCTGTACCCTATAGGTCCTTATCTGCCAGGCAGGCTTCTTTCCCCCACTGCTTTCCTAAGCTATGGAACTCTCTTCCCCATCTCCATTCAAAATGCCCCTTCATTTCGCCCCTATACTCTCTCCTGTGCTCATTCACCTCCCTCTCATGCAACTGCATCCTCCATGCTGACCTCTGTTACCCAACTTGTCTCCGCCTCCCCTTGCTGCACGCCAGCCACGATGAGTTGACATGTACTATCTCCACTTACCCATAAGCACTTAGTGTATAATCTGTTTGACAATTTTATGTCTCTAGTAAGTACCTCTCTGTAACCTATGCTTGTATGTACACATTCCCTATTCTGCTGTAAACTGTACCCGATGGTTATGTACAGCATTTTTGCTTGTTGTACTAGCCACCCTCTGTAACCATCCATTCCCCTTTCCCCCAGGACTCATCTGGAAATGAACAAACTGCTCAATATGTCTTCCTGGTGAAAAATTTCAATAAATAAACAAACAAAAAATAGTGTATGCCAGACTCTGACTAGGACAGCAAGTATTCCAAAACAGCATTTGCATGACATGTAAATGGGTCTAAAATCCAGGAAGCAGCCCCCAACGTGAACCTCTTCCATTTCAAGGAATATGTTATGTCTAGCAGAAGGCTTTCTAACTGCAATCAGAACATCAGCCACCTTACGGGATACCCCAAAACGTGCAAAGGCTACTTCTTCAAGAGCCATGCATGCAGATGTAGAGATTTCAGGTCCAGATGGCCCAGGGACTCCTTGTCCTGTGACAAGAGGCCCTGACACAGTGGTAGGGAGACAGGAGATTCCACTGCTATCTGTTGCAGATGTGGAAACCATATCTGGTGAGGCCATAATGGAGCAATGAGGATGAGTGGCACTCTCCTTCCGCAGCATGATTAGTACCCTCTCTGTATTGGAGGAACTGAAGGAAATGCATATAGGAATTTCCCTTTCCAAGAGAGAGACAATGCATCACGCCAGAAAACTCCAGGCCCTTCAATGAGCAAGCAGAAACACGACAGTGTTACACTGTGTGTGGGGACGCAAAAGGTCAAACTCTGGATCACCCATTTTGCAAAAAGGTCCATCACTGAGGTCAGCAGTTCTCATTCTTGAATTCTGGACTGTGACCTGCTTAGCCTATCTGCCAAGACATTTTGTAGGCCCAAGAGATGCACAGCTGAAGGCCATGGGATAGAGCCCAGTAGCACACCCTCACTGCTTCTCTGTGTAGTGCCTAGGAACAAGTGCCCCTTGTTTGCTGATGTCATGCATAACACTGGCATTGTCCAGCTGGATTAACAGTGGATCAGAGCACAGATGGACCTTAAGTGTGTCCACTGAGGGATTCTCCTATGTAAGTGGGCCAGCAGCCTGTTCACAATGGCTGCAACCATGAGACCCAGGAGTACGTGACACTGTTCTCGAAGAGATACTGTGACTCCTGTATGCCATCTGTGCTTCGGCAGAGAGGTTTCTGCTTTGTACTGTGGCAGGAAACGCATCCATTCCCTGCATCCAAGACTGCCTCTATATATACACAGACACACACACACACATTATATACACTATACATATACATATATATATATATATATATATATATATATATATATATACATACATCACACACACACACACACACACACACACACACACCACACACCACACACACACTGAGTCTTTGCAGGAAGTCTGAACAGACTTTGCATATTCAGTAACCCACCCCCACCCAAAGTCGAACAACTGACATGTCCCAGACAGAGTATGTTGCAGATCTTCCGTGGAGCTAGTTTTTAGCATCCAAGCATCCAGAGAGGGGAACACATACAGACCTTCTGTGTGATGGGCTGCTGCTACTACTGCCAAGCACTTGGTAAAGACCTGTGGTGCACAAGACAAGCAGAGGGTAATACTCTGAACTGGTAATGTTCCTCCCTCCATCAGAAAGCGGAGGTATTGCCTCTGAGCTTTTCGCTTCTTAACATGAATGTATGCATTCTGCATGACTAGAGAATAAAGCCAGTCCCGACTGCAGAAGGGGAAATCACAGCTGCAGGGATACCATGCTAAACTTTTTTTGCATGCTACAAAAAAGTCAAGATCCCAGAGATCCAACCCCAGTCGCAGATCCCCTGTCCATTTTGGGACCAGGATGGGGCTGGAATAGAACCCTTTGTTTCACTTCGAGGAGGAACCGGTTCTATGGTTAACATTTCTGAATAGTGACTGCACATCTTCCTTCAGAAAGGACAACTGGCCCAAGGGATAACAGGAGGGAGAAGGAGGATGATCTGGAGGGGTTTCTAGAAACTCCAGAGCATGCTGCTTTGCAATTATCTCCAGAACCCAGTCATCCCTTATAGTCTCCCTCCACTGGTTTAGATGCAGGAAGATCCTGTCCACCACAACCACCCCTGGCGGCACCAGAGGAGGTAAGGGTATGTTTGGAAGTAAGTCATGCAGAACCGGTAGGGGTAGTGCCACTGGTACAGACTGCGTTGGTTGTTTTTGTACGAGCATCGGGGGCAGGGACCACTTCACTTATCTCGGCCTTGCAGATGAAAAGCACAGCTACCTCTAGCAACAGGCTGACAAAAGGATCCCCTCCCACTACCCCTCACAGGAGTGGGATAGAGGGATTTTACAGATGGTAAAGTTCTTTTTGGAGGCATGAAGGCCTCTTGGGGCCTCTTCCACATCATATTCCACAGAGTTTTGTCCCTCTGAAAGGAACATTCAAAACTACCTGTTGCACATCTGTGGTAAAGCCAGCAACTCTGAGCCAAGAAATGGAAATTACGTATCTACCATAATTCTTGATCTTCTCTTACAGCTTCACCATTCATTAATGCTGGGTGTAAGCCGGAGGCGCGCACCCGCCATGGAAGTTTTTTTTTGAGGTAGGAGTTGGCACTGACAGCACTGTCCACGAGACCGACGCAATGCATGTGTGAGGGCGTCATTGGCACCATAGACGCACTCTCCATCCCATTTCTGTAAACCGAGAGGCGAATAAAAAGATTAGAAGAATAAAAGCGAGGCAAGAGAGCCAAGGGATAGATAAAGGAAACAAACTGAAAAAGGAACAAGTCAAAAAGAGGACAGGAAAGAGAAGAACTCTACCCTAAGGGAACGCAGGGCCTCCTTCCTTGGGTGACTCTGAGGGAAGAACAGATAAGGGAAAGGAAGAAAGAAGAAAAGGGAAGAAAAAGAGGAGAGGATATTAGGAGGAGGGAAAAATACTGCTACAAATCCTAAGTGAAACTGACTTGAAGCTTGTCAGCTCGGATCTTAAAGCAAGGAAGCAAGGATCCCTACAGACAAAACTGGTTCAAATGAACCTTCTACACAGCTTGAAACGAGAGGCGCAGATTTACCTACACCTCCCACTAGCCCATTACCCATCACTCAGGCGGTGAGCTCACAGAATGCGGAGGGAAAATCTGTTCCGGAGAGGGACAGCCCCCAACTAGGTCATGGGAAAAATACCCCACTAACACTCGGATATGCGTTAGTGCTGGGGGGGGGGGAGCCCCAAAAGAGGGTGACATTGTCAAGATGGACAGAGACAGAGAAAAAGCTCTTTCTGACTCCCTGGAGAAAGCAGGGACCAAATGGACCAGACCACCGGATAAGATGTCAATTTTCAAATCTGGCCAGAACGGGCATTGACTAGCCCCGGTCTGGCACTACCAGGTAAATTCGGGGACCCAAGCCAAGTCCGAAGACCGAGGATTAGAGGACTGTCTCAGAGACCAACCCTGTTGTCCAGAGATGGAATTAAACTGGTCCAAACTAAAGTCCCCGAAGGCAATACCCTCCTGGAAATCAGAAAGAGTTCCCTCAGAAAGAAAGGATGAAGCTTCACTCGTTCTCCTCCTACTCAAATCCTTTGCCATGTTTTTTTTAGAGAAGAACAGAAGGTACAAGAGGAACCAGACTCTCCGGGGTGAGCAGGGTGGGTGACACCCAAGAAATGAGGCCCATGAGGGAAGGTGGGTGGGATTCAGTAATGAATGGTGAAGATACAAGAGAAGATCAAGAATTATGGTAGGTATGTAATTTCCATATCTTCCCTTATCAATTTTCATCATTCATTACTGCTGGGCGAGTACCAAGCCCCCGGTAGGGGGCCTGAAATTCAGCCCTGAGGAACAGATTCCCTCAGCATCCTACTGGTGGAAAGCAGAAGGGGGAGACCCTGCCCAACAGACTGGGACAGCCTAAGGTTGGTGAGGGCGAGAGGGTGTCCCCCGAGGCCGGGGGGATGGAGGATGCCCCTGAAGAATCCTCCTCGCCCTGCGGGAAAACAGATGGGTCCCTCGAAAAGCGGAGGAAATCACCCTACGTTGGACAATGGGTGACAATCTGAACAGACAAAACCATGCCATCCGCCTTATGCATATCGCTGTCCCTGCCAGTTTGGAAGCCTCCTCGTTGGCGCTGTAAGACGCCCTCGCTTGGTGCCTTGCAAGCTCCAGACCCTGTGCAGAGAGAGCAATGGCTTGTCTGGACTGCTCCATATCAGGCACAGACGCCAGAACCTGCACCACCATTGATCACAGATGCCTGTTGTAGGCAGCGTGGTGTGCCTGATGTGAACCTATACACATCAACACGAGCTGAAGAGAAGACTCTTTGTCCCCACCAATCGAATTCAGCAGAATCTGGATCCAGGGGTCAATCATGTACCAGGTACCGAAGCCCGGAAGGAGCATCTAGGGATGTCAAGACCGAGGACGGGTGAGGTAGGGAGCATAGAGACTCATGTGGGGGGGTGCAATACCATCTCCTGCAGTCTGCCAGGGCCGGAGAAAGGGTGGATGGAGACTGCCAGGTGCGGACAGACACCTCCTGGAAAGGAACTGGCCAGGAAGGCACCACGAGGTGGCGAGTGCTGAATTCACTGAGAAGTGCACATATCTGCCGCTCGGTATTGTCCCTGTGAACGAACGAGATACGAAGGTCCGAGACCAGCCTTGAAAGGACCCACTGATATTCAGTGAAATCAGCGTCGGAAGATAGGTAGACAGAAGGTTCCTCTTCCTCAGGAGAGGAAGACAAGGAGGAAGTGGAGCTTGAATGTTCAGAGGACTCCTGAGGCGGGGGAGGGAGACAGGCGGAAGACCTGTTCGCCCACAGCCCTGACGTATTAAGGGAAGGCCGACTCAGTAGCTCTGAAAGTCTCCAAATTTAAGGGCCCCATAGGACTCACACAGCCAGGGAGAGAAGGGGGTGGCTGCAGAGGGATGGGCGAAGGGCATCTAAGAGCATGTGCCCAGCCTCTGCCAGGGCTCTGAGATACAGGGAGCGAAGCTACCAAGACTGGGGACCTTGAGACCATACTGGGTTGCGAGGAGGTAACGAGAAAGCAAACTCCGGCAGAGCCCAGAAGGGGACTTTCCTCTAAGATGCGACTCGAGGTTTCATGCGTCCAGAAGGGCAACCCTTAGTACTGCCACTAGAAGGCCCTCTGGAGACCTTGAGGGAAAGGCGGGGCTCAGCGCTACGACTCCTTCCCACACCCCGCAGGTCAGTGGAAAAGTGTTGCCGCTCCTCATCCCGACCACTCAGCCCCTCTGACTCTGAAGCAGCCCTCTTCCTCGACACCAGTGCAGGAGTGCTCCACTCTGTGGGCCGCCAGAGGGAGGTCATATAAGTAGGGTGCTCTGCCCCTTCCAGAGGAGCCTCGGCAGCACCAGGGATGGCAGCTGCCTGGGCCCTCTCAGAAGAGGGCATCCTCCCTCGAATCCCGAGGCGATCACCCTAGAAAGTCCCAGGCCACCCCTAGCCATGGGACTCCCCTGGTAAACCTGCTTCGGGGACTCAGGGAGAGGAAAACTGGGCCGCCTGACACCTTGGCCTACAGAGTTCTGAATCCGAAGACTCAGGCTGCCAGTCCGGATCCACCTCAGAGTCATCCTCCCCCAAAGAGGCGTCAAGCAGAGTGATCTCCAAAGAGGCAACCCCAGAAACATCTCCTGCGACGGCACCGGGAACAGCACAGACGTAGGCTGTGACGTTGCCAATGGCACCACTCGAGACGCCGGCCAGCACCGGAACCCACAACAGCACCGCAAACAGCACTGCCAGAGTTCCCGATGCCGGAACCCGAAGCGGTGCCGCCCAAGTCCCCAGCTCCACAGATGGCGCAGGAACCCAAGGCAGCACCGCCAATGGTGACACCAGAGTCCTCGGTGGGAACCCAAAGTGGCATTGCAAGGCGGCATTGAGGGTCCACCAGTGCTGGGCCCCACAACCGGAGGCCACGACACTGGGTTCTGAGGAGGTGACTACCGGGACGGGGCCAATGATGCGACCCCAGGAGGAATCGCACTGTTCCTCTGACGCCGAAGAAGAAACCTCTTCCTTGGCAAGGCTGGAAGTGGAGGAGGTCCCCTCCTCGCCAGGCCATATATTCCCAGGAGTGAACCCGGAGGAAGGGTCAAGAGATCTGGCCTGGGAGGCCCGCAGACAACGTCATCTTCCAAAAGTTGGCGGAGCCCTGCCAATCTTAAACGCGTGGATTTCCAATACACGGTGGTCCATGTTAAAAATAGGTATCACAGTGATCCATATCATGGTTGGGTCCCAGGCACTGAAGACAAACATCATGCCCATCCGTGATGGGAAACTTCTGGCCACAAGGGCACTGATGCATAGGGGCATGGCCCACCTTGGATTTACACTTGGCCCCCCCCCCGAATCGGACATGATGCAAAATTATTTTATAAAACAAAAAAGATCCTGGTGCCGTCGAAATATAAAACTGAAACGGTCTTACTGGCTTCAACGGCGTCGGGATGGAGAACCAGGATGAAGGAGTAAACAAACTGCGTCAAACAATGAAAGGCCTAATGGCGCAACAGCAATTTCTCTCACTTGCGCAGCAGGTACAGCCTTAATGGCGGTAGAAACAGAACTGGGATGGAGGAGGAGTCTACGGCTCCTAACGGCCGCCCCTCGTGCACCATGCAGTGCATCGGTCTCGTAGGCGATTCCTCCCTCAAAAAAATAAAAAATAAAAATAATTCCCGTGGTAGGTGTGCGCCTCCGGCTTACACCCAGCAGTAATGAATGGTGAAGATTGATAAGGGAAGATTATATTCTCATACAAATGCCAGAAGCGGCAGTCTTGGTGGAGACATCAGAGACATCATACGCGGGAGTGGAGCAACATCTGCCAACCTCGACACAAGAAGTTAAACATTTTAAGCCATTCAGTCTTAGCAGAGCCTGCTGCAGTCTTGGCAGCTTTTCACACGCTGTTCTTATATTATATCATCTGGGCCTGAGAGTATGCAATCCTAATGCCCAGTGAGGCAGAGGCATAATTACACTTGCCCATTACATCCATCCTCCTAGTTTCTATTACAAGCACCTGTGATGACTACAGATTCAGTTTCTGGGTGGTTAGCATAAGGCTGCTAAGCAGAGAGAGCAGGATACTGCTTATTTGCCTTTTTAGGAACTTCAGGCAGTGAACTGTGTCTGTACCATGCAGTAAAGGTAGCATCCTCCAAGTAAGCAGTAATACCAGACAGGGTGGGCGGTACTGGGAAATACCAGACTGCACTGGGAGTGTAATGAGGCCCAACCCGAAGGTGGAGGGCCTTATAGCCCCTGGAAGGTCTGGTATTTCCCATACCACCCACCCTGGAGGGTGTTGTGCTTAGAAAATGAGCTCTGTTAAAAAAAAAAAAAAAAAAATGATTTAGTTATTTTTGTAATAAAAATAGTTCCTCCGCCTCCATTATAATGACATTTTTTGTGGAGGTTTGTCCTAATTGTGACCTTGTAGTTAAAAACAGAAAAGCCGGTTATATGCACTTACACCCTCTGATGGTCTCCACCCCCCATCCTCATCATATGTAGCACTATTTCCATTATCCAGTCCACTTTGAATTGTTTTCCTTTTGTTAACCCCCCCCCACCCACAAACACACTTCTTTATTTTTTTACGATGCATACTATGAACAACAAGCAGGACAGTAGCTGGCGAGCAGGGAACCGCACAACCAAGCAGGACAGTATATATAGAGAAGCAGGTATTTTATTTGGTGCCATTTCATATGTCAGAAACCGAGTACTGTTTTAAACCATGACTGCCCCTCGCATTACTGATTAGCACTGGAAAGTTGAGAGCAGTCAGGGGAGTTAACAGGAACCATGACATGTGGCTTTAGTGAGTTTCACTCTCCAGGCGATGGAGACAGGATGCGGCTTGTGAGGTACCCAATTGAGCGACGTTTGAAGTGTCAGGAGCATGACTGGGTACTGCTGTGGTGAGAGTTGACCGTTTTGTTTAGCGTTTTTGTTATTTCCTTGCATTTTTTATTATTGGTACTGTATACTTTTTTTAACTTAAGTAAGACAGACAAAAGGGGCGGTGTTGGCCAGCCACCAAGTCACCCAGTAACTGAGAGAAAAAAAATGGGTGGCTGGTTTGTTTGAAAATTCAGGGTGTCCAATGATATATTAAGTAATGGGGCGCCCTGAATTGACACTTGTTTCGTACAGGGCTCTACTGAAAAATATCCGCCTGCTGCTATTGCTGTCCTAGCCAATCAGAATGCTAGGATTTATCTGCCCATTTTCTAATGCAGGATACATGGATGGAATTATAATGAAGAGGAACAGGACATCTCCAAAAATCCCATCAGATGTTTTTTGGGCGAGTTTTCTTCCACAGCCAAGCCCATGGCAGTCTGCATCTGCTGCAACATGGCTTGAGAAGTGGTAACCACGTGAAGAGACCCTGGGGTACAGACCGGAGTCTTCACAGCATGCCGAGAGAGGGTAGAACTATACTGTAGCTAGGTGCCCCCTAGTGTTATCCCAAATATTCCTCCTCTAAAATCATAAGGTTATGATAATGAAGCCACAAGCAGCTTACTGCCCCCCTGACCAGACGCTCCTCCCTCCCTGGCGGTGCGGCACTGCTGCCTCCTACCGCCCGCCTCACCTCTGTGAAGCCACAATCAGGTACAGACCATGGCGCAGGAAATTAATTTCTTTGAATTTTGGCAGTACCTGCTGCTCACTGTGACTGACTCTCTTGCGGCTTTTTCTGCTCACAATTGGCCACCTCGAACACCGCAGCCCCATCCTCAAGATTGGACCCAAGGCTTTACTCCGTCTGCTTTGCTGCCCTTCTGTGCTTTGAATTTTATTTCTGCCAGCTTGTTTCATTTAATATTCAGATTAATACCATCTAGTGAGGCACAAGTTAAATGCGCAGAGTTGTAATCTGTTGCTTGTGCACCCATCTAGTTTTTAACTTAGTAGTAAATGCTTCAGTACATTTGTTGAGTTTAATCTAGCGTAGCACAATCTATATGCCAGAGTGTAATTAATGAATGTGCAAGCTGTTTAGTGGTAATATTAATACTAGTTGCTTTAGTATTTTGCTTATTTCATTGTACAGCTGCTTAAATACATAGTGCGTTAATATTGCTCTTCTCTAGGTTTAACTTCTGCAGCCCAAGCATTTCTAATTGTTGGTGTACAATTGTAAGCCTCTCCTCCTCCTTACTAAAGTCCTTCTTTCCTCCTGCATTCCCTATGTCTCTCTCTCACAACCCCCCCCCCAGGCTCAGCGCCTACCCGCCCTGATCCTACTTTCTCCCCTCCTCTTTCAAGGCACTGTACCGCTTTGTCCCCAACTAGCTTCTCAGTCTGTCTCTCCCTATTGAACCCATCCCCAGTTTAACTTAATAGCCCTAGTTTAATTCCAGATTGCCTTGGCTGCTCACGACCTCCTAGTGCATATCTACTGTCCAAGACCACCTCACCCCCCGTCTCTCCCTGGAGGTTTTTTTTTTTTTTAACTTAATTCTTCCCTCCTTCCTCCACAGCCTACTGTCCCCCTGATCGGGCATTGCACCTTCCCTGGCAGTGCTGCGCTGCTGCTGCTTACTGCAACCCGCTCCACCTCCATGAAGCCACAACCAAGTACGGACCTCAGCGCAGGAAATGAAAATACGTACCTACCGTAATTGTTGATCTTTCTGTGTATCTTCACCATTCATCACTAGTGGGTATAGCGCTGGAGCTAGGAACCCCGTGGGATACTTTTTTATCCTCTCTATGGGCAGAGTTGACGCAGGGCCGGCACCGCCCTCAAGGCCGACATTTCACGTGGCGCTCGAGGGTTGGCCGTTAGCTGCCGTCGACTCCGACCCAGCCCCAGTTCTGACACACCGGAGAGTGTAAGTAAGAGAGGATTGGTTGAGGCAAGAGAGCCTAAGGGATAGACAAAAGGAAAGGAATAACATAGAAAAATAGATGTTGACGGCAGATAAGGACCACAAGGCCCATCCAGTCTGCCCATTTCTTTTTCTACCCTATAAATGTGCCATCGGCCTTTGCTCGGTCAGTGGCCTATCTATTCATAATCATCTGTATTGCTCCCTTATGCCTATCCCATGCCTGTTTGAAGCCCTGCACTGTATTCATAGCAACCACTTCCTGAGGTAGGCCATTCCATGCATCCACCACCCTTTCTGTGAAAAAATATCCTCACATTCCTCCTTAATCGGCCTCCCTCTCATCTCGTGCTGTGTCCTCTTGTCCTGTTATTTTTCTTATATTTAAACATGTTAGACTTTCACCATGTTAATGCCCTTAAAGTGTCTGAATGTCTCGATCATATCACCTCTCTCCCTCCTTTGCCCAAGGGTATACATATTGAGCTCCGTTAATCTGCCCTCATATGTCTTCTGATGCAATCCCTGCACCATTTTGGTTGCCCTTCTCTGGACTGCCTCAATTTGGTTAATGTCCTTGTGAAGGTGTGGCCTCCAGTACCGCACGCAGTACTCCAGATGGGCCTAACCAGTGTCTTGTAAAGAAGGATTATTACCTCCATCTTACAACTTGTGATACCCCTACTATACACCCCAACATCCCCTAGCCTTACCTACTGCTTTAGAGGTCTGCTTGGATGATTTCAGGTCATCAGTGATGATGATGCCCAAGTCTCTTTCTTCCTTTGTAACTGCCAGCAACTCCCCTCCCAGCCTATAGGTGGCTTCAGGGTTTCTCTTCCCTATGTGCATGATCTTGCACTTCTTTGCATTAAATCCCAGTTGCCACTCTTCTGACCATTTTGCTAGTTTATCCAGATCTCTTCTCATTCTGCCCACCCCATCTGGATCATCTACTCTGTTGCAGATCTTGGTGTCATCTGCAAACAGACAAGCCTTACCCTCTAGTCCATCTGCAATGTCACTAATCAAGATACTGAAGAGGACTGGACCCAGAACTGATCCCTGAGGTACCCCACTTGTGACTTGCATCTCTTCTGACTGTATACCATTTACCACCACTTTCTGTTTTCTGCCCATCAACCAGTTTGCCACCCAGATGACCAACTTCTGACCCACCCCGAGCCTACCCAGCTTATCAATCTTCTATGTGGAACAGTGTCGAAAGCTTTGCGGAAGTCAAGGTAGGCGACATCAACTGCTCCCCCTTGGTCCACCACTCTCAGTCAAAGAAATCTATGAGATTAGTTTGACAGGACCTTCCTTTTGTAAACCCATGCTATCTTGGATCCTGTGCCCCTATGGATTCCAGGTGTTGCACTATCCTTTCCTTAAGGAGTGCCTCCATAATCTTGCCCACTACTGAGGTAAGACAGACTGGTCTGTAGTTCCCTGCCACCACTCTTGTGGAGCGGGATCACATGAGCCCTTCTCCAGTCTTCTTGGACCTCTCCTGTGCTCAGAGACCCACTAAACAGTTCTGCTAATGGCTCTGCTAGTTCCACCCTTAGCTCCTTAAGTACCCTGGGATGTATGCCATCAGGTCCCATTGCCTTGTCCACCCGGAGCTTAGCGAGCTCTTGTAGGACCCTTTCTTTTGTGAAGGGAGTAGTGCTCACTTCCATCCCCCCCTGTGTCCATGGTGCTGAGCTTGTGGGCCCTGCCCTACCTTCTCTTCAGTAAATACTGAGCAAAAGTATCTGTTTAGGATAGATGCTTTTACAGGGAGGTCCTCCTCACATGCCCTCTTTCCTCCTTTGAGCTTAGAAATACCCCCTCTGGACTTTCTCCTTTCACTATAATAATAAACTAAAAGGACAAATAAATAACAGAAGAGACAGAAGAATGTATTAAAATAGGAAACTGGGGACTGAGTGGCCCCAGTCTCTGGAAGAAGGAGGAGAAGGAGAGATTTGGGGGGGAAGTAGCACACCCCCAGGAGCAGTTCTGCACATCGTGATTTTTAGAAGACGATAGTCCAGCCCTGGACTATTAAGGTTCAGCTGCAGGAGGCCAAGCCAGAACTTTAAAGCAGCCTAGGTCTAGCAGACCAACCAAAGAGTGCAGGCTGAGGGTGTGTCTCAAACTCTTTCCCCCTCCCTCCCAAAAGGGGGGATTTTAAACAGCCAACATGGCATAGGGGGAGAAAATCTGAACTCAAATTCGGAGTCCATAAATTAAATATACTGAGAGAAGGGGGGGGAAGGGGGCCCCAACACACCAAGACTCCCCAGAATAAGGAAGAGAAAGGCCCCCCCATATATCTCCATAAAACCCCCCAAGGGATTCATCCCTGTGTCTCTCCATAGTCCCCTCCGCCTAATCACAAGGGAGGGGAGAGGAGAGGAGAGCGAGGAAAGGGAAGACACATGGGGCGGGGGAGGAGGGAGTCCAGAGACTGAGGCCCACAGGGGGAAAGCAGGGTGGAATTTAGTGATGAATGGTGAAGATACACAGAAAGATCAACAATTACGGTAGGTACATAATTTTCATATCTTACCTGTGTCAATCTTCACCATTCATCATTAGTGGGTGAGTACCAAGCCCCCCGAAGGGGGCCCTGAACTACCTCAAGGGACTAGGTCCCTTAGCCTCCAGTGGGTGAGACACTGAAGGGGAGAACCCTTACAGGCCTGGGGAGGCCTGCGACTGGTCTGGGTGAGATGGGGATCCCCCAGTGGGGAAGGTGGGCACCCAAAAGCCGCCGTCTCACCCTTCAGGAGAAAAGATGGGTTCTCCAGTACGCGGAGTAAATCACCCTACGCTGGGCCAGGGGTGACAACAGGGATAAGCGAAGCCATGCTGTCCGCTGAAGGCAGATCACTGTCCATACCACTCTGGCTGCCACCTCATTGGCGTCATAAGATGCCCTTGCTTGGTGCCTTGCTAGCTCCAGGCCCTGCGCAGAAAGGGCAATGGCTTGCCTGGTTTCCTCCGAATCAGGCATTGAGGCTAGGACCTGTCCTAGCCTGGAACACAAGAACCTGTTGTAGGCTGCAAAGTGGGCCTGATGGGCTGCAATTGAAAGACAGATCCGTGGCGAGTAGAAATTGAAATCTGCAGAGCCCGAATCCGGGGATGGTCATGGTAGGGTCGCGAAGGCCCAGAGGGGGTGTCCAGGGAGGTCAAACCCGAAGAGGGATGAGGCAGATAACCTGGAGATCGGGGGGGGGGGGCACAATACCACTGGTGCAGGTCCCTTGGGGCTGGTACAGTGGAAAAGAGACATAGACAGAGCTGAGGTGACGCTTCCTACAGGCCAGGCGGGAGCCACCAGGTGAGCCGCACTCTATTTGCCTAAAAAGGCGTGCATCACATGCTTGGGATTGCTAATCGGGACTGGGGTAAGGTGGAGCTCATCCAACATCCTCGCAAGGAAGCACTGATAAGGAGACAGAACAGACGCTGGGGGAGATGTGGACAGAGGGTTCCTCTCTCCCCGTAGAAGGAGTAGAGGATGAGGATGAGCTCCTAGGTTCAGGGTCCGGCTTCACCAAAGCATGGTGAAACACCTGTTGGTCCAGGGCATGGAGGTAGGTGGGGAAATGTGCAGCGGAACCTCTGAACTGTTCCCAGGTGAGAGGCCTCCAACCCCAGAGGACCGGGAATACCTGGGATAACCGGGGATGGAGACAGAGGCTCGGGGGACAGGATCCTAGCAACAGGAGAACAGTCTCTGTCAGGGCAGGGGGGCCAAAAGGAAATCCTTCGTAGTGAGGGGGATCCAAAGGCCGCTGCAGCTAAACAGCCGACAACCAGACCAGAATGGTCAGAACTGTGCCCAACGGAAGAAATCCCCCCGTGAGGTAACCGGGGCTGTGAGAGTCCAGAAGGACGGCCCCTGACCTCTGAAGTTAAAGTCCCTTTCGGGAACTCTTACAAGGAAAGGAGAGGGTCTGCGCTGCAACTCCTCCCAGAAACCGGCTGGGCTCTAGGGAGGGCACGCCACGTCACACCCCTACCTCTCAACCCTTCGGAATCAGAGAGGGACCTCGTCCTCGTAGCCACCAGCCTAGGCAGCTGGCGACTCCAAGGACTCCACCCAGGGAACCGTACCCTCCCCCTTCAGGTGCGCCCTGGGCTGCCCAAACACATCAAGGAAGGGGGTACCCCAACTAGAGGAACAGAAACACCAGTGACCCCAGGTTGTACAGTAGTGGACACGGTGACGACAGCTGGCTGGTCAGACCCCATGACCCTAAGATCCACTGGTGACAACTGACCCCAGAGGGAGGCTGAGTGGGGGCCGAGGTGCTGGAAACAGAGGGGTCCAATGATTCCGAAGAACCTGGGAGCAGTCCAGATCAGACTCAGAGTCCGCCTCCGAAATCTGATGCCAGTCAACTCCCTGAGCCCCTCCAGTTCCTGGACCATGAACTGCAGCATCCAGAGACTCGGCACCCATAAACAGTACGGGAATGACACAGCCCCGCGCCGACACCCACCCCTGTGCTGCGAACTGCACCGGAGTCGGGCGCGGCCCCGAGCGCGATGCCGACCCCATCCCCGGCGCTGACAACCAAGTGCAGCATGGCACCATGCCTGACACCCACCATGGCACCACGAGCGGCACTGTAGTCAGGCATGGCCCCGAACGCGGCGGCGCCTGAGACGAGTCCAACCATGGCACCGACCCCATCCCCGGTGCCACGAGCGGCGCAGAGGTCAGGGTTAGCGCCGGGACCAGAATCAGGCCCAGAAACAGCCAAAACACCACCGGCACAGCCGAAAGCCCCAACGCTGCAAATAGCATCAGAGTCTATGGCTAAACAGAGAGAAGGCCCGACGCCGACCATGAAACTGCACTTAAAATCTATGGTGCCATGAACGGTGCCAGGACAAAGAGCAGCGCCACGAGATGGTGCCAGTCCAGACCCGAAGGATGCGAAACACGATACCGAGGGAGCCTTCGCCACCGAGGAGACGAGTACCAATGCAGTGCCTCCCGACTGACCCCTGAAAGGGCCAGCCTGGGCCTCCTGCACCGCAGAAGATACCCCCACCGTGGCAAGGCTAAAAGAGGCTGGAGTTCCCTCCTCCATGGGCCGTATAGGACCAGGAGGGGACCTGGAGGAAGGGTCGAGAATCCTGGCTTTGGCCCATCGACGGCACATTTGTCCTCCATCTGCGGCGCATGTCAGACTTTCCACGTGCGGTTCTCAATTACACGGGCGTCCATCAAAAAGCAAATGTCACAGCTGTCCATATCATGTTTGGGGTTGATGCAGGAAAGACAACGGTCATTCCAGTCTGTTGCGGAATAGAGTCGGCCACGAGGCACTGACTCATAAGGGGCCGCCCCGCTTTCGACGTCTTCTTGCCTTCCTGGACGAGACCTGACCAAACAGTAAATGAAATAGAAAACAGTACTCGATGCTGCTTGAAATAAAAGTAAAGGTCTTACCAGTCAGAAGCGACGTTGAGCAGGCGAGCAGAACCGAGACAACTAACAACTCTAGGCAAGTAACTAAACTAGGCTGACGAACCAGGCCGCAAACCAACAGCTGAGGTACCACACTCGGGTGGGGGTAGAAAAGAACTGGGGCTGAGGCGAGTCGACGGCAGCGAACGGCTAACCCTTGAACGCCACGTGGAACGTCAGCCTTGCGGGCGGCGCTGGCCCAGCGTCAACTCTGCCCATGGAGAGAGAGAGAGGGAAAAAAAAAAGTCTCCCTCGGGGTCCTAGCTCCGGTGCTATACCCACTAGTGATCAATGGTGAAGACTGACACAGATAAGATCTGAATTTCTCTGAATTTCAGTGCTACTCGCTGCTTGCTGTGATTGACTCCCTTGCAACTTTTTTTTGGTCCTGACTGACCACTTCTAACACTGCAGCCCTGTCCTCAGGCTTGGACCTTGTGACAGGGTTGAACAGGACCCTGTCCCAGTTGTCATGGAGAGTTTGAATGTAGGGATCTGTTCTGTTCTTTCCTTTCCTGTCTCTTTCTTATCTATCTGGTTGCGCAACCAAATTTTCCTGTGAGACCTAGGATTTGATCACCCTGACAATCTGACAATTTGGGAGGCAGTATAGCGCAGTGGTTTAAGGCTCTGAGCTGCAAATCTGGTGACAACCAGCAGACCAGACCTGGGTTTGAACCTCACAGCTTCCACTTGCATACTGTGTGACCCTGAGCAAGTCACTTAACTTCCCTGTGCTCCCAGGTCGCACCCGTAAAAAAGCTTTCAGCTTAGTGTGCTAGTCCCTGGTTATATAAATAAAGCAAAACAAAAAAAAAAGTCTTGCAATTCTTTGCCTCTCGCTGTCTCTCAGTCTTCACTTGCTGTTTCTGTCTTTTCCTCCCTTGCATATCTGCTGGTATACAAATATATGCAAATCATTATGTGGAAATGTTAACTGATATTGGGATCCCTTTGTTTAGAAATTATATAGTGTTACTGTTGCAATGTATATAATTATAGTTTGAAATGACTGCAAAAAGCTATTGGGAACTCAAGGGGTTAACCGGAGAGCAGTTTTTTTAAGCCCTTCTTCAGCAGCTGTGTAGAAGGGGCCTCAGTTCTGGGACACGGTGTTCTTGCTGCACCTGCATGAACCTGACAAGAAAGTACAGTTACGTAGGAACTTACCTTAACAGTAGATCTTTGAAAGAGGTTCCTTCAGTAGATCATCACAAATAGGACTGATGTCGCCTGACGTTGGGCAGCACGGCAGACTTTTCTAGCAATCCCTGACGGGGGACCGCCCACCCGCGTCACGTGATCGACGTCAGCGTGACGGTATATAGTGGGTGGTCCCCATGCCCGCCCTCCAGTTCTCCCACCAGAGCCAGGAAGAGGCCTAACAGCAGGAGCGAACAGGTTTGGAGACCCTGTAAAAAACAAAATGAGGGGAAGGAGGATGGGAAAAATATGACCTACTGAAGGAACTTCTCTCGAAGATCTACTGTTACGGTAAGTTCCTACGTAACTGTACTACCTTACTTCAATAGGGTTCCTTCAGTAGGTCGTCACAAATAGGACCGAGTCCCATGCAGTCCCTCTAAGGAGAAAAAGAGAGAAACTAGGGAGGGGGAAAAACAAGATCCACGGCAAAGAGTGAAGTCCAAAAGGACCCAGCTTAGGACAACAGACCCTGCAGGACAGCTAGGCCAAAGCCAGCCCTTCGCCTAGAAGCAACGTCCAAACTATAATGCTTGGTAAAGGTATGGACAGAACTCCAAGTAGCGGCAGCACAAATATCCGCTGCAGAAACATTACGATGGAAGGCTGCAGAAGCGGCCATGCCCCTAGTAGAATGACCCCTGATAGAGCCCGGGAGGGGTTTATCATACTTTTGATAATAGAATCTAATGCAGTTGCCCAACCATTTGGAAAGACCCTGCTTGGAAGCCGATTTGCCTCATGTTCATTGTGCGAAGGAGACAAACAATTGATCGCAAGAGCGAAAATCTTTGGTTCGGTGTGTAACACCGGAGAATCCGGTGGACGTCCATCGTATAGAGGAGTGCCTCACCCCTGTTAGCGGGAGCTGGATAATATACTGGAAGCTCTACCAACTGGTTCAGAGTAGCTTCCGACACCACCTTTGTAAGGAACCTTGGATGGGTTCTGAGAACCGCCCTGTCCTGGTGAAAAATCAGGCAAGGCTCCTTACAAACCAGTGCATGAAGCTCTGAAATTCTTCGAGCTGAAGTGATGGCAACCAGAGACAATGCCTTCCAAGACAGGAAGCGTAGGTCACAGCTCATTGCTGGCTTGAAAGGAGGCAAGGTGAGCTTTTCCAGGACAAAATTCAAGTCCCATGGCGGTGTTGGGCTGCGGATGGGGGGGGTTCAGATGGAGAATCCCTTTCAAAAAGGTCTTTGAGATATCCAACTGAACCACGGGTTTACCATCCACCAGCTTGTGGTACGCCGAGATAGTGGAGAGGTGCACTTTCAGAGAGGAATAGGCTAGACCTGAGTCCGATAGGTGAAGGAGGTATTCCATGACTTGTGGGGCCAAGCAAGAAAATGGGTTCCAGCCCTTCGCGGTCGTCCAAAACCACTTCCACTTCAAGGCATAAGTGGAACGGGTGGAAGATTTTCTGGCTTCGACAAGGACCTGTGCCACTCGAGAGGATACCCCAAAGCGAGAGATGGCTACGTCTGCAGGAGCCATGCATGCAGATGCAGGGTCCTGAGCTGCGGATGAACCAGACGGCCTTGATCCTGAGTAAGGAGGTCATGTGTCAATGGAAGTGGAACCGGTGGTTCCCTGGATGGCTGCTGAAGCAGCAGGAACTAAATCTGTCTCGGCCAAAGAGGAGCGATGAGAATCATCTTGGCCTTCTCCGCCTGTAGTTTGAGGAGGACCCTCTGCAGAATGGGAAATGGAGGGAAGGCGTACAAAACACCTCCCTCCCTCGACCAAATTATCCTCCCAACACCACCAGGCAAAACAACCCATAGCACAAGCAAGCGGCTACTATGGGTACCCCATGGCCGGATCTCCCAATACCAACGCACCTTCACTTTCAAGGTCCCTTCCTGGACAAACTCCCTCCCTAGCCATATAACTGATGAAATAAGGCTGGGCCCTTATAAATCCAAGCTAAGGGAATACCTTCAGGCCTCAAACCGATGTGACTGCCCTTGACACCTGATCTGCCATTGCCTCCTTCAAACACACTATTAGCAGGTCACCGTACCTAAATGTACCTGTGAAACTACATGACTATCAGCCTCCTACAGAATCTTTCTGTAATTTTTTTTTCTGGCTGTGCTAAAGTACCTAAATCTCTGTTAGCCATCTACTAAACAGCTATGTAACCTATTGTGAATGTTATTTGTAATGTGCTGTAATCTGTATTTCAAGTCCCGTCCCTGTACCATTTTATGTATGACGTGGAACCTTTGTAAATGAGTCCCTGACTCAAAGGTCTTTCTGAATATTACAAAAAAAAAAAAAAAATTTCCTTGTCCAGAATAGAGATAATGAGTCGCTCCAGAAAGCACCTGGCTCTGGAACGAGCAAGCAAAACCTGGGAAGTTTTGCGATGAATTGAGAGGCGAACAGGTTGAGTTCCGTCTGGCCCCAATTTTAGAAGATGGATTCCACTACTTCCTGATGAAGTTCCCACTCATGAGCAGGGGTCCGCGATCTGAGACTGTCCGCCAGGATGTTTAGAACTCCCGGTACGTGCATGGCCACTAGGGGCAAGGTTTGCTGGGATTGCCCAGTTCCACACCCTGGACGCCTCCCTGCAAGAGGCACGACCGGGTTCCTCCTTGATTGCTGATGTACCAAACCACCGACATACTGCCCATTTGGATCAGCAGTGTTCCCTCAGGCAGCACAGGTTGAAAGGCCTGTAAGGCATACAGGACCATCCTGAGCTGTAGAACACTGATGTGAAGAGAAAGCTCTAAGCTGGACCAAAGTCCCTGGGCTTGATGTTCCCCAAGATGCGGACCCCCACCCCATGTTCGAGGCATCCGTGGTGAGAGTGGCGACGAGTACTGGGCTTCGAAACAGAAGCCCCAAGGAAAGATTGTGTGGATTCATCCACCATAGAAGATCCTTACAGACCGCTGAAGAGATGAGGACCAGATGGTCCAGATCGTCCAGAAGCAGGTCCCACTGCACCCTCAGGGACCACTGAGTGATCCTCATGCGGAGCCTGGCTAGAGGAACGGTACAAATGGAAGCTGCCATGAGGCCTAACAGGTGAAGGACCTCCCAGGCCGGGATGGTCCTGCAAGACGCCACCTTGGAGGCCTGGTGGACCAGAGTCTCCACTGTGTTCGGAGGAAGAAAAACTCTGCACTGGACCGTGTCGAGGACCACCCCAATAAACTGCAGTCTCTGAGTGGGGATAAGGTATGACTTGGGCACGCTGACAGTGATCCCGAGTCGACTGAACAGGTCCAGGGTAAACGACAGAGACTCCAACAACGCATCCCAGGATGGGGCCGCTAGTAGGCAATCGTCCAGGTAAGGAAACGCTGCAATCACTCTGTGGCGTATAAATGCTGCAAGCACCGCTAGGCACTTGGTTAAAACCTGAGGTGCCGAAGACAGCCCAAAGGGAAGCGCTCGGAACTGGAAGTGCTCCCCCAGGAACAGGAAAATGCAGGAACCGACGGTGGCTGGGGAAAATAGGGATATGTAGGTAGGCATTCTGCATATCCAAGGTGCAAAGCCAGTGATTCTCCCACAGAAGCGGAAGAAGGCTCTGGAGTGTCAGCATGCGAAACGTCTTGTACTCGACATAATGGTTCAGCTGACTTGGATCTAGAATGGGTTGGAAGTCCCCTGTCTTTTTTGGAACCAGGAAAAAATGGGAGTAGAAGCTTTTTCCTTTTTGCCATGAGGGACTCACTCGATTGCTTGTTTTAGCAAGAGCGAATTTATCTCCTCCTGAACGAGGATGGATTGATCCCGAGTGTATGAGGACTTTAATGGAGGATTTCCCGGAGGAAGCTCCAGTAACTCTATGGTGTGACCTAAGGCCACTAGTTGCAGGACCCACTCATCAGAGGTAATCGCCCTCCACTCCTGCACGTGAGAGCGACCTTCCCCCACCTGCTCCTCTCGAGAGGCTGAGGAGGCAGTGGGGCCCGGGAGTCAAGAAGTGGCGGGCCAGTCAGGGGGAGGACCCCAAGAACGTCACAGATTCTTGGGAGGCAGGAGGGGTGATGGTACCTGTGGCCTTCTACTTACCCTGGCGATGTACCTGAGCGGATTTCCCGTCTCCAGGTCCTCCTCCAAAAGGGTTGCTGCTGTTGTCGCTGAGGAGCACCCGATCGGTACATAGACTGAACAGATCTAAGGGCAACACCTTTGTCCTGTAGCTCTGTAATGATGTCCTTGGTGTCGCCTCCAAAAAAGGACAGAGCCCCGGAATGGGGCGTCCTGAATCGCTGACTGAACGTCGTTTGCGAGGCCAGAGAGGCGAAGCCACGAATGTCATCTCAGGGCAACGGCAGTCGCAGAGGTACGGGCTACGGAATCAACTGAATCGTAGGTGGCCCATAAAGCATGCCTACAAGAGATCTTGGAGAGGCAGAGATTCTTGGCGAGGTCCTCCTTGAGAGGTGAATGATCCAAAGACTGGACCTTCGTCTCCAACCTGGCCATAGTCGCTTTTTGGTGGGACACCATATGGGCCACGCAGCTGAGGAAGCGCAGCATGCACGTGGCAGAAGAGTAGATTTTTTTTGCCAAACTGGTCCATCTGCCTCGACTCCTTATCTGGAGGAGTAGTGCTCAAGTGCTTGGGCATAGCGGTGAGATCATGAGCCGCTGAAATGACCACGGAGTCTGCCTTCGGATGGGTCTTCAAAAAAGGAGCATCCTCAGGCGCCCGGTAAAGCCTGTCTGCCCATGTGGGGACAGCCGGGATAGAGTGAGGCATCTGCCAGACGGTGGTGGTGAGGTCTTGGTAGGGGGCCATCCACAGAGGAACTGGGATGGGAGACAGGGACTCTAAGTCGAGGTGCTCCATGAGCTGCTGCCTCATTGGGTCCTGTTCCTCCGACTACCAATCGAAATAATCTCTGAGGGCCCTCATGAGATCTGAGAAGGAAGGATCCTCAGGTGGTGATTTCGGTGAGGTCTTGCCTCTCGTCTCGGGTTCCTCCACAATTTCCTTCTTCGAAGAGTCCTCTCTCCCATCAGAATTGACGTCGTCTGCCTCCTCAACTGGACGGCGTTCCAAGCGAGAAAGAGGAACGTCCAGTTGATTCTTCCCCGAGAGGTGGACAATCGGAGGAAGAGGACCTAGGAATCGGCGGAGGTGGGAGCCATGCTTCCAGGTCCAAAACCAACTCCGACCTCGCTCTCTTCCACCAAGACTGTAGGAAGGACTTGAAATCCGGCATAGCCGGAGGGGGTGGAGGAGGAGGAGCTGGTTGAGGCTGGGGGAGGTGGAGGTGGAGGGGGGGGCGACTGGAGGAGGATAATATCCATGCGGACCCATGTAATGGGTATAGGGATAACAACCCTGGTAAAACTGTCCCACTGGACTCCATCCAGGAGTGGGAGCCTCCGGGTAAGGATCCCCAGGATACCGTGGGGGTAATGGGGGACAGTGAGGGGATGGTTATAATACCCCGTCATCAGCCCTGACGTCGAGGGAATCCACGTCAGACTTGCTGTTGTGTAAATCAGGTTAGGATCCGGTGTCGGGACAGTCCATGTTAAAGGGACATACCTCGGCACCGGCACCACCTGATCCGGCGCCGGAAGGGGATCAGATGTCAGAGGGGCCGGTGTCGGCACGCGACAGGTGTCTCAGTCGTCGTCGGGGCCGACAGAACAGGCCTGACGACTGGTCCCAGCGTCGGGACTGTTGTAGGGACTGGCGGCGTTGGAGGCGCCAGCGTTCCCGGCATCAGGAGTGTTGTAGGGACTGGCGGCGTTGGAGGTGCCGGCAGTCCACCCTCAGGCTGAGGAGGGGCCTCCAGAGAAAGGCCTTCCGGCCGAGGAGCCTCCTGACCCTGGTCCCCAGCGGGAGAGCGCAGGGAAGAACCCCCGAAATAGACAGATTCACCAGCGTTCCCATCGGCCTCGCTGGACGTGTCTGTCCGTGGTGTAATGCGAGGACATGGGCGAGGGAAGAACAGGAGGGAGCGGGGCTGTCTCCCTTTGGTCCCGCTGAATGTCAGTTGATTCGCAGTTAGGCCCCGACGGTGGAACCGAGCCCGTGTGGTCGTCAGCGACAGCTGACTTAGCGGGCGTGGTCAGGCAGTTGGAGGTAGGACCCCTGGCCGACTTAACAACCGAGGCCGGGTGACTGCCCCCAGCAGGGGGAGTCAACTTATTGGGCGCCGGGCGGTCTCCAGAGGAGCAGAAGGCCGGCTTACCAGCCGGTGCAGCACGATCGCCGGATGAGCCGCCGACCGACTTATCCGCCTGAAGTTTCTCCTTACCTGGGTGCTACGACGGTGGCTGGGCCTTGCTGGTAGAGGGCCTGATGTCATCCGCGGAGTGAGCCCGCACCCCAGTCTTCTCTTTATGCTTTTAGGGAAAATATTTTGGACGAGTCCCTAAGCTTGTCCATCTTCTTCTCAAGAGAAAGAAAACGGACCTGGGAAGATGGGCCTCCAACGCCTGCTGTCTCCGCTTTTTGGTAGCCCGGTTGAAGGACTGACAGTCGGGCCAAGAGGAGACTGGATTGTGTGGCCTAGGCAGATGACGCACTTGGCATGACAGTCTGTGCGGTATCTGAGTGCCACACTTGGAGCACTTCTTCGGAGAAGACATGAAATAAACAATTATTGTGAAGAAAATCGCGAGTTTGAAAAATCGCGCGAAAAACAACTTTCTGACGATTGCTGAATGAAGTCTGCGAAGCGACTAGCATGAGGCGACGGGGGGAAAAACTGGTGGCGGGCGTGCATGTTCACTATATATGCTGACGTTAGACGCTGGTTTACGTGGGTGAAGGTCCCCGCCAGGGATTGCTAGAAAAGTTCTGCCATGTGCCCGACGTCAGTCCTATTTTGATGACCTACTGAAGGAACCCTCTCTAAGTAAGATCACTGAAAGTTTACAAGAACATTTTAGAAAAAAGAAAAAACAGAATGCTTGCTAAGGAGGGTACTGAAAAGACTTATAAGGGCTGAAATGTTCTGAGAGACACAGACACCCAAAGATTGAAGGAAAACTCAGATGGATCTTTTGTTTATTCTGCCTTTGTAAACAGTTATACTGAACAAGTTTTTTGTTTTTTATGTTACTGCTAGTACTAATAAACACTTTTTACGAATTCTACAACTGCTTCTGGTTTTTCCTATGCTTCCTGACCTGTGCCTCGACTACAGACCTAAGGCTCTACTCCAGCTGCTTTGGTGCCTTCCTGTGCACTGAATTTTCTCCCGCCACTCTTTAAATGTTCTAAGTACAAGCTACCCCCCCCACCCCACTTCACTATCTGACCAATATCAGCCCCAGTATTAGCTGTGAGTCTTCTCTATTAATTAGACTGGCTCTTAGCATCCAGCTCATTCTCCTACAAGACTCTTGCCAGCATCTTGCTCTAGTTTGTCAGTCTTCCTTTTGATCAGATTGACTCTCAGCATCCAGCACACTCTCCTGCAAACTAACAGCCCTCTCTCGATAACTATTTTTCCTAATCCTATCCTACACTTGAGTGCCATGCCCCTCACATTTCACAACTTACTCTTCCCATTCCCCCTCCTACTCCTTTTCCCTTCCTTTACATTCGCTCTAGCTCCCTCTTCTTCCTCAGAATCCACCTATTTTCAAACCCTGTCCCTCCCCTGTTCACTTCTCCACTGTGTCCTCCACATCAGTCTGCGCTAACAGGACCCACTTCTCTGCCCGTCCATGCTCATCATGCCTGCCTATGTCTCCCTTATTCACCTTTTTTCACCTTCTGCACTTTTGCCTGCCTCACTCCCACACCACATCGGCATGCTTGTCACACTCACCCCCATGGTACAAAAAGGAGAAAATCCACTTCCTGGTCATCACACTCCTGCTGCTCCCTTCAGGTGACATTAACCCCCACCCTTGGCCTTGCCCTTTGCCCGTCCCTACACTAGCACCCCCTTTGGCTGCTCCTGCCCTCACTAACCCCTCTGGCCCCACCACAGGGCCCAAGAATTCTTCATTTAAATATCTGCAGTCTGCTCCCTAAACTAGACCTACTTCAGCCTCTAGCAGTTTCACTTGCCCCTGACATTATCATACTTTAGGAAACCTGGCTTAATAAAAATATTACCGATCCCCTCTCTCTTAATCCCCGGATACACTATAATAAGACAAGACTGTACCGGTAGGGGAGGAGGTGTGGCTATTTACATCTCCTTGTCCATACAGTTTACCACCATCCTCGCCACTTCCCTAAAGCTTATGAGGCAAGAATCCTAAAACTCTCCCTCCTTTCTCTATTCCCATTGTTATTGCCGGAGCCTACTGTCGGCCAAGTCTCCCCGCCTCTGTAGTCACCAACCTCATTAGCAACATCATCTCTCACACCTCTACAGGGTGAAGTTTATATAATGGGCGATTTAAACCTTAACTGGTTATCACCCTCGCTACAAAGTCTGCACCGATATCACCGCCCAGAACCTAACAACTTATTCTTGAGCCAATCCGGATGAACCTCAAAGCTGGAACTCACTCCCTCATCGATTGGGCTCTTACATCCCACCCACACAGGGCTACCAAATCTGGTTTATTACCAGAAGTCCTGAACGAACACCACATGATGTTTCTGGTTTGCAAAATTCACAGGTCCAAAGCTCCATTTAAAACCCTTCAATAGCGTTTGTACAAATCCCTGGACCTTGCCCCCCTCCACCATGACCAACACTAACTGGGAACCTTTAGTCTCGTCAAGCTCCATAGATGTTGCCTTCAACAATTTTCGTACAAACTCCTAGAAACATGGAATATACATGCCCCCATCTGTCGCTCTAGGGTCAGAGAGAACCACCTCCCCTAGATCACCCCTGAGCTCTTGGCCTGTCAACGTGCCTGGGACCAAGCCTGGAAAAAGCACAAAGCCGCAAATCTCACTAAAGACTATGACATATACTGTTCCCTACGAAACCAGTGTACAAAAGCCACCAGTCTAGTTAAAGGAAAGCGGTCAACAATACAGGCTCCCACCCCTGCAAGGCTTACCCTCCGGTTAAGCTTTCTAAGTATGTTGAGGCATTTTTCTCACCCCGCAACTTACTTTATTTTAATTAAGAAAAGTCCGTGACCTGGAAGTATGGCACATGCTGGGGGAGGGGGGTCCATTATCTGTAAAGGTGTGGCGCCGCACTGCTTGCTTCAATACATCCCAGTGATAGGAGGCAGCTGAGCCCTCTTAACAAGAGAGCAAAAAACCAGGGGAAAATCCTGCAGACGGACAGATACAGCTGCAGCCAAAGAGAAGAGCCACAGCTCCAGAGGAAAGAAGTTGGGAAGTCACCCGGGGCCTCCAAGATAATGTCAAAGTGGAACCTCAAGAAGAATTTCGAGATGCCACACAAGCACTAGGAGCGTGAACCAGCCAGAGAAGGGATCCTAGCAATGCTGTGAGGAAGGCCCGGGTGAATCCTCAGCTAAGGGACAAGCATCCCTGCCTGTTCTCCCCCAAAGGAGACCCCCCCTTCCCGAGATCTCAAGCAGAGGGAACAGAGGAACCACAAAACTAGTCCACAATTGACCTCAATTGGGGAAAAACAAGCAGGGAGGAGGAACTGCTCAGAGACTGAGGCCCTAAAGGGGAAGGAAGGCAGGAAGCAGTGATGAATGGTGAAGATACACAGAAAGATCAAGAATGACAGTAGGTACGTAATTTTCATATCTTATCTGTGTCAATCTTCACCATTCATCACTGGTGGGTGATTACCAAGCCCCCCGAAGGGGACCCAGTACCTCCCTGAGGGAGGAATGTTCCTCAGCCCCCTGTGGGAGAGACACAGGAGGGGGAAACCCATACAGGCCTAACTAGGTCTGGGATTGGTCAGGATGAGGCAGGGTGTCCCTCTGGTTGGGAAAAGGAAGTTACCCCTGAAGTTCCTGCCTCACCCTGCAGGGAAAAAGGTGGGTTCCCGGAAAGAGGAGGCAATCACCCTTTGCCAGGCCATGGGTGATAACCTGGACAGACTAAGCCATGCCGTCTGCCTTATGCAGATCTCTGTCCCCACTAGCCTGGACACCACCTCACTGGCATCGTACGATGCCCTTGCTTGGTGCCTCACAAGCTTGAGGGCAACGGCTTGTCTGGTTGCCTCTGTATAAGGCATAGATGCTAGGATTTGCCCTAGCAAGGACCATAAGTGCCTCTTGTAGGTAGCATGATGGGCCTGATGTGCTTAGATTGAAAGTGAGATGTGCCGAGGAAAATGCTGACCCCCCAGCCAAACTTCTCAGAGTCTGTCTCCGGGGGCCAGTCACGTCTTGGGCGTCTATGCCCGGAAGGAGTGTCCAGGATCATCACGCCTGAAGGGCAGGGTGAGGTAAGGCTCCTGGAGATCCCAGAGGTGCACAATACCTGCACCAGCAGTCCATCGAGGCTGGGGAAGGGTCTGAAGGATGCCTCTAAGCGTGGTACCTTGCTTCCCTAAAGGAGGAGGGCCAGGTGGGCATCACCAGGTTGCCCATGCTATATTCGCTTAAAAAAGCGTGCACCACCCGCTCAAGATTGCGACTTGCTAATCTGGTGATGTGGAGCTCGTCTACTACCCTCAAATGGAAATGTTTATAATTGGTCTGGTCAGTGCCTGAGGAAATGTGGACAGAGGGATCCTCTCCCTCAAGTGAGGAAGCCGATGAGTTCGGAGAGTCAGAAACCGGCTGCCCAGGGGGAAGAGTGGTGAAACACCTGCTCGTCCATGGATCTTACATAGGTGGGGTAAAGGGCAGCCGTGGCTCTAAACTGTTCCCAGGTCAGTGACCCTGTAGGACCACAGTGGCCCGGGAGAAGGGGAGGGGTTGTCAGAAGTTGAGGGACCAGACATCTTTAAGGAAGAGAGCGACCTCTGCCAGGACTCAGGGACCGAAAAGGTGAACCAACACCATGGGAGGATCTGTCGTTTAAGGTAGTCAGCAGCCGTCCAACCAGACTGGAACAGTCGGGACTGAGCCCTGAAGGGGATTCCCCCCTGTGAGGCAACTGGGATCGCGTGGGTCCAGAAGGACATCCCCTAGCCTCGAGAGATGAGATCCCTCCTGGGGAGAGCACAGGGGAAAAGAAAGGGCCGGTGCTGTGGCTCCTACCCTACCCGAACCCCTGTGTCCTACTAGGGAAGGACGCTGCTCCAGACACTGCCCCCTCAACCCCTCAGACTCAAAGAGAAACCTATTCCTCAGGACCAACCCGTGAAGTTCAACTTCCCCCACAGACTCCTGAGAGACAATAGAAGAAGGAACATTCTTCCCCATTCCAGATGCCCTAGCTGACCCAGAAGTAGGCCCAGCCCGGTCACCTAAAACAGGGCGCCCACCTCCTCTAGGCTCAGAATCACCACCGGCTCTGGGAAACCATCCGGTGCCACCCACAGAAGATCCGACATCGTGCCACAAGCGGCTCAGATACCGGTAGAAACTGTCAGAGGAAAAGGAGGGGATCTGGCAGGCATCGAAGTGCGGAGGGTGGGCGTCCCCCCCCCCCGAAGATTCCTAAGAATCCAGAAGCCAGTTTGGATCTGCGTCCGAATCGTCATCCTCTGAGGAGGAGGAGGCACAGATCCATAGAAACATAGACTTTGACCGCTTGGCCCACCTAGTCTGCCCATTTCCCTACCTAGAGGATAAGCTGCAGATCCTATTTAACCAACAGCCTATTTCTTCCTACCCCCCACAAAAAGTGCCTTATGTCTGTCCCATGCATTCTTGAATTCTCCCACTGTTTTAGACCCAACAACCTCCTCAGGAAGGCTGTTCCATACGTTCACCACCCTCTCTGTGAAAAAATACTTCTTCACATTGCCCCTGAGCCATTCCCCCTCTATCTTCAAATTGTGTCCCCTTGTTCTTGCACATCTCTTTTTCTGAAAGATGCTACCCTCTTGGACTTTGTTGATTCCACTGAGGTACTTAAACGTTTCTATCATGTCCCCCCTCTCCCTCCTTTCCTCAAGGGTATACATATTTTTAGTCTCTCCTCATAAGGCTTCTCTTGCAGACCCTGCACCATTTTAGTTGCCCTCCTCTGAACTGTCTCCATCCTGTCTTTGTCCTTGCAAAGATGGGGTCTCCAGAATTGGACGCAGTACTCCAGATGGGGTCTCGCCAACTGTCTGTACAGGGGGATAACAACTTCTTGTTTTCTGCTGGTGATACCTTCTCCCTATACATCCCAGTATCCCCCCAGCCCTCCCTACCACCTTCTCACACTGCTTGCCAACCTTAAGGTTATCTGATACGATTATCCCCAGGTCCCTTTCCATTTTTGTTGTTACTATCCCCCCCCCCCCACTGTGTAATCTTCCCCTGGGTTTTTGTTTCCCAGGTGCATTACTTTGCACTTCTTTGCATTGAATCCAAGCTGCCATACTTCTGACCATTCCTCCAACCGTGCCAAGTCCCTCCTCATCCTTTCCACACCTCTGTGTGTATCAACCCTATTGCAGATCTTTTTGTCATCTCCAAAGAGGCATACTTTTTCTTCCAGTACCTCTGCAATGTCACTTATAAAGACATTAAAAAGGACTAGCCCCAGTACTGAACCCTGTGGTACCCCACTAGTAACCCTCCTTTCTTCACTGTGGACTCCATTTACTATTACCCGCTGTGTCCTGTTGTCCAACCAGTGTTTTACCCAGGCTACCACCCTGGGACCCACTCCCAGGCTGGCTAATTTGTTTTAATCTTTTAAAGTGAACTGTGTCAAATGCCTTGCTAAAGTCAAGGTAGGCCATGTCCACAGCTCCTCCCTGGTCTACTGCTTTGGTCACCCAGTCAAAGAAATTAGAATTATCTGACATGACCTTGCCGCTGTGAACCCATGCTGCCTTGTGTCCTGTGCCCCACTGGCCTCTAGGTACTCAATTCTTTCCTTCAGAAGTGATTCCATCACTTTCCCTACCACAGAGGTCAAACTGACAGGTCTGTAGTTTCCTGCCTCTGTCTTGCTCCCACTTTTGTGAAGGGGAATCTCATCCGCCTTCTTCCAGTCCTCAGGTACCACACCATCCTCCCATGATTTATTAAAAAGGGTAGTCCGTGGTGTCACTAATTCTCTGCTTAATTCTTTTAGAATTCTGGGGTGAATTCCATCTGGCCTCATTGCTTTGTCCACCTTCAGTTTTAGGAGTTCTTTCAGAACCCTATCTTCTGTGAAAGGAATGGGATCGACCCCCCCCTCTCCAGAGTGCTTCTGTTAATTGGATTAGGCACCTCCCCCACTTCCTCTTTTGTGAATACTGAACAGAAGTATTCATTCAGTATCCCTGCTTTCTCACTGTCACTCTGCCCACCCACCATCCATTCTATTCAGCCTCACTATCCCTCCCTTTGTCTTTCTATGCTCCCTGATATACCTATAAAAAGTTTTATCCCCCTTCTTAACCGAGTTAGCCATCTTTTTCTCAGTTTGGGCCTTTGCTATTCTGACTACCCTACCTGCTTTCTTCTGCCTTAACTGGTACAGTTCTCTGTCCTGCTCCTTCTATGTTTTCTTATACTTCCTAAATGTTATCTTTTTCTCCCTAATCTTCACCGCCGACTCTTTTGAGAACCACAGTGGCTTTTTCCTTCGTTTTGATTTGTTTATTTGCTTCACACAAAGGCTTGTTGCCTCTGTGATGGCAGTTTTGATATTTCCCCACTGTTGCTCCACCCCTCCTCCTAGCCCGTTTGCTAGTGCTTTTCTAAGGCACTCTCCCATTTTGCCAAAGTCAGCCCTCCTGAAGTCCAGAACCCTCACTTTTGTATGGCTCCACTCTGTAGCTGAGTTTATCGTGAACCACACTGTTTGGTGGTCACTTGTTCCCAAATAGCTTCCCACTTCTAGAACTGAGATCCTCCCACTGTCCCCATTTGAGAGTACGAGGTCTAAGATTGCTCCCTCACGAGCAGGTTCCAAAACCAGCTGTCTGAGGCATGCCACCTGAAGGGCATCAAGAATGGCCCTGCCGCAAAGGTGCTCCAGTTAACACCTGGCATATTAAGGTCCCCCATCAACAGTATCTCCCCTTTCTCTGCCATCCTAAGTATGCCTTCTATCATATCCTTGACCATTCCCTCCCCGACATGTGTGTCTATATACAATCCCTGCGCGGACTGTGGTGCCATTTCCAGTCTCTAAGGTGACCAACAGTGCCTCCTCTCCTCCCCTCCCTGTTTACTCTTTTGTTCGGTTGCCTTTATCCCTTCCCTTACATAGAGAGCTACTCTCCCTTTTGCCCTCCTGTCTCTTCTGTAGGTTGTGTACCCTGGTATGTTAACATCCCAGTCATGGTTCTCTGTGTACCATGTTTCTCAGACTGCTACAATATCCAGGCATCCCTCTTCCATCAAGGCCACCAGTTCAGGGAGCTTGTTGCCCAGACTACGGGCATTGGTACTCATTACTCTCCATTTCTTGATGGCCTTACCCCTTTTTGCCCCATCCCTGTCCTTATTGCATTGTCACTTTCTCCATTTACCCCAGCGCTTCTCCCTATCGACATCTCTATGTTGGTGTCTACCTCACTTAGTACCCTGATATTTTGGCAGGGGCTAGGATTTCCCTTCTCCTTTCCAGTGCCTCCCCTCTTGGCTAGTTTAAATGCTTGTCAATGAAGTATTTAAACCTATCACCTAGGATCCTGGTTCCCCTCCAGGATAGATGCAGACCATCATGCCAGTATAAGCCTGCATCCCTCCAGGTGGACCCCCAGTCCCCAGTGAAGCCAAGTCCCTGAGCCCTGCACCAGTTTTTCAACCACCGACTGAATCTCATGGTGTGGAGCACCTTAGCCTCACCCATGCCATAGATAGGCAGCACCTCCGAGAAGGCTACCGTGTGTGCTCTTTGTCTAAGGCCCCTCCCCATCTCCACAAACGCTTCTTGCACTGCTCTGACCCCTTTCTTAGCCAGGTCATTTGTCCCTAGGTGGACAATGACATCCAGCTCCCTCCCCTGTGCAGCTGCTCCTGCGATCCTGAGGATTCGCTCCCTTTCCCTCCAAGCCATGGCACCAGGCAGGCAACTTACCTCCCTCTCCCCTTCCTCCCCCAGTTCTACCTTCCTAACAATGAAGTCCCCCACCAGGAGTTGTTTCCTTCCCCTGTGGGGTCCCATGCCACCCTCCTGTGGGTCTCCTTTGTGGAGGTTTCCAGCATCCTCCTTGGTCTCCACTGTGGGTGCCTCCATAGAGGAACCACACTTTTCCAGAACGGCATAAAAATTGTGGAGTGGTACAACTGGAGGGATGCGCCTCTGTTCCATCACCCTCATCCTCCCTGAGCCCAATGTGGTCCAACCACTCCTCTTTCTTGGCAACCTCTGAGGCAACGGCAGTGACCCTGGTGGTCCTGGGTGGGAGAGGAGGTCCCACAAATCCTGGCCAACTCAGCCTGGAGATGAGCAACCTCCTCCCTCAGCCCAGAGAGGTGCCTGCAGATGGGACAACACTGCATCCTCCAGAACATCTCCCGGAAGACTGCTGCTCCACAGCCACTGCACAGCACCACTCCCAACATGTCTTTTTCTGGCCCCCTAACTGTTATTTGGAATACTTACTCTTTCCTCTGTTTATTTCTTTTTTTTCTTCTCTCCCTACTTACTTACTGTCTCTGCACCCTTTTAGCTCCTGATCTTCCTGTCCTGAGACAAAAAGTTCCTATATTTCTCAGTAGTCTCCTTACTTGCTCAGAGTCAGACCTCCAGCAGCTAGGGGGATGGAGGGCTACTCTTGCCCTTCTAGGATGGTGAGTCTTTTGTGGCTCTGTGATCATTCACTTCCTGCTCCCAAACAGGAAGTTCCTGTTGTCAGTTAAATCCTGTGCCTATAAAAGTAGAACTGGTTTAGGGTGGGGGGAGGGAGGAGGGCAATATAGTCCCAGTAGAGAAGTTTTAGTTATACCAGTAGCTCCTTCCTCCTGGTGTTCTGTCTGTTCTCTGGCAGAAGCTATCTAGGACAGTGTTTATATCTGGTCTTAACCTGGCTCCTTCTAGGTAAGTTACTCTCCCTACTTTGCAAATCTTTCTACACCTAATTTCACAGATAACAATTCTCTTCTGACACCTGTGACAAGCACCTAGATAAGTATACAGATAACAGATGACAATTTACTTCAACTACCTCTGACAAACACACACTTTTTTTTTTTCAAACCCTAAATTGAAGGTCCCAGTACAAAAAATCTAGTTCTTAGTCCCAGTAGAGAAGATTTAGTTATACCAGTAGCTCCTTCCTCCTGGTGTTCTGATCCAGAACACTTCCCGAACCCCCTCACTCCTGGCACTGCGAGCAGCACAGAGAGTCGGCCTCGCACTGCCCATGGTGCTGCCCCGATCATCGGCACCATGCGCGGATGGTGCAGCAGACACAGGATGATGCCGGGAGACCCTTCACCTCCAAGGAGGTCATTGCCAAACTCGTGCCTCCAGCCTGACTCCGGGAGGAATCGGGTCGGGCCTCTGGCACCATAAGAGGGGCTTCTGCAGAGGCAAGACTTGAAAGGATGGAAGCCCCCTCCTCTGTGGTCTGTCTAGAACCGGGAACCCGGAGGAAGGGTCAAGAGACCTGTGTCTGGCGTCCCTGGTGTGTGCCTGTCCTCCGAAAGTTGGTGGCATACGGCCAACTTTGAATGTGAGGACTTCCAGAACTTGACATCGAAAAATAGGCATCACAATGGTCCATATCATGGTTAGGGACCAGGCAGGTCAAACACCGATCGTGCTGGTCCAAGATGGAGTAAAGCCGGCCACAGGGACACCACTGCACTGGGGGCCGGCCAGCCTTGGAAGTCTTCTTCTTATTCCCTGGATGATCGGACGGAAAGGAAAAAATACTCACCTTAGTAATTATGTTTCTTCTAGTGGAGTCTTGCTCTAGTCTGACAATTGTAGTTAGCCCCAGCCTTTAAACTGCCCCGGAGAACAAGGGTTAACTTTTCTATGCATGGCACAGAATGTTCATCTCGAGCTCGGTTGAAGCCTCTGCCTGTTATTCGAATTGCAAGAAAAAATTACTCACCTTAGTAATGTTGTTTCTTCTAATGGAGTCCTGCTATATTATGACATATGCAGTTTGTCCCAGCCTTAGAACTGCTCCGGAGGTGAAAGAGTTAACTTTCCATGCCAGGCATGGAATCTTGAGCGCGAGCTCGGTTGAAAACTCTGTCTGTTGTTCTTCAAAATCAAACTGTCAGATCTTTACGAGCAAAACTCACTAAGATTCTGTGTGGAAGCTGTAAACCCACACTAGCCAACTAGCTACTAAAATATTAACACATTTTTTGGTCCCAAAACAAAGACTCAAGTCAGGGGATCCAAAAAATAAAATAAAATACAACACCCAAACACCCCAAAAAGGAGGGGTGAAAAACACAAGGTGGGCATCACTAAGTGCCAACACTGCACTGCCCACCCACATCCCAAGAGCAGAGGTTCTGAGAGGGGTAGGGGGGAGGTCATAATATAGCAAGACTCCATTAGAAGAAACAACATTACTAAGGTGAGTAATTTTTTCTTCAAACAACATGAAGTCTTGCTATATTATGACATATGCAGACTACACAGCAGTACCTCCATGGAGGAGGACAGAACCCACTTAGGAAATAGGCTCTGAAGCACAGCTGTGTTAAACCCGAGCATCACTCCTAGCCTGGATGTCCAGGAGTAATGCTTGGTGAAAGTGTGTACTGTTTTCCAGGTAGCTGCTTGACATATCTCTAAGATAGGATGTCCCTGGCCGCAGCTAGGACGAGCTGTACCTCTGGTAGAGTGAGCCCTCAGGCCTGAAGGGGGAACCTTACCCAGTTTTTGATAACAAAATTGGATACAAGAGACAATCCACCTGGCAATGGATCTTTTAGTGGCAGGTTTCCCTTTACCAACCTCACCATAAGTGAGGAACAGTTGGAGGGAGTCAAACCTGTGACCCTTGGTACGCTCTATGTAGTAACTAAGGGCTCTCTTTACATCTAAATTGTGCAGCCTCCTCTCGCCAGAGGAGGAATGGTCAGTGAAGTACACTGGAAGAGATATAGATTGATTAAGGTGGAAATCTGAAACCACCTTAGGCAAGAACTCTGCTAGTCCTGAGGACTACCTTATCTCTGTGAAAGGAGATAAAATCAGGCTCCACTGACAAAGCTTGTAATTCACTTATGCGCCTGGCAGAAGTGATGGCTACTAGAAACACAGTTTTCCAAGTCAAGTACTTAAGCTCTGCTGAAGACAAAGGCTCAAAGGGGGGTTGCATTATCTGAGCAATGCAAACATTAAGATCCCAGGCAGGAGCAGGGTCCCTGAATGGAGGGTTAGTGTGAAGCAATCCCTTGAAAAAATGAGCAGAAAGAGAAGAGGGCTTTCCTGCTGAAATAAAATCAGAGACAGCTGCCAAATGCACACTCAGGGTAGCTGGCCTCAGCCCCAAAGTATTTAGATGGACCATATAATCCAGGACTGTGGGCAAATCAGCAGATTCTGGGGAAATATGCTTTCCAGAGCACCATATGGAAAACCTTTTCCATTTAGAATTATAAGTAGCCCTGGTGGAAGGCTTCCTAGAAGCTTTCAAGATATCGAGTACACCTTGAGAAAAGTTGAGGTCAGCAAACTAACTCTTCAAGAGCCAGGCCTTGAGGTTGAGGGATTTGAGATTCGGATACCAAATTCTCCCCTGGGCACAGGTTAACAGATTGTGATTCCTGGGAAGACACAGGGGAAGGTGGACTGCTAAGGACAGAAGGAGTGGATACCAGGGCTGCCTGGCCCAATCTGGAGCAATCAGAATCATCTTGCAAGGTTGAGATCTGATTTTGACTAGCACCTTGAACAAGAGAGGAAGGGGAAAGGCATAGAGGAACTTCCCTTCCCAGTCGAGAAGGAAGGCATCCAGAGGGACTGAGCCCAACACTGGGGGCCTGCAACAAAAAAGCGGAAGTTGGTGATTGTCTGGGGCTGCAAAAAGATCTATCTGAGGGGTGCCCCACCTGGCAAATACTAACTCCAGTACTAGGGGATCCAGTGACCATCTGCGGATGGCCCTGGAAAATCCTGCTGACAGCATCTGCCAGGACACTGTCCTGCCTGGGAGGTGAACTGCCATGAGGGAAGTGTTCAGGAATAAGCCAGAGACCACAATTTCATTGCCTCGGTGCACAAGGTCGAAGACTGAGTGCCCCCTTGCTTGTTGATGTACCACATTGTAGTGGTGTTGTCTGTTCTGACCTGTACCACTTTGTTCTGAACAGATGCAGAAAAAACCTGAAGTGCTAGAAAAACAGCTCTGAGTTCCAACAGATTGATGTGGAGCAGAGATTCCTGAGGGGACCACAATCCCTGGGTGGTGAGGTCGCCCATGTGAGCTCCCCATCCCAAGAGGGACGATCTGTAGTAAGGGTCAAGGAGTGAGATTGAGGATGAAAGGAACCCCTGTCTCAGACTGCTCTGATCCTGCCACCACTGCAGGGCCTGGATCAGGTTCGAGTTACTGGGATCAATTTGGTTAGAGGATCTCTCCTTTGGAGCAGAAGGCTCTCAAATGGAACTGAATGTCCCTCATCTGAAATCTTGCTCCTTGCACTACAGCTGTGGAAGCAGCCATGTGCCCTAGGAGCTGTAAAAGTGCCTTGCTGGCGAGAGACCTGCAGAGTGAAGGAGGAGGAGGCCAGAGCCACCAGGGTCTTTACTTTTCTAGAGGAAGGAAAGCTCTGGCCTGCTTTGTGTCCAGTTCTGCTGCCTATGAAGGTGAGTAGCTGAACAGGCTCTAGAACTGACTTTGGAAGATTGAGAAAAACCTAGAGATGTAAGCAGCTGCTGGGTAACCTGAAGGTGTAATTTGACTTGGTCTGGAGACTGACCCACTATGAGCCAGTCATCCAGGTAAGGAAAGATGGCAATCTTTTGCCTTCTTAAGTGAACAACTGCTACTGCCAGGCATTTTGTGAATACCCTTGGGGCAGAGGTGAGGCCGAAGGGCATTGCTCTGAACTGGTAATGGCCTGAGGGCAGTTCGAATCTGAGGTACTTTCGTGGGAGCTTGATGAGAACATGGAAGTAGGCATCCTTGAGGTCCAGGTACGCTAGCCAGTCCCTGGCCTTAGGGAGCGAAATACCCCAGAGTCACCACTTTGAATTTTGGTTTTAAAAGGTGCTTGTTTAGGTATCTGAGATCCAGGATGGGCCGCCATTCTCCTGTCTTTTGGGGTAAGGAAGTACCTGGAGTACAGTCCTTTGCCCTGGTGTAGGGAGGAACCCTTTCTACAGCTCTGAGAGCCAGGAGGGTTGAGACTTCTGTTTCCAAAGCGAGAGCCTCTAATGGATTTGCAGGTGGAAAGGATCTGGTTCTCATCTTTGGAAATTTTTGAAGCTGAGAACCAGTCCCTGGCTTACTACTTCCAGGACCCACTTGTCTGATGTTAAAGACTCCCAGTCCTGGACGAAGTAAGCCAGCCTGCCCCTTACAGGTAATGGAGAATCGTCCCTGGGCATCCCATCAGGGTGCCTGTTTGGCAGGGGCTTTAGGCTGAGGGGTGGAGCAGGCCTGCTCATGCACTCCCTGCCTGCCTCCCTCTGAAGAACCCCTCTGGGCATAAGCTGAAGAGGAGGCCTGGCTTGGTAAAAGGCCTGCGGAAAGGCCTGCCCCTGGAAAGCTGCCTCTGAGGAGTGGCTTGTCCCTCCTTGGCCTGTGCACTCCTATAAGTGGTCCTATACTCATCCATTTTCTTCACGTAATTCTCTGTCTGCTCCCCAAACAGAGAATTACCCACAACAGGAAAATCCATGGCCTTAGCCTGGGTATCCTGTGACAGGCTAGTACACCTGAGCCAAGCCATTCTATGAAAGCCACAGATGTAGCCATGACTCTTGAAGATACATCATTAGAGTCCACTGCAGCATGGAATTGCACCTTGGATGCCTCAATACCATCAGCATCCACCTGCTCTAGCTCCTGTCAAGCTGGCTAGGACCTGTTTCGCTAAAGCCATAACAGTATCCCATCTGGATTTCTGGTATCTTGCAACATAGCCATATAATTTGCCTGTCTGAGTCCCAAGTATGCTGCCATGTATTGTTTCTTTGCCATGGCATCAATCCTCCTGGAGTCCTTGTCAGGGGTGTGAAGCCAAGGAATATTTGCCTTATCACAGGCTGCAGCCTGCACTACCCCAACACTGGCTGCATTGTTGTGTAAGGAACTCGTATCAGAGCCTGACAATGTGTACCTCTTGTCCATTTTAATCACAGGAGGTATAGTGTTAGGAGTCTTAAAATTTTTATTGTCTGTTTCCTAAAAGATTTATGTAAAAGAATAGACAATCTCCTGGACTCTGGATATCCATCATTTCCACATAGTCAGGCTCATCCTGTTCATCCACAGCTTCTTCCAAAGGGAGCTGGAGGGTTTCAGAACTTTTTATAAAACATAAATGAGAAGGGACTCAGAAAGCCTAGGGGAGACACTTCTGAAGGTCTGTCTGGGGAGATGTCCGTTCAATGGGCACATCCAGACTTTCAAAATCACATTCACCTTCTTCATAATCCTCCTCCCTCCTCCGTTCATAAAATTCCTCTATATCATATTCTTGAACCGTGGAACCGATCACTTTCTGATGGTGCCGGTCTGTCGGAACCGGGAAAGCGACTGACAATTGATCGCTTTGGCTATCTCTACAGCGGTTGGAGAAGGAAATTTTGGCTCCACACCTGCTGATTTTCTAGTCCTCTTTGCTGAAACTGGCTCCCTCCGAGTCAGCTCTTCGCTTGCTCGAGAAGTCTCGCCTGGTCAGAGGGGCATTCCTCCATTCGTTGGCACCGAACCGGCTGGCCATCCGGGTCAGCGGACTTCTCGCTTCTCTTCCTGAGCCTACCAACTCTCTTATCCAGGGTAGCTGCAGGAAATTTTCAAATCTGGCAGTCTGCATTGAGGTGGTCAAACCCCAAACAATAAACACATGTGTGTGGGTCAACCTGAAAAGGTTTCCACAGACACTACAGTGCTGAAACCCAGTGGGCCCGGTTTTTCTTTGGGTTTTCAGATATAATGCCAGCTCAACCAAAACTTGCCCTTTACGGCAAATCGCTACAAGACACTTTATCGGTTCCCAACCATGTCACGGGTCATGGAAAAAACCATAATGAAATCCGCTTTTTTTTTTAAGAACCGATAAGAACCGGGAACCGCACTCTAAATGCAATTTAATTAAGTTTAACAACAACCTGATCGGTTCAAACCGAACCGATAACGTTTGCAAGTTCCACACAGAGAAAATGTAAAACCTATCTATAACTTACGATACCACAGACAGAGCTTGAACCGACCAGTTGAGGCTAAAATAAACAAATGCGGTTTAAAAAACCGAGAAATTACACTTTTTAACCGACAAAATGAACCGAGCAGAAGGAGAAATCTCCGTAGCGACTGTTCAGTAAGGCGGAGTAAAGAATCTGACAGTTTGAGTTTGATGAACAACAGATAGAATTTTCAACCGAGCTCGCACTCAAGATTCCATGCCTGGCATGGAAAGTTAACTCTTTCACCTCCGGAGCAGTTCTAAGGCTAGGACAAACTGCATATGTCATAATATAGCAAGACTTCATGTTGTTTGAACCATCAGATCTTTATGACAAAAATTCACTAGGTGTTCTGTGTGGAAACTGTAAAATTTTTAACTAGCCAACTGGCAGAAAACTAATGTTTTGGGTCCTCAAAGGAAGACTCAAGTAAGGAAACCCAAAAACAAAAACCAATCAAATGAAATAACTTTCCACCCAAAGAAAAAAGGGGGCACTGCGCCTGCCCACCCACATCCCAAAATTCTAGATTCGGGGTTCGAATACAGCAAGACTCACTAGAAGAAACATAATTAATAAGGTGAGTAATTTATTCTTCAAAAAACATGAAGTCTTGCTGTATTCTGACAATTGCAGACTACCAAGCAGTACCTCCATGGAAGAGGGACAGAACCTACTTTTGAAATAGGCTCAGAAGTACTGTTGTGCCAAACCGAGCATCACTCCTAGCCTGGATATCCAGAGAGTAATGCTTGATAGAAGTATGGACTGTTTTCCAGGTGGCTGCTTGACAAATTTCTAAAAGAGGGATATCCCCGGCAGCAGCCAGGGAAGCAGCTGTACCTCTTGTGGAATGAGCCCTCAGGCCTGAGGGTGGAGTTTTACCCAGTTTTTCATAGCAGAATTATATACAAGAAACAATCCACCTGGCAACAGATCTCTTGGTGGCAGGTTTGCCCTTCCCAACTTCTCCATAAGTGAGGAACTGGAGGGGGTCTAACCTGTGACCCTTGGTACACTCTATGTAGTAGCTAAGGCTCTTTTAACATCCCAACTGTGTAGCCTCCTCTCTCCCAAGGAAGAATGATCAGTGAAGAAAACAGGGAGAGAAATAGACTGATTGAGGTGTAAATCTGAAACCACTTTGGGCAAGAACTTTCTGCTAGTTCTAAGGACCACTTTATCTCTGAAAAGAGATGAAATCAGATTCCACTAACAGGTCTTGCAATTCACTGATACGTCTAGCAGAAGTAATGGCTACCAAAAACACAGTTTTCCAAGTCAAGTACTTAAGCTCTGCTGAGGACAAAGGCTCAAAACCGGGTTGCATAAGCTGAGCAATGCAAACATTCAAGACCCCAAGCAGGAGCAGGATCCCTACAGGATGGGATGACAGAGAAGAATACTTGCCTACTGACAGGAAAGCAGAAACAGCTGCCAAGTGTACCTTGAGAGTAGCTGGTCAGAGACCTAGGCCATTGAGATGGACCATATAATCCAGAACCGTAGGCAATTCAGCAGAGTCTGGAGAAATATTCTTCTTAGAACACCAAATGCTGACTCTTTTCCATTTGGAGTTTTAAGTCTTTCTGGTTGAACGCTTTCGAGAAGCCTTAAGGATATCTAGAACCCCTTGGGAAAGATGCAGATCTGCAAACTAACTCTTCAAGAGCCAAACCTTGAGCTTGAGAGACCGAAGATTGGGGTACCAAATCCTCCCCTGAGAGGATGTTAACAGGTTGTAATTTCTGGGAAGAGACAGGGGAAGATGGACTGCTAGGGACAGCAACAAGGGATACCACAGCTGCCTGGCCCAGTCTGGAGCAATCAGAATCACTTTGCATGGTTGTGACCTTATCTTGACTAACACTTTGAACAGGACAGGGAAGGGGGAAACGCATACAGAAATTTCCCTTCCCAGTTCAGAATCAGAGCATCCAGGGTGACTGAGCCCAAGACTGGGGGTCTGCAACAAAAAAGAGGAAGTTGGTGATTGTCTGGGGCTGCAAAAAGATCTATCTCTGGAGTGCCCCATCTTGAGAAAATCACCTTCAACACCAGAGGATCTAGGGCCCATTCGTGATGGCCCTGGGATATTCTGCTCAGTGCATCTGTTAGAACACTGTCCTTCCCTGGAAGGTGAACTGCTATCAGAGAGGTTTGCAGGGAATAAGCCAGGACCACAACTTCATTGCTTCTGTGCACAAGGTCAGAGACCGAGTGCCCCCTTGCTTGTTGATGTACCACATGGTGGTGGTGTTGTCTGTTCTGACCTGAACCACCTTGTTCTGTACTGATTTGGAAAAAACTTGCAGTGCCAGAAACACTGCCCTGAGTTCCAAGAGATTGATGTGTAGAAGAGACTCCTGAGGTGACCACAGTCCCTGGGTGGTAAGTTCACCCGAATGAGCTCCCCAGCCCAGCAGGGAAGCATCTGTGGTGAGGACCACTGAATGAGACTGACTGGCAAATGGAACCCCTTGCCTCAAATTGTCCTGATCCTGCCACCACTGCAGGGCTTGGATCAGAGATCAAGTGAATGGAATTAGTTTGGTAAGGGAATCCTATCTTTGGGACCAAAAAGCTCTTAAGTGGAAAGTACAGCTACGTAAGAACTTACCGTAACAGTAGATCTTCGAGAACAGCTCTTGCAGCAGGTAACACCACTAGGACTGAAGCCGGCAGGCGTCAGGACCTCACGGAAATCTTCTAGCTAGCAGTCTTCAGCGGGGACAGCCTCCGACGTCAGTCCCGCCCCCAACGTCAGGCGTAGTACATAAGGAGGCGGTCCCGCCAGATTCTAGTTTCCCGCCGGAGACTCCCGGCCGCAGGATGACATCAGAAGGGGAGACCGAGGATCCGCCATCAGAAGAAAAAGGAAGAAAGAGCATTAGCTCATGTGAAGGCCTGGTAGGCCATACCTCCTCCAAGGGGGAATGGTGGGCGGGAAGGTACCTGCTGCAAGAGCTGTTCTCGAAGATCTACTGTTACGGTAAGTTCTTATGTAACGGTACTATCTTACTTCGAGATACAGCTCTTGCAGCAGGTAACACCATTAGGACCGATTCTCAAGCAATAGTGCCTCTACGCATTCTGGGAGGAGTCAAATAGGAGAGATCTTGAGCAAGTCCTGACTCTAGGACAGGAGACCCTGTAGAACGGCAAGGCCGAAACCGGCTCTCCGCCGTGATGTAATATCCAGACTATAATGCCTAATAAATGTGTGCACTGAACTCCAAGTAGCTGCAGCACAAATGGCCGAGGTGGAGACATTGCGCAGTGCAGCAAAGGTGGTAGCCACCCCCCTTGTCGAGTGGCCCCGGACTGTACCCGGAAGGGGCTTCTGTTTATTGTTGTAGCAAAAGCAAATACACTGGACAAGCCAGCGAGAAAGGGTCTGCTTTGAGACTGGTTGGCCAGCATCCTCTCAGCAAAGGATACAAATAGCTGCTCCGACGCAGCGGTTGTTTAGTCCTGTTCAGGTAGTACCTATGAGCGTGAACATCCAGGGTGTGAAGCAATGCCTCCTCTATTAGAGTACTTGGGAAAATACACAGGCAGATCGATGTCCTGGTTAAGAGTGAGGCAGAGACCACCTTAGGCAGGAATTTAGGATTCGTCCTCAGAGACACTCTGTCCTGGTGGAAAATTAAATAAGGTTCCTTACACATGAGAGCATGAAGCTCGGAAATTCTCCTTGCTGACGTGACAGCAACTAAAAGTAACGCTTCCTGACAGAAAACGAGCCTCGCAATCTATGTAGGTTCAAAGGGGAAGCGTGAGTTGTTCCAGGACGAAGAGTAAGTCCCAAGGAGGACGGGATCCTTGATGGGTGGCCTAAGATGTAACACCCCTCTCAGGAAGTCCCGAGAGGCATCTAGCTGTACCACTGTGTGCTGACCTACCGTGAAGTGGTAGGCCAAAATCGCACAGAGGTGAACTTTAATAGAGGAGTAGGCGAGACCCAAGTGGAAGAGGGAAAGCAGGTATTCCAGAACCAAATTCACTGGGCATTCTAAAGGGAGAGGCCGCCGGCCTGTGTCCACAAGCAAAATCGTCGCCACTTCATGGCGTATGTCGCATGCGTTGCCGGCTTTCTGGCCGCGGAAAGAACTTCCGCCACCTCTTGCGAGACCCCGTGTTGCATAATGGCTATGTCTCTAGGAGCCAGGCATGCAGGTTCAGTGAGTGTAAGTCCGGGTGGACTAGCGAACCCTCCTCTTGAGACAGTAGATTGGAGCTGAAAGGCAACGGAACTGGAGGTTCCCGGGACAATTGCGTCAGCATGGGGAACCAGATCTGTCTGTGCCAAAAAGGCGCTACCAAGATCATTGTTGCGTGCTCCCTGCGAAGTTTGAGAAGGACTCTCTGGATCAATGGGAAGGGAGGGAAAGCGTAGAGGAATCTGTCTGCCCAGGAGAGGGACAACGCGTCTCGACAAAAAACACCAGGCCCTGGATCTAGCGAGCAAAAATTGGGCAGTTTTGCATTGGATGGGGAAGCGAACAAGTCCAACTCTTGAGTGCCCCATCGAAGAAACAGATCCTCTACTACCTCCTGAAGAAGTTCCCATTCGTGGACTCTGGCCTGGGAACGACTCAGGCCGTCTGCAATTGTGTTGTCCACTCCAAGAACGTGAACTGCAATCAGGCTCGCGCCGTGTCGGATTACCCAATCCCACACTCTCATAGCTTCCCTGCAAAGGGGGCAAGAGTGTGCGCCTCCTTGTTTGTTGAGGTAATACATCACCGCCGTATTGTCTGTCTGAATCAGAAGAGTACTCAACGGAATTTCTGACTGAAAGGCCTGCAGGGCGTAAAGGACCGCCCTCATCTCCAGCACGTTGATGTGGAGGTGGGCTTCCTGAGGGGTCCATGTTCCCTGGGACCTCACCTCGCTCAGGTGCGCTCCCCACCCCAGCCCTGAGGCATCTGCGGAGATGATTGCCTCCGGGGACGGCGCTGTAAACGGGACACCCGCAGAAAGTGTCCCTGGGTCTAGCCACCATTGCCAGTCTTGAATCACGGCGTTCGTGATTCTGACCGGATGCTGCATGTGGTCTTGCATTTGGTCCCACTGCACCTTGAGCATCCACTGAGTTACCCGCATGTGGAGCCTTGCCAAAGGGACGGCTGGAATGGCCGCAGCCATGTGTCCGAGCAAGCGAAGGACCGACCTGGCGGGGACAGTCTTCTTCACCGAGAGATCCCTGATGAGGGATCTGATGTGTTCCGCTCTTTCGTGGGGAAGAAAGGCTTTCCCTTGGACGGTGTCCAGAACTGCGCCTATGAACTGCAGCTTCTGGGACGGTACGAGGAAAGACTTCTCGTAGCTGATAAGAATGCCCAGAGACTGGAACAGGTCCTGGGTGTTCTGAACAGCCAGCAACAGTGCCTCTTTGGAGGCGGCCATGAGAAGCCAGTCGTCCAGGTACGGGAACACGTAGTGGCCCTGTCTCCTTAAGAGACCCTGCCACGACTGCCATACATTTGGTAAAGACCCTGGAGGCCGATGACAGTCCGAACAGAAGAGCCCAGAACTGAAAGTGGTGGCCGAGAAACTCGAAGCACAGGAACCTCCTCTGCGCTTGAGCTACTGGGATGTGCAGGTAGGTGTCCTGCGTGTCCAGGGACGCTAAGAAGGCGTCCTTTTTCAGCATGGGAATGAGTCCTTGGAGGGTCACCATGCTAAAACGTTTGTAGGAGACCGATATGTTGAGGTCGCCGAGGTCCAGAATTGGACGGAGGTCCCGTTTTCTTCGGAACCAGAAAGAAGTGGGAATAGTATCCGGATCCTTTCTGGTTCTCCGGGATGTACTCCACCGCTCCCTTTTGCAGGAGTGCAAGTACCTCTTGCCTGATGAGTGATCTGTGCTGACCCGAGTAACGGGAGAGCAGAGGAGGCCTTGTGGGTGGCTTGTCCACGAATTCTATAAAGTGGCCTTTTTTGACCAACTGAAGAATCCACCTGTTGGTGGTTATGGACTGCCACCCTGGCAGGTGGTCCGCAATACGAACCCCGACCTTGGTGTCCCACTGATCCTGAGGGGCAGGGGCCGGGAAGGAGTCATGCTGTGGTGGCTGAGGGTCCTGCGGGCTGGGCCGACTTTGCAGGACGTTGGCTTCGGCCCGTGGACAACTTCCCCTGGGCTCTGCGGGAGAAGGAGCCCCTCTGTTGCAGACCGGTGCGAGACTGCTGTCTCTGCATCTGGCCTCGAAAACGGCTTTGGTTCCTATGAAAGGAACTAAGCTTGGGTCTGTACATGGCCTGGACAGACCGCACCGCCTTCCCGGCCTCTTGAAGTTTGGTGACGACCTTCTCTGAGGACTCACCGAAAAGAACTTCTCCGTGAAACGAGGCGTCCAGAATGTTCTTCTGGACGTCCGGGGTAAATCCGGAGACACGGAGCCAAGAGTGTCTCCGGAGGCATACGCCTGAGGCTGCGCTCTGGCCGAGGAGTCCACGGAATCGTACGTGGCTCGTAGCACCTGGGTTCCCACGTCCGAACCCATGCGAAGGAGTTGCAGCAACTCCTCCTTCTGCTCACCTTCTGGCATCTTTTCCACCAGATCCAGTCCTTGCTCCCAGAAGGCGTTCTGAAACTGTACCATGTGGGTTAGGTAGTTGAGGGACCCAATGGCGCAGGCAGCGGATGCATATGTGCGCCTGCCCATAGTGTCCAGCTGCTTGGACTCTGGGTCCGGTGGCAGGGTGCTCAAATGTTGCAGCCTCTGGGACTGGTCATGAGAGGCTGTAATGACCAGAGAATCAGCCAGAGGATGTGAAGCCAAGTACTGGTCCTCCTTAAGGGCCTTGTACCGGCGGTCCGCTTTTCGCATCGCCGAGCGAAAAGTGTGACGTCACGCTGCCTGGTGACGCCCACGAAGGTGTCCACCAAGGTGGCACCACCACAGGCTTTGGATCTTTTTGCCGAAGATATCTGGCAAGGCGTAGACTCTCGGGGTCGAGTTCCTCTGCGTTCCAGCCCATGTTCTCCTGGATATGCCTCATAATCTCCCAGAACGATGGGTCATCCGGAGGAGATCTCGGGAGCTCATGTGGGTCCGGAGAAGGGACGCCGGAGAAGGGACGCTGATTGGAGAGGGGGATCTGGATCTGTCCGAGAAGTCTGATCCCGTGTCTTCCGTCGAAGGCGAATGGTGTCGTCTTCTGGGTCTCTTGGGGCTGGGTGACCCTGAAGAGGATCTGGACGGAGGTCTCCCTGTCTGGTCTACCCCTAGGAGGATCCGCATGCTCCTGGGGGGAAGGTACTCGGCCTGCAGCCCCGGATGGAGTAGGGGGCGCAGGGGCCGGTGGAGTCGCAGGTGGAGGAGGAGGAGGAAGAGGAGGTGGTGTGGGAACCACATCCTTCTTTATGGTCTCCCACCAGTAGGTGAACAGCTCCTTAACCTTGGAAATGCTGAGGCCCGACGACTGACCGGGTGCTGGTGGTCGGTCGTCTGGTTCCGGCGTCGGCTCCCCAGGGGTCTCGGGTTCAGGGGAGGGTTTCTGGGGAGCGACAGGACCGGGTTCGCCCGTCTGGTCCTCGGGCTGGGTCAGGTCCTCTCCGTGAGCGCCTCCTGGCCGACGCTGGCGGAAGGCATAGGGGTTTTCCTCTACTGGAACGGGCGTCGGTCCCCCGGCCGGTGTCTGTGCAGGCGAAGGCCTAACCGGCGACAGGTGTCTGTTGGTCGTCGGTTCTCGGGACCGATATTGCTTGGCCGACGTCGGATCCGACGTCCTCTTGAGTGAAGTCAGCTCTTTGGTCTTCCGCTGGGGAGGAGGAGGCAAGGAGACTGACTGGGTGTCGGGGTCCAGATGACGGGAGCCGGACTTGTGGTGGTGGTGGTCCCCTGACCTGGGCAGGGCCTTCGAAGCTGAAGAAGAGGAGGGCCTGGAGGTCTTGGCCTGAGGAAGAGAGGAAGAACCTGAAGGAGTCTTCACCGCTGCAGGGGGAGGCTGAGAGCGGGCCCGGGAAGGGGAGCGGTCGGACCGGAAGCCGGAGCTATGGGAGTTGGAGGCCCTAGAAGGGGACTTTGATCTCACCCTCTCCCTATGCTTTTCAAGGTGTCTCCAGGCTTTTTCAGACGATTCCCCCTTGGAGGCTGAATCCATGGCCTTAACCTTTTCCTCCAGCAGGAACGCCTGCAGGGCCTTCTGGCGACGGATCCGGGTCCGGTTATTGAATCCCTGGCAGAAGGTACAGGCCCGGGTGACATGATCTGGGCCTAGGCACCGGACGCAGGCCAAATGCGGGTCTTTAAAAGGGATTTGCTTCCCACAGGTGCACTTTGATGGATGGCCTTCCACGGAGGTTGGAGAGGACATCAGACAGCAACTTTGAAGAGAAAACAAACTTTTTCCAAACGGAAGAACTTTACCAGGCGTCGCGTGCTAGAAACGGACCGAAGGGTCGAGACATGCAAGTTGACGGCAGGAAAGAACTGGGGAATCTGGCGGGACTGCCTCCTTATGTACTACACCTGACGTCGGGGGCGGGACCGACGTCGGAGGCGGTCCCCGCTGAAGACTGCTAGCTAGAAGATTTCCATGGGGTCCTGACGCCTGCCGGCTTCAGTCCTAATGGTGTTACCTGCTGCAAGAGCTGTATCTCGAAGTAAGATCTGAATGTCCCTCATCTGGAATCTTGCACCCTTGGACCACTGCTGTAGAAGTTGCCATGTGGCCCAATAGTTGAAGGAAGTGCCTTGCTGGTCGAGACACCTGAAGGCTGAATGAAGAGGCCAGCTCCATGAGAACCCTTGCCCTGTCCAGGGGAAGGAAGGCTCTTGCTTTTACCGTATCCAGCTCTGCCCCTATGAAGGTGAGGAGCTGCACTGGTTCGAGAACTGACTTTGGTAGGTTGAGAAGAAATCCTAAAGAAGTGAGCACTTGCTGGGTCACTTGCAGGTGTGACTTGACTTGGTCTGGGGACTGGCCCACTATGAGCCAGTCATCCAAATTTGGAAAAATGGAAATCTTCTGTCTTCTTAGGAAGGCAACAACTACTGCCAGGCACTTTGTGAAGACGCTTGGGGCTGATGTTAGGCCAAAGGGCATTGCTCTGAAGATAGTGGCCTGAGGGCAACTTGAACCTGAGATACTTTCTGTGGGAGCACCTGATGGGAATGTGAAAGTAGGCATCTTTTAGATCCAGGGAGGCTAGCCATTCCCCTGGCCTTAGAGAGAGAAGGATAATTCTCAGAGTTACCATCTTGAACTTTGGCTTTAAAAGATGTTTGTTCAGGTATCTTAGCTCCAGGATGGATCGCCACTCTGTCTTTTTGGGGGTTAGGAAGTACCTGGAGTACAGTCCTTTGGCCCTGTGTAGGGTAGGCATTCTCTCTATAGCTCTTAGAGCTAGAAGAGAAGAAACCTCTGCCTCTACGGCAAGGGTTTCTGAGAGATTTGCAGGTGGAAAAGATCTGGCTCTCATCTTGGGAAATTTTTTGAAGCTGAGAACAAGTCCCTGGCTTACTACTTCCAGGACCCATTTGTCTGATGTAACAGACATCCAGTCCTAGACAAAGTAAGCCAGCCCGCCCCCTACTGGGATAGGAGAATCGACCCAGGCAGACCCATCAGGGTGTCTGCTTGGCAGGGGCTTTAGGCTGAGGAGTGGATGCAGGCCTGTTCATCCCCCTTCTGCCTCTCCCTCTGAAGAACCCCCCTCTGTGAAAAGGAAGAACAGGCCTGTGCTTGGTAAAAAGGCCTTTGGAAAGGCCTGCCCCTGCCTTGGACTTCTGCCTTTGAGGAGTTGCTTGCCTTTCCTTGGCCTGAGCACTGCTGTAAGTGGTCCTGTATTCATCAATTTTCTTCACGTAATTCTCTGTCTGCTCCCCAAACAGAGAATTACCCACTACAGGAAAATCCATGGCCTTAGCCTGGGTATCCTGTGAGAGGCTAGTACATCTGAGCCAAGCCATTCTCCGAAGAGCCACAGATGTAGCCATGACTCTTGATGATGCATCATTGGAGTCTACAGCAGCATGAAACTGAACTTTCGATGCCTCAAGCCCATCTGCAGCCACCTCCTCCAGCTCCTTGGCAAGCTGGGGGGAGGCCTGTTTAGCCAGTGCCAGTACAGTGTCCCACCTGGACGTCTGGTACCTGGCTGCATAGGCCATATAATTAGCCTGCCTGAGTCCTAACAATGATGCCATGTACTGCTTCTTTGCCATGGCATCAATCTTCCTGGAGTCCTTGTCTGGGGGGTGTGATGCCAAGGGAATGCTTGCTTTATCACAGGCAGCAGCCTGTACAACCCCAACATTGCCGATAAAGGAACTCCGTATCTGAGCCTGAAAGAGTATACCTCTTGTCCATTCTTCTGTCCACAGGAGATATGGAATTGGGGGACTTGATTTTTTGTGTCTGCTTCCCAAAATATTTGTGGAGGGGAATAGACGGTATCCAGGACTCTGGGATGTCCATCATCTCTACATAGTCAGGCTCCTCCTGATCCTGCACTGCCTCCTCCACAGGAAGCTGGAGGGTATCAGCCACCTTTCTGTAAAACATGAAGTGTGAAGGGGACTCAGAAAGCCTAGGAGGAGAAACACCTGAATGTCTGTCTGGGGAGATGTCCGGGTCAATAGGCACATCCAGACTTTCACCATCACCATAACCATCTTCCAACTCTCCTTCCTCCTCAAACTCCAGTTCATAAAATTCTTCCAGGGTATAATCCGGAACCGGGGGAACCGACCGAACCGAGCCCCTGCCAAAAGGAACCGGATCAGTCGGAACCAAGCGAAGCGATTTCACAATACGAATCACTTTGGCTATTCATCGGCGGTCGGAGTATGAGATTCTGGATCTGAACCGGTCGACTTGTCTTTTTGTTTTCTTTTTGTCGGAACCAATTCCTCGGAACTGGCTCTCCTTTTGCCCGAAGATCACTCTGGTCAGAGGGCACTCCTTCTGGTTCCGTCGGAACCGAACCAGGCTGGCCATCCGGGTCAGCGGACTTCTCAGCCTCCCTTTCCCTCAGTCTACCTAATCTCTTTTCCAGGGTAGATTTGGGAAAATGTTTACAAATTTGGCAGTCTGAATCGAGGTGGTCAAACCCCAGACAATCAACACAGGTGGTGTGGGGATCGGCCTTAGCAAAGACCTCCCCACACACACTGCAGTGTTCAAACCCAGTGGGCCCGGTTTTTTTCTTGGGTTTCTCAGACATGGCCAACCTAACCAAACTTACCCTTTTTTCAGCAACCGCCAGGCAAGACTCCCCTATAGGTTCCTGACTGTGTCACGGGTCTTTGAAAAAACATACTAAAACCCTTTTTTTTTTTTTTTCTTTTAGAACCGATAGGACCAGTAACCACACACTAAAGTAAAGTACAAATTTTACCTGAATGACCGGTTCAGCAGAACCGATCCACACTTTTTACAAGTTCCACACAGAAAACAGAACAAAAACCTGTCTAGTACTCACGGTACCACAGACAGAGACTTGAACTGACTATGCAGAAACTAAATTTCGGTAGAAAACCTACCGAAAACCGACACTTCAACCGACTTTGAACCGAGCAGCAGGAGAAATCTCCGGAGCGACTGTTCAGTGAGGCAGAGTAAAGAATCTGACAGTTGCAGTTCGAATAACAACAGGCAGAGATGTCAACCGAGCTCGAGATGAACATTCTATGCTATGCATCGAAAAGTTAACCCATTGTTCTCCGGGACAGTTTAAAGGCTGGGGCTAACTGCACTTGTCAGAATACAGCAAAACTTCATGCTGTTTGAAGCTGAAAGTAAAAGAAAAAAAAAAGTGCACTGGTAAAAACAGTAAACCTGACATGCACTAATAAACAGATCTGGGTGCGCTGAAGGGGTGGCCAGCCCCACCATGCACAACTAACAAAAGCTAGATAATACACAAAGGAAACCTTTAATAATTTGATATATATTCAATTCACATATTTATTTAGATAAAACAGCACTTGACAGTCCGCCTCTATAGCATGTTTAGCACTTGTAAGTTGGCCTCTACAGTGTGCTGTTTTATCACAAATTTGTGAATTGATTATACAGTATATTAAATTATTTGTGGTTTTCTTTCAGTGCACTACCACCTAGCTTTCTGTAATAACTGAATTTAGGAAGGCTGCTTGTAAACACTAACAGCTGCATAAATGTTATTAATAAGCAACTTGGTAAATAATTCTAACTATATATAAAGGTTTGTGTGTATAAATGACATGGTATTTGTACAAAATTTCACTTCAAATTGTTTTGGTCGGGTTGCAATAGTGATCTTAAACAAAACTAAGCAGCCCCTACCTGCCAGAGTAACTCAAATAGGAAGAAAAAAAAAAAGTGAACAGAGTTGAAAATATTTGATTGTTCTCCCCTTTTTGTATGTACCTGCTGCAAGATGTGATAGGCTGTATAGCTGTACTGAACTTTTCTGTACATTATCAACCATGGGCACTCTTAATACACTGTTTTTGTATTGTACAACACAAAATTTATTAATAAAATTTACACAAAAAAGCTCCAGCTCCACAAGTGAGCCTCTGGTCGGGGTTCACATTACCCATGCAAGTAATTCCTGCCGAGAATGTGTACACACCAAATCCTGTTTTCATGTAAATGCCCTTCATGAAGAATAGGGGCAGGTAAATGCTGGGAATACCGGAGCTAATTTCTGACAATGTTTCAGCGTTCCCTGTAACATCAGTGGCTCTTCAAGGGCCTATGGCTACTAAATATTAATCAGGGTTTTAAATAATTGATTAGCAGTTTTTTTCTTGGGACTATACTAACTGTACAGAAAGTATTTATATAGATTGTCTAGAAGTGCTGTGTATGTTAAACACAGTGAGGCAAGAGCTATGCATTTTCACAGAGATTTAGCACTTTTATGAGCAAAACGCTAATCAATTTTTAGAGTTAAATAAATCCCTGTTAATATACAGTCATTCAGGGCTAAAGTAGAAATCAAATTTAAATCACATTTAGAAAAAAACATCTAAATTGTTAATATATGAAACTATTGAATACCTCATCAGAGCTTCTAGAATATCTCGAGCCTCTGGAATCCTCCTCTCTGGTTTCGGATTCTTTTTTGTCATCCTGTTTTTCTTTGTCTTGCTTTTCCTTTTCCTCTTTCTCTTTTTCTTCTGTTTCTCGAGTTCTAGTTTGAGTTGGACGAGTTCTACCTATAGTTTTCTCAGCTTCTTGAAGATCTGTCAGAGTTACACCCTGTAGAAATGAACATTTGCAACCTTTGATGTCAGCTCCCAAAGGAAATCATAAGTAGATATGTTACGTTCTTGCAAGCATTTCAGTGAATTCTGAAAGACACTGTAAACACCTGTTCTTTCTTGTGTCTTTTTCGATAGTTATTTGAAGTCCATTGGTCATCTGCATAATCCAGTCAACTGTTTCCCTAAACCACTGCCAGCACATTAACTGATACAAGGTAATGTTTCTTAATTTTTGCTGTCAAATGTAGAATCTAAAAAGCTTCAGTCGACCCAGCTGTAAAAATAAATAGAAAAGGATGCCCAGAAAACGAGATGCTGCATCTCAGCAGGGCTATTCTGGGTAAACTGTAATAAAAACAGCATTAAGAGAAAATAAGTGGTTGGAAACAGGTTTATAATATTGCTTTACTAAATTATATTTTTAGACCAACAGGAACAGATGGTGAATGCTGGTATTTTAAATTAGTTCAGCTTCATAATATTTTCATGCAAATGTTTTAATGCCTCAGATCTAAAGAGTACATTAAAGCCATGTTATTTAAGGCATTATAAATTTGCTATGCAAACAGCTCAACCTTCAGGCTGACAAGTTATACACATGTACTAAATTAAGCTGCTTGGAAATGGTTTAGTGATAACCAGAGACTGAAATGTGAAGCGTCTCAAATATATATATATATATATATATATATATATATAAAAATGCCTAGGCTAACAAACATCCATATGTGCCAACCTGAGTGATATATAAAAAGAAACTTTCAAGGTAAACTTACGCGTAGCTGATTAGCAATTTCTGCCACTGGGAAATCAAAAACACAACAACCCCTCCCCCAAACTAAACTAAAAAAGGGGATCTTGGGTTTGGATATTCAATGTGTTCTGAATGTCTAATTCAGTAGGGCTACTATACTTTATAGCAAACTATCATAACAGTGTTGGGAGCAATTCTGACTCCCAGTAATGTCAATATCCATGGGATTTTAAATTTTCATAGACATTAAATGTTAAAGGCTAGCCTCACATAAAATATCAATACATTCACACAGTGTTAAAAACAAAATGCGTAATAGTGAAGAGACATTAAACAATGCCACATGACAAATAAATGGTAGTTACAAAGTGACATGTATATAGTATCCTTTTAAAGGACATCTTTAATGAGAGAAGCTAGGCTGACAAGATGTTATGTAGCAGAGTTAAACATTCAAAACATGTTACCAGTTTAATATGACGACACTTGATACTTCTTGTCAGGAGCACAGGTTATCAGAACAGCACCTTCTTCTCAGGCAGCTATTAATGCATGGATGACCCACATTCTTGCACCCCCCCCCCCCAAAATACCGAAACACGTGTGCCAGTGAAGGAGGTAGGGAACAGGAATGGTGGGGAGTATACCAAAAATCATAGCTCATTCTGCCTCACCCAGTGACTGCCCAGTAGCTCCATACATGTCACCCCTTATCCTGCTTACTAACCCCCACCCATGGCTCCAATTTCTAAGACGCTTTCTTGTATGGTGGTAGCAAAGGAGGCTCTACACTAGGCAGGGATATGCTAAAACCTGGTAACACATGGAATGTCTGGCGGAGTGTGGGGCTAAGGCTCTGCAGGTGAGAGGTAAGCAGGGGGCACTGTGGGGCCCGAACAAGAGGGATGTTGTAGGGGTAATATAAAATAGAGATATATACACACACAAATATATATCTCTATATACACACCATTTAAATTAAACAAAGCACAGTGGTTCAATACATTGTAAAACGCTGCTCTATTGCCTCATATGATTTGGACTTCAATCTCTTCACTAAGCATGATGTGTTATAAGTCTAAATGGATTAGGATTTTATGCGAGGGTCACATTTAATATCTGAGTGAAAGACATTTTTAACTATGAGAAGCTAGGCTGAAAAGATATTAGACGGCAAAACTGAAAATTTAAAACTTATCACCAGCCAGCCCGGTGGCGCTGAGGGTTGAGGCACTGGACGCCACACCTCGACGTATTACCAGCGCAATTCGGCTCGAAACGAGCCCGAGCTGGGGTGGGGAGGGGAGTAGGATTCTGAGCGTCCAGAAGACAGCTCTCCTCTCTCCTGGGGATCCAGGGCATTCTCGCGCAGGAGGGACCCCCGTGGAGATCGGAGGTACCTCAGCTGCTGGGATCACAAGCGTAGCCGGAGGCGGATGCCTGCCAAGAGCGTGCAGGATGCGCCGACGTAAGCCATTGGCGCCAGTGCACGCCTTCGCCGACATGGGGGGCAAAAAGGGGAAAAAGGAGGGCACTGGTTGCGGCGGCATGATGGCCATCCCCACGCGGGACTCTCCCGGTACCTGGGCGCGCGACAATGCTGGATCCGGACTGGGTGGGTTGAGCTCCGGAGGGAGTGCTCCCCACCCCCCCGCTGCGGGGGTAGTCGCGGGGCCTAATTAGGTGGCCGGAGGAAGTTCCAGGGGGTCGGCAGCCAGACAGACCTGCGGGTGATGCCAGGACGTGCAGGTAAGCAGATCAGTGGCCCAGGGAGATAAAAATAAGAACAAAAAAAAAATTATCACCAGTTTTATCTGGTAAAATTAACAGTTACCAAATGTAATAAAGCCCACTGAAAATATTCTTTCTACATTATATGAACATTTTTCTTCAGACGTTTTTAACAGTTTCTTAGAAGCTAATCAGTGTCTTCTGACATAATTTAATATTTAAAATTTAATTACAGCGAGAGGTTTTAAAAGCATGCATTTATAAAAATATATATATGTTTAAACTTGCCTGTGTTGACCGTCTGGACTGTCGTGCTTGCCTGGATCTAGCTTTTCTCTGGGATTCAGATTCTTCATCTCTCACAGGAGTTAGGTACGACCTATAATTTTATCAGAGAAATTACACTGAATACACTAACTTCATCAATGGTTTCACAAAAACATACAGTTTTAATAAAAAAAACTAAACATTTTTTAAGGTCATATCTTAAGTTATTCAGGTTTTAAAATCAACAAACAAAAAAACACATATACCTGCCTGCTTGAATCTGCATCTTGGCTTTACAGTAATACAACCTACCCTTTTAAAAAAAAAAAATCCACTTATATTAATAGAAATGCAAAGGTTAAAAAACTTGCCCTTGGTGGTGCTCTACCAGTTTGCAAGGTCTTGCTATTGACAGTCTAATATTCCAGAACTCTATCAGAGGACCACAAAAAAAAGCAACGTGACCTGCTGCAAGCCTATAGTGTTCAAGTGATGTCATTTCCCAGAGAGATCGCTCATATATCTTAATTTTGTTCCTTGCACTAAACTCCACTTAACCAACTTTTAACACCCACTTAACCAGCTGGATTAGAAAAGGGATACAGTAGCTGTAATTGAGTACTGCAACAAAGTTTTCAAGGCAAATGTCTCTGCATTTCAGCATACATACAAGCAACAACTGTAAGGCTGGTCAATTCTACCAAACTTGGGTGTTTGCCAGCAGGGTTATCTCAACTACACAGTCAAGTCTTGTATAATTCATATCAAGTGTTAGCAGATGGCTTAAGTGGAAAATACATGTTTGTGCTGCGCTCTTGCTCAATTTATTCCACATATTCAGATTCATATGTAGATGGCCATAAAAGGAAAAGCCTTTCGGGCTTGACATTCTCTGTTCTGTGCCGACGCATGACAAGACCTAAATCCCTCAGTAGATGTCAGCATACAGCACAAAACCCAACCTTTCTCATGGCCAATTTACAGCTTAGATAGCTTTGGTTATTGTCTTTTGACAGAAGACTAGGGGTTACTAGAAAGGGAGAGTGTAATGTGAGCGACACAAAGTATTTTATAATGGTATAGACAGGCAAAAATGGTACAGATCTTCATGAAATAGGCCAAAGTGTAACCACAATTCAGAAAAAGTTTAAAAATATACTTTTTAAAAACAAACAAAAACAAATTTATATTTTGATATATGAAAGATATACCAACTTGATCTTTGTATACCAGACTCCAAACTTTCATTAACAAAAAAAGCATTCCTACCTCTGAGAGTTCCAAAGTTAACCATTTTCAAACATATTAATTTTATAAAGGAGTTAGGAGAGGTCTCCCGATGGCCAACTGGCAGAGCATTATGCTGCCATACGAACAACCCAGGTTCGGGGGTGAATCTGGGTGGTTGTGTCAAGAGGCAGGCCAAGCTTAGGTAGCTGCCGCATGGCCACATGCCTCAGATAGAAGGGTTGACCGAGAGCTCTGGCGCTGCAGTGACCATTGTGGTTGGTTCAGGGAGCTTGCTCCTGCAGCAGGAGGCATGCTGCATGCGCACAAGATCTACAGGAGGCTGTGCTCATGTCGGATTAGGAAAGAGGGACCAGGCAGAAAAAATTACTCACCGTAGTAATCCTTCTTCCAAGGGGTCCTTTAGCATTGGTAACACCAGCAGTTAGCTGGCTAGGTGCAACTACCCCAGAGGTATGCCTTTAAGATAATGAGCTTAGGGAATTAGCCAATCAGAAAAGAGAAGGGGAGTGTGCCAAAGGAGAGCAGCCTGAAGGGCTTCAGAATTTTTTTCCAAGATAAATGGGCACATGCCCCAAAAGTGAACCAATAGGATTCAAAATACATGCAACTGTCCAAAACTACAAACACATATCAAGAGCCTGAGCCAAAAACATTTTAAATGCAGAGGCAAATTTGGTAATAAAACTCAGATCAGAGCCCTTCTAATAAGTGACCCGGGGAGGAAGGGTGGGAGCATACTGAATACATAGCTAAAGGACCCTTGGAAGAAAGATTACTACAGGGAGTAATTTCTTCTTCTCACCCCAGGAGTCCTTTAGCGGTAGTAACACTAGCAAATTACAGAACAGTACAAAAGAGGGAGGTGGGCAGAGAACCTGCTTAGGAAAGAGACTGCACAACCGCCCTACCAAATTTTGCATCAGATCTGGAGTGCACATCCAAACTGTACTGCTTGATGAAAGTGTGAAGATTTCCAAGTAGCTGCCTTGCAGACATCCAAATGGGGTATGTCTCTCGCAGCTACCACAGAAGTTGCAGTGCCCCTGGCAGAATGGGCTCTGAGCCCTTCAGGAGGTTGCTGACCAGCTTTTTCATAGCAGAATCTAATTCAAGAGACTAACCAGTGGGAAACCGTTCTCTTGGTAGCTGGTTTTCCTCTGTCTACTTCCCCATAGGTGAGGAACAACTGAGTGGAAGAGCCTCTGAACTGCCTAGTATGTTCTAGGTATTAAAAGAGAGCTGTTTTAACGTCCAAACTGTGGAGCTTTTGCTCGCCAGGAGTGGATTTCTCAGTAAAGAAAGCAGGTAGAGTAATAGACTGGTTTAGATGAAACTCAGAAACCACCTTAGGCAGGAACTTCATATCTGTACTGAGCTCAATTTTGTCTCTCTGAGGAATGATGTAATTGGGTTCAGCACACAGGGTCTGTAACTCTGAGATCCTCCTGGCAGAGGTAATGGCCACTAGGAAAACAGATTTACAACCTACAAACTTGAGATGGGCAATGGCCATAGGCTCAAAGGGTGGTTCCATGAGCCTTGCAATGCAAAGATTCAGGCTCCAAGGAGGAACTGGCTCCCTAACTGGAGGCTGAAGGTGCAAAAAGGCCTTTGAAGAACTTTGAACACAGAGTCTGGGAGTCTCCCCAGAGGTGAGACCGAAATTGCAGCCATGTTTAACTTGAGAGAGGAGGGCTTCAAGACTGAAGCCTGCAGATGCACCAGGTAATCCAGCAGCTGAGAGTCTGAAGCAGTAAGAGAATTTACATTTTTGCCCTTGCACCAGAGGGAAAACCTTTTCCATTTGACTGCATATGACTTTTCTGTGTCAAGCTTTTTAGCCATTCTCAGGATCTTAAAGACCTGTTCTGAGTACTGAGAAACTGGGAAGTTAACTCAAGAGCCATGCTTCGAGGTGAAGAGTGTATGTCTGGATAATTCACTCCTGTCTGGGAAAGGGTCAGCAGAGAGCGAGTTGGTGGCAGGCAAATGGGCCTGCTGCAGGACAGCAAGAGAAGGAGAGGGTACCAGGCTTGCCTGGGCCAATCCGGAGCCACCAGAATCATAGCTGCAGGCTGTTGTCTGAGTTTTAGCAACACCCTGAGTATCAGCGGAAAAGGAGGGAATGCATATAGGAACCTCCCTAACCAGTCCAGAATCAGTGCATCCAGTGAAAGTGTTCCCAGGACTGGAGGTCTGCAACCCTACAGTGGAAGCTGGAAGTTGAGGGCGGAAGAAAACAGATCCACTGCTGGTGTGCCCCACCTTCTGAAGACTGTGGCTAGCACCTTCTTGTTTGAAGTCCACTCGCTTTGGCTTTGACTGATGCAGCTGAGAGCATCTGCCAAGGTGTTGTGCTTGCCTGAGAGGTGGATAGCTGAAAGGCTGACCCACAGGAAGTAGGCGAGAGACCAAATCTTTAGAGCCTCCAAACAAAGTGTCTTATATCTGGTACCACCCTGCTTGTTTACATAAAAAATTGCAGTGGTGTTGTCTGTCCTTATCTGTACAGTCTACCCTTTTATGACAGGAGCAAAGGCCTTGAGTGCCAGGAAAATGGCTCTGAGTGCCAGAAGGTTTATGTGCAACTGTGACACTTGAGAAGTCCAGGGTACCACTTACTGAGGCACTGTCCAGATAAGCCCCCCAGCCTATGAGGGAGGCATCTGTGGTAATCACCTTTGTGGGAAGAGGAGCTTGGAAGGGGATCCTCACTGCCAAATTTGCAGGGTCCTTCCACCGAAGCAGAGTCTGAAGAAACTGTTCTGTTACAGGTATCAGTTTCGATAAGGCGTTGCTCCTTTGAGATCAACGAGCTCCGAAATAGAAATGCAGGTCTCATATCCAGTACCTGACCCCTGGAACCACTGCAGTCATTGATGCCATGTGTCCCAAAAGCCTGAGAAAATGTCTGGCTGGTCTTGGCTGTCCCTGGACGAAAGAATCTGCCACTGACAGGAAACTTTGAATTCTCTCTGGAGGGAGGAAGGCAGATCCTTTTAAGGGGGTCTAGCTAAGCTCCTATGAAAGTGAGTAACTGAGTGGGCTCCAGGTGAAATTTCTTTAGCTTTACCAGGAAACCCAGAGATTTCAATGTGCTCTGTAAGAGAAAGGGACTCCTTGACCTGATGACACCATGCCACTATGAGCCAATCATCCTAATAGGGGTAGACTGAAACACCCAGCTTTCTGAGGTGTACAGCTACCACTGCCAGGCACATAGTAAAAACTCTTGGAGCAGAGGACAGGACGAAGGGCATCATAGCAAACTGATAGTGGCCCGAAGGAAGTTTGAATCTGAGAAACTTCCTGCAAGACTTCTTTATAGGTATGTGGAAGTAAGTGTCCTTTAGGTCCAGGGAGGCTAGCCAGTCTCCCTGCTGTAAGGACTGAGTGACCAGTGACAGAAAAACCATTTAGAATTTTGCTTTTAGCACGTTTGTTCAGATATCCGAGATCCAAAATAGGTCGCCACTCCCCAGTTTTCTTGTGTGTTAGTAAGTACCTGGAGCAGTGGCATTTGCCCCTTTCGTGGACAGGGACCCTCCCCACTGCTCGTAAGCCTAGAAGGGTTTTTTTTTTTTTACCGACAACTCCAACAGAAGTACCTGTGTTGGGGTTAGGGGCTTTGACACATGGGTAAGCCTGAGGTCTGGCATCTGCTTGAATTGTAATGGCAGACCCTTTCCCACTATCTCCAGGACCCACTTGTCCGAGATAATAAGGGACCAGGACTGAAGATAGTGGGAGAGTCTGCCCACTACTGGCAGAGGAGAGAGCGACCTGGATACACACATCAGGGCTTAGGCTGGGAGGCTGCTGGGTGGGCAGAGGTGGCTCTTCTTTGGCCCCTCCTGCCACTCCCTCTATAAAATCCTCTGTACTGAGAATAGTCAGACTGATGCTAGGGGGCATAAGGTCTGTTACCCCCCCATAACAGTGACAAAGAACAAATGGCAAGTACTATAGGTGATGCTAGTAAAGGAGGGCAGGATTGGGGGAAGGTGGTTACCCTTAATGCTAGGAGCCTTGGGAGGAAAACTACAGAGTTACAGGTGCTCATGGCAGAGGGAGAGGTGGACATTGCAGCCATCACAGAAACATGGGCCACCCAATACCATGACTGGGACCTGTCTGTACCAGGGTACAGGTTATTTCGTAGGGACAGGGTGATTGGGAAAGGAGGGGGTGTGGCACTATATGTGAAGGAATGACTGAAGTGTGTAAGGGAGGAAAGGGAGGAGGGTAGTATGGAGTCAATCTGGATGCAAATCCAGGATTCCAAGAATAGGATTCTTAGAATGGGAGTGGTGTACAGGCCGCCATCTCAGACGGAGGAGTTAAGACAGGGAACTAGCGGAACAGATCAGGAGGACTTGCGAGAAAGGTAGTGTGGTGATTGTGGGGGACTTCAACATGCCAGGAGTGGACTGGAGTACCCCAACAACCAGGAACAGAAGGGAACAGGTACTGTTGGATGCCTTCCAGGACAGCTTCCTGCTGCAAATGGTCAGTGAACCAACAGGTTGGGAATACCCTTGACCTTGTGCTGGCAAATGGGGACTTTGTGAGAGAACTTACAGTGGAGGAACTGCTGTCAGGGTGACCACCACTCAGTATGGCTCCACATCCGGATATGGGGCAAAGGAAGCAGTGGAATCTGGCACAAGAGTGCTGGACTTCAGGAGGGCGACTTTGGGAGGATGGGGAAGTGGTAAAGGGTACCTGGCCAGAATTCAATCTAGTATGGACACTAACCAGAGGTGGGAGCTCAAAGCTGGGGATAGTGGAGGCAACCAAAACCTGCACTAGGCCCAGAGCAAGGTGGCTGGGGCTAAGAAACCGAGCTGGTTGAGCAAGGAGGTCATGGAAAAGGTAAGGAGGAAAAGAGCTGCCTTTAGGAAGTACAAGAAAACAGGGAGAGGGGAGGACAGGGAGAAGTACTTGACGGAATCGAAGGAGGTGACAAGGGCAGTAAGGGGAGCCAAGGCGTCTACGGAACTCAGGCTGGCACAAGGCATTAAGAAGGGGAAGAATGACTTCTTTAGGTACATCAGGGAGAAAAGGAGCTGTAAGGACCACATAGTCATAGTAAGGATTAGGAAGGAGGGGCGTTGGGTGGAAGCAGGGTGCGATAAGGCAGAAGCACTAAATGAGTACTTCTGCTCAGTATTTACTAAACAGAAGAGGGAGGTGACACCCAAGGGGGAAGGAATGGCAGAAATAGGGGGGAGGGGGTGACAGCTGGGGAAATCATTGAGGGCAGAGTTTGGGGGGGTTTGAAGGCACTGAGGGTGGATAAGGTGCCAGGCCCAGATGGCATCCATCCACCCCAGGGTACTGAAGGAGCTGGCAGAGGTCCTTGCAGGACCTTTGGCAGACGTATTTAATGCCTCACTACATTCGGGGTGTGTATCTCAGGACTGGAAGATGGCTCATGTGGTGCCCTCCACAAGAGTGGCCCCAAGGATGAACCGGGAAACTACAGACCAGTGAGCCTCACATCCATCGTGTGTAAGCTAATGGAGACTATCCTGAAGGAAAGACTGGTGGCTCTCCTAGAGGCCAAAGGACTACAGGACAGCAGACAGCACAGCTTCATACGGGGCAGATCCTGCCAAACCAACCTGGTGGAGTTCTATGACTGGGTAACTAGGCTGCTGGACAGGGGCCATGCAGTGGATGTCCTGTATCTGGACTTCAGTAAGGCATTCGACTCTGTGCCACATGGAAGGCTGGGAAGGAAGTTGGTTAGCACCGGAGCAGGTGCAAAGCTGGTGAGATGAGTAGGGAACTGGCTTCAGGGAAGGAAACAGAGGGTGGTGGTGGGTGGTGAGCTCTCACACCCAAGGATAGTGACGAGCGTTGTTCCACAAGGCTCGGTGTTGGGACCAGTGTTTGGGATATTCATTGCAGACATATCATTGGACATCAAGAGCAAGATCAGTCTGTTTGCTGATGATACCAAGGTAGGAGCAGCGGTGGATGACCCAGGGGGATGGCAGGGGTTGCAGGATGATCTGGCAAACCCTGAAACCTGGTCTGACACCTGGCAACTGGGGTTTAATGCCAAAAAGAGCAAGGTGCTGCATTTTGGGACGAAGAACCCAAGGAGGAGTAGTTACCAGCTGGGGGGAGTGCAGCTAGCCCAGACAGAGGAGGAGAAGGATCTGGGGGTACTCATTACAGGGTCAATGAACAACTCGGCACAATGTAGGAAGGCAGCTGCAAAGGCCAACAAAATGCTGGGTTGTATTGCAAGGGGTATATCCTCGAGGAGGGAGGAGGTGATTCTGCCACTGTATATGTCATTAGTTAGACCGCACCTGGAGTACTGCGTGCAGTACTGGCGCCCGTATCTGAAGCATGAAATTAAGTTACTGGAGGGGGTGCAGCGCAGGGCGACAAAGATGCTCAAGGGGCTGGGGGACTTATCATACGAGAGGAGGCTGAGGGAGTTGAACATGTACTCACTGGAGGAGAGGAGGACAGAGGGGGACATGACAAACCTTTAATTACATGAAGGAATAAACAAGACAGGTACAGAGGGCTGTTCAAAGTAAGGGAGGGGAGGGACACAGGGGCCATGATATGAGACTGGAGGAGGAAGGTTCAGGATGGAGATGAGAGACACTTTTTACAGAGAGGGTGGTGGCTGGGTGGAATGTGTTACCTGCAAGTGGTATCCAGTAGAACAGTGGACTGCTTCAAAGGGGATGGGACAGGACAAGGGGGAAGGGCAATGAAGGGGAAGGGTGGAAGGGAGGGGCAGCTGCAGAATAAGGGGTGTTAGCTGCACATTCGAGCAGACTTGATAGACCTCTAGGCCTTTATCTGCTGGCAAATTTCGTATGTTCGTAAAATAATCTCTGCCCCCGTTTCCCCTGGAGTGGGATTTTTGTGGGGCAGCAGGTTTAGGCTTAGAGGAAAGACTCTGCCAACAAGTCTTGTACTCATCAACATTTTTCATATAGTCTGTTGTCCTGGAGTCAAAAAAATCCATGGCTTTAGACTGGGTGTCTGGAGTAAGACTCATAGTTCTAAGCCAGGCAAAATGCCTCAAAGAGATGGCATGGGCCATGGCACTAGAGGCAGCATCATTGTTCTCTGTCATGTGCAATTGGTACTTCATAGCTTCCAGGGCAGTTTTTGCAGTGTCAATCAGGTCCTGCACCATTGTGTCAGATTTGTTCTGGGCAATAGCCAGGACAGAGTCCCACAGTGCTGTTTGATATTTGGCTGTGAAAGCCATATAGAAGGAAAGGCGGATAAGCAGAGAAGCTGTAGTGTACATCTTCTTTGCAATAAAACCCATTTTTCTGGAGTCCTTGTCAGGAGGCAAGGAAGACACAGACTCCAGCTTTCTCACGTTGCCTGCTGTACAATATTATAATGGCTGGGGTGTACAGACAGGAACTCAGTGTCATTTTTAGACAACTGGTATTTTTTTTTATCACAGCGCTTGTCAACCCCTGCCAAGGAAGTGGGGTTTTGAAGTAATTTCATGGTATTTTTCCTGAAAGGGTTGTATGTAAATAGGTAAGACTAATCTCTCAGGGAGTGGAAAACCATTCATCTCCCTATAATCTTGGTCCTCGTCATCATCCTGGTTGGTCTCCTGCGTACAGAGGTCCAGTGTGTCCAGCATATTTTGAATAAATGTAAGCACAGAGGAGGAATCCTCCTGGTTAGCAGGGAAAGCCCTAAAATGAGGGTCAGGAGACACATCAGGTTCTAGGCCCTCTGGATGTATGTCTGGTGCATCATAATAATGTTCTTCCTTTCTACCTCAACCTCAGAGTCTCCTGTAGTGAGGACTGTGGAAGAGTGGTGTTTACCATAAGGAGCACCAGAAAAAGTAGACCCCATGGCTTTGTAGGGTCTGAAAGACTTGTCATGCTTTGCCATATCGTCCACAAATGAGAGCTCCTGAGAAAAATCAGGTTGGCTGCCAGACTGTGGCTGTGTATGTTTAGTTTTTTCTTTGTGCTTTTTGCTTCCTTTTGTCTCACTATTGGCTTTCCCAGGAGGAACAGGAGCATTTTTGTCTTTGCAAACATTCTTTTTAGCCACCTCATCAGCGACTGAATCATGCTTCCTTTTTAATCCAGACACTTCATCAGAGCCTTTATTCCTTTTTGTTTTTGAAGGATACCGCATCAGATCCACTGGAAGCTTTATTTTTTAGGCCCCGCATCAGCGTCTCCTTTTCTTGGCTGGGATTTGGAGGCTTCATTAGCACCCCTGTTTGAATTTTTATTATTATTTTTTGATGGCCTCTCATCAGTAGCCTTTGATATTTCCTTAGCCATAACTTTTTCAAGTCTCTTTGCTCTGTTTCTCAAAGTTTTCTTACAAAATTTGGTGCAGAGAGAGAGAGAGAAAGTATGATCTGGACCGAAACACTTAAGGCACAGGTTATGAGAATCTGCTACAGCAAAATTTCTGTGACAGTTGACACAATTTTTAAAACCTGTAGATCCAATTTTCTTTTTTGCTTTTGGGATCTCTGACATGCCAATCTGCAGAGAATCCTGAAATATAATTGCAGAATTGAAGAAAAACAGTCTGTTCCCTCTCGGTAAGAAACAGCGATTACAGAGGTAAAAAGTAGTGAAAAATGTCCAAAATAGTTTCCCGCAAGAAAAGGGGAACTGTGATTAAAATACAAAAGGAACCGTCGAATACAGTTAGACATGATTAAAATAAATGAAAAATAAAGCGGAGGGAACCGCAGGGGGAACTGCGGAACCAACCAAAAATAGTGGTTCCCAAGAACTGAGAGGAACCGCTAAAAAGCTAAACAAATAAACATGGCACACTACAAATATAGTTTTTTGAAGAAAACTTTAGCAGGAAAAAGCAGAATAGGCTCCTAACTAGGAAAGTTGAGAGACACCTCAGGGGCAGTGCTGCTCAGTCAGTGGAGAAAAAATTCTGAAGCCCTTCAGGCTGTTCTCCCTCAGCACACTCCCCTTCTCTTTTCTGACTGGCTAATTCCCTAAGCTCATTATCTTAAAGGCATACCTCCGGGGCGGTTGCACCTAGCCAGCTAACTGCTAGTGTTACTGATGCTAAAGGACTCTTGGGGTGAGAATAGGAGAAAAACCCACAGCCATCTGAATGGTGACCTGGGCTCCTGGGTCCTAGGTCCTGCTGGTACTAGATCTTGGTCCACATGAGACTGCCTCAGGGATAAGGCCCCCCCAAAAAAAAAAAAACAGACATGCAATTAGCCAATGGGCTGCCAGGGGAGGTTAGGAGATGGGTCCGAACTGGGTACATCCCTGACTGATGCATGTGGCTGTGAAAAAAAAAATCTTTATAGGAGGGAAAAAAAAACATAAGGAGTTAGGACTAAAAATATATTCTTTTAATGAAATCTGGGAGTCAGATCAACATGGATAAGACCCACTAATACAGTTTATATACAAAAATACATGTCACTAGACATCACACTTTTAAACATATTGGTATGTTTGAAGTGTAGTCTTGTATTTAAAGTAGCAGTGCAACGAAAAAAGCTTTTCCAAAAAGATAATTTTCTGCTATGGTTATGAAAAATACTGGCAGAAAGAAAGTACAGTTGCAAGGCATAAAATAAGAGCATTCGCATTGCAATTTGCGACACAAGATCGGTAAAAAGCAAATCAAATCTGGCAATGATTAACAGTCCTGGGTCCTGCAAAAGTGCCTTATTGGGCACTGTCACTTTAATTTAAAACATTTTTTTTTGCCCTGGTATCCATTTTTTGCCCTCCTCCGCACCCCATGAACCCCGAACTGTTCCCTGATTGATCCAGTGATGCCCCCAACCAGGTCTCCAAGCAGGAGAAATGTGACTGAGTCATTTTGAAGCGCACCCAGAAGAGGAAGCAGGTGCCATCGTCCAGTTAACTAATTGTGTTTTTTTGGTTTGCAGGTGATCGGAGACAAGCCGGAGCCGGGAAGAGTGGTGGCTGCACAGAGGAGGAGCCGGAGGGAGAAGGCCTGGCCAAGATTGCGAGAAGGTACGGGGGCAACCTGGACGGAGTGGACAGCAGGCAGCTGCATCGCGTGGCGAGGCACGGTCAGATGGGCAGATTCAGAGGACAGCAGGAGCTCAGCAGCAAAACAAGTAAAACCTTTTCAGTTGGTTGGGGAGCTGGAGGAGGGAAGAGGGGCACATGGACTTCAGGTCAGGGCACAGATGGGTGGGGGCGGTGTAAACGGGCAAGGCCTAGATCTGGACTGTGGGTGGTGGGAGAACAAGGGCATGAAAGGGTCGCCCTGCCGTGAACTTTAAGTCTGTGCCCTGCTTGCAGTGAATTTTGGAACAAACAGTGAACAACTGCAGTGAGAACAGCATAAAAACTATGTGCCCTGCTTTGCAGAGATTATGGGGGAACCAGAGCTTAATGTGCCCTGCTACTATGTTGTGTGCCCTGCATCTTTGCAGTAAACATTTGGGAACAGATAAAACGAAGTAAGCAGCCCTGCCTGCTTTGAGATCTCAGTAATCAGAAATAATGTGCCCTGCTAGTAAAGTTGTGTGCCTTGCTCTTTACTTTGCAGTGAATTTGGGAACAGAAAAAGAGATTGGGGGAACCAGAATGTATTCAATGTGCCATGCTTCTTCTGCAGTGAACATCTGGTAACAGAATAAGACTAAGTTAATGTGCTCTGCTTTTTACAGAGATATGTGTGCCCTGCTAGTGTGTGCCCACATGCAGGGAACAGAAAGAGAGAGTAAGTATTGTGCCCTGCTTTGCAGAGATTGGGGGAACTGTCTGCACCAATAGCAGGCTGGGAAGAATGTGGGTCTGGAAGGCCTGCACAACATAAACAACTGCCTGCATCTCCAGTCCACTGATGTGGAGATGCTGTTCCGACTCAGATCAAATGCCCTGGGTCTGACAGCTAAGTGAGCACCCCAGGCCCAAGGCGACCATGGTGAGAATCTCCTATGGGGAAACAGCACGAAGGAGAACCCATCTCAGAAGATTGGTGGGGTTCTGCCACCAGTGCAAGGTCCTGATCACTGGGTCAGAAACCAGCACCAGCTGATCCAGTTCATCAGTGCACTGATCCCATTGCACCCACAGGGTCCATTAGTGAACCCTCATATGCAGGAGGGCTACAGGAACTGTGACTATAGCTGCTGCCATATGCCCCAATAAATGAAGGAATACTCTGGCGGATACCAGACGACTAGAGGATACTAGACGGGCTTGCGCTATCAAGTGCTCTGCTGCATCCCCCAGCAGGAAGGTTTTGCCCTGGGACAAGTCCAGAACTGCTCCTATATACTGGAAGCATTGGCACGGAGAGAGACAATAGTTTGGTAGGTTTATTGTGATCCTTAGGGCCTGGAAGAGCTGAAAGGTGCCTTCCAGGGTCTGCAGCATGAGATCCCTGGAGGGGCTGTGAGTAGTCAATCATCCAGGTAACCAAACATGTAAAAGCATCATCTCCTCAGAGCTGCAGCTACCACTGCTAGGCACTTGGTAAAGACCCGAGGTGCCGAGGAAAGACCAAAAGGGAGGGCCCGAAACTGAAAGTGGTTCCCCTGGAATCAGAATCAGAGGAAAGAGTGGAAGGCCAGAAAAACAGGACATGAAGATAGGCATCCTGCATGTCCAGGGAACAAGCCAGTCCCCGGAAAGGAGGGTGACAGCCCTGAGCGTAACCATCCTGAACTGCTTGTCACTCTATGCAGAGGTTCAAGCGGCTGAGGGTCAAGTTGGACTCGGGTCCCAGTCTTCTTGGGGATGAGGAAAAAGTAGCAGTAGAACTCCTTTCCTATTTGAGCTTGGGGAACGGGCTCTAAGGCGTTTTTGAGCAGAAGAGCCTGAATCTCATCATGAATGAGGGGGATATGGACCTGAGAGTGAGTGTGGGGTTTTCTGGAGGGAGCTCCAGAAACTCAAGGTGTGACCCCATTTGATGATCTGTAGCACTTACTGATCTGACGTTACTGTGCACCATCCGTCCAAATATAGGAAGAATCTACCCTGACCGCCTCTCCCAAGGCATCTGCTGGGGGAAGAGGAGTGTCGGGCAAGGAGTTGGGTAGAGGAACCGGGGGTGGGCAGAGTGGCTGCGGGTGCAAGGGGCAGTCGCTCCGACTGGCGGGGTGCTTGCCCTATGCTTAAAAGGTCCCTTTGGCTGTTGGCCCTTGGAAGGCTGGCAAGAGGACTGGTGAAAGGACTGATGTTAGGAAGACCTCGGTTGGGGCTGGTACATGGAATGCACCGACCTCAGGGCCTTGCCCGAGTCCTTGAGGCGGGAGGCGATATCATAAGCAACTCCCCTAACAAGACAGAGGCCCATAAAGGGGCATCCGCGCCCCAGTGGCGGCTGAGGGTTGAGTGCTGGACACCACACCTCGCTTCGCTGGCGACCAGTCGTGAGGAACAGACTCGGGCCACCGAGGGGCAGGAGGATTGAGCATCCGGGGTGCTCTCCTCCTTTGGAGAGATACCAGGGGTGTCTTAACACACCTAGCGTCCGAGAGAGCCGGTGGAAGCAACGACTCTCGGGGCAATGGCAGCTTCCATTGGGGGAGCTGGGGGACGGGAGGACGCCATCAGGCACTTGGCAGGGCGTGGGCCCATGTCTGGGCCAAGCCAAGCCGCCCCAGTGGGGAGGGACAAGGAAAAAAGCGGAAAAACCCTCGGCACTCCTAGTGACGCCACCCCAGCCTTCCAGTCTACATCATGGGCAGACCCGCTGTGCAGGTGCTCTGGGAAAAAGCCAGTAGGAGCCACCAAGAGGCACTCTAGGGGCAGACTCTGTGAGGGCTTGAGGGACACTGAGCGACCTGATTGAGAGGAATGACGAGGGTGAACAGGAGGGAAAAAAGTAATTAAAAAAAAAAAAAAAAAAGAAAGGGGCATCCATTATCTTGGCTTGTGCATCAGGGGCAAAACCAGACACCCCAACCCATGAGTGGCGGCAAATGCAGATCTCTGCTGCTGCCCACTGCCTGGAAATATCCACAGTGTCATATGCTGCCCTCAGCACATGGTTGCCCACATCCAAACTGGACTGTAAGAGTTGGACCAACTGCATTTTAGTGGAATCTTAAGGGAAGGTTTGAACCAAATCCCTCGCCTGATCCCAGAGGGCATTCTGATACTGAACCATATGGGTGAGGTATTTCTGTGCACAAATGGTCAGAGTGGGAGAGGAATACACCCGCTTGCCCAATTGGTCCAGCTGGCGAGATTCCTTGTTTGGAGGGTGGGTGCTGAGATGCCTGGGCTTCTTTTCTTAGTGCTGTCATGGCTGTGTTCATGACCACTGAGTCCGCCATAGGGTGTTCGACAAAGAAAGGTTTGCCCACTGGCACATGGTAAAGGCAATCCACCTTCTCAGCTAAGGCTGGGGTGGTTCCATGCCACCTTGGTATCATCATAAGAATCAATAAGAGCAGGGACCACCAAAAGGAGGATCTCCTTCTTCCGGAAGTAAATAACCAGATGACAGCGCTCTGGGTCAAGCTCCTCAGTCTCCCATCCCATAAGGGATTGGATATAGTGCATCACATAAAGAAAAGAGGGATCAATGGGGGAGACTTTGGGGGGTCTCCTTGGGAGGCTCCTGACCATCAGAGGAGCACCTCAAATCCTTAGACGACTCAAGGGGGGAGGAATCATCCCCCAATTGATAAGTGTCCGTGACTGGCATTTGAGGGAGACGGTCGTCCCTATATTGGTCCGAGGTCCCCTTGTGACCCCCTGAAGAAACCTGTGGTGCAGGGGTTGCCCGGTCTGGATCCCAAGGAGGAGGGTCCCAGAGTGGAAGAGAAGGCTGCCTGGGTGCATCCTCATCTTTCATAAAGGTCCTTCAGGTCATAAATAAGGCATTATAATCCACTGATGGAGGCGGATAGTAAGATGGATAGGGATACTGAGCAGGATGGAGGAGCCGGCGTAGAGTACCATGGCGTTGCTCCAGCAGACACCAGCTGGGGATCCCTGGGAGGGCTAGCAGACCATGGTTCTAGTACAAGCTGGGGGAGTCATCCAAGTAGGAGTTGGCGTAGAAACAGAAGACTTAGGCCCCAGAGACGAAGCTGGCACCAACGGGGCGGTTCCCCCAGAGGCAGGGGCAGAGGCGTCGCCTGTGTGGAGGAGGAGGTGAACACTTGCTCTGGGTGATACCTGGAAGGACTAGTGCCAGCTCTGGAGTTGGTGACCGATGGCAGTGCATTAACGGCCCCCAACGACCCGCCACCAGAGGTTCCAGCACCAGCAGAGCCACCTGGCTGAGAACTCGTGGGGATAAAGGGCCTGAGCATTAGGGGATGACAGGCAGGGAACAAAGTCCACTGCCCCGAAGAGCCACCACCAGTTACGGAAATAAGGGCAGGCGGCTGTACCACCGGCAACCCGGAGGGAGAGAGGACTGCCAAGAAAGGAGGGGCCAACCCCTCGTGGGATGAAGACCCAGAGTCGGAGGCCGACTGAAGACAGTCCCAGAGCTTGTCCTGGTGCTTAACTTCCCACGGGACTTCTCGTTCTGGGAAGAAGATGATACCCTGGAGGCTGGGGAAGTAGAGGAGCTTTTAACCTGAAGCTCCTTCTCCATCGCAGCCAATTTCTGCTGTAGAAGACAGCTTTGAAGGATCTTCAAGTGGTGTCTCTGTGTCACCTGGTTGAAGACCTGGCAAAGCTGGCAGGTTTTGGTGTCGTGGTTGGGGCCTGAGCAGGCAGGAAGAGGGACAGTCTTTGGTGGGTATCTGCTTGCCACAGGCACACTTCGTAGGCCGGTCAGAAGGTGAGGCTGGAGCACAAGACAAACAAGATGGAGAAAAATACTGAAAAGCTATATTACTACGAATTAAGAAAAATAAATCATGGGTAAACGCAAAGAAAACAGTGGTCAACTGAAGTAGGCATCCATGGAAGTCCGATGTGTACGAATCGATGATGGGAAAAGAACTGAGGCAAGTCTGGGGGACTGCCGCCTTTCTAGGATAGGTGGACGTCAGCGTGCTGATATCCCCTGCAACAGACTGCTAGCTAGTTTTCCATATGGTCCTGGTGGCTTCAGTCCTGCTGGTGTTGCTTACTGCAAGAGGATCCCTTGAAGTATGATCTTAGGGACCCTCAATGTCCAGAGAATGGAGAATGTGTTCTCCCTGTTTCTAGAAGGTAGCATCAGTGGCTGATTCAGATGGAACTCTTGACACCACTTTGGGAAGGAACTTCAGGTGTGAGTGGAGAAAAAACAATACAAGGCATGGATTTCAGACTCTCTGCAAACAGAGGTGATGGCCTCTAGAAAAGCTGCTTTCCAAGTCAAGAACTTTAACTCGCATATCACAAGGGACTCAAAAAGCTTGTAGGGAGCACATCCAGCTTATGGCTGATGTCATAGGGAGCCACTAGCTTCCTGATTGGGGGTGTTGTGTGTAAAATGCACTTTACAAACCTCTTGAAGAGTGGCAGCTGTGCCAGATAGAGGGTAACAACAGGCTCATGGTATGCAGAAACAGCACACAAGTGGACCTTGACTGTGGAATACTTCAAGCCAGCATCAGAAAGGTCCAGCAGGTACTCCACAACCTTGTCAGATGGGCACTGGGAGGGGTCTATGCAAGTTTAGGAGCACCAAAATGGAAAACCTTTTCCACTTGGCTGTTGAAGTCTTCCTAGTGGAAAGTTTATGGGTGGCCAAAAAAATTTCAGAAACCCTGTGAGATACTTTGTACCTGTTTACTTCTATCTCTTAAGGAGCCAGGCTAAACGATGAAGGGAGTGCAGGCTGGGTTGGACCAGGTAAGTCTGTCCTGTGTGGAAGGATCCTTGGGCTTGCTGATCATCTGTTCAACAGAGGAAACCATACTGCCGAGGCCAGCAGGGGCTACCAGTATCATTTTGCCCCTGTGCGTCACCAGTTTGAGCAAATCCATCTGCACTAGAGGGACTGGAGAAAATGCATACAGAAAAATAAACAGGTTACTCACCTGTAACAGTAGTTCTAGGAGTGGTATATGATGTACATCCACACTTCTAGCAGAGTTCCTTTCCCTTTAAGACCTGATGGAATCTCTTCAAGCTGGCTCCTCCCACCCATCCAGGTGGTTAACTCCCTCGGCACCATCCCGTGATGTTGGATCTTACCCGCTTCTCAGGGGAGGTCAAGCAGGTCAGTGTGAATGTACATCATATACCACTCCTAGAACTACTGTTACAGTTGAGTAACCCCGTTTTTCTAGGTATGTGGATATGATGTACAGATCCACACTTCTGGCAGACTCCTAGCAGTTCTCCTGGGAGGAGAGGGCAAGGTGCACACCCACTACTTAGAAAACAGAGACTGGAGAACTGAGGCCCCAAAATCAGCATCCGGGTGTGACTCAAGGATGATATGGTACTAGGAGATAAAGTTGTGTGCTGACTTCCAGGTAGCAGCCCTGCAGATTTCCTGGATAGGGACGTCCCTGAAAGCAGCCACAGAGGCAGTGGTATGACAGGTAGAATGAGCATTAAGCCCTACGGGAGGCTCCCTACCAGCCAACCTATAGCAGAGGTCAATGCGGAAACTACTTGCCAATCATTCACTTAGCTATCGGTCTGCCAGGTGCGGTTTTAAAGTAGATGACAAATCGCTGGAAAACCTGTCGCCGAACTCCAGCTGTGCACTTTTTATCATAGGCAAGTGCTCACCACAGGTCCGAAATATTGAGCCTGTGCTCAGCCTCAGAGGTGTGGTTGGTGAAATACACCAGGAGACTGATCACCTGGTTAAGGTGAAACCTGGACACAACCTTCGGGAGATACTTCGAGTTGTGGCAAAGGACAACCTTGTTCCAGTGGAAGACAGCGCAGGAAGAGTTTGTGGAGTTGAGAAGGGGCCTTAGACAAGTAGCATGCATGGCAACATTCTTGGAGGTGCTGCCTGTCTATGGCATGGGTGAGGCTAGGGTGCTCCACACCATAGGATTCAATCAGTGGTTGAAAAACTGGTACACAGCTCAGGGGTTTGGCTTCACTGGGGACTGGGGGTCCACCTGGAGAGATGCAGGTCTATACTGGCACGGTGGTCTGCATTTGTCCAGGAGGGGAACCAGGATCCTAGGTGATAGATTTAAATGCTTCATTGACAAGCATTTAAACTAGCCAAGAGGGGAGGCACTGGAAAGGAGCAGAAAATCCTAGCCCCCCCCCCAACCCAAAAAAAAAAAAAAAAAATCAGGGTAGTTAATGAGGTAAATGCCAAGATAGAGACATCAATAGGGAGAAGGGCAGGGGTAAATGGAGAAAATGACAAAGGCTGTAAGGACAGGGATGAGGCAAAAAGGGGTAAGGCAAACAAGAAATGGAGGGTAATGAGTACCAATGCCCGTAGTCTAGGTAACAAGTTCCCTGAACTGGTAGCCTTGATGGAAGAGGGATGCCTGGATATCGTAGCAGTCAAAGAAACATGGTACACAGAGAACCATAACTGGGATGTTAACATACCAGGGTACACAACCCACAGGAGAGACAGGGAGGGTAGAAGAGGGGGAGGAGCAGCTCTCTATGTAAGGGAAGGGATGAAAGCAACATCATAAGAGAGTAAACAGGGAGGACAGGAGGCACTGTGGGTCACCTTAGAAACTGGAAGTGGTACCACAATCCGCACAGGAGTTGTATACAGACCCCTACTTCAGGGGGAGGGAATGGACAAGGATATGACAGAAGGCATCCTTAGGACAGCAGAGAAAGGGGAGATATTGTTGATGGGGGAACCTGAATATGCCAGATGTTAACTGGAGCACTTTTGCTGCAGCCACATCCAAGAGCAGGGCCATTCTCGATGCCCTATAGGGGGCATACCTCAGACAGCTAGTGTTGGAACCCACTTGGGAGGGAACAATCTTAGATCTCGTACTCACAAATGGAGACGGTGACAGGATCTCAGATCTAGAAGTGGGTAGCCATCTGGGAACAAGTGACCACCAAATAGTGTGGTTCACGAAAAAACTCAGCTGCAGAGTCAAGCCATACAAAAGTGAGGGTATTGGACTTCAGGAGGGCTGACTGTCAAAATGGGAGAGTGACTTAGAAAAGCACTAGCAAACAGGCAAGAAGGAGGGTGGAGCAACAATGGGGAAACATCAAAACTGCCATCAGAGGCAAAAAGCTTTTGTGTGAAGCAAATAAATCAAAATGAAAGAAAAAGCCACTATGGTTCTCAAAAGAGGTGGCGGGGAAGGTTAGGGAGAGAAAAAGACAGCATTTAGGAAGTATAAGGAAACACAGAAGGAGCAGGACAGAAAACTGTACCAGTTAAGACAGAAGGAAGCAGAGAAGGCAGTCAGAATAGCAAAGGCACAAACTGAGGAAAAGATAGCCAACTCGGTTAAGAAGGGGGATAAAACCTTTCATAGGTACATTAGGGAGCGTAGAAAGACAAAGGGAGGGATAGTGAGGCTGAACAGAATGGACGGTAGGTGGGCAGAGAGGGACAGTGAAAAAGCAGGGATACTGAACAAATGCTTCTGCTCAGTATTCACAAGACAGGAGGAGAGGGAGGTACCTAATCCAATTAACAGAAGAACTCTGGATACGGGGGTCAATCCCAGTCCTTTCACAGAAGAAAGGGTTCTTAAAGAACTCCTAAAACTGAAGGTGGAAAAAGCAATGGGGCTCGACTGGATTCACCCCCAGAATTCTAAAAGAATTAAGGGGAGAACTAGTGACACCACAGACTACCCTTTTTAACAAATCATGGGAGGATGGTGTGGTACCGGACGACTGGAGGAGGGCAAATGTGATTCCCCTTCACAAAAGTGGGAGCAAGACAGAGGCAGAAAACTACAGATCTGTCAGTCTGACCTCTGTGGTAGGAAAAATGATGGAATCACTTCTGAAGAAAATAATTGAGTACCTAGAGGCCAGTGGGGCATAGGACCCAAGGCAGCATGGATTCACAACAGGAAGGTCATGTCAGACGAATCTAATCGATTTCTTTGACTAGGTGACCAAAGCAGTAGACCAGGGAGGGGCTGTGGACATAGCCTACCTAGACTTTAGTAAAGCATTTGACACAGTCCCACACAAAAGATTAATAAACAAATTAGCCAGCCTGGGAGTGGGTTCCAGAGTGGCAGCCTGGGTAAAACACTGGCTGGACAACAGGACACAGAAGGTAATAGTAAACAGAGTCCACTCTGAAGAAAGGGGGGTTACTAGGGGGTACCACAGGGTTCAGTACTGGGTCCAGTCCTTTTTAATGTCTTTATAAGTGATGCTGCAGTGGGTCTGGAAAGAAACATATGCCTCTTTGCAGATGACACAAAGATCTGCAACAGGACTGATACACAAGGCGGGGTGGAAAGGATTAGAAGGGACTTGGCAAGGTTGGAGGAATGGTCAGAAGTATGGCAGCTTGGATTCAATGCAAAGAAGTGCAAATAATGCACCTGGGAAACAAAAACCAGGGAAGAGTACACAATTAGGGGGAGAGGTAGTAACAATAACAAAATTGAGAGGGACCTGGGAGTAATCATATCTGATGACCTTAAGATTAGCAAGCAATGTGAGAAGGCAGTGGGGGGCTGGGGGTATACCGGGATGTTTAGGAGAGGCATCACGAACAGAAAAAGGAAGTTGTTATCCTCTCTACAGACAGTTGGTGAGACCCCACCTGGAGTACTGCGTCCAGTTCTGGAGTCCCCATCTCTGTAAGGACATAGACAGGATGGAGGCAGTCCAGAGGAGGGCAACTAAAATGGTGCAAGGTCTGCAAGAGAAGCCATACGAGGAGAGACTAAAGGAGCTTAATATGTATGCCCTTGAAGAAAGGAGGGAGAGGGGGAACATGATTGAAACATTTAAGTACCTCCGTGGAATCCACAAAGTCCAAGAGGGTAGCATCTTTCAGAAGGAGATATTTGTGCAAGAATAAGGGGACACAATTTGAAGATAGAGGGGGGACAGCTCAGGAGCAATATGAGGAAGTATTTTTTCACAGAGAGGGTAGTGGACGCAAGGAACCACCTTCCTGAGGAGGTTGTGGGGTCTAAAACTGTGGGAGAATTCAAGAATGCATGGGACAGACAAGGCAATTCTTGTGGGGGGCAGGAAAAAATAGAGTATTGGTTAACTAGGATCAGCAGCTTATCCAGTAGGTAGGGAAATGGGCAGACTAGGTGGCCCAAGCAGTCCTTACCTGCCGTCAAAGTCTATGTTTCGACCAAGCACCTGGAGCTCACTGATCCTTCTGGCTGACATGATAGCCACCAAGAAGGCAGTCTTCCACGACAGGTGAAACATGTCACACCTGTGCACTGGTTTGAATGGCTTGCCCATGAGCTCTGCCAACACCAGCAACAAGTCCCAAGGAGGTGGTGGCTCACACACTAGAGGGCAAATGTGGCCAAGGCCTTTGAAAAAGCACCAGACCACCTTCTCCTTTGCCACTGACAGCATACCAGGCCATGCCTGGTATGCATAGATGGCTGCCAGGTGTACCTCTAGGGTCATCGACCAAAGGCCTGACAGAGAGGGACCAAAGGTAGTTGAGAATGCTAACCACCAGACTAGATAAAGGGTCAAGCCCCCTTGCCCTGGCACCAAATGGAGAACTGCTTCCATTTGAAAGCATAGCATTTTCGTGTTGACTCCTTCTGAGAAGCCTAAACCTCGGTAAGGACATCTTCAGTGAGACCCAAAGTCTGGAACTCTAGCCACACAGGAACCAGGCTGTCGGGTGCAGGGACTGAAGGTCCAGATGGAATACCTTCTGAATGCAAGAGAGCAGATCCAAGCGGAGAGAAAGACGCCACAGAAGCTTGCAGCTGAGGACGAGGAGATCGGGGTACCAGAACTGGCGGGGTCAGTCCAGAGCCACTAGGATCATCCGTACCTTTTCCCTCCTGGTTTTGAGCAGCACTCTGTGGATCAGTAGAAAAGGAGGGAAAGAATACAAGAGGCCCAGGGCCTTGAGAAGGCATCTACCTGCAGTATTCCCCGATGAGAAGGGTGGGCACAATACAGCCTCAGCTTGGTTTTCTCCTTGGAGGCAAACGGATCCACCAGAGTGGTGCTCCACAAGGAGAAGAGACTGTGTACTACCTTTGGATGGAGAGACCACTCGTGAGACGCCTCACTCTCACGGTAGAGGGCATCCACCAACTGGCTGGAGATGCTGGCCACATGGATGGGCAGGAGATTGGTGTCCAAGCTGAGCACGAGGGTCCAGATGTGGAGAGCTTCCCTGCACAGAGGAAGGGGAGTGCGTCCCACCCCGTTTGTTCAGGTAGTACATGGTCGTGGTGTTGTCCATCTGGACCTGAATGACCTGACCCTGAATGTGTGGAGCAAAGGCTGTCTGCGCCAGCTGAACTGCCCAAAGCTCCAGCAGGTTGATATGGCATCCGGACTCCTTGGGGGTCCACAGTCCATGGACTCTCTGCTCCTGCAGGTGGGCACCCCAGCCCATCAGGGAGGCATCAGTCATGATGGTACTGTCGGCCCCGGGTGGACAAATGGGATTCCTCCCTGCATATGTTCCGGTACTAACCGCCAGTGGAGGGTGTCCCACATCAGCTAGGTCACAGTGAGCAGCTGGTCGAAGTGGACCTGGCACAGCGACCACTGATGGGCATGCTTCCACTGCAGAGCATGCATTCTCCACGGGGCACAATGGACCATGCTGGTGCAAGGCGCCATGTATCCCAGGAGGCACAGGAAATCCCGAGCAGGGCGCAACTTCCCAACCCGAAATGATCGGGCAAAGGAGGAGAGAGCCACCAACTGGCCCTTGGAAGCCAAGCCTTGGCTCCGCACAAGTTGAGCTCTGCCTCAAGGAGATGCATCATCTGCAAAGGTATGAGCTCTTACTTGGCCTCATTCACCAGGAGGCCAAGGGACAAGCAGGTCTAGAGGACTAGGTCCCTGGACCGCTCCACCTTCTCCGTGGAGGAACCGCTATAAGCCAGTCATCCAGGTAGGGGTATACCTGGACTCCTTGGTGTCTCAGGTAGGCTGCCACCACTGCAATACACTTGGTGAAGACTCTAGGAGCGGAGGAAAGGCCGAAGGGCATGATCTGGAACTCGAGAATCCCCTCTGCATGGAACCGCAAAAACTGGCAGTGGGGTGGATGGATGGGAATGCAGAAGAACGCGTCCTGAAGATCCAGAGAGCAGAACCACGTGTTCTGCTCCAGAGGTGGAATGATCTGAGACAGAGTGACCATCCTGAAGGTGCGTGACCAAAGAAATCTTTTCAGTCATGCAGATCTAAGATGGAGCACCAGCTCCCCATCCGCTCTGGGACCAGGAACATAAGAATGTGCCAGCAGAAACAGATGATCTGGTCTATCAACATCTGCTTGAGTGTGCAGCTACGTAGGAAATACCTGGAGAAAAACCATGGGCTTACTGGAGGATCCAGGACTTAAGCCACCACCCGCTTCTGAAGAAGCTGGGCAATGTCTTCCTAAAGGGCTGATAACATGTCGGCGACACCATGTCTTCCCATGGGACACGAGCTCAACAAGGCGGGTAAGCCTTGCACTCTAGATGCAGATCCTGGCCGACCACCTCGAGGACCCATGTGTCCGTAGTGACAGCGGACACGGTGGAAATGAAGTGGTGGGCCGAATCCCCATGGGAGGACCCAAGGGAGACAGGACGGGTATGGGGGAGGCACCCACCATCCTGTCACTGGGCAGGCTTAGAGGTGGAGGGGGAACTGGCTGAAGATGCAGCGGGACCTCGACCACTGGACTTGTGGATGACCGAAGCAACGGATTTCGGTCGAGGACACCAAGCCTGCACCTACTGCCCAGAGAGGGGCCCAAATGGCTTCTTTCTTTGAAGCATTGGAGCCCTTGGGATCCCTCTGGGCGGAGGTGACAGAGTCCAGGGTGGCACGGGACTTCTCAGTGCTAATTAGGTGTCCTTTCACCCCTGGCCTGAACAAGTTGGTGCCCAAGAAGGGGACATCTGCCATCTTGTGCTGGGTATCTCCCTGTAAAGGTAGAGATCCACAGCTAAGCCCTCAGATACTGTCTGCAATAATGCTTTCTCTTGATATGAAGGTAGGCATCCTTCATATCCAGAGATCAAATCCAGACACTGTTTGTAACAGGGGAATCGAAGTTTGCAGGGAGGCCGTGCAAAACTTCTTGCATTCTATGTAGAGATTTAGGCCTCTTAGATCTAACACTGGCTTGAGATCTGTCCAGTTGAAACCAAGAATACCATCTCATACAAATACCAGTGGCAGCTGCCCTGGCATGATGCATCAGAAATATATTTATTTATTTTTAGTTTACCGGGTAAGTGCCATTAGCCAAGACATGACTATTTTCAGGCGTGACCAGGGAGAATTACAATAAGCAGGGTGAACAATGGAATACAATTGATTTGGCGTATAGACGTATTACAGACAAAGCTAATCAAGGTTATACAAATACACGATAGGTAAAAATCAACATTAAAGCACGGTTTTACAATCACTTAATTAGCAAGCAGGGTGAGCAATGTAATACAATAGATTAGGTGTAGATGCCGAGCATAGCAAATGTTTGCCTACTTCAGCCCCAGAATTAAGATGGTTAATTAAGTCATTCTTGGCATTTCTTTCTGGAACAGCCAAAGCTACAGCTTTGGCAGCCTTCCATAGGCTATTCTGATACTTGATCACACAGACCTGGTAGCTTGCAATATGAAGGCCTAGTGAGGCAGAGGCATATGTACTCTAGCCCATCACATCTAGCCTTCTGAATTCCTTATCGGGGGCAGAGTACTCATGAGTTTCAGTGCCCTGGTTCTATTATGGGCAACCATCCTAACAAGTGTTTCAGGCTGGTTGGCATAAGGCTGCTTTGACAGCAGGAGCAGGGTACCGCTTGTCAGTCTTTCTAGGTACAACTGGTATTGAATTTGGTGTATACCCTGCAGCAAATGTGGCATCCTCCAATATAGGGTAAACTGGAGGAACAATGATGGGAGGGAGAACATGGGACCTCCAAGAAATCCATCAGGTTCTTCTCAGTGGAGTTTTCTTCCACAGCAAAGCCCACTGCATTTGCTGCATCACAGTTTGGAAGGTAGGTTCTTCAGGAGACTTGGGTGTATACACCACAGAATCATCACTACAAGAAGATACAGTGGAGCAAGAGTGTGCTATATACTGTTCTCCATAATCCTCCTCTATTATGAGGTCTGGATGATATTCCTCCTCATGGATGTCCCACTCCCAGACTGCAAACCTGCCTTCCAAGGCTATCCAAGGATAATGGTGTACTTATCCACACATTCTGGCAGAATTCCTAGCAGTTCTCCCGAAGGAGGGAAGCAAGGTGCACACCCACTACTTAGGAAACAAAGATGGGAGAACTGAGGCCCTAAAACCAGCATCCCGGCATGACTCTAGGTCGATGTGGTAATGGGAAATGAAGGCGTGTGCTGACCTCCGGGTAGCAGCCCTGCAGATTTCCTGGATAGGGACATTCCTGGAAGCAGCCACCGAGGCAGTGGTATGGTGGGTGGAATGAGCCCTTAGCCCAGTAGGAGGCTCCCTACTCACCAACCAATAGCAGAGGTCAATACAGGATATAATCCACCTGCCAATCGTCCACTTAGCTGCCGGTCTGCCGGGTGCAGCTTCAGCGTGGGTGACAAATAGCTGGCAAACATCTCCCTGAACTCCAACCATGTGCTCCTTTATAACAGGCTAGTGCTCGCCACAGGTCCAATGTACGGAGCCTGTTCTCGGTGCCTCCGAGGTGTGACTGGTGAAGTACACTGGAAGATTAATCACCTGGTTAAGGTGGAAAGTCTGACACAACCTTTGAGGGGAACTTTAGGTTGGGGCACAGCACAACCTTGACCCTCTGGACAACAAGGTACAGAGACTCCACCAAGAGCGCCTGGAGCTCAATGATCCTGGCTGACGTGATAGCCACCAGGAAGGCGGCGTCCACAACAGGTGTGACATCTCACAACTGTGCATACATTTGAATGGCTTGCCCATGAGCTTTGACAAAACCAGCAACAGATCCCACGGTGGTGGTGGTTCACGCATCAGAGGGGAAATGTGGTCAAGGCCTTTAAAAAAACACACCAGGCCACATTCTCCTGCACTACTGACTGCTGACTGCCCCACACCCAGTAAGCAGAGATGGCTGACAGGAGTACCTTAAGCGTCATCGACCAAAAGCCTGACTGAGAGAGGGACCAGAGATAGTTAAGGATGCTAGCCACCGGACAGGACAAGGGATCCAGCTCTTTGCCTTGACACCAAATGGAGAACCTCTTCCATTTGAAGGCATAGCATTTTCTGATAGACTCCTTCTGAGAGCCTCTACAATGTTGAGGACATCTTCAGAGAGACCCAAAGCCTGGAACTCTAGCCGCTCAGGAACCAGACTGTCAGGAACAGGGATTGAAGGCCTGGGTAGAGTACCTTCCCCTGATTGATGGAGAGCAGGTCCAGGCATAGAGGAATATGCCTCGGTGTCCTGCTACAGAGGCTGAGATCATCAGGATACTAGAACTGGTGTGGTCAGTTCGGAACCACCAGATCACCTGTGCCTTGTCCCGATGGACCTTCAGCAGCACTTTGTGGATCAAGGGAAAGGGTGGGAAGACACAGATGAGGCCCAGGGCCTTGAGAAGGCATCCCCCTGTAGCATTCCCTGCTGAGGGGGGCAGGCACAAAACGGCCTCAGCTTTGTTTTCTCCCTGGAGGCAAACAGGTCCACCAGAAGGATGCCCCGATTGGAGAACAGGCTATGCACTACCTCGGGATGGAGGAACAACTTGTGAGATGCCTCGCCCACCCAGCTGAGAGTGTCCTCCAGCTGGCTGGAGATACCAGCCACATGGATTGCCAGGAGACTATCCTCCAAGCTGTGCACAAGGGTCCAGATGTGGAGAGCTTCCCTGCACAGTGGAAGGGAAAGCGTCCTGCCCTGCTTGTTGAAGCAGTACATGGTCGTGGTGCTGTCAGTCTGGACCTGAACCACCTAACCCGAAGTGCGGAGCAAAAGCGGTCGGCGCCAGCCGACCCGCCCTGAGTTCTATCAGATTGATGTGACATCGGGACTCCACAGGGGTCCACAGCCCATGGACCCTCTGATACCACAAGTGAGCTCCCCAGCCCATGAGAGGCGCGTCAGTCATCAGGATGACCATCGGCTCCAGACGGACAAATGGGATACCCTCCTGCAGATGTTCTGGGACTAACCACCACTGGAGCGCGTCCCACATCTGTTGCGTCACAGTGAACAGCTGGTTGAAGTGACCCCTGCAATGAAACCACTGGCTGGCTGGCTCCCACTGCAGGGAGCGCATTTTCTAGTGAGCCCAACGAACCATGCTGGTGCAGGCCATCACGTAGCCCAAAAGTCACAGGAGGTCCCTGCCCAACCTAAAATAATTGGGCAAAGGAGGTAAAAGCCTCTGCCCTGTCCTCTGGAAGCCAACCTCTGCCTGGTGAAGAGAATCAACTGCGAAGGTATGAGTTCCGATTTGGCCTCACTGACCAGGAGGACCAGAGAGATGCCAGTGTGGAGGGTCAGGTTCCTGTACTGCTCCACCTCCTGCCTGGAGGGAACTGCGATGAGCCAGTCATCCAGGTAGGGGTATACCCGGACTCCTCAGTGCCTTAGGTGGGCAGCCACCACTGCTATGCATTTGAAGACCCTGGGGGCCCAGAGGACAGGCCGAATAGCATGGCCTGAAACTCATAAAGGGATCCCTCTTCTCAAAAGCGGAGGAACAGTTGGTGATACTGACGGATCAGGATGTGGAAAGCAGAGGAACCGCCAGGTGAGACAGACAGATCGGGACATGGAAGAACACATCCTGAAGATCCAGAGAGCAAAACCATATGTTTTGCTCTAGGGATGGTATGATTTGGGACAGAGTTACCATCTTGAAGGTGCGGGACCTGATGAATGCATTTAGGTCATGCAGATCTAGACTGGGGCGCCATCCCCCCCATCCATGTGGGTACCAGGAAATCCCTGGAGATGAACCCTGGTTGCGGGGGTGTCAGAGATCAGCCCCACTACCTCCTTGCTTAGGAGCTGGGCAATGTCATCCCAAAGGTACATCGACTGACACCATGTCCTCCCATGGGGTGCAGGATCAGCTGAGTGGGTATGCCTCAAACCCAGAGGCAAACCCTGGCTGACCACCTCGAGAACCCACATGCCTGTTGTAACAGTGGACCAGATGGAAAGGAAGGGGCACAGCCAGCCCCCCACTGGAGGACCCAGGGGGTTCAGGACAGGAGAGGGGAGGGCACCCCCCATCCAGTCACTAGGCAGGCTTGGAAGCGGAGGAGAGCTCGGTTGAGAGACCACGCCCACCGGGCTTCCTGACGACCGAGGCCACGGACTTGGGCTGAGGGTGCCAAGCCTGCTGCTGTCCAGCCTGAGCTGGGCAGGTTTCACTGCAGGGGCACAGGCAGGCCAAAAGGGTTTCTTTTTAGGCTGCTTAGAGCCCTTAAAAGTCCTTCTAGGCAGAAGTCACAGAGTCCAAGGTGGCGTTGGACTTTTCAATCCTGGGGAGGTGCCCATCCACCACAGGACCGAACAAGTCAGTCCCCAAGAAGGGCACATCTGCCAACTTGTGCTGCATATCTGCTGTGAAGGTGGAGATGCACAGCCAAGCCCTGCAGCGCATGGCAACCACAGTGGCCACGGATCAGGCACAAGAGTACCCAATGCCCATGGCCGTCTGGAACCATTACTTTACAACAGCACGTCCCTGATCCCGCAACTGCTTAACGAAGGTCTGCAGGACAGAGGGGAGATGGGGGAAGCACCTCATCCAGGGACCCCACAAAGGCATGCGAGAAGTGGGCTATCAGAAGGGCCGAGCTCATCTGCTGAAGGCTGAGCGGAGAGGCAACATACACTTTTTTCGCCATGTGGTCCAACTTCTTGTACTCCTTGTCGGGGTTTTTTTCCACATCCCTGACACTGCCCATGTTCTGAAAACAGAGTGGGCAATGAGCCCCTCAGCCAAGGAATGCTCAGTGAATCCCAACAGGGATCTGGTAAGGACCACATACTTGCAGACCATCTGGGCCGATGGAGCAGGACAAGATGCCGGATGCTGCCACAGCACCACGGCAGGACTGAGGATTGCATTCTGGACCAAGAAGGCCTCCATGGGGGTATCCCTCCAGTCAAGAATCTCGGTAAGTGGGTACCATTCCCACTTTTGGATGGGCTTCAGTTAGAGTGCCGTCGACTCAGTTATCTGACGGAGCAGGCTGATAAAGGAAATCGGGCTCTGGTCCGTAGATAAGTCCCCCACCCACTCCATGTCTACTGGCCGGGAAAGGAGGGAGGATGCCTCATATTCTGAGGAATCATGAAACAGCAGTCGCCCGCCCGAGTCCCCACTCACCTGGCGAGGGCAGTCTGGGGTGAAGGTGACAGACAGCCGATAGGGCAAGCCCTTGCTTGGCTGGGCATCCTTCATTGGCTGTTTGGATGGCGTCTCCACAAGGATCCGCGAAGAGGCTGGCGTGGGCTGAGCTGGGACCATACAAACCAGCTCCTGCCAGGATGGGATCTGCTGCGGCTCCAGCAGTACACTGAAAGAACCACCAGGGAATCCAGAATCAGCTTGATCCAGGTCAGCCAGAGCTGCTGCCACGTGTGTTCCTTGCAGCACCGACGAAACTTGTGCCAAGCCTGTCCTCGCAAGAGGACGAGTAATAGCGGTGGCGCCGCTTGCCTGTGGGCCTAGAGCGTGAGCGCTCTGAATGATGCAGGCTGCCAGAGTCCGGGTTTCTGCAGCGGGACCTCGACTGGAACCACTAGAGGGACCGGCGGAAGGTCTCACAGGAGGCCGTTGAGGACCGAGCCCTGTCCAGGTTTGGAAGTTCCGAAGTGGGGAGCGGCAGAAAAGAGGACTGCCCCGTTCCCCCCCCCAGGAAGGTCAGGACTGGATTCCTGGACAAGGAGGTATCAACCTCCCCGGTAGACAGTGTCAGACTGGGTTGAGAAAAATCTCAGCCAAATGGCCCGACGGGGAGATTGTGGAGTCAGCGACCATTTTCGAAACATGAGACGAAGCTAAGTGTTCCATCAAAGAGCGGGAGTCGGGAGGCCAGTGAGCACTCCCGATTCCATGAACGTCAGCGAGACCGCTTCTTGGTCTCGTTCTCCTTTTTCATTTTTTTGGACTTAGAGCCCATGAGACCCTGCCCCAAAGTGGGCAGAGACTGGCACAAGTCCTTGAAGACACCTGTAAACAGAATGACCACAGAGAGCAGCAAAAAAGCCGAAGTCAAGGAGGTACCGCGGCCTCCTCAAAATCCGCAAGTTGCTCGGCGGCCCCCGCAACCGCAGAGACTACCCAACAAACATCCTTTGAATGAAAGGGTGGATCCCTGTCATCCGGATGGCCAAGGAATAAGCAGACTTTGCGATGTTTGAGAGTTGCCGGTGTGACGCTTGGCCATCTAGTTATGATTACTGTATGATATTGGTATTATAAATACATGGTCTGTATGAAAAAAAAAAAATCAGTGTGTTAGAGATTTGGCCTTTAAATTACAAGGTCAGGAGCTGACACCACAGGATGTCATTAAACTGACCAGGGGAACCAGTAAATTACCTTCCTTCCAGAGGGCATTTTATTACCTTTTTATGACATGCTCAGGCTTTTGAAGTTAAAACTAAATCTAAAGTTTATGATGTTGGGAAAGAAATGTAATTTGGCTGTTCCTATCAAGTTTATCACCTAAATGACAAATGCTGGGATTGCTAAGATCAAAGAGAAATATTTAATAAAAAGAATTCCTAAATATGACTTCTTTTATTCTTCTGCTGTTCCATTAATTAAAGATACCTCCGGGTAGAAAGTATGTTAGAATTAATTCTGAGGGAAGGTCTAGCTGACCTCATCCAAAAGGGGGGTCGGGAAAGACAGAAAAAATACATGTAAACACTGTACATGAAATTATACCATTTTGGGCTCTGAAGAAATAAAGTTCTCTAACTAAAAGAGCACTTGGATTTCTCCGCCCACATTGACTCCCTACAGAAAAAACTTCACCCTAAGCTAGGCGCATCTATAATGGCAATAAGCGCTGCCTACCAACCTCAGCCAGGAAGGAATTAGTGCACAAAATGATTCTTCCTATTTCTGACTACGGAGCGTGGTCTACAGCGCAGCTCCCCAATCCACCCTGGCCAGCTTGGACCCCTCTTTCATTCCTTCTGTCGGCTCATCCTAGAATGCCCCCCACCACCACTGCAACCTATACCGACCCTAGCTCTTCCTCGCTGGAGTCCAGAAGGCAACTCCAGTGTGCTCAATCTCATAGCCAAACACTGGACTAACTCTCTACCCCCCATCTCAGCTCCGTCTTGTCAACACAACCCCCCCAGGCATACTCCCTGAGATGCTCAGATTCAAAGCTACTACAAGTCCCTTTCATGCGCACATCAAAGGGCCAATCTGCCTTCAAATACCGACTCCCCAAACTATGGAATGACCTCCCTGTTGGAATTAGGCGCTCCCCCACCCCAAGGCACCTGAAACCTCTCCTCCAGGCCCACTTCTCTGTCATATGCAACTGCAACCTACAGCCCAGACCTGCTACCACGTGGCACCGTAATGTGCCCTGAACTGTACAAATGACCAGTACTTACTATAATTAACTGTATATCTACTGTCACTGTCTTATGCCCTGCGGTCATAGGCCCTAACTATGACAGTGCAAATATGTACTCTAATAGCAACTATGTACTCTGTCTCCAAGTCTAAACTTGTAAGTCACAAATGTATGTCTAGTCCAGCATGTAACTATTCTGGACCTGCTGTAATCAAGCGCCACGATCTTCACAAATGTCCAGTAACTCACTATAATTGTTGTATACCTATTGTCACTGTCTGAGATGCCCTGCAGTCATAGGCCCTACTGTGACTTAGCAACTATGCACTCTGATCTTTAGGTCTAAACTTGTGCATCTCTAACTAATGTGTTAGTCCAGCCAGTAACTATTCTGGATCTGTTACAATCACCCTATACTACTCGGAACCTGTTAAAACACCTTTGTCTGTGCTCCTACTTGTATTGAATGTAACCCCCAGGTCGCATCTGGAAACGAGCGGTCCCCGCTCAGTATGCTTATCTGGTAAATCTCTTAAATAAATAAATAAAAGGTTATAGATAGAAAGCAATTACGTCTTTTGCAGTAGGAGTGTTTGTTCTGAAACTTCCTTTTTGTTTCATAAGATTGTAAGCTGTATAATATATTGTTCTGTATTTTGTCTTACTAGGTTTACTTTTTTTTTTTTAGTAAAGAACATTTTCTTTGAAAGATTGCCTGGGTGTCTGTCAGTTCTTTTTGCATGTGACGTATAGGTGGTTAAGTCTGCCAACTGTTCCAACAGCTTGACAGTGTTACTGAGCTTGGGAAAGAAAGTAAGAATATACCCAAGGTCTCTTACAGTGTTTTAAGGGTTCATTTTGGAGACCTGGCTTGGTGCCCCTGGCAAAAGATTGTACTGCAGTCCCGAAGAGGGTACATATCTGAGCCTGTACATTGAGTATGCAAGCATAAGGTTCACAGTTTGAATCCCTCCAGAACTCAAGGCTAAAGGTGATTCGGACCCAAAGCAGACAGGAGGGTTACCCTGTCTGTTACCTGTTCACACTACTGCACTCTGAGGTTGGCACTGTGGGAGCAGAGGGCCTGACCTGCGGAGTGCGTTTGTGACAACCAGGAGAAATGAATGGCAATGAATGCAAGCCCGAACATTGTGCTTGTGGCCCAGGCAGTAGACACATGAGAGTACAGATCCGATCACGACATTAGTTGCCCACAACCGCATTTCCAGAACCTGGAGTGGACTTCGTATCATCCATATCGGCAGCGAGAAGTAACTGAAAAAATGAAGACAAAAGTTTGTTTATTTTAGAGGTATAAGGAGGGAACCTTCTTTCAGCAAAAAGGAAGAACTGGGGTCATTGGGCGGCGCTAGGGGAGTTACCACCCAGGTGGGCTGGACAAGCCAACTTGAAGACTTTCTGGCAGGATCACTGCCAGAACATGTGGATAAGTACACCATATCCACGTCCCTAGATCCTACCTTTCCAAGAGAAGGACAATGTGTCTCATCAGAAAACTCCAGGCCCTGGAGTGAGCGAGCAGAAAAGTGGCAGTTCTGTGTTGAGCAGGGATGGAAAAAGATCCAACTCTGGATGATCTCACCTATCGAACAGGTCTTCTATGACTGGGGTCAACAGTTCCAACTCGTGCCCCCTGGACTGTGACCTGTTTAGTCTGTCTCGAACTCTCGTAACAAGCTCAACAAGCAATGATGGACACCGTGTAAAAAGGAAAATAGTGTGGCACACCAAAGCAGAGTTATTATCAGAATTTAACTGTCTAGGTAATGTTCGAGTCCCCCAAGAACCCGACAGGAAATATTTGGTTTCGGGAGCTGTAAAACCCGTCGCCAAGACAGTTGTTCGATGTGACTCCGTCAGTCAATAGACATTCAGCTAGGAAGCGGTGTCCAGAACACAGAAAGAATGCAAGTGGCAGGTTTTATGTTATGTTGGAAGCCGTCTCTAAGTTCATGTTAATCGGAGACTTGCCTGGGGCCTCAGGTGCGGGTGGACAAGGCAGCTCAGCCTTATAGGCCTCAAAAAGTTGCAGGCCGCGGAGGCTCACTCCCCTCCCGCCCTCCCATCCCCTTTCCATTAGAAAGTAAAGATCACAGTACCGTCACACAATAAAGCCAGTTATGCAAGGTTTCTCCCTGTTCGGCTTCCTGGCAGTGCATTAGTTCTTCCTCCCACTTGATGCAGTCCATTGCCACCTCTGGACAAGTAATGTCCTTTGTTCCTTTGCCCTCTCGGCGGATAATGAGTCTTGCTGGATAGATCAAGGCAAAAGGCAATCCTGTGTGCTCAGTCGCCCTTCTCCCTTGTTGAGCCTGTTAGTATGCTGTTCCACTGTTTCTTCCAATGAGTTAAAGGTCTGTTGAGATGATTCAGTTGAGCTGTGACATTTTCAAATTCCGAAGACATCCGAGTGGACAAATTATATTTTAGATCATTAATCAGCTTTTCTAATGAATTATATACTGTTCCATTGTCTTGTGGTTTCGTTGCGTTCATAGCGCATTGCTCCTCTATCCCCACTTTAGAGGCGGCCCATGTGGTTGGCGCATCGGGTCCCTGCAGCTTCTGTCCTTCCGACGCTGATTTAAAACTCAATTGCGACTGTTTCTTCAACATTTTTATGGAGAGGGATTAAAGACAATCTTTGCTATTAGAAAATTTACAAGGGCACTATTGTAAGGATGCCAACAGATTTGGGTAGATTGCAGCGGTGCTCCAAGATTAAGTGTCCATTTTGGATGTTGGCTAGGCCACACCACTGTTTAGTTTGTCTGCCAAGACATTTCGGGCACCTGAAACATGGACTGCCAACACTTCTAGACTGTGGTCTAGAACCCAGAACCAGATCCTCATTACTTCTCTGCACAGGGGGTATGAATGGGTCCCCCTTGCTTGCTGATGTAGTCTGTCTGCACCAGCAGAGGGCCCTGGGACAGGCAGTCCTGAAAGGCTTGCAGGCTGTAAAGAATGGCCCTCATCTCTAGGACGATTATATGGAGGGAACTCTCCACAGCAGTCCAAGTGCCCTGGGTGATATCAGGGCTCAGGTGAGCACCCCAGCCCATTCCTGAAGCGTCGATGGTGAGAATCAGATGAGTGGAGGCAATCACGAAAGGAACACCTTTGAGCAGATTGTTGGGTTCCATCCACCACCGAAGCACTTTCTTTCCCAGTGAAGTTATGAGAACCCTCTGTTCTAGATCGGTGTGTTGATCCCATTGGACCCTTAAAGTCCATTGGGGGATCCGTATGTGTAGCCTTGCCAGTGGAACCATGGCAAAGGCTGCAACCATGAGGCCCAGCAGCAGCAATGTCCTGGCTGTGACATACCGGTTGCTGTAAAGGAGCTGGGCCTGTTCCATGATGCATTCTGCCCTGTCTTGGGGTATAAAGGCCTCCCCCTGGGCCATGTCCAGTACGGTTCCTAGGTACTGAAGACACTGACAGAAGGTCAAGGCTGATGTGCGCAAGTTGACCGTAATCCCCAGGGCATGGAACAGTGGTCTGGTACATGCTAGGGTGTGAGAGTTGCTCCTCGGACTGAGCCTTGAGCAACCAGTCGTTCAGGTAAGGGAAACGGACAAGTTCCTCCTTCCTGAGGGCTGCCCCCAGCACTGCCAAACATTTGGTAAAGACCTGTGGTGCAGATGACAAGCCAAAGGGCAAGGCTCTGAATTAGTGATGCCACCACTCTCTCTCCCCCCCAGAACATGAACCTGAGATACTGCCTGTGGGGAACGCAGATCTTTGCATGCAGGTATGCATCCAGCACAGTTCAGTGGGGTCACGTAGAGCCAGTGGCAAGGGGGGGGTGTTATGGTAGTGGGTTGGGCAACAGCTACAGGAAGCAGGGAGGAGGAGCAGATGGGGGGGTGGTATGAGGGTGGAATCTGACAGACCAGCCACAGGTGTTAGAGAGGAGTAGACAGGGCAAAGAAGAGGGAACAAACAAGGTTCAGGGAAGGCACAGGGGTCCATTGGCAAGGAGGAAGGAGGCGGGGATCGAGCCAGGGGACAGGGCAATAGCAGTCAACAGGAGGGTGAAAAGGATAAAGGAAGGAAGATCATCATTCTGGGGGACTCGATACCTAAGGGTGTAAGATGGGGGTGTAGGGGCGCCAGGAAAAGCAGCATTTGTGTGGAGTGCATGCCAGGCATGACGGCAAGTAGAGTGGGACAGCATATTAACAGGTGTGTGGGGAGGGTTGAGGAAAAACCACATCTTACGACCTGGAGGGAAGAAGAGTAGAAGAGGTGCAGGATAGCTTCAAGGAGGTGGGGCAACTATGCAGTATAGGGGGAAGCTCTGTACCATTCTCTGAAATTCTCCCAGCACAAACAGCGAGTACAACCAGGAAGCAAAGAATCGCAGACTTCAATAAATGGCTCGGGGAATGGTGTGGGTCGATGGGGTATGGTTTGGTGTGGGGTGGGGAGCAACAAGCAGAAGAACACGGACCTGTACACGCTGGATAGGCTGCCACCTTAGCAGGGAAGGCTCACAGGTGCTGAAGCAGAAGTTGGGATAGTTCATTAAAGTGAATTACAATTTAAACTAGCTAAGGGGGGGGGGTGCGAAGGGGTGAGCTGTCACCAGGAAAGGGGGTCCTTTGGACCTCCCCCCCACAGCAGGGCAGGAGCCAAATTCAAATAAGAGAGGGGATATTTGGGGGGGGGGGTAAAAGGCACAGAGGGGATAAGATCACAATGGAGTATGGTATCATTGAATACTAGGAGTCTGGGGAACAAGATGGCAGAGTTGCAGGCAATGATGGCAGAAGGGGAGGGTAGACATAGCTGCCATCGCAAGACATGGGCAACCCAACACCATAACCTGGACCTAGCCATCCCAGGAGTCAAGATATACTGGAAGGACAGGGATAAGGGGAAAAAGGGAGGGGGGGTAGCCATCTACATGAAGGAAGTGATAATGTGTAATACGGAGGAGAGGGAGGAAGGCAGGTCAGAAGCCATTTGAGTGCAACTACACACCCCAATGGGTAGACAGGTTAGACTGGGGGTAGTACATAGGCCTCCATCTCAGGAGGAGATTGATAGGGAACTGGGAGAACAGTTAAGCTTAGTGGCAAAGGGAACACTGTGGTGGCTGCAGACTTTAATCTGCCAGGGGTGCATTGAAACACCCTGGCTACCTTGTGTGCCAGGAAGCAGGTCCTCCTGGCAACCTTCCAGGACAGCTTTCTGGCACAGAAGGTAACTGAGCCAATTAGGGAGGGGAACATTCTGGACCTGGTGCTGGCAGACGGAGAACAAGTCAAAGATGTTGGGGTGGACGATCCCTTGGCGGGAAACTACCCCCACACAGTGTGGTTCACACTCAATCTAGGCAAGGAGCAGCAACTAGAAAGACTAAGGTCCTGGACTTCAAAAGGGCAGACTTTGGCAGGATGGGTCATATACTAGAGTGGCACATAGCTAGCATCCACCCTAACATGGACACCGAGCATAGATGGGTAATCATCAAGCTGAACATGGTTGAGGCCACTAGCACACGTGTGAAGAGCCAGAGTAAGAAAACTAGGACCAAGAAGCCAAGCTGGATGAACAAGGGGGCCTTTAGAATCTATAAAATATCCAACAGAGAGGAAGACTGGGAGGAATACATGAGGTAATCCAGGGTGGTGAGTATACTAGTAAGGGAAGACAAGGCATCCAGAAAACTGAGGCTAGTGCAGGGGATAAGAGAAGGTGAAAACGATTTCTTCAGGTATATATGGGAGAAGAGAAAGATCAAGGATCAGACTGTTATGATCAAGAATGGCAGTCGGGTGGAAAAGGAAGCAGAGCAGGCAGAAGTACTCCACAGTACTTCTGTTCTGTATTCACTAGGGAGAGGATAGGGTCCGTACTAAGGGAAGGGTGGGGTGGGAGCAGGGGAAGGTGGTCATGGACTGAGTAATCACACAGGAAAGGGTGATAGAGGGTCCTTAAGTCCCCGAGGGTAGATAAGGCACCTGGGCCTGCCAGAGTTCATCCTAGAGTCCCAAGAGAGTTGGCAGAGGTCCTGTCAGGGCTGCTGGCAGACCTGTGTTCAACACCTCTCTGTATACAGGTTGCATGCCGAAGGACTGGAGGGTAGCTCATGCGGAGCCCCTCCATAACAGTGGGCCCAGGGACGAACCAGGGAACTACAGACCAGTCAGCCTTACCACAATCATAGGAAAGCTAATGGAGGTCATCCCCAAGGAAAGGCTGGTAAAATTTCTGGAGGATAATGGTCTCCAGGCAAGCAAACAGCATGGGTTTTATCTCAGGCAGATTGTGCCAGATGAACCTGGTGGACTTTTTTGATTGGGTGACGTGGGCACTGGACAAACGTCATGCGGTGGATGTCCTTTATCTGGATTTCAGCAAGGCCTTTGACTTGGTGCCTCATGGTAGGCTGACCAGCAAATTGAGCAACTTGGGAGCGGGCAGGAAACTGGTTCAATGGGGCAAGAGCTGGTTACAGGATAGGCAGCAGAAGGTAGCAGTAGGGGGTGAATTATCAGAGCCCAGAGCGGTAACAAGTGGGGTCCCACAGGGCTCAGTGCAGGGACCAGTGCTGTTTAATGTTTTTATAGCCGGCATTTCAGACAGGATAAAAAGTAAGATCAGCCTCTTCACTTACGACACTCATCAGTGCGAAACTGGATTTTTTTTTTTTGGGGTGGGCGGCAGGAAAGTACTCCAGCAGGACTTGGCAAGACTGGAGGGATGGTCGAACACATGGCAACTTGGGTTCAATGCCAAAAACTGCAAAGTTATGCACTTGGGAGCCAGGAAGCCCAGAAATAGTAACTGGTTGAGAGGAGTGCAATCATCCACGTCAGTGGAAGAAAAGGTTCTGGGCGTACCATTCAGCCCAGTGCAAGAAGGCAGTGGCAAAGGACAACAGAATGTTGGGGTGCATCGCAAAGGGAATTACTTCAAGGGAGGGAAACTCATCCTGCCCCTGTACAGGTTCCTGGTGAAGCTGCACTTGGACTACTGCATGCAGTGCTGGCGCCCCGACTTGAAGGACATCACGCTAATGGAGGGGGTGCAGCTAAGGGCAATGAAAATGATCCTGGGATTGGGAGATGAGCCTTATGAGTAGAGACAGAGAGCTCAATACGTATTCCCTGAAGGACAGAAAGGAGACGGGGATGTGATTGAGACCGTCATGTACCTGAAGGGCATGAACAGAGTAAACAGACAGTATTTTCAAACTAAAAGGTGGAAAAGAAACCAGGGGACACAGTCTGAAATTGGAAGGAGGCAGATTCAGGAGGGAAATGAGGACGCACTATTTCACAAAAAGAGTGGTCACAGGGTGGAACCCACTGCCAGAGGTGGTATCACTGCGGACAGTCAGCAGCTTCAAGAGGGGGCGGGACAGGATCAAGGGGAGAGTTCAATCTGAGAGTGGACGGGTGGGTGGGTGTGAGGGAAACAGGAGGAAAAACAGTGAGGGGGAGCAAGGGGAGGGGGGCAGCTACAGTCTAAATGGCTGAAGTGCTGCACACTCGAGCAGACTAGACAGACCGTAAGGCCTGTATCTGCTGGCAATTTCATATGTTTGTATATCCAGGGAACATATCCTGTTTCCCTTGTGCAGCAGAGGTAGCAGGCCTTGTAGGTTACCATCCTGAACTTCTTGTATTGGATACAGAAGAAAAAATTACTCACCCTAGTAATTATGTTTCTTCTAATGGAGTCTTGCTGTATTCTGACATACTGCAGTGATTCCCAACCTCTGAACTGCCCCGGAGAACAAAGAGTTAACTTTCTATGCAGGGCATAGAATGCTGAGCTCGAGCTCGGTTGAAGTCTCTGTCTGGAGTATTTCAAACTTAAACTGTCAGATTCTTACGAGCCCAACTAACTAAAAATTCTGTGTGGTAATTGTAAAAATTCCTACTAGCCAACTGGCTGAAAAAAGTTTTGGAATCCCAGGGAAGACTCAAGTCAGGAAACCCAAAAACCAATCTAATACAAATAATAATAAATCAGCACCCAAACAAAAAGGAGGAGGGTGCAAGCAAATAACACCCCTGGGGTGCAACACTGCACCTGCCCACCCACTTCCCAAAAACAGGTTCTGAGAGGGGAGGCAGGCCAGAATACAGCAAGACTCCATTAAAAGAAACAATTACTAAGGTGAGTAATTTTTTCTTCAAACAACATGAAGCCTTGCTGTATTCTAACATATTGTAGACTACCAAGTAGTACCTCCATGGAGGAGGGACAGAACCAATTTTGGGAATAGGCCCTGAAGTACCGATGTGCCAAACCAAGCATCACTCCTAGCCTGGATATCCAGAAAGTAATGCTTGGTAAAGGTATGGACTGTTTTCCAGGTGGCTGCTTGACAAATTTCTAAGAGAGAGATATCCCTGGCAGTAGCCAGGGAAGCAGCTGTACCTCTTGTGGAATGAGCCCTCAGGCCGGAGGGTGGAGTTTTTCCCAGTTTTTCATAGCAGAATTGTACACAAGACAATCCACCTGGCAATAGATCTCTTGGTGGCAGGTTTGCCCTTTCCCACTTCTTCATAAGTGAGGAACAACTGGAGGGAGTCAAACCTGTGACCCTTGGTACGCTCTATGTAGTAAGTAAAGGCTCTTTTAACATCTAAAATGTGCAGCCTCCTCTCTCCTGAGGAAGAATGATCAGTGAAGAAAACAGGAAGAGACATAGACTGGTTTAAATGGAAGTCAGAAACCACTTTGGGCAAGAACCTTCTATTGGTTCTAAGGACCACTTTATCCCTGTGAAATGAGACAAAATCAGGTTCCACTGACAGGCCTTGCAATTCACTGATATGCCTGGCAGAGGTAACGGCTACCAAGAACACAGTTTTCCAAGTCAAGTACTTAAGCTCTGCTGAAGACATAGGCTCAAAAGGGGGTTGCATAAGTTGAGCAATGCAAACATTCAAATCCCAGGAAGGGGCAAAGTCTCTAAAAGGAGGATTGGTGTGAAGCAATCCTTTAAAAAATTGACAGAACACAGGATGAGAAGATAGTGAGAAAGACCTCCCCACAGACAAAAACACAGAAACAGCTGACAAGTGTACCTTGAGAGTAGCTGGTCTGAGGCCTAGGCCATTAAGATGGACCATATAATCCAGAACCGTAGGCAATCCAGCAGTGTCTGGAGAAATATGCTTCTTAGAACACCAAATGCTGAATCTCTTCCATTTGGAGTTATAAGTCCTTCTGGTGGCGGGCTTTCGAGAAGCCTTGAGGATATCCAGAACCCCTTGGGAGAGATGCATATCTGCAAAATAACTCTTCAAGAGCCATGCCTTGAGACTGAGAGACGGAAGACTGAGGTACCAAATCCTCCCGAGAGGATGTTAACAGGTTGTAATTCCTGGGAAGAGACAGGGGAAGATAGACTGCTAGAGACAGCAACAAGGGATACGAGGGCTGTCTGGCCCAATCTGGAGCAATCAGAATCACCTTGCAAGGTTGAGACCTTATTTTGACTAAAACTTTGAACAGGAGTGGGAAGGGGGAAAGGCATACAGAAACTTCCCTTCCCAATTCAGAATGAGGGCGTCCGGGGGACTGAGCCCAAGACTGGAGGTCTGCAACAAAAGACAGGGAGTTGGTGATTGTCTGGGGCTGCAAAGAGATCTATCTCTGGAGTGCCCCACCTTGAAAAAAATCACTTTCAACACCTGCGGGTCCAGGGACCATTCGTGATGGCCCTGAGAGATCCTGTTCAGTGCATCTGCTAGCACATAGTCCTGCCCTGGAAGGTGAACTGCTACCAGAGAGGTTTGCAGGGAATAAGCCAGGGACCACAACTTCATGGCTTCTGTGCACAAGGCCGTGGACCGAGTGCCTCCCTGCTTGTTGATGTACCACGTGATGGTGGTGGTGTTGTCTGTTCTGACTTGAACCACCTTGTTCTGTAATGACTGAGAGAAAGCTTTTAGGGCCAGAAAAACTGCCCTGAGCTCTTGGAGATTGACGTGGAGAAGGGATTCTTGGGGGGACCACAGGCCCTGTGCAGTGAGGGACCCCAGATGGGCTCCCCAGCCCAGAAGAGAAGCGTCCGTGGCAAGGACCACTGTACAAGGCTGAGCAACAAAAGGAACACCTCGTCTTAAATTGTCCTGATCCTGCCACCATTGGAGGGCTTGGATCAAGGTCAGAGTCACTGGGATCAGTTTGGTGAGGGAATCCTTCCTCTGAGACCAAAAAGCTCTCAGGTGGAACTGAATATCCCTCATCTGGAATCCTGCCCCTTGGACCACTGTTGTTGAAGCTGCCATGTGGCACAACAGCTGGAGGAAATGCCTTGCTGGTCGAGATACCTGAAGGCTGAAAAGAAGAAGCTACTTCCATAAGAACCCTTGCCCTTTCTAGAGGAAGAAAGGCTCTTGCTCTGAGTGTGTCCAGTTCTGCCCCTATAAAGGTAAGAAGCTGGACTGGTTCGAGAACTGACTTGGAAAGGTTGAGAAGAAATCCTAGAGATGTGAGCACTTGCTGGGTCACTTCCAGGTGAGACTTGACTTGGTCTGGAGACTGACCCACTATTAGCTAATCGTGCAGCTATGGAAAAATGGAAATCTTTTGCCTTCTTAGAAAGGCAACTGCTACTGCCAGACACTTTGTGAAAACCCTTGGGGTCGAGGTTAGGCCAAAGGGCATTGCTCTGAATTGATAGTGACCTGAGGGCAACTCGAACCTGAGGTACTTTCTGTGGGAGCACCTGATGGGAATGTGAAAATAGGCATCTTTGAGGTTCAGGGAGGCTAGCCAGTCCCCTGGCCTTAGAGAGGGATGGATTATTCCCAGAGTTACCATCTTGAACTTTGGTTTTAAAAGATGTTCGTTTAAATATCTTAGGTCTAGGATGGGTCGCCACTCCCCTGTCTTTTTTGGGGTCAGGAAGTACCTGGAGTAGAGTCTTTTGCCCCAGTGTAGGGTATGTATTCTCTCTATGGCTCTTAAAGCTAAGAGAGAAGAAACCTCTGCTTCTAGGGCAAGGGTTTCCGATAGATTTGCAGGTGGAAAAGATCTGGCTCTCATCTTTGGAAATTTTCTGAAGCTGAGAACCAGTCTCTGGCTTACTACTTCCAAGACCCACTTGTCTGATGTAATAGACATCCAGTCCTGGACAAAGTAAGCCAGCCTGCCACCTACTGGAATAGGAGAGTTGACCCGTGCAGGCCCATCATGGTGTCTGCTTTGCAGGGGCTTTAGGCTGAGAGGTGGATGCAGCCCTGCTCATCCCCCTTCTGCCTCTCCCTCTGAAGAACCCCCTCTGAGAAAAGGAAGAAGAGGCCTGTGCTTGGTAAAACGGCCTTTGAAAAGGCTTGCCCCTAGACTGCTGCCTTTGAGGAGCTGCCTGCCTCTCCTTGGCCTGAGCAGTCCTGTAAGTGGTCCTGTACTCATTCATTTTCTTCTCTGTCTGCTCCCCAAACAGAGAATTACCCACTACAGGAAAATCCATGGCCTTAGCTTGGGTGTCCTGCAAGAGGCTAGTACATCTGAGCCAAGCCATGTTCCGAAGAGCCAGAGATGTAGCCATGACTCTTGATGACACATCATTAGAGTCCACAGCAGCATGAAACTGAACCTTAGATGCCTCAATCCCATCTGCAGCCACCGCCTCCAGCTCCTTGGCTAGCTGGGGGGAGGCCTGTTTAGCCAGTGCCAGTACAGTGCCCCACCTGGACTTCCGGTACCTGACTGTATTATAGGCCATGTAATTCACCTGCCTGAGTCCCAAAGAAGATGCCATGTACTGTTTCTTTGCCATGGCATCAATCTTCCTGGAGTCCTTGTCTGGGGGGGGTGTGAAGCCAAGGGAATATTTGCCTTGTCACAGGCAGCAGCCTGCACTACCCCAACATGGCTGCATTGCTGATATAAGAACTTGGTGTCTGAGCCTGAAAGTGTATACCTCTTGTCCATTCTTCTATCGACAGGAGGTATAGTGTTAGGAAACTTCAGGATTTTTTGTGTCTGTTTCCCAAAAGATTTGTGGAGGGGAACAGACAGTCTCCTGCACTCTAGGATGTCCATCATCTCTACATAATCAGGTTCCTCTTGATCTTCCACAGCCTCCTCCGTAGGAAGCTGGACGGTTTCAAGCCACCTTTCTGTAGAACATAAAGTGAGAAGGGGACTCAGAAAGCCTAGGATGGGAAACACCTGAAGGTCTGTCTGGGGAGATGTCCGGTTCCACAGGCACATCCAGACCCTCACTTGCACCACCATCATCCTCAAATTCTGGTTTATAAAAATCTTCGAAGGTATAATCTTGAACCGGGGGAACCAACCGAACCAAACCCCTGCCAGAGGGAGCCGGATCGGTAGGAACCGAACGGAGAGATTCCACAATCTGAATCGCTCTGGCTATCTCTTCGGCTGTCAGAACATGAACCTCTGGATCCGAACCAGTCGATTAGTCTTTCCGTTTTCTTTTTGTCAGAACCAATCCCTCAGAATCAGCTCTCCTTTTGCCCGAAGTATCGCCCTGGTCAGAGGGCACTCCTCCTGGTTCGGTCGGAACTGAACTGGGCTGGCCATCTGGGTCAGCGGACTTCTCGGCCTCCTTTTCCCTCAGTCTACCTAATCTGTTCTCAAGGGTAGATTTGGGAAAGTTTTTACATATTTGGCAGTCTGAATCAAGGTGGTCAAACCCCAGACAATAAACACAGATGGTGTGGGGATCGGCCTTGGCAAAGACTTCCCCACACTCACTGCAGTGTTGAAACCCAGTGGGCTGTTTTTTTCCTTGGGTTTCTCAGACATGGCCAACCTGACCAACTTACTCTTTTTATGGCAACCGCCCGGCAAGACTCCCTTATCTGTTCCTAACCGTGTCACGGGTATTGGAAAAAAAACGTACTAAAACACTTTTTTTTTTTTTTCAAGAACCGATAAGAACCGGTAACCACACACTAAGTAAAAAACACAAAACACAATATTTCACTATCAAATGGCAGATTCAGCCGAACCGTGCTGCACTTTTACAAGTTCCACACAGAAAATACAGAACAATTCCTATCTAGTACTCACGGCACCACGGACAGAGACTAAATCGACTATGCGGAAAACTTTTTCGGTTTAAAAACCGACGAAAACTGAAACTTTAACAGACTTTCGAACCGAGCTGAAGGAGAAATCTCCAGGGCGACCACTCAGTGAGGCGGAGTAAAGAATCTGACAGTTTAAGTTTGAAACACTCCAGACAGAGACTTCAACTGAGCTCGAGCTCAGCATTCTATGCCCTGCATAGAAAGTTAACTCTTTGTTCTCCGGGGCAGTTCAAAGGTTGGGAATCACTGCAATATGTCACAATACAGCAAGACTTCATGTTGTTTGAAATGCAGGTTTCTTTGGTCCAGGATGGACCACAAATCCCCTGTGGATTCGGGAACTAGAAAGAAATGGGAATAGAACCCCCTGTTCCTCTGCTCCTTTGATCTGGTATGATGGCCCTTTTCTGCAGCAGCATGCAAATTTTGTCTAGCAACACTGGAATGTGAGCTGGAAGGTCTCTTGTATGAACTGGAGGAAGATCTGGAGGCCACTCCAGAAGTTTTGGCATGTGACTTTGCACTACAAACTGCTGGACCCAAGCATCTGTTGCAATCTCCCTCCACCTGTCCAGGAGAGAAGCAACCCCCTATCACCACCTCCTGCAGTGCTGGAGAGTGGGGGTTTGGCAAGGAGTCATGCTGAGGCAGGATCAGTGGCCAGGGCCGCACCTCCACCTTTATGGGGCTTCCGGTGGTTGAGGTAGGGGTGGGTAGGGCTGTGGCTGCTCATCGCTTACCTAGCTGTCAGGTACCCAGCTAGGGTTTGTGGGAGGCTCGACGAAAAGGTACTCTTCTGACATCCCTTTGGTTGTGTATGGTAAAGACAGTGAACAGACTGCAGGGTTCTCCCAGAGGCCTGCAGGTCAGAAAGGAGGTCCCATACATCCACTCCAAAAGAGCTTGTAGTCTCGGAAGGAGGCATTCATGGTGGACTGTTGCACATCCGTGGCAAAACTGGACACCCTGAGCCAAGAATATCATCTGAGACAGGTGCCAGCCACTGCTGCCCTTGCAGAGGCATCCACGACATCATAGGTAGCCATCAAGAGGTGCTTGCCCATATCTGACCCTCACTGGAGGGCTTTAAGCAGCTCCTGTCTCTAAGGACCCTCCAAAAGGACCTGAGCAGCAGCTTTGCCCTTCTTTCAGAGTGTATTTTGAAACTTGACCATACAGGCAATGTAATTAATAACTTTAACGACCAATGTGGAAGAAGGATAGGCCCTCTTGCCCATAAGATCCAGGTTTCTGGAATCCTTCTCTGGGGTGGAGAGAGTGGAGGTGCTTGGACCTATCATGTGCAGCATTTATCACTATGGAATCTGCCCTGGGTTATTTAGCAAAAAAAAGGCTTCCCTGAGGGAACCTGGGACAATTTGTCTGCCTTCCTGGGCATCACCGGCATCTTATTTGGCCTGTACCAGGCAGCCATAGTGGCATCCTCAAATGCAGCCACAAGGAGGAAGAATAATCACAGGAGGAGAATCTGGCAATTTCAAGTATTTGGTCAGATTCCACCGGGTAACATCCTGCTCCTCAGCTTCAAACCCCATGGATGTTTGCAGCTGCCTCTTCACTGAGGAGGAGGATGGGTCATCGGGGGCAACCTCGGGGTATACTTGGAGTAGTAATCACCCCCTGAGGAAACACCGAAAACTGAGCTGGAGGAGATCTTAGCCCTCTCTTCCTCCTCTTCAGGTGGGAGGAGGTCAGGATGGTACTCGTCAGCCCAAGGCTCTGAAATGGACACAGTTGATGACTGGTCATGATGATGATGGAAGGTGATCTGACGTGAGGGGTTGCGACACAGGGACAGGCCGAGCAAGCCCCGACATCGCCGGGTTTTGGGGGGGGGGGTGCGGCCAAGCGGTGCATCAACTCCCAAAGAGAGGAGAGCACAGTCTGGACGTCAATGGTCAGCAGCATCGTTGGAGCGCTGTGTGGTGCCGAAGGGGGGTGGGGGCCATTTCCCTGACGTCGGTGGCATGTTCTGGGGCATCAACGGAAGGGGCTGAGGCCCCAGTGTCGGTGGGAGGGCCTGAGATAATGGAGAAGGCTGGGTCTCCAATGTCGAAGTGGCCCAAGTAGAGCACAGGGCAGGCAGAAAGTCTGATGTAGGAGGGCCAAGCAGTGGCCGACATGGAGCCAGCGGAGCCCCCTGCCTGAAGCCCCTGGGCAAGGGGGACTGGAATAGCAGGAGTTCCTGTGGCGTCAATGTGGGAGGCTGGGGTCCCGGCATTGAGGAGATGGCCGAAGGTCTCGACAGGGGGATCCCGATGTTGACAGGCCAGCGTCGGCCAAAGAATGGCCGCCAGGGAGTCCTGTCTGTTGACCTTGAACCATAATGGGCCTAAACAACAACAGTTGCAGCGTCAGAGGGGGTGTCAGTACGCCCAATGTAAATAAGCCATCACTGGAAGAACCTGCAGGAAACACTGCCAAGGCCGACCCTGTGGAAGAGAGGGTGTGGGCAACCATGGAGGTCGCCGCCAAAGTGGGCGACGATCCGGCTATGGTCGACGCTCGATGTGGTGACCGACAGCTCACTAGAGAGGATTCCTCCTTGCTCCACTCCCTCTCCTGGTGCGCTTGTGTTTGCCAGACGATTTGCCCCAGGCTTTGGAGGAGTGGCAGCCCATGGACGGAGCTGGCAAAGCGGAGCAGCTTCTTGCCAGGAGTTACTTCTCCATTTGGGTGACCTTCTGTTCCAGGAGGAAGTTTTCTAGGGATTACTGACGGCACCATAGGGTGGCCTGGTTGAATCCATGGCACATCTTGCAGGCCTTAATGTCGTGGCCCACACAGAGACAGAGGACGTAGATGTCATGGCCATCCTTACCAAAGATCTTCTTACCGCACCCGCAAAGAGTTTTTCCAGGTCAGCCTGCATAAACAGGGTCAAAAATCACTATATAAAATAATTAACAAACTAGGGTGACAAAGAAAATAAAGAAAAATGTGAAGAAGTTGTCCGCCCGCCGGCGCAGAATCAATGCATCTGTCATCCCTGGTTAGGGAACGGACTCTGGAGTCGGAGGGCCAGCAAGAAGAAGGACTGGCGTCCGGAGGACTGTTCTCCTCTGCGGGGGCAGAGTGTCAGTGCACTACAGAACCGCTGGCAGAGGCTGGGGTTCCCACAGTGGCCTAGCACTGTCATGTATGGAGGGGTGGATGCTGGAAGTCACTGAAGGTCCCACCCAGGACTAACATTGAAAAAAGCTAGCTCCGATGTCACGACTCCTGTTCCGCGCTGTCCCGGCCCAAGCATCCGTTGGGGTGGGGTGGTATCCCTCTCCCATGGTCCCACATGGGGGTAGGGTGTTGGGCCGCTTCCCCTGCAGTGTCCGGTTTGGGGGCAGTTGGCAGGGGCTGAGTTCGATCGAGATGTGGGGGACGGAAGAAAATAAAGATCTGGCTACCAACTGACTCTGCAGTGTCTCTGTGGAGTCTGATTCACGATGGTCAATGGCAGGAAAAGAACTGAGGAGGGCGAGGGGCTGCCCATGTTTATTTATTAATTCATTCATTTGGTAACCAGGTTGGTGCACTTATCCGAAGACCTTTTTCAGGCACAGCCTGGGCCAGAAACTGGCACAAACAGCCTAAAATGCAGTGCGAGAACAGAGAGGATCATACATGGAACATAACAGGGAATCCAGTATAGGTCAAGCTAACGTAGAAAATATACTGTAAGATAAACAGTACCAGATACATCAACAATTGAGCATACCAAACATTTAGGTAAACAGGGTAAGGTTGCTCCATCATTCAACAATAGGAATAACAGTAGTATTCAAGGCGGGAGAAGAGAGCAGAGCACTAGAGGGGGTAAGAGTGGGCTTCAAGGGAAGTGCAGCCATGCTAGCAGCCTGCAAGCAGATGCAAGTCGTGGAGGATACAAAATGCATTCTTAGTAGGGAATTTAGATTTAGAGTGAGGTTGGAGGAACGTAGGGAGGAGGGGAGGTCATTCCATAGTGAGGGTCTGGCTGTGGAGAAGGCTCTTCAGCCCATCCTTGTAGTTATGTTAGATGGGAGGTGGGAAGACGGACGTAGATTGTGGCAGTAAGTTCTGGTCCAGATAAGCAGGGATAGTGGAGAGGAGGAGGGATTGTGCTAGGTATCAGCAACGGTCCGGGCCAGTAGGTAGGAGTGCTGCGCTTGTGGAGGAAGCCAGTTAAGGGAATGGTAAAGAGAGCAGTGGTGAGTGAGGAAAGGAGCACGGAGGGCAAGGCGGCATATACGATTGTAGGTAGCGTCCAAGCGGTTCAGGTTGGTAATAGAGGTAGGAGTACACTGCGCAGCCATAGTCCTGTTTATGTACAGAGAACGTCGGTGACTAACATCAGAGTGGGTGACCCCAACAAGACTGCTAGCTAAAATGTTTCCATGTCGTCCTAACGCCCTGTGGCTGTAGTTCCACAGGTGTGCGCTGATGAAAGGGATACCATTGATGACGATCTCATATGTTTAAGTGACACTTCTGATCAATCATGAGCAGTCATTATGTCCACTGAGTCAGTCTCAGGCCAGTACGAATAGTAAAGTTCAGCAGCAGGGCCAGGATATTGTTTATCTACCTGTCTAGGGACAGCTGGCAATGCAGCAGGTCTACGATAATGACTGCTGGTGAGGCAGACACCTCCAAGAACTCATACGGGTTATTCTAGGAGGATTCCTCCTCTTCAGCATCAAAACTTAATTTGGCCTGAACCAGCTTGAGGAAAGCCTGAAAAGAACCATTCTCGCAAGGGAGACCCTGAAGTGTTTTTCACACTGCTCTGAAAACAGAAAGAGTACAGCTGGATCCAACTACATCCAGGATCTCTAATTCTTCATCCATGTCTTCCTCTTCTTACATGTATTCAGGATTGCATTCCAGTTCATCTTTGATTGTCATCAGTATACTGTAGGGTCGAAGGATGAGGAGAGAGGTGTGGAGGCACTGTTGACAGAGGTCATTCAGGGCCTAGCACAATGGCGGAGACAGTAAAGTTCTGCATCAGATGAAGCTGAAGGTGGTATCTCAGAAGGCGACTGAGGCAATGGCATAAGCCATTGATAAAACCCTAACAAAGCCAACACAGGCTGGTATAGGTACTAAGCATCGAAGGGCACCAGGTGGGTCAACTGCATGCCCAACGACAGTATGAGTTGTGAATTCTCCAATGGGGAGATGAGCCTTTGCCAAACCCTGATCTTGGTGTCTATGAAACGGTCGACTGGGGGGGCGGGGGGCTGGACCCGAAGCCCTGGCCTGGGACCAGTCCTTTTCATTAGACTTGTCTCCTTTCAGAGGAGATCTTGGATGGTCTAGAGAAACTGTCTTGACAGTATTTCTCCACAGACTTTGAGGACTTGTCCTTTTTAATGAAACCAGCAACAGATGCCATTGACCACGGCGAGCTGATAAAGAACAAAGAAGAGAGGCGGTTGACGATGGTGATGCTATTTTCGATGCAGCCCGTTTCTCCTCCATAGCTTTTATCTTCAGATAAAACTCAAGTTTTCTTACAATGTCTCCTAGTGGCTTAGTTAAAGCCTGGCAAATTGTGCAGGCCTTAACTTTGTGAACAAGGACTAGGCAACAAATGCACATGGAGTGATCTTTGTAAATCTCAAAATCATTACAACAATGGTTCCCATCTTTCGGTGACAAGAGAAAAGCTTTAGTTTAAAATAACAAGCTTCAAGAAGCAGAGTTAGTGAGTACTTGCACAGTTCTTCAGCAGTGGTGGACTGACAAGTAGTTGAAGCCGGGAGAAAGAATTGAGGCACAGAAACACAGAATTTGACAGCAGATAAGGACTGCTTGGCCCACCTAGTCTGCCCATTTTCCTACCCAACAGATAAGTTGCAGATCCTAGTTAACCAACAGCTTACTTCCTCCTACCTCCTCCCACTAGGACTGCCTTATGTCTGTCCCATGCATTCTTGAATTCCCCCACTGTTGACTCCACAACCTCCTCAGGGAGGCTGTTCCATACATCCACAAGCCTCTCTGAAAAAATACTTCCTCACATTACCTCTGAGCCGTCCCCCCTCTATCTTCAAATTGTGCCCCCTTGTTCTTGCACATCTTTTTCTGAAAGATGCTACCCTCTTGGACTTTGTTGATTCCCTTAAGGTACTTGAAAGTTTTTATCAGGTCCCCTCTCTCACCTCTTTCCTCAAGGGTATACATATTAAGCCTTTTAGTCTTTCTTCGTATGTCTTCCGGTGCAGACCCTGCACCATTTTGGTTGCCCTCCTCTGGACAGCCTCCACTCTATGTCTTTGCAGAGATAGGGTCTCCAGAACTGCACACAGTACTCCAGATGGGGTCTCACCAGCTGTCTGTACAGAGGGATAACAACTTCCTGTTTTCTACTATTGATGCCTCTCCCTATGCATCCCAATATCCCCTCAGTCTTCCTTATTGCCTTCTCGCATTGCTTGCCCACCTTTAGGTCATCTGATATAATTACCCCCAGGTCCTTTTCCATTTTTATTGTCAGTATCTCACCCCCCACTGTGTACTCTTCCCCTGGGTTTTTGTTTCCCAGGTGCATTACCCTGCACTTCTTTGCACTGAATCTGAGCTGCCATACATTTGACCATTCCTCCAACCTTGCCAAGTCCCTTCTCATCCATTCCACTCCATCTCGTGCATCAACCCTGTTGCAGATCTTTGTGTCGTCTGCAAAGAGACACTTTTCCTTCCAGTTCCTCTGCAATGTCATTTATAAAGACACTAAAAAGTACCGGACCCAGTACTGAACCCTGCGGTACCCCACTAATAACCCTCCTTTCTTCACTGCGGACTCAGTTTACTACTACCCTTTGTGTCCTGTTGTCTAGCCAATTTTTTATCCAGGTTACCACCTTGGAACCCACTCCAAGGCTGGCTAACTTGTGTATTAATCTTTTGTGTGGGTTTGTATCAAATACCTTGCTAAAATCCAGGTAGGCCATGTCCACAGACCCTCCTTGGTCCACTACTCTGGTCACCCAGTCAAAGAAATCTATTAGATTCGTCTGACACGACCGTCCCATCGTGAATCCATGCTGCCTTGGGTCCTGTGCCCCACTGGACTCTAGGTACTCCACAATTCTTTCTTTCAGAAGTGATTCCATCATTTTCCCTACCACTGAGGCCAAACTAACTGGTCTGTAGTTTGCTGCCTCTGTCCTGCTCCCACTTTTGTGAAGAGGAATCACATCCACCCTCCTCCAGTTCTCAGGTACCACCCCATCCTACCATGATTTGTTAAAGACAGTAGTCGGCGGTGTCACTAGTTCTACCCTTAGTTCTTTTAGAATTCTTGGGTGAATCCCATCAGGCCCCATTGCTTTGTCTACCTTCAATTTTATTAGTTCTTTCAGAACCCTGTCTTCTGTAAATGGACTGGTGTCGACCCCGGTCTTCAGAGTATTTCTCTTGTTTGGTTTAGGTACCTCCCCCTCCTCTTCCTTTGTGATTACTGAGCAGAAATATTCATTCAGTATCCCTGCTTTTTCACTGTCACCCTCTACCCACATTTCCTCCCCTTTATTAAGCCTCAGTATCCCTCCTTTTGTCTTTCTTTGCTCCCTAATGTACCTACAAAAGGTCTTATCCCCCTTAACAGAGCTGGCTATCCTTTCCTCGGTTTGGGCCTTTGCTATTCTGACTGCCTTCCCTGCCTCTTTCTGCTTTAACTGATAAAGTTATCTGTCCTGCTCCTTCTGTGTTTCCTTATATTTCCTGAATCCTATCCTTTTCTTCTTAACCTTCCCTGCCACCTCTTTTGAGAACCATAGTGTTTTTTTCCTTTGTTGTGTTTTGCTGATTTGCTTTACACAAATGCTTGCTGCCTCTGTGATGGCTGTTTTGATTACTCCCCATTGTTCCTCCACCCCTCCTTCTTGCCTGTTTGCTAGTGCTTTTCTGAGGCACTCTCTCATTTTCCCCAAAGTCAGCCCCCCAAAAGTATAATACTCTTGCTTTTGTATGGCTTGATTGTATGGCTGTGTATTGCGAACCACAATGTTTGGTGGTCGCTTGTTCCCAAATGGCTACCCACTTCTAAATCTGAGATTCTTTTTCCATTCCCATTTGAGAGTACCAGGTCTAAGATTGCTCACTCCCAAGTGGGTTCTAATACTAGCTGTCTGAGGCATGCCCCTTGTAGGGCATCAAGAATGACCCTGCTCTTGGATGTGCCTGCAGCAAAGCTGCTTCAGATAACATCTGGCATATTCAGGTCCCCCCATCAACAATATCTCCCCTTTTTCTGCCATTCTAAGGATGCCTTCTATCATTTCCTTGTCCATTCCCTCCCCCTGAGATGGGGGTCTGTATACAACCCCCATGCGGATTGTGGTGCCATTTCCTGTCTCCAGGGTGACCCAGAGTGCCTCATCTGCTCCCTGTTTACTCTAGTTCTGTTGCTTTGATCCCTTCCTTTACATAGAGAGCTACTCCTCCTCCTCTTTCACCCTCCCTCCTGTAGATTGTGTATCCTGGTATGTTGACATCCCAGTCATGGTTCTATATGTACCATGTTTCTGTGACTGCCACAATATCCAGGCAACCCTCTTCCATCAAGGCCACTAGTTCAGGGAGCTTGTTACACAGACTATGGGCATTGGTACTTATCACCCTCCACTTTTTGACAGCTTTACCCCTTTTAGTCCTATCCCTGTCCTTACTGCCTTTGCCTTTTTTTACATTTACCTCTATCCTGCTGCCTAATGACTTCTCTACCCTGGTGTTTACCTCACTAATTACTGTGTTTTGTGGGGGAGGCTGAGATTTCCCTACTCCTTTTCAGTGCCCCCCCCCCAATTGGTTAGTTTAAATGCTTGCCAATGAAGCATTTAAACCTCTCACCTAGGATCCTGCCTCCGGACAGATGCAGACTATCGCACCAGTATAGGTCTGCATTCCTCCAGGTGGCTCCCCAGTCCCCAATGAAGCCAAAACCCTGAGCTCCACACCAGTTTTTCAACCATTCACTGAATTCCCTGGTGAGGAGTACCCTAGCATCACCCTTGCCATAGACAGGCAGCATCTCCGAGAAGGTTACCGTATGCGCTACCTGTCTAAGGCCCCTCCCCAACTCTACAAACTCCTCTTGCACTTTGTCCCTAGGTGGATAATGACATCCAGCTCCCTCCCTCGTGCAGCTGCTCCCACGATCCTGAGGATTCACTTCCTGTCCCTCCAAGCCGTGGCGCCAGGCAGGCACCTTACCTCCCTCTCCCCTTCCTCCCCCACTTCTACCCCCCTAATGACCGAGTCCCCCATCAGGAGTGGTTTCCTTCCCCTGTGGGGTCCCATGCCACCCTCCTGTGGATCTCCTTTGTGAAGGTTCCCAGCATCCTCCTTGGTCTCCACTGCAGGTGCCTCCACAGAGGAACCACTATCCACCAGAAGAGTGTATGAATTGTGGAGAGGTACAGTTGGAGGGATGCAACTCTGTTCCACCATCCTCTCCCTTGCTGAGCCCACCCTGGTCCAGCCTCTCCTCTTTCTTGGCAACCTCTGAGATAGTGGCATTGGCCCTGGTGGTCCCTAGGTGGGGGAGAAGATTTCATGAATCCTAGCTAGGTCAGCCTGGAGAAGGGCAACCTCCTCCCTCAGACCAGAGAGGTGCCTGCAAATAGGGCAGCATCACAGCCTCCAGAATGTCTCCTGGAACACTGCCACCCCACAGCCATTGCACTGCATCACTCTTATGTCTTATTTTGTGTCCCCTCTCCTGTTTCTCTGTATGCTTACTCTCTCCTCTCCTTACAACTCTCACCCTTCCTGTTCTGGGACAGCAGCTTCCTATATTCTTCAGTAACAACCTTCTTCCTTGCTCAGTGTCAGACCACCAGCAGCTTGGAGGAAGAGACAATGACTCGTTTTCCTTTAGGGTTGACAAAACTAATGTTTCTCTATGATCCTTCCCTTCCTACTGCCAAATAGGAAGTTCCTGTTGTCAGTCAAATCCAGTGGCTATGAAAGTAGAACTGGCTTATGGTGGGTGGAGGGGTGGGATGGAGGGCAATCAGTAAGAAAAAAGGCTAGCAACAGGAAGTTGTAATTGGAGTCACCTGCTTTTATATTGTCTAAGCCAGACCCCCAATTAAGCTCCCTCTCCTCCTACTGATTTAGCAAAGTAAGTTGATACAGTACCCTTCTCAGCACAGAACACACACTGACTTTCTTTCTTTTCTGGTGACATTCATGTTATATAGGTGTCAATAAGGCGTGTCGACTTGGGTGGCCCCAGCCAGCAAATATTTCTGGTTGGTCCTGACACCAACGGCTTACACTTCAATGATATGGCTCAATGGAGGAAGATGTCCTTGAAAAAGATCTAAAGATAGTCGAGACTCATGGCCACTGGGCACGCGAGAGGATCAAAATCCCTTCCTCGGCACCAAAGCAAGAACCTCTTCCATCTGAACAGTATGTCCTGTGAATCAACTCTTTTTAGGACACCACATGGTGAACATCTTCCAAGAGACCCAAGACCTGGAATGCCAGTCACTCAGGAACAAGATCGAGAGGCGCGCGAACTGAAGTTCTGGGTGGAGGACCATACCCTGTTGTCTCGTCAACAGGTCAAGAGCAGAAAGGCAACCTCCATGGAGGTCTGCTGCTGAGGCTCAGGAGATCCTGGTACCATAACTGTCCGGACCCGCATGGAGCAATCAGGATCAACCATGCCTTGTCCTTCCAGACCTTGATCACATCATCTTGGGGATCAAGGGAAAGGGAGGAAATGCTTACAGAAGATCCATCCAGGGTCGAAAGAAGGCATCCCCCTGCAGCATCTTGGCTTAAGCGGGGCAGACTCAACACATCCTCAATAAGCCAGCAGGCTGTGAATCAGTGACCAAGTGTAGACAGTTTCCTGTCACAACAGAGAGGAGCAAGTCCTGTCCTGCTTGTTGAGACAGAACACTGTGGCCGTGTTGTTTGTATGGAGCCAAGCAACTTAACTTGAACTTTAACACAGCAACTTCCATCACAGCCAGACACACTGCATGGAGCTTCAGCAGGTTAATGTAGCATCGGGACTCCCAGGCAACCAGAAATCGTGGGTCCTGTTGTCTCCCAGGTGAGTCCACTACCTAATTAGAAATGTGTCCATCGTCAGGATGATGGATAATCCAGGTAGAAAAAACAGAATTCCTTCCACCAGGTTCTGGGGACACAACCACCGTTTCATGGTATCCCACTTCAACTAGGTCACCAGGACCAGCTGATTCAGGTGACCATGTCGCGGACACCAATGACAGCCCAGCTCAAAATGGAGGGGGGAAGTATTCACTAGCATGCCCAATGGACCAGACTGGTGTAAGTTGCCATGTACCTCATCAACCGGAGAAATTCCCAAGCTGGGCACGGCTGCCCCACCTGAAATTATTGCACAGTATGTAAGGTCTGATGCCCCGTCCACACAAAGGTGGGTCCTGGCTTAAATGGAATCCAGTTCTGCCTTGATAAACTTGATCACCTGCATGGGGGACAGGTTGGGCCTCCTGGTCAATCTGGCAAAGTCCTAAGTCTTGAAACATCTGGAGAGCCAGGTCCCCTGAACCTCACTACAGGCTCCCTGGAGACATATGCTATGAGCCAGTTGTCCACATAGAGACAGAGCCTGACACCCTGGCACCAAAGGAAGGCCGTGACCATTGTCAGGCACTTGGTGAAGATTATCAGTGCAGATGACAGGCCAAACAGCATGACATTGTAGAAGAAAATCACCTCCTCCACCCTGAACCGGCAGTAATGGTGGTGGGATGGACTGGAATGTGGAAGAACATGTCCTGAAAATCCATGGAGCTAAACCATTCTCCCAGCTCCAGGGACGGTATGATCTGGGTCAGCATGATCATACCAAACTTCAGCTCTCACAAAAATGTGTTTGGATCATTAAAATTCAGTATGGGGCGGCAGACCCTCTCCCCCCACTCCATCCGCTTTGGCACCAGAAAGTACCATGAAACATATCACTGTGTAGCTCAGGCATCCTGGACTTGCCCTATGGCCTTGCACTGGATGAGCTGAGCAATCTCACACCACAGCATGGGTCATGTGCCCTTGGATACCCTGGATGAACCAGAGGTCAATGTGGTGAAAAAGCACCACCTTGCCAAACACTTCTGGAACCCCCCTGTACAGTGTATTGGAGGACCACTGTGGCAAGAAGTGAGTGAGTCGGTCCCCCCAACCGGAAGCTGGGGCAGGAACTGAATGGAAGGGAGAACAGCAACCCCAACCCGTCACTTAGCAGCTTTGGAAGGGGCTCCTGTCTGCTGGGCATTGGATGAACCCTTGCCCCCCCACCACCACCTTCTTGCCCTTACCACCAGTGCTGAAACTACCACTGCAGGGGCTGCTGCTGACTTTGCTACTGCTGTAACCCCTATGCCTGAAAAACAGGTTACTCACCTGTAACAGTAGCTCTAGGAGTGGTGTATGATGTACATCCACAATTCTGGCACGGTTCCTTTCCCTTTAACACCTGCCAGATGTCTTCAAACTGGCTCCTCCCAACCACTAGAGTGGTAAGCCCCCTCAGCACCATTGAGTGAGGTCAGATCTTACCCACTGAAAGCAAGACCAGTGTGCCACTTGCCAGGAGAGGCTGGGTGGGTCATTGTGGATGTACACCACATACCACTCCTAGAACTACTGTTACAAGTGAGTAAAAACAGGTTACTCACCTGTAACAGTAGTTCTAGGAGTGGTATATGATGTTCATCCAACTTCTTGGCAGTGTCCTTTCCCTTTAAGATGTGCTGGAAAATCTTAAAGCTGGTTCTTCCCACAGACCGAGGTGGAAGGTCTCTCGGCTCCGCCCCATGATGCCACATCTTGCCCGCTGGAAGCGGAGTGTGTGCGCCAAAACTGGGGAGGTCGGGTGGTTGTGTGTGGATGAACATCATATACCACTCCTAGAAAATACAGTTGCATACTTGCCTTAACAGCAGATCTTCTAGGGGTATCTCTTGCAGCAGGTAATACACTTGAGTAATCGCCAGAGGGTGCTGTGGTGCATGGTAGCTCTTTTCTAGTAGTCTTTCTCCAAGGGCCGCCTACACAACATCATCATCCTGCTTTTTATATAAGAGTGGGTGGCCCCTGGTATCCTCAGTTCCCTGCGGATTCAGCTCGCTAGCGGGACAGGGATCAAGGTACCATAGGTATCCTTCCATATACATCTGGATCCAGAAACTGCTCTCTTAGAGAGAGGGGATAAGGAACGTACTTGCTGCAAGAGATACCCCTAAAAGATCTACTGTTAGGGTAAGTACACAACTGTACTATCTTCCACTGGGATAATCTCTTGCAGCAGGTAACACACTTGGGATGAATCCCAAGCAGTAAACCCATGAAGGGTGGAAAATGTTATGACAGAAGGCCTTGTAGAACTGCGCGGTCAAAGGCCGTCCTATGGTGGGAAGCAATATCCAAGTTATAATGCTTCATGAATGTATGTATTGTAGACCATGTGGCTGCATTGCAGATATCAGTGATCTAAGCCTCTTTGAAGCAGGCCGCAATGACGGCCATGGCTCTAGTGGAATGGGCTTGGACAGGTCCTGGTAATGGTGCGTTATATTTTGAACAACAGAACGTGGTACAATGTGCTAACCAACTGGAGAGGGTTTGTTTAGCAGCTGGGGAACCTTCTCCCTGTGAGGTGAAGGTCCAGAAAAGCTGATCATTTTTTCTGATAGATTTGATGCAATCTATGTAGCATTTCAGGATACAATCAACATCTAAAGTATGTAGGAGATATTCTCCTGGATTAGAATGCTTCAAGTAGTAGACCTGCAGTTCCATCATCTGGTTTAAGGTGCGTTCAGATACCACCTTGGGCAAAAAGGAGGAACTGGTATGGAGAACGACTCCATACTTGTGAAAGATTAAGTAAGGTTCTCGACACATCAGGGTGTGAAGCTCATAAATATGTTGAGCAGAGGTGACGGCTACCAAAAATACTGTCTTCCAAGAAAGGAAGCGGAGATCACAGGTGGCCACTGGTTCAAGAGGCTCAAGGGTTAATTTTTTCAAAAGGAAATTCAGCTCCCACATGGGGAGGGTCGTCTAATGGAAGGTTTGATATGTAACATGCCTCTTACAAATATTTTGGTGACGTGATGTTGATACAGTAATCTCCCGTCCAAGGGCTCATGGAAGGCTGAGACAGAGGCCAAATGAACTTTAATAGAAGAGTAGCTCAAACCTGTCACGGCAAGCGAGACAAGGTAGTCTAACACCTTAGTCAGCGGACAGGCATAAGCGTCCAGTGACTATTAATCGGCCCATATGGAAAAACGTTTCCACTTGGCATTATATGTTTCCTTGGTAGATGGTTTGCGTGAAGCCAACAAAATATTGGCCACAGGTGAAGAGACTTGAAGACAGGCTATGAAAGTGTCCTCAGAAGCCAAGTGTGAAGATGTAGAGACTTCAGGTTGGGGTGAAGAAGGGTTCTCAGATCTTGAGTCAAAAGATCTGCTCTGACAGGCAAGGGAATGGGATCGGCTACAGAGAGCTGCTGAAGTAGGGGAAACCACACCTGCTGAGGCCTCAAGGGGGCTATAAGGATCATAGTGGCAGGTTTGAGTTGTACTTTCAGTAGAGCTCGTTGCAGAAGTGGGACGGCGTGGGGGAGCTTATAAGAACAGACCTGTCCACGGCTGGGAAAGGGCATCTCTAGATTGTCCTCTTCTGTTTGGGATAATGGAACAGTATTTGGGGAGACGATGACTGTCAGGGAATGCAAACAGATCTAGTTGCAGGGTATGCCACAAGCGAAAGATAGTCTGAAGAACTTTGTGGTGAAGAGTCCACTCATGCGTGGAAGACTGGCGATTGAGAACGTCTGCCAGGGTACTATAGCATCCCGGTAGATGGACAGCTTATTAAGTGTAAGTGCTGAAGTATGGCTTCCTGCCAAACCATCAACGCCTCCCTGCAGAGACAGTGCAACTTGGTGCCTCCTTGTTTATTCAAGTAGACCACCACAGAGATGTTGTCTGACTGGATAAGTAGAGGCCCTGGACAGAGGTGCGGGCAAAAGGCCTGAAGGGCAACGCAAACCACTCATCTCCAATAGGTTTATGTGGGGTATCACAGAGAATTAAGGCCACCTGCCCTGTGTCCTGTAGGGACCCAGATGTGCTCCCCAGCCATCGAGGGAAGCATTCGTTGTCAATGTCTGCTGGGAGGAGGAGATTGGAAGGGGACGCCTTGAGACAAATTGTCCCGAAGGGTTCACCAGTCCAGTGCAGAACGGAGGGCGGGGGTGACTTTGATTTGGTCATTGAAATCCCCCGACTACTGACGCCACTGGTTTTGAAGAGTCCATTGCACCGGTCTCAGACGGAGATGGGCAAAAGCCACCATAGGGATGGCGGTGGCCATGTGACCCAGGAGACATAACAGACATCTGGCTCTAATGAATTGCTGGGTTCAGATCTGGGACACCAAAGAAAGAAGTCTGTCTTGCCTGGCAGTAGGGAGATGGGCCCTGGCGGAGGTAGCATCCAAAACTGCTCCTATGTACTGGAATGACTGGGTAGGAGTTGGATGGGTCCTGGGCTAGTTGATGGTAATGCCTAGAAACTGGAATAGGGAGAGGGTGGCTTGGAGGGACAGAAGCAGAGAAGCATCCGAGTCCGCTTTTATGAGCCAGTCGTATATATATAAGGGAAGACGAAATGTCTGTCCCTATTCAGGGCCACCGCCACTACGGCCAGGAACTTGGTGAAGACTCTCTGAGTGGATGAGAGGCCAAAGAGAAGTGCCCGGAATTGGTAATGTTGTCCCAGCAGTTAAAAGCATAGGAAACAGTGGTGAGCAGGGTGCATAGGGATATGCAGGTATGTGTCTTTTATGTCTAATGCACACAGTCAATCCCCCTTGGTCTTAACATCGGCATAATGGAGGTTAGGGTGACCATCCGTAACCTTCTCTACTGAATGTGTAAATTCAGTTGTCTGAAGTCTAGTATAGGTCTGAGGTCTCCCATGCATTTTGGCACCAGGAAGAAGTGGGAGTAAAACCCCTGATGGAACTCCCAAGGAGGAACAGGAGATATGGGATCCTTGTTTAACAGAGCCTGAAGCTCCTCTCAGAGGATGGGGAGATGTTTAGGTTGGTAATGGACAGAGTGGGGAGGATGGGGAGGGGGCACAGACGCGAGTTCCAGAGTGTGCCCCAACCACATTTATTTATTTGCTTTTGGTAACCGGGTAAGTGCACTCGGCATAAGAATGCCTATTTTCAGGCACGACCCGGGAGAAAACAGCTTAAATACATACAAGGTACATGTGATGCAGCACATGAAAGCAGCACAGTTCGGAGGGAACAACAATACTTAGGGTATGGAGAGACAATAGCTTCAACAAAAAAAATGATAATGAAATGTTACAATAGTATGCAGATTATAATACAGGTTGGACAAGTAAACACAGAAAAGGAAAACAGGCATTGCAAGAGAGAGCATACAAAACAATACAGTAAGTGCCAAACTGAGTGGTTAATGAGCAGGGGAGAGGAAGGGAGAGTGGCAGGAAGGAGAGAAACAGAGGGAGGGGATGAGAGAGCGGACATGATAGGGTATAAGAGAGGCGGGGAAGAGGTGTCAGAGAAGTGGATTATCTAGAGAAAAACAGAGGGCAAGGAGAAAGTAAAAGTTCAGGGTGGATTAAAGCAAGTGCAGGGGTTAGCATCACGCAGATGCTCACGGTGAAGTTTCTTAAAGCTAGCATGGGTGGTCGCTTGATGGACAGAAGTGGGTATAGAGTTCCAGTGTTTTGGAGCCATGAAAGAGAAAGCACGTGCGCCCATGTTGGATCTATATCTTGGAATGTGTAAAAGGGCTTTGTCACTTGATTGTAACCCACAGGAGAGAGGTTGTGATTCCAGTAGGGAGGCAAGGGATAGGGGAAAGACTGTCCTGGCAACACAGTCAATTAGTGAGCCAAAAGACTGGAGACGGTGGGCGGAGGGGCACAGCCATTTTAGGTCAGCACAGAGCTGTCAATGGTGTTTGTAACGTGGTGATGCAGAGGCATAGCAGCAGATGCTATTATAGCTGGTGTCCCATTTATGGAGGGAAGACTTTGAGGCAGATAGGTAAATGACAGCCATATGCTAGGGCTGGGAGAAGGAAGCCTTGTGCCACAGCTAGTCTGGCTGAAGGGGTGAGGGCGTAGCTAGTACGACAGGCACTTCATATCTTAGCACTGACAGACTTACAGATAGTTGTAATGTGTAGGTCAAAGACAAGAGATTCGTTGAGAGTAGCACCTAGATATTTAAAGGATTTGGTGCTAATCAGTGGGGAGCCGTCTGCAGATGAGATTGTAAGGGGGATTATAATTCTATTTAAGTCTAGCAGATGAGCCAAACAGCATGGAGTATGTCTTGCTAGAGCTGAGAACAAGTTTGGTCTCAGTGAGCCAGGACTGAATATTCGTGAAGTCCAGGGCAATAGGGTGGTTTAAGTCTGCGACAGTTCTTGCACTGTGGTAGATAACTAGGTCATCAGCATAGAGCAAAGATGAGCAGTTCGGTGCAATTAACGGGATGTCTTCAATGGATATAAAGAAAAGCAAAGGGCCAAGTATGGAGCCATGGGGTACTCCAACGTGGATAGATGAAAGATCTGATGTGGCTGAGTTGAAAACCACAGCTTGTTTTCTGTCCGACAGGTAGCTTTCGAACCAGGCCACAGTATCAGAGGAGAAACCAAAAGAGCATAGTTTTGCAAGAAGACGGGTATGGTTGACCAGGTCGAAAGCCTTGATTAAGTTGATGAAAACCGCACCTGTCAGGAGACCCAAGTCCATGGAGGTATAGATGCTGTTTGCTAGTTTAAGGAGGGCGGTGAAGGTGCTGTGACCTTTGAGGAAGCCATGCTGTGAGCTAGAAAGAAGGTTATATTTCTGGAGATATTCTATGGATTGGGTGGCAACTAATTTTTCCAGGATTTTGCTTAGTACAGAGAGTATTGTGATGGGACGGTAGTTCTTCGTTTCTTTAGGATCACACTTTTTAGGAATTGGGGTGACTTTAGCTATATTCCAAATATATGGAACTGTACCATAGCATAGAGACAGGTTGAAGATTTTGGTTAGAGGAGAGGCTATGAATGGGGCAGCAGCTTTCAGGAGCCTAGGCTCAAGACCATCCGACCCCGGGCTGGTACTATCAGGAATGGAGAGTAGCAGTTTTAGGACTTCTCCTCTTGTAATGCTCCGAAACCTGAAAGGGGGTGTGCAAAAGTGGAGGTTTGGTATTGCTAGGGAGTGAAGCAGTGTGTGCAGAAGGGAAAGAGGTCAGGTAGTTTGTTAGATCTGAAAAATGGCGATTGAAGGAGTTTGCTGTAGTCACTGGGTTGTTGCAGTGTATGCCATTTAACAGCATGTCACTTGTGTGGGCCCTGAGATTAGCTCCCAGGAGAGTTTTTATGGTGGACCAGAATTTCTTAGAGTCCCCTGAGGCCTTTATTAGCAGGTCCCAGCAGAAAGAGCTTTTAGCTAAGTGAATGTTCCTTTTACAAGCGTTTCTCAGAGAACGGTAGTGGTTATAGTCGGGTTGAGTCCCTGTAGATTTGAAACGCCGCCAAGCTTTGTCCCTAGCCCTTATTTGGGTTAGTAGGTCTTTGGTTATCCACTTTATCTGGGTTCCACGAATACGACGAGTGACACATGGAGCATGGGAGTCTTGGAGCGGACAGAAGTGCGCGAGGAAGAAATCTAGGGCCGCCTGGGCATTAGTTGAGGTGTAGATGGGAGCCCAATCAATCAATGAGAGGTCATGTGTAAATTGTGTTGGATTGAAGTTGGCTGGGTGCGGAAGGTAATGAGTTTGGAGGCGGAGATGGTTTACTGGTAGAGCGCCAGATGCAATAGATTGGGGAGTGATCACTTGATTGCATCTGGAAGGGTACCTGCACTTATTATGCTGTCAGGGCGGTTTGTAAGGACCCAATCAATAAGAGTGCTTGTCCGAGGGGGAGCCATGATCCTGGTTGGGTCTGAGATCAGCTGGTGAAGGTTGCGGCCTTGTACTAAGGTGTGAGAGGACTGATTTGATTTACTAGTCCAGTTTAGGTTTAAGTTTCCCAGTATAAGGACCACGTTACGGCCGATGGTGCTGTCTACTTGGGAGAGGAGTTATTCAAGACCCTTACTACCCCCAACAAGAGGGTTATAGGCACAAACTATGTGCAATTTCTTTGAGCCTAGTTGTAATGTTGGATGGAGTGCTTCGCAGTGAGATAGGGTAGGTAGGACGTTTTGGGATAGCAGCAGGTGATGTTTATAGAAGATGGCAACACCACATCCACGTTTTGATGAGGGCCTATCTTGTCTGATGAGATTATAGTTGGGCAGTGAGCAGATGGGATCAGCGGTGGAGGGTTTTAGCCATGTCTCAGACAGGCAAAGGATATCGGGGTGATTTTGAGCAACCCATGCCTTGAGTTCCGCTAAATTGTGAAGGAAGCTCCTAATATTCATGTGTACAATGCTGAGTCTCTTGGTGTCATGCAAGGTTGTACTATTTGGAAGGAGGTTAATTACGGGCCCCGGGTTTAGCTCAATATCCCCTGCCAACAGTAAGGCTAGGAATAGAAGGTACCATAACTTACGATGGATGAATGGGGTGGGCAGAGTTATGTTAATCACCAAGGATTTATGCAGATAGTAGGCTAGGTGGCAGATGAGATTATGGGGAATGAGAAGTGGGAAGGTGTCTCGTGGCCATTGAAGAGGCATTCACACAGTGGAGAGCTTGGAGTCGACAGTATGGATGCAACAGTGTTGTTTACTTGGGAGGTGGTATAAAATTGGGACCGATAAAAGGTTAAGAAAAATAGAGACTAGGAGAAAGGTAGCACATGGATTAATGGCCATATAGAAATTTATTGAGAGTGTCATTTGAAGTGGGATGTTTGGGAACAAGGTCTCAAGAAAGAAGAATACAGGATTAATTAGCTAGCAGGGATTGATCTGGGAGCTTTGAGTGAAATGGTACTAATATCAAGCGCCCTCTAGCTGTCAGGAAATATAGCCTGCTAATGGCAAAGTGAGGAGATTGTCAATTTTCATCTGGGGGGCGTTGTTTCAGTATCTCTCTCTATATAGTTGGAGCCAGTTAAGGGTGGGAGTGGTGGTGGGCGGGGGCGGGAAAAGCAGGACTGAGCGATTTGTATTTGGAATGCAGTTGTTCTGTACTATTATGCTAGTGACTGTATGTGCTCAAATTATTAGGCACTTGGCACCCGGCAAGCTCAGAGCAGCTCTTATAGCTGAAAATCAAGTCTCACTCCTGAGTTATAGACGTTAGGAGACTGCACATTTCTGGGAGCAATTTATCAAATTAAATAGCAATCTCCTCCTATGCTTCCTATGCTAGTTAGGGGTTTAGATGTGAAAATTTCAGCATAGTTGCCTCGAGTTCAGCTAAACTGTGAAGGAGGCTCCTAATATTCATGTGTACAATGTGGAGTCCCTTGGTGTCATGCCAGGTTGTATTATTTGGAGGGAGGTTAATTAGGGGCCCCGGGTTTAGCTCAATATCCCCTGCTAACCCACTCATCCGATGGAATCACCTGCCAGGCCTCCAAATGAAGGGCAAAGCGACCACCTACAGCTTCCGAGGCTTGGTGGAGGAAGCCAGGGGAATGCCCTTAAAGGTCACTGGGTGGAGGGCTGACTGGTCCCACCCTGGGGGTGAGAGTGGAGGCTCCTGGAGGTTAGAGTGGCGGTCCAGGAGGAAGGTTGGGAGTGTCCCTTGGAACTGCCTCTGTAGGCTCCTCGGCCTTCGCCTCGTCTTTTCAATTGAAATGTCTGAGAACGGTACTGGTACAGCGAGGGATCACGGTATGGTACATGACATGCACGGTACGAAATGTCTGGCCCGACGCTTGAAGATCATCCAAGAGTGTTTGGGTACCAGAGCCAAAGAGTTTAGATCCATTAAACGGGGCACTAACTACTTAATGTTGTATATCTGGTGTAAAACCTGATGCAGAGAACCAGGCGTGATGCCGGAGGGTAACACCAGTGGCAGTCACACGAGCAGAGGTATCCACCGCATCATATCCTGAATGGTACCTTTTTTACTGCGGAGGTGCAGCGTAACTAACCTAGAAGGATAGCTTAACCAAAAACCGGACATAAGATAGTCCGGGCGACCCATATAAGAAGGGTCAACAAAGGAATCTTCACAGCCTAAAGATTTGAGGGAGTGAAGACCAACAACAGAGGTGAGCTCGGGGGATGGAGGGTGGGCGTGTGAATGAGTGGTGGAGACTCATCCAAGAAGATCAAGAATTACGGTAGGTACGTAATTTTAATATCTTCCTGGACATAAGTCTCCACCACTCATTCACACTAATGGGAGAGTACCAAGCTAATAATCCCCCGAGAGGGTGGCAGGAGAAACCAAGAGCTCACAGTTTTAGGACAGAAGTCCATTAAGGATGGATCTGCCAAAGGAAAGATGTCGTCTGGCATGGACATCCAGGGCATAGTGTTTAACGAAAGTATGCACTGAGCTCCAGGTAGCCGCGTTGCAAATATCTGCAATAGGCACGTTGCGGATTTCCGCCAGAGATGCCACGACCGCCCTAGTAGAGTGAGCATAAACTCTGCCTTCCAGCTTAACCTGCGCCATGGAATAACAGTGGCAAAGACATGCCACTAGCCATGCTGAGATACATCTGTTAGCGACAGGTTGACCCAGCCGGGTCTCGTTGAAGGAAACAAACAGTTGTTGAGCTTTACGAAAGTCTTTTGTTCTATCTAGATAGAAACGTAAAGCTCTCTTGATGTCCAAGGAATGAAGAGAACGTTCTCCATTTTGGAAGTTCGCGAAGTAAGAGGGAAGGACCAAAGGTTGGTTTAGATGGAATTCCAAAACAACCTTAGGAAGAAATTTAGGATGGGTTCTAAGGACGACTTTGTCTTTATGAAACACAGTATACGGAGGGTCTGTGACCAAAGCATGTATCTCAGAGACCCTGCGGGCTGAGGTAATAGCTACCAGGAAGGCCGTTTTCCAGGTGAGAAATTTTAGCTCACAGGTAGCCAGAGGTTCGAAAGGTTTCCGAGTGAGCATGTCTAGCACAAGATTAATGTCCGAGGCTGTAACTGGGCGTCTTGTGGGAGGTCTGGAATGCAGAATTCCCTTAAGAAACCTCTTAACCACAGGTAGCTGAGCCAGTGACAAGGAAAGTACCGGCTCATGATAAGCTGAAATGGCACAAAGGTGAACTTTGACTGTACAGTACTGCAGACCTGAATTTGAGAGGTCTAAGAGGTACTCCAGAATTTTATCTGGTGGGCAGGAAAAGGGATTCAAGGAGGAATTTGCACACCAGAGCGAAAAACGCTTCCATTTGGCTGTGTAAGTTTTCCTAGTGGCTGGCTTCCGTGCAGCCAGAAGAATATCTGAAACCCTGCCAGAGACATTGAACCTGTTCACTTCTACCTCTTCAGGAGCCGAAGGTAAGTGACCTCAGGTTGGGATGAACAACAGGTCCCTGAGTCAAGAGGTTCATCTGAAGGGGAGTGGTTTCGTGAGCTAGAGCATATTGTTGAGTAGTGGAAACCACATCTGTCGAGGCCAGAAGGGAGCAATGAGGATCATTTTGTCTCCCTGGGATTCGAATTTGAGAAGTACCCTCTGAATTAGAGGAAGAGGCGGAAAGGCGTATAGAAAGCGTTTTGTCCACTGCAGCTTGAACGCATCCTGACAGAAAATGCCAGGCCCTGGATTTCTGGAGCAGAAGAGAGGCAGATTTATGTTGAGTGGGGATGCAAAAAGGTCCAGGTCTGGAGTTCCCCACTCCGCGAATATTGACTGAACTACAGTTGCATCGAGAGACCATTCGTAAGGATCTCTCTCTGTTCTGCTGAGGCGATCTGCCAGTTCGTTCTGCACTCCTGGCAGGTAGACTGCTAGGATTAGAGACTTGTGCTGCAAGCACCATTCCCACACTCTCATCGCTTCTCTGCATAAGGGGTAAGAGTGAGCGCCGCCCTGTTTGTTGATGTAATACATCACTGCTTTGTTGTCCGTTTGAAGGAGAATGTTCTTGTGACAGAGAATGTCCTTCAATGCCCAGACCACATAAAGGACGGCTCTCATTTCTAAGACATTTATGTGAAGCTGGGACTCGACCTGAGTCCACATACCTTGAGTGTGGAGAGCCTGACAGTGAGCTCCCCATCCCATCAGGGACGCGTCTGTGGTAATAGAAATCTGATGTTCCAGAGGAGCAAAGGGATACCCTTCTAGGAGATTGTTCTCTTGCAACCACCAAGTGAGTGACCTCTTTAGGGGTTCCGTCACCTTGATGAGAAAGGACTGTGGGTGAGTGGTTGGGGACCACTGAGTACTGAGCATCCACTGAGAGGTTCTCATGTGAAGGCATGCCAGGGGTACAGTGAACACAGAGGATGCCATGAGACCTAGCATCCGTTGCATCGAAAGAGTTGGAACAGAGTCGCCTCCCGATGTGACGGGCCATCTGAAGGATATCGCTCCTCCTGTCCTGTGGAAGAAAAGCCTTGGCACAGGAGGTGCCCAGAAGAGTTCCTATGAAAAAGGAGTCTCTGGGAGGGCTGCAACTGCGATTTTTAGAAGTTTAGCAGGACTCCCATGGACGTGAGAAAGCGTGAAGCCGTGGCTACGGTGTCCAGAGTTCCCTGTCTGGAAGGACTTGCTAGAAGCCAATCGTCCAGATAAGGAAACACCTGTATTCTGATCTTCCTGAGATGCGCTCTGAGAACTGCACAACACTTTGTAAAAACTCGCTGCGCCGAGGATAGCCCAAAGGGCAGGACTCTGAACTGATAATGCTGTCCCAGAGCCACAAACCTCAGGAATTTGTGGTGCTTTGGGTGACTAGAAATGTGCTGGTAAGCATCCTGCATGTCTAGGGAGGCTAGCCAGTCATGTTGATGAAGCAAAGGTAACAAGGTTCCTAGAGAAATCATTCTGAATTTCTCCTTGGGCAGAAATTTGTTTAGTTTTCTGAGGTCCAAGATGGGGCACATGCCCCCAGTTTTCTTTGGAACCAGAAAGTAATGGGTATAGAACCCTGTGTCCCGTTGATGCAGCGGCGCTACTTCTACTGCCCTGTTGTTCAGAAGGCCCTGAATCTCGGCGGCGAGAAGGTCTGACTGAAGGGTTGACAGCCTGGGCTGTCGTTTGGGGGGACGATCCGGAGGGGTCTCCACAAGATTGAGTGAATGCCCCTTGCGGATTATCCGGAGGACCCATTTGTCTGAGGTTATGGACTTCCCTTGATTGTAGACGTGAGACAGACGACCTCCCACCGCTGAGGAGGAGTCCACCTCGGGCAGCTGAGGTGGGACTTGGGCCAACAACTCATAAGGTGGCACTGGGCGCTTTGGGCCCTTGCGCCTTCTGTTGCATTTTCTTTTGAGGCTGGGGAGTTTGATTTTTATGAAAACTTCCTCTGCCTCGAAAGGCCTGATGGTTATGGAACTGGCGTTTATTAACACCCCCTCGAGAGGGGACAGGAGGAGGTCAAGCCAACTTAATGGCTGACCTAGTCTTTATGTAAGCTCAGAGCCTGTTCTACTTGAGGGCTGAAGAGATATACACCATCAAAGGCAACACCATTACCTGCTGCTGTGCGTCATTCGTGAAGACCTGACGCGGCAGCCAGGAATGACGGCTGGTACAAATACCAGCCGCCGCCGCCCGGGAAGCAGTGTCGAAAGCATCCATAGCTGCTTTAACTTGCTGGTTGTTAGATTCGATACCCCTGGTAATGGTTTGAAGAAGCTCTGGCTTTGTATCGGATTCCGGAAGAGCTTCAACCATCTGTTTGAGAGAGTGCCAAAGGATATACTCACATTGAGAGAAATAGCCTTGGTAGCTGGCAATATGCATACCCAGGGTGGAAGCAGCAAAGACTCTCTTACCTAGAGTGTCTATCTTACGAGATTCTTTGTTAATAGGCCGAGCTGTAGTAGTTTGGGGAAGGACGGCCTTATCATTCTCCGCCAATACTACAATAGGATCCGCAAAGGCTTGAGATGCCAAAATGGGTCAATCCTTGGGGGCTGAGTATTTCCTATCTATGGATTTAGCCACTGAAGGAATGAGAGCAGGATTATTCCATACCATTTGAGACAGCGTCTCAAAGGAGGGTTGTACCGGAGAAGTCAAATCCGCAGGGATCTCCGGAATATGGAGGTATTGGAGTCTTAGCAATTTCCCAGGATCGATGTCTGTAGTTTGGAGAGAAAGAGTGGAAATCAAGTTTTTCAGCAGAGACTTAAAGGACAGGTCCTCGACCACAGGCTCTGCTGCAGGAATAGACTCTGTTTCATCCACTTCATCACCCAGTCTAAGGTCTGGGGTCAGGCTCAATGGCATCTCCTGACAGTCCAGGAGGGACTGTATAGACAGGAAAGGAGTGAAAATCAGAGGAAAATGAAGAAGGAAAGGAGTTGAAGGAGGAGTCCTGAAAAGTGGATGAGGCCCTAAGAACCCCTGGACCGCTGAGGCGCACGGCGCCGAGAGGCCAGACGGCGCCGACAGCCGCATCGGCGCCGAGGACAGCGCCGAGCGCGTCATCGACGCCGAGGGCACCAAAAACACCCCAAGACTCCGAGAAACAGGATTTGAGGAGAAGGGAGGAAGAAGAGCAGGAGATAAAGGCACGGTGTGGTCCTCGCGCACAGCCATGTGAGGGGGACACTTCCGCTGAGTCGACGGCACCAAGATGGTGCCACACAGGAGGCTCAACCGCCTACCCTGGTCTCCCAAGAAGCCCAAGGCCCCTGAGTGACCGGGCCAGGCAGCTGGACCAACCTCCGAGCCCATTGCTCCATAAGAGCGCCCACTGATGAAACTGCTCATCTGAAGACCTACCAGAGGGCGGGGTAGGGCTCCGATGTCGAAGACGTCGGCTACCGGAAACAGAAGCAGGCGACTCCGAAGGAGGAGACCGGCAATTAGCCCTAAAAACCGACCATCTACGCGCAGACATAGAGGGCGACCTCGAGTGATGCCTTCTCTTTTTTGACCTGTGGGCCGAAGAGCTCAAGGCCGAACGGTGCCGAGAATGCAACCGTTTATTTTATGCTTCGAGGGACTGCGCCCCTCGGGCATTGGACCGTTGTCAGACCCCCCTTCGGAGAAGGCGGCGGACCGGACCCAGCCCGACTGACTGAACAGCTTTCATACGAAGTCTCCCTACCGTCACCAGACCTGCTCATGGTCGACTCCGTCAAAGTAGGCTGAGATTTCTTTGTAAAATAAGAATAAACTTAAGCGATACTTATTCGAGATATTACTACAAAATAACAAAACTGAAAACTATGCTGCTAGTTTGAAGTTTGACTCCCGGCAGGTGAGCGTCGTCGTCACTGAAGCGCACTAGACGGCGGGGAAAAAAGGAACTGAGGCGGTTGGAGGGTTGATGCCGAGATAGTCATTACCGCACGAGCTGAGGCTGGCGGTGCCGCTCCTCGCGGCTCCATCTCTGGCTCCGGCCCTCCAGCAAAAAAGTTTGCTCCCGCTGGGTCCTAGTACCTCCGGCACAGATCCCATTAGTGTGAATGAGTGGTGGAGACTTATGTCCAGGAAGATCTAGTCTTTCTCCTCGGATGGAGGGAGTTTATTGACTGATTCTATAGCAGTGGACCAGAGGGTATGTTGGTATTTAACCATGTGTCCCATATTGTTTAAAATTCTAAGATTCACCGTGCCTGCCTGAAACACCTTCTTCCCAGGGTAGTCCAAATGACGGGATTCCTTCTCAGCAGACAAGGAGCTCATGTGTTTCGGGTGCTTTGTGCGATCATGAGCTGCAGTAATAACCACTGAATCTGCTTCGGGGTTAGAAGAGAAAAAGGGGTGGTCAAGAGGAGTCTGGTAAAGGCTATCCGCCTTCCCAGGTATGGTCAGAAGAGCAGAAGGTTGATTCCAAGCTGCCAATACTACATTTTGCTAGGTTTGTGTAAGTGGGGGTACCACTACTACAGGGCCATCGGGTAATCCGAGGTAATTTGCCATACCCTTTCTCTGTTTATCATGTTTCGTTGTTGAAAACCCCATGATTTTTTGTATTAGAACCATCATCTCATGAAAGGATGGGTTGTCCGGAGGAGAAGCCGCTGCAAGGCAGGAGACATCCTCATGCAGGGAGGAAATGGTGGAAAGAGAGGGCAGAGGACGAGACTCCAGGTCCTGAAAATCAATATCCTCCAGATCACCCAGATAGCCATCTGGAAAATCGAAGTCCTCTCACAAATAGTCTTCCTCATGGGGGAGGGGGAACCAGGTGGAGAAGTAGCCCTATCGCCCAAAAAATGTTTAGGTGGAGGGGTGTGAGACCTAGAAAGCCTCCCAACAGCACCTTCAGTGGGAGGCTGAGAATATCTCATCGGCTCCAGAACCTGTTGCATCACTGTGGCTATGTCCAGTGAAGCAGGAGGGGTAGGGGGTATCTGGGAAACCAGGGGTATAGTGGAAGGGATTGGACGCGAGATAAAAACAGCAGGTGGTATAACCCAGGGTCCTGGTCCCTATCAGACTGGCCCCTGTGAGTGAATGACCTTGAAGGAGGAGGGGCAGCTGAAAAAGGAAGATCCATGGCAGTCCCCAGGAGTCCCTGGCCCATCATCGACGAGGCAGTAAATGGGGAAAGCAACAGAATGTTTAAGAGCCATCGTCGTTGACGGGAGATGAGTCACCGTTGATGGGGCACCAATGGAAGTAGCAAAGGATTCTGCTGAAACTGCTGAAAGAGTGCTGGAAAGCACCGTTGAAGAGAGGGAGTAAACTACCATCGACGATGAAGCAGTTCGCAAAAAGGCAGTCAACAGTGTGTAACCAGAATGGTCGCCGTCGACGAGGGCTTATCAAGCAATGAGGAGCAAGATTTATCCTTATTGCATTTGTGCTTCTTATGTGAAGCAGAAAGGAGGGTCCTTGGGATGGGCCCCCTGCTTTTCCAAAAGAGACACTTTCTGCTTCATGAGATGTGCTTGCATCTCCCGGAGTCGTCAAGTAGCCTACTTGAAATCCAGGCAAAGTGTGCAGGAGATGGTGTCGTGTGTGGGGGGGTCCACGACACCGAACACAGACGGTGTGATTGTCATAGCAATAGATATCTACCAATGACGAGTGAAATAACAGTGGCTTAGCTGAAGATCCTTCTGACATTCGTTGATGAAGAAATGGAAGCTCAGTTTCTCGTCTATGACTGCTACCAGTGCTAGCTGCTGCATAGCTGAAGACAGCGGGAAACTGAACTAAGGATACCAGGGACCACCCACCTATATAGGAAGCAGGATGATGTCATGTGTAGGCGGCCCCTGGAGAAAGACTGCTAGAAAAGAGCTGCCATGCACCACAGCGCCCTGTGGTGATTACTCAAGTGTATATTACCTGCTGCAAGAGATTATCCTCGTGGAAGATCTACTGCTATAGGTGAGTAACCTGCTTTTCTAGGGATGTGGATATGCTGTTCTAGCCACACTTCGTGGTAGACTCCTAGCAGTTCTCCGGGAGGAGGGAGGCAAGGCGCACACCCCCTACTTAGGGAACGAGATTGAAGAAATGAGGCCCCAAAACCAGCATCCCGACGTAACTCTAGGTCAACTACTGGAGATTCCGAGGGTTACTTTGAAATCTTCTGGGGCCCGTGCCTTTGCATTTGTGGCCCCTACACTCTGGAATTCTCTGCCCCGTCAGCTTGTCAGTACCCAATCGCTTGGGGGCCTTTAAACAGGCACTTAAGATGTTTTTGAGGACTCAGGCATTTCAAGAATTATCGTGAGTCTATTAATGGTATAGTTAATCTGTAATATCTGATGTCCGTGTTTTAATTTTGTACGGCGCCTTGACATTTGAAAGGCGCCTAATAAATAAAGATTACTATTATATTATTCTATGTGGTAATGGGAAATGAAGGTGTGTGCTGACCTCCAGGTAGCACCCCTGCAGATTTCCTGAATAGGGACATTGTTGGAAGCAGCCACCGACGCAATGGTATGGTGGGTAGAATGAGCCCTTAGCCCTAAGGCAGGCTCCCTACCCACCAACCTATAGCACAGATCAATGCAGGATGTGAACCACCTGCCAATCATCCACTTGGCTGCAGGTCTGCCAGGTGTGGCTTCAGTGTAGGTGATAAACAACTGGCAAACCTCTCCCCGAACTCCAGCTGTGCGCTCTTTGTAATAAGCGAGCACTCGCCTCAGGCCCCGAGTACGGAGCCTGTGCTTGGCCTCCGAGGTGCGACTGGTGAAGTACACCGGGAGATTAATCACCTCCTTAAGGTGAAACTCCGACACAACATTTGGGAGGAACTTCAGGTTGGGGACCAGGACAACCCTGTCCCTGTGGAAGACCTGGTAAGGACACTCCACTGAAAGCGCCTGGAGCTCACTGATCCTTCTGGCGGACATGATAGCCACTAAGAAGACAGTCTTCCTCGACAAGTGAGAGAGCTCACACCTGTGCATTGGTTCAAATGGCTTGTCCATGAGCTTTGCCAAAACCAGCAACAAGTCCCACGGTGGTGGTGGTTCATGCACCGGAGGGGAAATGTGGTCAAGGCTTTTGAAAAAGTATCCGACCACCTTCTCTTGTGCCACTGACTGGCCCACACCCAGTATGCAGAGATGGCTGCCAGGTGCACCTTAAGGGTTGTCAACCGATGATCCGACAGAGAGGGACCAAAAGTAATCAAGGATGCCAGCCAGTGGACAGGACAAAGGGTCCAACCCCTTGCCCTGACACCAAATGGAGAATCTCTTCCATTTGAATGCACATCACTTCCTGGTCAACTCCTTCTGAGATGACTGCACAACGGTGAAGACATCTTTGGAGAGACCCAAGGCCTGGAACTCTAGCCACTCGGGAACTAGGCTGTCAGGAGCAGGGATTGAAGGTCCAGGTGGAGTACCTTCCCCTGATTGCTGGAAAGCAGGTCCAGGCAAAGGTGAACACGTTTCAGGAGCCTGCTGCTGAGGCTGAGGAGATCAGGGTACCAGAACTGGCGTGATCAGTCTGGAGCCACCAGGATCACCTGTGCCTTGTCCCTCCTAGGTTGAGAAGCATCTTGTGGATCAAGGGAAGTGGAGAGAAGGCATAAAAGAGGCCCAGGGACCAGGGCCTCAAGAAGGCATCCCCCTGCAGCGTTTCCTGCCGAGGGAGGTGGGCACAAAATAGCCTCAGTTTGGCATTCTCCCTGGAGGTGAACAGGTCCACCTGAGAGGTGCCCCACTGGGAAAAAAAGACTGAACTATCTCTGGATGGAGACACCACTCATGAGATGCCTCGCCCACCCGGCTGAGGGCATCCGCCAGCTGACTGGAGGCTCCTGCCACATGGATGGCCAGGAGATCTGCCTCCAGGCTGCGCACAAGGGTCCGGACACGGAGAGCTTCCTGCACAAAAGCAGGGAGTGCATCCCGCCCTGTTTGTTGAGGTAGTACATGATCGTGGTACTGTCCTGGAGTGAATGCAGTCAGTGCTAGCCTAACTGCTTGGAGCTTCAGCAGGTTGATGTGGCATCAAGACTCCTTGGGGATCCAGAGCCCGTGGACTGTGTTCCCATAGGTGGGCACCCCAGACCATGAGAGGGGCACTGGTCATGATGACTGTTGGCTCTGGGCAGACAAATGGGATTCCTTCCTACAGATGTTCTGGGACTAACCAACACTGGAAGGCATTCCACCTCAGCTGGGTCACAGTGACTGGCTGGTCTAAGTGGCCCTGGTGCTGAGACCACTGGCAGGCAAGCTCCCAATACAGAGAGCGTATTCTACACTGGGCCCAACAGACCACTCTGTGCATGCCGCCGTCTATCCCAGAAGTTGCAGAAGTCCCAAGCAGGGCACGACTGCCCAACCCAAAATGATTTGGCAAAGGAGGAGACAGCCTCCGCCTGGTCCCCCAGAAACAGAGCTCTGGCTCTACATGAGTCAAGTTCCACCCCGATGGAGTGTATCACATGCAATCGTACGAGTTCTGACTTTACTGGTTGACCAGGAGGCCAAGGGACAAGCAGGTCTAGAGGGCCAGATCCCTGAACTACTCCACCTCCTCCAAGGAAAGACCTGCTATGAGCCAGTCATCTAGGCAGGGGTACACCTGGACCCTTTGGCACCTCAGGTAGGCTGCCACCACTGCAATGCATTTGGTGAAGACCCTGGCAGCCGAGGAGAGACCAAAGGGCATGGTCTGGAACTCGTAAAGAATCCTCTCCGCACAGAACCAGAGGAACTGGTGGTGGGACTGACTAATTGGGATGTGGAAAGCATCCTGAAGATCCAGAGAGCAAAACCACATGCTCTGTTGCAGAGATGGCTTGATCTGAGGGAAGGTGCGCGACTAAAGAAACTTGTTTAGATCATGCAGATCTAAGATGGGGTGCCAGCTTCCCATCCAATTTGGCACCAGGAAGTACCTGGAGACAAACCTTGGGTGTCCTGAGGGTCTGAGACAGGAGCCACTACCTCCTTCGAGAGGAACTGGGCAAGGTCTTTCCAAAGGGCTGACAGCATATCAGCTGACACCATATCCTCCCGTGAGGCACGGGCCTGGCAAGGCGGGTAAGTCTCAAACTCTAGAGGCAGACCCTGGCTGATGGACAGCAGGACAGGCAGAAAGGAAGTGGTGGAATCGCGCCTCCAGGAGGACCCCGGTAAGCAGGACAGGTCTGGGAGGCAGCCCCAGCCCATCAGTGGGCAGGCTTGAGATGGAGGAAGGACCAGCTGAGAAAGCAGCGGTCCCGACCACCTGGCTCTTTGGACAATCACGATGCACCTACGGGGACCGCCAAGCCTGAGACTGCTGTTCAGCCAAGGGGCTGGGACGGCTTGGCCGCAGAGGCAGAGAGGGGATGAAATAACTTCTTCCACTGAGGCTTAGCGACTTTGGGATCCCTCTGGGCAGAGGTCACTGAGACCAAGGTGGCACTGGACTTCTCAATGCGAGAAAGGTGTCCTTCGACCCCCAGCCTGAACAGGTTGATGCCCAAGAAGGGGACATCCGCCAGCTTATGATGGGTATCCACCGTAGACGTAGAGATCCTCAGTCAAGCCCTGTGGCGCGTGGCGACAGAGAGCCACAGATTGGGTGCAAGATTCACAGATGTCCATGGCTGCCTGGAGCTGCTGCTTAGCCACAGCTCGGCCCTGGTCCCGGACCTGCTTGACAGTAGTGTGCATGTCAGGTGGGAGCTGGGGAAGCATCTCATCAAGAATGCCTAAAAGGGCATGAGTGAAGTGGGCTATCAGAAAGGCCGAATTCACCTGCCAAAGGTTGAGAGAGGAGGCAACAGAGCTTTTTGTCCATATGATCCAATTTCTTGGATTCTTTGTCAGGAGGCTTATCCATGTCGACATTTCCCAAGCGCCGAAAGACTGAGTCTGCCACCGGAACCTCAGCCAAGGGAGGTGCAGTGAAACCTGACAGGGAACCGGTAGGGACCGTGTACTTGTGGGCCATCCAAATCGATGATGCAGGGCAAGAGACAGGATGCTGCCAAAGTTCCAGAGCAGGACTAAGAATGGCCTCTGTGACCAGAAAGGCCTCAACAGGGCAGTCGCCCCGGTAGAGAATCTTGGTGAGCAGATACTTAGCCCATTTCTGGATGGGTTCAATCTGTTAACCCGACTCCTGATATCAGTCAGAGAAGGCCCTCGAAAGAAGTGGGACCATGCTTCGTCGACAAATCCTCTCCAAACTCTGCGTCCAATGGATGGGAGTGTTTGGAGGAGTACTCTGACTCAGAGGATTTGTTGAAAAGCGTTCAACCACCAGAGTCCCCGCTGACCCTACGGAGTTCATCAGGAGTCACGGTGACTGACTTTCACCAAGGAAGACTGGAAGCAGTACAGGCATCATTAGGTGGCAGACTCACTGGTGGCTGTTTGCGTGGTGGCTCCTCCTGAATAGGCAGAGAAGCCAGAAAAGGCCGAGCCGGAGCCAGCAGAGCAGGGTAGGCTGAGGCCTGCATTGGCGGGAGACATGGAAGAGCTGGGGTAGGGGGCTGAGGCGGCTTAACTCCAATAAACATGAGCTGATGCCGCATGAACTCCTCATAGCAACGCCAATGTGTTTTGCGACAGAGGATGAAGCGCAGGAGTAGCGGTGGCGCTGCTTGCCGAGAGCGGGAATGCTCGACTCCAGGCTTTGGGTACAAGACCCTGTCCTTGACCATTGGGAACGCAGACAGCGGGACTAGAAGGGAGCCGGTGAAAGTCAAGGAACCTCCTGGATAATTAGATCCTGAGGGCTGAGGACCGGATCAGCGGGTTGGTCTGACCCATCCTGAGAGATAAGAGGCAGGACCGGAGTCAAAGAGAGGGAGGTGTTGGCCTCATCTGGTGACAATGCTTTGACTGGATTAAGAAAAATCTCGGCAGGCTGATCAATGGGTCTCTTGACCAACTGGCTTGATGGGAAGACCATGGGAGTCAGCGGCCTGGGCTGAAGGATCAACCGTAGTCAAATTCTCCAGACAAGCACAGAAATCCAAGGCCTGAGAGCGCTCACAATTACACGATCAACAGCAAGACTTCTTTTTAGTCTCTTTCTTTGAAGATTTTGCTTTTGTGCCCTTAGAAGGGCCCTGTCCAAAGGCGGGAAAGGACTGGTACAAATAATAAAATGCCCCTGAAAAGGTGGCACCAAAAGTAAGCTGCACGAAGGCTGAAGCTAAAGAGGCATGTTCCTCGGCCTGAGCTGCAGCCTCTTCAAAGGCCACAAGTTGTTCAGCGGGCCCCACAGCCGCAGAGACCGTCCAGTGGATATCCTTCAAGTGAATGGGGGGATCCCGTTCATCAGGGTACCCTAATAGAAGCCGAGCATGCCAGTCTTCCAACGTTCTAGGATACAAAGTGCGACAGAGGCCACACGCCTGGGGATCATGTTTATGGCCCAGGCCGTAAACGCATGAGGTGTGCAGGTCCATCCAGGACATCTTCTGCCTGCATTCGCACGTTTTAAATCCCAGTGCCAACTTCGTGTCGTCCATAGTGGAGATGGAGATCGCCTGAAGACTGACACAAAACACCAAGTATTGAAGCAAAGAGCCTACTCAGCACGGAGAACGGCAAAGAGGGAACTTTCTTCCAGTGGAAAGGAAGATCGGACATCACAGGGCAGTGCCAAGGGAACTACCACCCAGTTGAGTGGGAGGAGCCAGCCTGAAGACATTAAACAAGCCTTAAAGGGAAAGGAACACTGCCAGAAGTGTAGATGGGCACTTCATAACCACGTCCCTAGAAAAGGCTTTTTTTCAGCCATGGCTGGCTTGGAGTCCTTCTGGGATGAAGCCAAATAATCTTAACAAGGAATGGCTAAAGAGAGCTATGGAACAGCTAGCCTGCTGAACACCCAAAGAAGAGGCCATGAAGACCATTTTGGCCACATGGTCCAACTTCCTGTCCTTCTTACTGATCGGCTTATCCACATCCTCCTGAACCTTCGATTTACAAAAGACCAGACTGGACACCAGACCCTCCACAGAAGGGTGGTCGAGAACGCAGAAAAGCTCTCGATGGGGACCACATACTTGAGGGCCATATGGCAGAGAATGCTGGGTGGGATGCAGTGTGCTGCCACAGGTCTTAAAGCCGGTCCTCATTATGGCCCTGACAATGAGGAGAGCCACCCTAGGAATCATCCATGTCAATGAAAGAGTATTAATCCCTCTTCTGCACTGGGTCCAATAGGACCTACACTGAATCTGACATCAGAGCTTGGCTTGAGTATGTCCGGTGACTTAGCTGTATGCAGCAGACTGCCAAACTGTGGCTAATAAAATTAATCCACAACATTAGAAGTTTTTTTGTCCTGGTTTTCTATCCGATTCCTTTCTCCTTCCCGTGGCAGGAGTCATGCCCCAAAGGAGGTCGAGACCTGTTGTGAAGACTGACTGTCAAAGAAGTTGTGGTCTACTGGATGAGTTCTGCTTGAGGCCATGGAAGACTTTTCACTCAAGAGTCCGACAGATGCACAAACACTGCCTTGGTCTGTTTCTCAGGGGTACAAACCACCTTAGAGCCTTATCTAACCTCAGTGAAGAGCAGGCTGGGCAGTCCAATGCAGGGGTCGATCTCAACATTATTTTACTGGCCCTGGGCATAGCGCAAACTGCCTCGGGCCAGTGCAATAGTCCCCAGACTTTCCCGGTTTGGCTAGTGCAATCTAGTCAGTATTTGGATAATGTCCCTTTAAGGGAATCGCAAAGAAAAAGCATTTCCAGGTTTGTTCTTTTTACCTTATGCTAGTGTCTGCGATCATGCGCTTGACAGTTTCTTCCTCTTGACCTCCAGTGGCCAGCACCGACTGGTTCCTACAACAGTTCCCTCTCCCACTACAGCGAGTTGAGTGGGCATGCAGAGGTCAGATCAGGAATGATGTGGCTGGCGGGATTTGCATGCAGAGTTGCCTGCCGTAAACTAGTCGTCTCTCTCAACAAACGCTTCGGCAATAGCAGGAAGGAGGAGTAGCTTCAGGATCCAGCGGAGACCCACCCGACCAACACAGATGGATCCAGGGAGGGACTGAGACTGAGACAGGGAGAGTGAGAAAGCAGCCACAGCTTCCTTTAATGAAGGAGGTTATTTTCTAGACTACACTGAACTGAATTATTACTTTTTGGACCTGTGTAAGTAACTAGTATTGATTCTGTTTTTGGGGTGGACTTTTTTTAGTTTTCACTTTAATTTGCCAGGGAGGAACTGTAGCTGGGAGATATTTGCAGTCAGCTGTGACTAGACTCGTTACTTAGCGTTTGTGAAATAGGTGTCTGAAAGGAAGGAAGGCACTCCCCGGGGTGGAGGGTAAGAGTTGTAGGTGACTGTTTCTGGATGTACCAATGCCCGTAGTCCAGGTAAAAAGCTCCCTGAAATGGTGGCCTTGATGGAAGAGGGATGCCTGGATATTGTGTCAGTCACAGAAACATTGTACACAGAGAACCATGACTAGCATGTCAACATACCCAGGTACACAACCTACAGGAGGGACAGGGAGGGAAGAAGAGGAGTAGCAGCTCTCTATGTAAGGGAAGGGATCAAACCAACAGAACTAAAGGGTAAACAGGGAGGGGAGGAGAGGAGGCACTGTGGGTCACCCTGGAGACTGGAAATGGCTCCACAATCCGCACAGGGGTTGTATACAGACCTCTGTCTCAGGGGGAAGAAATGGACAAGGAAATGATAGAAGGCATCCTTGGGATGGCAGAGAAAGGGGAGATATTGCTGATGGGGGACCTGAATATGCCAGATATTGACTGGGGCACCTTTGCTGCAGCCACATCCAAGAACAGGGCCATTCTTGATGCCCTATAGGGGGCATGCCTCAGATAGCTAGTTTTGGAACCCACTCGGAAGAGAGTAATCTTAGACCTGGTACTCTCAAATGGGGATGGAGAGAGGATCTCTGATCTTGAAGTGGGTAGCCATCTGGGAACAAGTGACCACCAGTGTGGTTCACGATAAACTTAGCTGCAGAGTCAAGCCACACAAAAGTGAAGGTACTGGACTTCAGGAGGGCTGATTTTGTCAAAATGGGATGTGCCTCAGAAAAGCACTAGCAAACAGGCAAGAAGGTGGGAAGCAACAATGGGGAAACATCAAAACTGCCATCACAGAGGCAACAAGCCTTTGTGTGAAGCAAATAAATCAAAATGAAAGAAAAAACCACTATGGTTCTCAAAAGAAGTGGCAGGAAGGTAAGGGAGAAAAAGACAGCATTCAGGAAGTATAAGGAAACACAGAAGGAGCAGGACAGAGAACTGTACCAGTTAAAGTAGAAGGAAGCAGGTAAGGAAGTCAGAATAGCAAAGGCCCAAACCGAGGAAAGATAGCCAACTCGGTTAAGAAGGGGGCTAAAACCTTTTATAGGTACATTAGGGAGCAAAGAAAGACTAAGGCAGGGATACTGAGGCTGAACAAAGAGGAAGGTGGCTGGGCAAAGAGTGACAGTGAAAAAGCAGGGATACTGAACAAATACTTCTGCTCAGTATTCACAATGGAAAAGCAGAGGGAAATACCTAATCCAGTCAATAGAAGCACTCTGAATTTGGGGTGTTGATATTAGTCCTTTCACAGAAGAAAGGGTTCTGAAAGAACTCTCAAAACTGAAGGTGGATAAAGCAATGGGGCCTGATAGGATTCACCCCAGAATTCTAAAAGAACTAAGGATAGAATTAGTAACACCACTGACTACCCTTTTTAATAAATCATGGGAGGATGGTGTGGTACCTGAGGACTGGAAGGCGGATGTGATTCCCCTTCACAAAAGTAGGAGCAAGACAGAAGCAGGAAACTACAGACCTGTCAGTCTGACCTCAGTGGTAGGGAAAATCATGGAATCACTTCTGAAGGAAAGAACTGTTGAGTACCTAGAGGCCAGTGGGGCACAGGACCCAAGGCAGCATGGATTCACAGTGGGAAGGTCGTGTCAGGCAAATCTAATTGATTTCTTTGACGGGGTGACCAAAGCAGTAGACCAGGGAGGGGCTGTGGACATGGCCTACCTAGACTTTAGCAAGGCATCTGACACAGTCCCGCACAAAAGATTAATAAACAAATTAGCCAGCCTAGGAGTGGGTCCCAGGGTGGTAGCCTGGGTAAAACATTGGTTGGACAACAGGACACAGCGGGTAATAGTAAATGGAGTCCACGCTGAAGAAAGGAGTTACTAGTGGGGTACCACAGGGTTCAGTACTGGGGCCAGTCCTTTTTAATGTCTTTATAAGTGACATTGCAGAGAGACTGGAAGGGAAAGTATGTCTCTCAGCAGATGACACAAAGATCTGCAACAGGGTTGCTACGCAAGGTGGGGTGGAAAGGATGAAAAGGGACTTGGCAAGGTTGGAGGAATGGTCAAATGTATGGCAGCTTAGATTCAATGCAAAGAAGTGCAAAGTAATGCACCTAGGAAACAAAAACCCAAGGGAAGAGCACACAATGGGGGGTGATATACTGACAACAAAAATGGAAAGGGACCTGGAGATAGTCATATCAGACGACCTACAGGTGGGCCAGCAATGTGAGAAGGCAGTAAGGAGGGCTGGGGGTATACTGGGATGCATAGGGAAGAGGCATCACCAGTAGAAAACAGGAAGTTGTTGGCCCTCTGTACAGACAGTTGGTAAGACCACATCTGAAGTGCTGTGTACAGTTCTGGAGACACCATCTCCGTAAAGTCGGACAGGGTGGAGGTTGTCCAGAGGAGGGCAACCAAAATGGTGCAGGGTCTGCATCAGAAGACATATGAAGAAAGACTAAAGGAACTAAGAATGTATAGCCTTGATGAAAGGAGGGAGAGGGAGGACATGACAGAAACTTTCAAATACCTCAAGGGAATCAACAAAGTCCAAGATGGTAGCATCTTTCAGAAAAAGAGATGTGCAAAAACAAGGGGGCACAATTTGAAGACAGAGGGGGACGGCTCAGAGGTAATGTGAGGAAGTATTCTTCACCGAGAGGGTTGTGGATACATGGAACAGCCTTCCTGAAGAGGTCATAGAGTCAAAAACAGTGGGGGAATTCAAGAATGCATGGGACAGACATAAGGCAATTCTAGTGGGGGGTAGGAGGAAGTAGGCTGTTGGTTAACTAGGATCTGCAGCTTATCCGTTAGGTAGGGAAATGGGCAGACTAGGTGGGTCAAGCCGTCCTTATCTGTCGTCAAATTCTATGTTTCTATGGATGACAGACAGGTATGGGGTTCAAACTGTTTACAGGCATCCACCGGGCTGGGAGAGAAAGTGCGAGTTTGCACCAGCAATGCCACCTCACCATCCGTCAAACCGTCACAGTGGCTGCGGAGCTGGTCAAAAGGGAGCTCTGAAATAGTATGAGTTTATTTCTTTATTTTTTTAGGCAAAATGGTGCTTCTGTTATTGCTTGATAAGGGGTTTCCCACCATGATGGTTGCAACAGGGACTCGGGACTGGGATGGGCAATGAAGACACAAAAGGCAGGAGGCAGCAACAGGCTATGATTTGAATGGGGCAACAGACTGTGGCTTGGATCTGTAGCAACAAGTGGGAGGGCAGGTTAAAAAAAAGTCAGAGTTGCTGCTGAGGTGATCACAGCAAGAAAAGCTATACTGAATAAAATAGATGCTGCAGCTGTTAAGTGTGGGAATCATTTTGAGTTAAATGGTGTGGCTTAACAAGATATATGATGCAGCCCTCTGTTCAGATTAGACTGAAATAGGGAGAGGTTCTCTGCAGTCCAGTGTATTTCAACTGTCATAAGCCTTGCTCATTTGTCACTGCAATTTGAATGTTGCTGTTCTAGATGCTTGTAACTTATTTAACTGCTTTGTTGCAAAGTTTTTCCTGGAAATAGGGGATAAATCTTATACCTGAACACTGTATGAATGCTGTGGCTAAACTTTTAGACCTTAGGAGTCATGCACTTAGAGATTCTTTTGGGGCGGAATGTTGAACTCCTTTTGTAAAGTTATTTAGAATGAATATATCAAATATAGAACTCTGAAATACGGCCCACTGAATTGTTTGACTTGGCACTGTATTACATGAAAAGTACCACAATGACAAAGTTAGATGTCTGAATAGTATTTATTTTACTGTTTGTTACTTAAAATATGGAAATGGAGAAATAAGTAAACAATAAAAAATACTATTCAAACATCTAACTTTGTCACTGTGTGCTTCTTTTTATAAAATGTAAACGTTACTCTTGGGACTAGTGCAATCTCTGGGGGCCAGCGCAACTGAGCCATCACTTTCCAGGGTGGACCAGTGCAAAAAAAAAAAAAAAGGTAAGTGTGACCCCTGCAATGTCCAGGGTTGGGGGGGTTTCTTCCTGGAGGTCCCTTACAGCTGCGGCAGCTCAACAGGCACCACAGTCTATGGATCCAACAGTAGGGTGGTAGTATCTGTGGTGACTCAGGGCATCAAGGGTCCTGGGACCAGAGCACTGACCAGCAATAGCCCACCGCTGCCAAACCAGGTCTTTGTACCTGCAACAAAGATGGCGTCGATGTAGATCATCATCCAAGTATGACGTGTCTGACTGATGTTGGCAGTGACGCTAATCGTTCAAGCATGTTTGGGACCCCAAGTGGTCCCGCAACCTCTACAATGAACTGTTTGGCTGATGGCAGGTGTCTGCCAACACAGCTGAGTAGATCACCTGCTATGGAAGAAAGACCATGAAGGACCTCTAAGTAATAACTGGAGGGGTAACCACCAGAGGAGGCAAAACTCGGGCTGACTCAGCTGGGGCCACCAACTGGGCCAGCTCAAGTAAGGACCAGGGTCTGAAAGATTTACGAAGCCTTGATCTCACATTCCGACAACCAGTCACTGTTTCACATCATGATGTTTCATTAAGCTGTAGAGACGCATGTCATGCCAGTCCATGGCAGACATTTTCTGGCTGCAACACACAAAGTGTTTAAAATTGTGTTCTGGTATTTCCATCCTGCAAGTAGTCAATGGAGCATTAACGGAAGACTAAATACATGCAAGCCGAAAGACTGAAAAAGTAAAAGTTTCCCAAGACTAAAATTGAAACATTTAAAATCCTATAATGCATGCAGAGCTGTGAAAGATTAGAACTGTGTCTTCCTGCAAAAAAGGAAATCAGACACCGAGGGGGCACAGCTACAAGATACACATCATGGGTGGTGGGAGCTTAGCTTGAAGTCGTACAGTGACTTAGCTGTACACAGCAGACTGCCAAAGTGTGGCTAGTAAACTGAATCCACAACATTAGAAGTTTTTTTTTGCTCCCAGATTCCTCCTTCCTTCTCTTGGTGAGAGTCATGTCCCACAGCATCATTAGCGTAGCATGTCTCTGTGAAAAAGAAAGCTCCATGGCCCACCTGCAAGTGTCACCACGCACTGGGACTCACTGTCAACTCTCCTTGGCCAAGGTAAGTTGCCCTTCAGTACCCTCACACAATCTGGCCTGGCCCCCCAAGTGAAGACTAGATTCCTTTCCCGAACTTCAGTCGTCTGCACAGCCAGTAGGATGGCCAAACCATTAATTATTTCAAACCTTAAAAAAATACTAAAGCATGATCTAAACATAGAAACACAGAATCTCTTGGCAAATAAGGACAATTTGGCCCACACAGTTTATCCATTTCACTAATAAGACTCCTTTGTGCCTATCCCATGCATGCCCGAATTCCACTGTTTCACCCCCACCACCTCCACTGGCAGGCTGTTACAGGTGTCCACAACTTTCAGTGAAGTACTTCTCACATCCATCCTAAATCCTCCCTTCCAGCTTCACTGCATGCCAACTTGTTCTAATGCACCTTTCTTTCTGCGAAATACTCCCCTCCTGTACCCTGTTCACCCCCATGAAGTACATATAGGTCTCTATCATGTATCCCCTTTCCCTCCTCTCTTCCAGGGTGCACATACTGAGGTTTCTCAGTCTCTACTCACTGGGCTTATGATGCAACCCTTGCACCATTTTAGCTACCCTTCTCTGTACAGTCCCTACCATGTCTAAGTCTTTCCTGAGATGTGGTCTTCAGAACTGGACACAGTACTCCAGGTGGGGGGGTCGTCGTCTCACCAATGAATGATACAGTGGCGACACCACCTCTATCCTTCTGCTGGTGATTCTCTACCCTGTACACCCCAGAATCCCACTGGCCCCGCCTACTGCCTTGCTGTACTGCCCCACCACCTTGAGGTCATCAGATATAACCCTAAGGTCTCTTTCCTGCTTTGTGACAGTCAATATCTTCCTCCACCACATTTTATACATTGCCCCTGGGTTACTGTGTACTAGGTGCATGATTCTGCACTTTTTTTGCATTGAAACACAGCTGCCATACCCTTGTCCACTCCTCAGGTTCTGCGGTCTCTACTCCTCTCTAACCCCTCTGGAGTATCAACCCTATTGCAGATGTTGGTGTTGCATACAAAGAGGCAAACAGTACAGTTACGTAAGAACTTACCGTAACAGTAGATCTCCGAAAGAGGCTCTTGCAGTAGGTAATTACATATAGGACTGACGTCGGCAAGTGGCAGGACCCTACGGAAAAATTTCTAGCTAGCAGTCCCTGGCAGGACCGCCCCTACGATCAGGTGACACGGCATTAGACGAGTCGGTATAAAGGCGGTCTCCGGACACCCGCCTTCCAGTTCTTTCCGCCACAGGCCGGAAGGCCGGACGAGAGAGGCAGATATTTCCTTCAATGGAAAGGAGCTGAAAAAACCTAGGGGATGGAGGCGGGAAGGTACCTTACTGCAAGCGCCTCTCAAGAGCTACTGTTACAGTAAGTTCTTACGTAACTATACTATCTTACTTCGAGAGGGCTCTTGCAGTTGGTAATTACATATAGGACAGAATCCCAAGCAGTCTGGAACAAATGAAAGGCACCGGGAGGAGGAACTACTCCAAGAAGTAGCAAAAACCTTGCAAACCTCAAGAAAGGAGGCCTTGCAAGACCGCTAACCCGAAGCCTGCTCTACGGCAAGAGGCAATGTCCAAACTGTAATGTTTCGTAAAGGTATGGACGGAAGTCCAAGTGGCGGCAACACAGATGTCTGCCACACACATTCTTGAAACAAGCTGCAGAGGCTCCTACTCCACGAGTGGAGTGACCTCTGACTTGACCCGGAAGGGTCTTGTTGTACTTGTCATAACAGAAAGTGATGCAATGGGCCAACCACTTTGACAGGCATTGCTTGGAAACAGCATTGCCTTCCCTTTTGTGAGCAAAAGAGATGGACAACTGATCAGTCTTTCTGAGATCCTTTGTCCTATCGGTGTAGTATCTCAGAATCCTGTGAACATCCATGGCATGGAGCAAATATTCTCCTTGGTTGGAGAACTGCGTGAAAAAGGCAGGTAACTCTATAGACTGATTTAAGGTAGACTCTGCTACCACTTTCAGTAGAAACTTAGGGTTCGCGTGAAGAGCTACTCGTTCCTTGTGAAAAATCAGATAGCGGATTTTACACATAAGGGCCTGGAGCTCGGAAATTCTTCGAGCAGAAGTAATGGCCACCAAGAAGAGCATCTTCCATGACAGAAACTTCAAATCTGCGGAGGCCGCAGGCTCGAAGGGAGGAAGGGTAAGTTTCTCGAGAACAAAGTTCAAATCCCAAGGGGCAGGAGTGGACAGGGGCCTGAGATGAGAGGACCCCTCTGAGAAAGATCTTGGATACCTTAGTTGGGCAAAGGCTTTATCAGCAAAAGGGAACATGGTAGCTGAAATAGCGACCTGTGAACTTTCAAGAGGAATGACTGAGACCCAGGTTGAAGAGGTGGACGTAAATAATCAAGCAGAACGGCCACAGGACAGGAGAAAGGCCCCACCTTCCTGGAGGCAGCCCAAATAGAAAATCTCTTCCATTTCATGGCATAAGTGGACCTAGTGGAGGGTTTTCTAGCCTCCACCAGAATCTCAGCCACCTTTGGAGAGACGCCAAAGCGAGATTGGGCTAGGTCTGCAGGAGCCATGCATGAATATGGGGACTTGAGTCCCGGATGTACCAAGGGTCCCCTGATCCTGGGTCAGCAATCCTTGAGATAAAGGAAGAGGAGAGGAGGAACCTCTGAGTATTGTTGTAGAAGAGAGAACCAGATTTGCCTGGGCCAGAAAGGATCGATCAGAATCATTCTCGCTCCTTCCGTTGCAAGTTTCTGCAGTACACGAGGGACTAGAGGAATTGGGAGAAAAGCATAGACGAATCTGCCCTTCCAGTTTAGAGACAGAGCGTCGCTCCAGAAAGTGCCTTGCTCTGGAGCGAGCGAGCAAAATGTGGGAAGTTTTGCGTTTTGGGAAGAGGCGAACAGGTCTACCTGTGGAGTCCCCCAAAGCTGGAAGATGTCGTCAGAACCTTTGGTCCAACCTCACTCGTGTGGCAGAGCCGAGGAGCGACTTCAGCTTGTCTGCCAGGTATTGTCGACTCCTGGAACATGGATCGCCACAGGTGAAGGTTGTGAAGCGTTGCCCAGTCCCAAACCCTCATTGCTTCCCTGCACAGCGGGTAGGATCAGTCCCTCCCTGCTTGTTGATGTACCACACCACGCACATGTTGTCCGTCTGGACAGCTAGGTGACGAGAAGGATGTATTGGTGAAGGGCTTGGAGACATATGGTACTGCTCATAGCTCGAGGCACATTGATGTGAAGCTAGCTCAATCTGGACCATAAACCCTGGGTTGGGTGAGGACCCAGATGGGCTCCAACCTTCACCTGATGCGTCCGTGGTCAGAGTCTGGGAGGGGGAAGGATGACAGAAGGGGACACCCCGAAACAGGTTCTCTTGAACCATCCACCACTGCAAGTCTCTTGTCATCGGCGAGGAGATCAGCACCAGATCTAGGTCATCTACGAGTTGATCCCACTGAGAGCAGAGAGTCCACTAAGAAATCCTTATGTGGAGCCGCGCGCGGGGAACCGTCGGGATGGCGGCCGCCATAAGCCCCAAGAGACGGAGAACCGACCTCGCTGGAACCTTCATGCATTCTGATAGCAGGGAAATCTGTGACTGGAAGGAGGCCGCCCTGTCCGGTGGAAGGAAGGCCTTGCTCTGTGTCGTGTCGAGGATAGCCCCGATGAACTGAAGTCTTTGGGAGGGGTCCAGATGAGACTTGGAATGGTTGATGGTGATACCCAGGCAAGTAAAAACCTGCAGGGTGAGGGAGAGAAATTGCAGGAGCTCCTCCCTGGACGAGGCCGCCAGGAGCCAGTCGTCCAGGTAAGGAAGCCCTGAACTCCCAAAGACGCAAGTGGGCAGCTACCACCGGCAGGCATTTGGTAAAACTCGTGGAGCCAAGGAAAGATCAAGCGAGGTGCCCGGAATTGATAGCAGTCCCCTGGAAGCAAACCGGAGGTACTTAAGTCACGAGGGACAAATAGGATGTGCAGATATGCATCCTGCATATCCAGCGCACTAACCTAACCCGGCCAAGAAGGGAAGAAGGGTTTGAAGGGAGAGCATCCTGAACTTTTTGCATTCCACGCAGAAGTTCAGGCAGCTGAGATCGAGAATGGGTCTGAGATCTCCAGCCTTCTTTGGTACCAGGAAAAAATGGGAATAGTAACCCATCCCCTGAAGGTGAGGAGGAACGGGTTCTATGGCCTGCTTCGCGAGAAGTGCAGATATTTCTTCCCTGACCAAAGGAAGATGGTCCCTTGCGTAACAGGAATTCAGAGGGGGGTGGCGTGGAGGTTTCTGTAGAAACCCTATGGAGTGCCCCTCCACGATAATCTGAAACACCCATGAATCCGTTGTTATCCTCTCCCAACCCGGAAGGTGGAGGGAGAATCTCCCTCCTATTAGTTCCTCCGGGGAGTCCGGAGGCGGTGGGAGAGGGAGGAGTCAGGTGGTGTGGGGCAGCGCCGCAGCTGGGACCTAGCAGCTGCGGGGGCCCGGCATGTGGTGGCCCACCTTCCTTGGGGTTTCGCTTAAGGCCAGCTGTGTCTGCGAAAAGGGCGGCGCTGCAGGGGATGGGGACGGTACATGGAATCCACAGATTTCAGAGCCGTCCCCTTCTCCCAAATCGGTGATGATGTCCTTGACATCACCGCGCAAGGCACTGAACCCCTGAAGGTGTCTTCCTGGTGCTGACTGCACCTCGGGACCAAACCTGACATGCAGAGGCCAGGCGTGGCGTCGAAGACTTACAGTGAGCAACGGGCTCCGCCCGGCAGTGTCCACTGCATCGTAGGTCGTCCTCAGGATGTGACGACTGGCCGAACGAGCAGAATGGACTAGGTCAGCTAACTCCTGCTTGACTTTGGAGTCAGGTAAGGAGTCAATCTTAGATTCCGCCTGGGTAAGGATAGCCTTCTGGTAATCCCCCATATGTGCGACATAATTCAGGGCCCGAATTCCCAGTGTGGAAGAAGCATATATTTTTCTTCCGTACTGGTCCAGAAGGCGAGATTCCTTATCTGGGGAGACGAAGCTAATGTTTGGGGTGCTGACCGGCCGTGAGCGGCGCTAATCACGACCGACTCCGCACGGGGGTGAGAATACAGAAAATCTACACCCTCTGGAGCCTGGTATAGCCTGTTGGACTTCCTAGAAAGCGGGGCTAAAGCCGATGGTTGTTTCCAAATAGTGGAAACAAGGTGGGCATGAGGCTCGATCCAGGGTGACATTAGAGTAGGGGTTGTAAGGGGCAGGTCCAGATGTTCGGCGAGTTTAACCCGCTGAGGATCTGGTTCCAGAGAACGCCACTGATGTACTTCCTGGATCTTCCTGAGCAACTCCGTGAAGGAAGGGTCCTGCGGAAGAGACTTCGGAGGAGTCCTCGGCCGGGGCCTGGACGGAGAGCGAGGCTCGTCGTCTCTCTCGGAGCATCCATCAGAGGAATCCGATGAATCCGAGAGGGAGGAAGAAGAATTAGGAGCAGAGTAAGACTCCCTGACCCGTCTGGGGGAGAAACTGGTTCCTTAGGGGGAATCCCTTGACGCGTGTCCTGCCCCTCTCTGGATCCAGAGGGAAGAGCTTGGGAATCCGGAGGTGGAGAGGGAGTGTGCCGTCTTGGGCGTACGAGGGCCGGGGGTGGCATCGTCGCCGTAGGGTGGCTCTCGACTTCCTTGGTGAGCTGAGCCTTGGCCTCAGCCCACCAGGAAGCCAGAGTCTCCTTAAGATCCACCGGCGGCCTGGGGGGCGGTGGAGGAGGTGGGGGATAATTATACGGATTATATCCGTAAGGTGAGTATCCGTAACCCGGCTGCGGGAACACCAGTGCCGGGTATTGCGGCGTTGGGTACTGCAGCGCTGGATACTGCGGACCCGGGTAAGACGGCGTCGGATGGACGGCGGATACCGGGTACCGGAGGAGCTGCCGGAGCAGACGGCCCAGTATGGGCCCCACGATGGTCGAGATTGATATGCCTGTGGGGGTAGGGCCCGACAGAGATATCCCTCCCGCGGCGTCGGTGGGGCCGCCGGAACCAGCGCTAGCGAGGCCGGTGTCAGCGGGGCAGCGTCAGATCCAGTTCTGTAGGAGGAGGGTCTGATGGCAGAAGAATATCCCGACATCGCCGGGGATGGAGAAAAAATCCCCGGGTCAGGCTGGGCAACCGGAGCTCCCCGGACGGTAGCGAAGGCTGGAACCTGGGACCACAGACGATGGAGGGTCTGTCGAGTTCAACGCCCGCGACTGGAGGAGCTGACATGCGACTTAGGGCTGGATCCCCGGCGGACGCCAGAGGAGCCGGTGTCCAGCTTTATGGGGTCCTCATCGGAGGCGGGCCGAGGGTGGAAGCGGCCCGTCCGAGGGGACACGACCTGCGCCACCAAGGGTCGGGCGTCTTATCGCTCTTCCCCGGCGGACGGAGGAGCCGACGTCAGACTTATGGGAGGTGCCCGCACCAGTAGGCCGCAAGCCTGCGGCGGTACTGGGGGCAGAGGCCTCCTTTAGCCCGGAGGCGCCCGCAGGACCAGCGCGAGCCCGACGGGCGGGCCGATGCCTCCTCCAAAACCTTGGAGGCTGCCGTCGACGACATCTCGAGGGGACGTTATTGAACCGCGACCGCCGGAGTCGGGATTTAGGAGGCCTTCTCCTGTGCCTTTCTGTCCCGCTTCTTGTGGTGTCCTTCAGAAGAGGTCTACGCCTGCCTAAGCTTCTTCAATTCCTTCTCCATTAAAGACATCTTTTTGAGCAGATGGGCTTCCAGGGACTGTTGGCGTTGTCTGCGGGTGTTGAAGCGCAGGGCAATGCGGGTACTTGTCGACCGCTGCGGTCAGGGGCCTAGACAAAAAGGCAGAGAGTGGCAGTCCTTGTGAGGCAGTTGGGCGCCGACGCAGTCGCATATATTTTTGGAAGGGGACGACATACCGACGTTAACCTGATGATACGATATGAAAATACTGATAATTCTCGTAAAACGCATTTAAAGAACAGGGTGTGCGCTGAGTAATTAACCCTTACCGGTACGCTGCAACGAGCCAACAGCGGGAAAGAACTGAAGAAGGATGCCCAGGACCGCCCTTTATACCGACGTCGTCCGACGCTGGTCACCTGATGTGGGGGCGGTCCCTTGCCAGGGACTGCTAGCTAGAAATTTTTCCGTGGGGTCCTGCCGCCTGCCGACGTCAGTCCTATATGTAATTACCTACAGCAAGAGCCCTATCGAATTAAGATCTTTCCTTCCAGCTCTTCTGCAATGTCTTTGAAGACATTAAAGTGGAATGGTCTCAGCACTGAGCTAACCCACTGCTCACCTCTCCTCAGAGTGAGTGCTGTTTACCCCACTCTCTGTCATTTATCCATCAACCATGTGAGTTTGTAATTATTGTAAGATGTTATCAAGACAATGTAATTTTTTAGTTAATGTAATTCAGGTATTGATCTGTTTATACATTCTGTATTTCTGGTTTTTTGTTTTGAATTGTATGTAACTTCAGCTTACCCCTTTTCAGGGGGTCTGGCAGCAATGTGTGTTGAATAAACTAAACCAGTTCCAAACCCAGTTTATCACCTTGGGTTCTTGGGTTGTACTCCGAAACTGCCCAGTTTCCTTATAGGCCTCCTATGTGGTATGGAGCTGAAGTCGAAGTAGGCCACATCCACCACCCCACCCTGATCTATTTCCCTGGTCACCCAGTGGAAGAAAATAGAAATTACGTACCTACCGTAATTATGATCTTTCTGTGTATCTTCACCATTCATCACAGATGGGTACTGGCCGGAGATCAGGACAGCGGAGCCTTTTTTTTGAAAGGATATGGAGCTGACGCATCGGCGCCGCCCTCGAGGCCAACGTACTACGCGGCGCTCGAGGATTAGCCGTTAAGCTGTGTCAACTCCGCCTGCCTACCAGTTCTGAGTTGCCGGAGAGGTAAGAGGAAGGGATAGAGGGTGGGACAAGAGAGTCCAAGGGACAGAAAAAGGAAGAGAAAACTGAACTAAAAGGAGAAATAACGACTGAGAGGACAGCATAGAGGAAGTAAAACTAAGGGGATTGGGTAGGGGCCCCAATCTCTGGAAAAGGAAGGGGGGGAGAGAGAATTTAGGAGAGAGTGAGAGGTAACAAGGATCCAGGACCATTGTCCATCACCAGACTGTATAGGAACTACAAGGAGTGGCAAAGCTCACCTGCCAGAATTCAAGGCACAGAATAACTGGCAATACCCCAAAAGCTAGTCGACTATTCTGGAGAAGGACAGGGTACAGGACTCAGTACTCTCTCTGTAAAGATATTTGGTGAAAAAGGTTTTTTTTTTTAAATAGATGGATAACAGAAGGAGGGCAACCACCAGTTCTCACCCGTGGGGTGAGGATAAATAATGAAGAAGAAGTGCCACTCGAACTGTACCTTGGAAGAATTACCCCCCTGTGTGTGTCCCAACTTTACCCTGCTCAAAAAGAGGGGTAGGCACAGAGGGAGGAGGATCCAGAGACTGGAGCCCCAGGGGGATGGCGGGCGGGATTGTGATGAATGGTGAAGATACGCAGAAAGATCATAATTACGGTAGGTACGTAATTTCTACATCTTATCTGTATCAATCTTCACCATTCATCACAGATGGGTGAGTACTCAAGCCTCCAAGGGCTGATTAATTGCACCCTAAGGGACAGTGTCCCTCAGCCCTCAGTGGTGACACACCAAGGAGGGAACCTTCTGGGCCTGAGGAGGCCAGAGGTGGGGAGGCGAGGCGGGTTCCCCGAGGAGAAAGAATTTGCCCGACAAACGTCGTCTCGCCCTACGGGAAAAGAGATAGGTTCCCTGGTGAGCGGAGCAAATCACCCTACGCCAGGCCAAGGGTGACAACCAGGAAAGGCGAAGCCACGCCGATCTCCTGGTGCAGATCGCTGTCCCTACTACCCTGGTAGCTACCTCATTGGCGCCGTAAGATGCCCTGTTGGTGCCTTGCTAGCTCCAGGCCATGTGCAGAGAGTGGGTAAGCTTGCCTGGTTTGCTCCGAGTCAGGCAAAGCAGCTAGGATCTGACCTAGCGCTGACCACAAGAACCTGTTGTAGGCTGCATAGTGGGCCTGATGAGCGGAGATGGAGAGAGAAGCAACCGTGCCGAGTAGAAAGTCCTCCTCCCCCAGAAGTCAAAATCCGAAGAGTCCTGATCTGGGGGCCGGTCACAGTGGAGGGCGCGAAGCCCGTCAGGAGTGTCCAGGTGCGTCAATCCAGACTGTGGATGAGGCATAGAACCTGGAGACTCTGGCTGAGGGCCCTAGGGGCAGGAACTCCGGAGAAGGGCCTCTGCCAGAAAGCATGGATGCCTCCCGAAAGGGAGCAGGCCAGGGCAGCACCACAAGGATGGCCACACCGAAATCGCCTAGAAGGGTATGCGCCGCATGCTCAGGATTGCTCATGGAGAGGGGAGAGAGGTGAAGGTCCTCCAGCATCCTCACGAGGAAACGCTGATACTCGGAGAGATCAGCGGCAGGAGAGATATGGACAGACTGTTCCTCTCCCCCTGAAGAGGGGGATGAGGAGCTGGAGGTCACCATGCACTCAGAGTGGCTGCTCGGGGGGAGGTTGAAAAACCTGGTTGTCCATGGCCCTAACGTAGGCAGGGAACCGAGCAGCCACTGCTCTGAACTGTTCCCAGGTGAGAGGACTGCTAGGACCAAGAATACCTCGGAATGCTGGAGAAGGCGGCAGAGGGGAGGGGGCAGAGCGAGAGAGGAAGTCGGCTGACCTCTGCCAGTGCTAGGGAGCGGACCATGGACCCCCACGGAGGGTGTCCTGGAAGACTCCGCAGCCGACAGCTGTACAACCACGTTGGTACTGCCTAGGCTGCACCCAGAAGAATCCCCCAAGTGAGGCGACCGGGGCCATATAGGTCCAGAAGGACGGTCTCCTGCCTCCAAAGAATGGGACCCCCTCAAGGAACCAGAAGGGGAAGGGCGAAGTCTGCACTTGACAGTCCAGAGACCGAGGTGGGTCCCAGAGAAAAGTCGACGCGTGACCCCACACCCTCAGAGTCAGAGAGAGTTCTGGTCCTCAAAGGGCCAGCCTAGAAAGCTGGCAGCTCTGGGCTGCCCGAGAGGGAGACCAGGCAGCACCTCCCTCCTGTGGGCTTCCGATAGGCCCCAAAGTCGGGCGATCGAGACACACCACAGGTGCCACCGCTGAGGGTCAAGGAACCCCCAAGGCCATGTTGCATGGCAATGGTGCACCTTACCACAGCCTGCTGGTCAGTACTACTGACCCTAACCTCAGGGGGAACCAGACGCACCTCAGAAGGGGGCTGACTGAGACCTGTCGTGGAGACCACCGGCTCGTCCTCCTCTGCAGACAACCCCGAAGGGTGTGACTGCCCGCTCGACTCCGAGCCCGACTCCGAAGAGGTAGAGTCTCAGGACCTAAGCCAGACGGTAGGAGGGCGAGGGAGGGCGACCTTACCAAAGGGCCCAGAAGTCCAAGCAGTGGCCAAGGCGGCACCTGCACCCTCCACAGCCCATAGCGGTGCTGGCAGAAGGCGGCAGGGCAGCACGGGCCAAAGGTCCCGAACTAAGGGCCAGCTGCAGCACCGTCAAAATCCACCGGCACCAGGGCGGTACCAGTAACAGAGGCAGCGCCGACAGAAACCCCAGCCACAGCCTCGGCGCCACCGCCAGCGCCGGCGCCCCAAAGCGGCACAGAGACGGCGGCGCCGACGACCCGAGGGCGGACTCGGGCTGAACACGGCACCGCCAGACCCCTCGGCGCCACGAGCGGCACTGAGAGCATGAACAGCGCCGAGGACGGCACCAACGGACGACTCCGAAGGCCCCATGGCGCCATGCTCAACCTCGGTGCCGAGGCGAGACATGGCGAAAGGCGATGCCGATTCCAAGGTCACGGCGCCGCGAGCAGGGTTGGCGCCACGAACGGCGCCGACAAGGTCCACGGTGCCGAAAAACGAGTCACCGTCGTCGGTGCCGACAGGACCCACGGCGCTGCAACCGGTGCCGACGGCACCAAGTGACGGCGTAGAGGATGGCGTCGACCCGGGCCTTCCGGACCGTGGGAGCGACACCGGGGGAGCCTTCACCCCCGAAGGGGTGACTGCCATAGCGGCGCCTCCCGCCCACTCCCAGGAGGAAGTGGAATGGGCCTCCTGCGCGGAAGGAGCCTCAGCCAAGGCTAGGCTACGAGGCGAGCTCCCTCCTCCTCGGTCCGTATAGAACCGGAGGGGACCCGGAGGAAGGTCGAGAGAGCGCGGCTTGGCCCGACGAGTGCGAGACCTACCCCCAAAAGTCGGCGGAGCTTGCCCTACTTTAAACGCGCGCTGTTCGAGGACGCAGCGGTCCATGGAGAAGAAGGCATCGCACTAATCCATGTCGTGAAGTGGGCCAAGACACGAGAGACACGGGTCATGCTGGTCGGTAATGGAGTACTTGCGGCCGCACGGGCACCGACGCATGGGGGGGCCACCCCGCCTTAGACGACTTCTTGCCCTCCGACCGCGACATGACCTATGGAAAACAACACCAAAAACAGACTCGACATTGCTTAACTGTAAAATAAATGGAAAGATCTTACCAGTGACGTCGAGTAGGGCAGACTAGAACTAGCAGTAACCGACGGACTGTCGACGACAAAAGGCTAAGGCCTAAAACTTTGAAAAACTCTTCACAGGCTTCCCACGAGGCGACCTCGACGGTGGGAGACGAAGAACTGGTAGGCAGGCGGAGTCGACACAGCTTAACGGCTAATCCTCGAGCGCCACGTAGTACGTCGGCCTCGAGGGCGGTGCCGATGCTGTGTCGGCTCCACCTATCCTTTTTAAAAAAATAAAAAATAAAAAGGCTCCCGCGGGGTCCTGATCTCCGGCCAGTACCCATCTGTGATGAATGGTGAAGATTGACAGATAAGATCCGATCAGGTTCATCTTACATGGAACCCCCCCCAAAAAACCAACAAACACTGCCTCGGGACTTGTAACCCACGGGATTCAAGAAACCCCGCTATCCTTTCTTTCAGCAGTGTTTCCATTAACTTCCACACATAGCTGATGGTAAACTGGCCCACTGATAATTGCCAGCCTCCTCCCTGCTGCCAATTTTGGGAAGCGGGACTATATCTGCCCTCCTCCAGTCCTCTGGAAATACTCCTGTTTCCAGTGAGTTGTTGAAAAGGCTGTTAAGAGGTGCAGCCAATACCTCCCTTAGCTCCCTCAGTACCCCTGGATGTAACCTGACCAGTACCATAGCCTTATCCACTTTCAGATCTGCAAGTTCTCTCAGGGTTCTTTCTTCTGTGAATGGACTTGCGTCCATCCCCCCCCCCCCCCAAAAGTGTTCCTGCTGCTTCGATGTGGTCCATCCCCTCCCTCTGCTGTGAACACTGAGCAGAAGTACCTGTTCAGGATCTGCTCCCCCCCCCCCTCGCACAGTCTCCTCTTGCTCTCCTTATCCTCACAATCCCTCTCCTCGTCTTCCACTTTTCACTTCTGTATCTGAAGATGGTCATGTCCCACTAGCTACCCCTTTGGCAATCCTTTCCTATGTCTACATCTTTGGGCCCCTCACTACTTCCTTGCTTCCCTCCGTTCTTTCTGGAACTCCTTCCTATCCTCTTCCCTCTGTGACCCCTTGTACTTCCTGAATGCCACCTATTTAGTCTTTACCTCCGTAGCCACTTACTTCAAGAACCATAGTGATCTTTTTCCTTCTATTTTTCCTCAGTTTCTTTGCACACCGGCTTGTTGCCTTCACTATGCCATCCCTTAATTTGCCCCACTGTCCCCCAAATAAATGCCTGGCCAAGATCCAGGACTGGATGTGCTCTACCTGACTGAGGCTGAACCCTGGCAAGATGGAGGTGTTGGTGATTGAGCCTGGCTGTGGCATGATGGGAATGCCTCTGGGGTGGCAAAGGGACTTGTCCTGGGATCTACCCCATTGATGGTATCCTCTAGAGTGGGAAATCTGGGCATCATCCTTGAGGACAGGCTCACACTTGATGCTCAGGTGTCATCTGTTGTCCAAAGTAGTTTCTACCACTTAAGGAATGTCACCCGGATTAAGCCCCTAATTTCACCCAAGGACCTGCCCTCAGTGGTACACGCCTTTGTTACATCCAGGTTGGATTACTGCAACATTCTTTACTCTGGCATCAGAGGATGGAACCTCTGCCGACTACAGCTGGTGCAGAACGTTGCAGTCATGTTACTGATGGGCCTATCTAGGTCTTGTCACATGACCCCGGTCCTGTGGGACCTGCTTTGGCTGCCTGTCAGGTGGAAGATCATCTTTAAGTTGGGCTGGTGCTCACCTTTAAGGCCCTATACAGCTCAGGCCCTGGCTACCTGACCGACTTCCTTACACCTGCCATCCTGGTCCACGCCCTCCACTGGGGGCCTCCTAATGGTTTCGAGGGCCAGGATGAAAACCTCAGGTGACCACTGTTCGAGGTGGCTGGCCTGGTCCTCTAGAATTCATTCCCAGATATCTGAGGGAGGCTCAGTCAGTGGAGGTATTTCAGAGGGGTCTGAAAACTTATCTTTTTAAAGAGACATTTCTAGACTAATTGCAATGGATTTTAAATTATTTATTAATACTACTTATAGTATAATTTTAGATTTTGTTGTTTTGGATAACTCTTGCGCAACTTGTTTGTGGTTATTGTTTACCCTACCTGCTTTGACCTTTGTAAGGCACCCCAGAGCCTCTGGGATTGGGCGCCATATAAAAACAGGTTACTCACCTGTAGCAATAGTTCTAGGAGTGGTATATGTTGTTCATCCACACTTGCTGGCATGTCCTTGCCCTTTAAGATTCTTGCCGGAAGGTCTAAAAGCTGGTTTCTCCCACCCACCGGGGTGGTATATGCCTCAATTCCGCCCCTTGACACCAGATCTTGCCCTCTGGAAGCTTAGGTTGTACGTTGAAGCCAGGGAGGTCAGGTGGGTCCATGTGTATGAACAACATATACCACTCCTAGAAAGTACAGTTACGTAAAAACTTATCGTAACAGTAGATCTTTGAGTGTCGTCTCTTACAGTAGGTAATATTTTTGTGTATCCAGCAGAGATCGCTGTGGAGCATGGCAGCTCTGCTAGCAGTTCTTCACCAGGGACCGCCCACACATGGCATCAGCATCCTCTTTCCTATATAAGTGTGGGTGGTCCCTGATATCCTCAGTTCCCCCGACGGATTCAGCTCACAAAGCGAGAACCGAGGGGAAGCCAGGGTACCAAAGGAGTCCCAACCCAAAGTCACTAGACCAGACTTTGCTCTCTAAGAGAAGGAGGGGGACGGAGGACGGGAACAAACCTACTGCAAGACACACTCCTCAAACATCTACTGTTACGGTTAGTTTTTACGCAACTGTACCATCTTCCACGGAGTGGTCTCTTGCAGTAGGTAATACTTTTGGAATGAATCCCAAGCAGTAATGCCTATGTGGGAGGACAGTTATGATAGGAGACCTTGTAGGACTGCACGGCCGAAGGCTGCCCTACGTTGTGAGTTAATATCCAGATTGTAATGCCTTGTGAATGTATGGATTGTGGACCAGGTAGCTGCACTGAAGATATCTGAAATGGAGGCTCTTTTAAAGCAAGCCGCAGTGGTGGCCATAGCTCTAGTGGAGTAGGCTTGGACAGGTCCAGGTAAAGGCTTCTTGTATTTTTGTAACAAAATGTAATACAATTCTCCAACCAGGATGAAAGAGCAAGCTTAGGAACCGAAGACCATCACAACCCGGAGCAAAAGAGATGAACAGTTGAGCCGTCTTTCTAATCGATTTTGTCCGATTAGTATAGTAGCATAATATACGATGGACATCTAAAGTATGTAGTAGATGTTCACCCTGATTGGGGTATTCAGGATAGTAGATCGGAAGCTCTAAGGACTGATTTAAAGTATGTTTGGAGACTACTTTAGGAAGGAAGGGTTGGTACAAAGGACCACTCTGTCTTTGTGGAAATTCAAGTAAGGTTCCCTACACATGAAGGCATGAAGCTCGGAAATACGTCAAGCGGAAGTAACAGCCACCAGAAATAGGTTTTCCATGAAAGAAAACCAAGTTCACAAGTGGCTGCTGGCTCAAAAAGCTCAAGAGTCAATTTTTCTATCATAAAATTGAGATCCCAAGAAGGAGAGGATCTTCTAATAGGAGGTTTAATATGTAACATTCCTTTCAAAAACATCTTAGCTAGATGATGTTGGTACAGTAGCCTGCCATCCAGAGGTTCCTGGAAAGCTGAGATGGTGGCCAAGTGGACTTAGATAAAAGAGTAACTTAAACCGGACTCTGATAGTGAGGCCAGATAGTACAGAACATTCATCAGTGGACAAGGGTAAGGGTCCAAAGATCGAGAAGCTGACCATATGGAAAAACTTTTCCATTTGGAATTGTATGTTGCTCTTGTTGCTGGCTAACGGGAGGCCAAGAGAATACTAGCAACAGGAGAGGACACTTGTAATCTAGTTATGAAAGCATCCTCAGGAGCTAAGTGTGAAGGTGTATAGCCTTCAGGTTGGGATGTAGGTGAGAACCTTGACACAATGTCAAAAGGTCTGATCAGCAGTGGAACAGGGTCCCATACTGACAGCTGTAGGAGTAGGGGAAAACACCTCTGGTGAAGCCACATTGGGGCTATGAGTATCACTGTGGCTGGTTCTAGTGGCAGTTTCAGTACGGTCAGCTGCAGGAGAGGGATGGCATATAAGAAGAGTCCCATCCATGGTTGGGAATGGGCATCTATACACCATCCCTTTTTATTTGGGATAATGGAAAAAATACCTGGGAAGACGGTAATTCACTGGGGAGGCAGACAGATCCAGCTGTGGCGTGCCCCCACAGGTTGAAGATTTCTTGGAGCACTTGCTCATGAAGTGTCCATTTATGAGCTGTGGACGGGCAACTCAGTTGGTCGGCTAACTGGCTGCAATGTCCCAGTAAGTAGACAGCTGTCAGCATCAATTGTTGCCGGATGGCTTCTTGCCAAACTGCAAAGGTCTCCATATAGAGGGTGCAAGATCTTGCACCCCTTACTTGCTGAGGTAGAACACTACTGCAGTGTTGTCTGATTGGATCAGTAACGATCCTGGCGCGAGGCAGGGCCGGAACGCCTGAAGGGCTATATGGACCGCTTTCACCTCAAGAAGATTGATGCGAGACTGATGGGGAGAAGCGGGTCTCCGGCCTTGGGTCTGATAACAACTAAAGTGCACATCCCATCCATGCAGGAAAGCATCCGTGGTCAACGTCTGCATGGGGGGGGGGGGAGACCGGAGAGGCATTCCTTGATTCAGATTGATTCTGATTGTCCGCCATGTGAGGGCTGACGTCAAAGAGGGAGTGACCCTAATTTTGTCTTCGAACTGTCCTGTTTTTTGGGACCATTGATTCTGGTGGGTCCACTGGACAGATCTCATGTGGAGACAGGCAAATGTCACCATAGGGATGGCAGCGAACATGTGACCCAGAAGACGCAGCATTTGTTGGGCTATGCCTATTTTCCGAGTCTGTATGTGTTACGCCAGAGACATGAGCCGGGCAGGCAGGAGGTAAGCCCTGGTTGTAACTGCATTTAGGACAGCTCCAACGTATTGGACAGACTGTGTCGGATTTGGACTGGACTTTGGCCAACTGACTGATACCTAGATCTGCGAACACTTTCAGGGGGCAGCATCTAGTGAGGCAAGCAGAGCTGCTCTGGAGTCTACTTTGATTAGCCAATCATCTAGATATGGAAAGATGAATTGTCCTTTTCTTCGTAAGGCAGCTGTCACCACCACTAGGCACTTGGTAAACACTCTGGGGGCTGATGAGAGGCCGAAAGGGAGTGTTTGAAACTGGTAATTTTGACCCAGTAGGTGGAAGCGCAGAAATTTGTGGTGGGCAGTGTGGATGGGGATATGTAAGTAGGCATCCATGTCTAGGGCGCAAAGCCTATCGCCCTGTTTCAGGATCGGCATGATGACAGGTAGGGTGATCATGCAAAAATGTTTGAACTGAATGTAAAGATTCAGTTGTCTGAGATCAGGTATTGGTCTGAGGTCTCCCGTTCGTTTGGGTACCAGAAAGAAGTGGGAGTAAAATCCCGAATGATGTTCCAGAAGGGGCACTGGTACAATGGCCTTTTTGGCCAAAAGGTCCCTCATTTCTTCCTGTAAGATGGATATATGATCTGGAGGATAATGAATCTTCCTTGGAGGGCAAGGGAGTGGAGTGGAGAGGAACTCCAGAGTATGACCCGTCTGTATAATCTGAAGTACCCACCTGTCTGAAGTGATAGTTTGCCAGGCCTCCAGATGGAGAGCAAAATGACCCCCCACAGTCTCTGAGGCCTGGTTCAGGAGGCAGGGAGAAATCCCTAGTGGGTCACTGGGAGACTGGCTGCACAGCTCAACCCAAAGGGTGAGAGCGGGCACCCTCTGCAGCAGAGGTGTTGCCTCTGGTGGACTGAACATGACCTCTGAAGCAGCCTTTATTGTTACCCCTGTATCTTCCACCTCTTTTGGAATAAGAAGAATGTTGAGTACTGTAGGTTGCAGATGGATTATGATGTATGCCATGGACAGTATGGAGGATTCTGCCTGATGTCTGTAAGTCATCCAGTAGAGTGAGTACCTGACCTGAACAGCTTGGATCCGTTAAAGGAGGCATTAGCTACTTTATGTTGTATGTCAGGTGCAAAGCCCGAAACACGAAGCCAAGCTGGGTGACATAAGGTGATACCAGTGGCTGAGTTATCTACAGCATTATATCCCAACCTGAGAAGGTGATGGGAGACAGAATTACTAGTTGCACTGCAGCCGATAATTTATCCTTTTCCTATGAAGGAGGGAGTTTACTGATGAGCTCAATGGCAGAGGACCCAAGGGTACGCCGATATTTAATTATATGACCGATAAAGTTCAAGATTCTGATATTCATAGCACCTAAGGAAAATACCTTTTCCCCCCAGATAGTCAATTCTTCAGGATTCCTTATCACGGGGAAAGGAGCTCATGTGCTTGGGTTTTTTTGGTAAGGTCATGAGCGGCAATCATGACCACAGAATCTGCCTCTGGAATACTAGACAGAAAGGGGTGGTCCTGAGGAGCTTGATATAGACAATCAGCTTTACGGAGAACAGCTGCAACAGCTGAAGGCTGATGCTAAGCAGCCAGCATGGCCTTCTGGTAAGTTGGTATTAGTGGGGGAACCACTAAAACAGGCTCCTCAGGTAATTCAAGGTATTCTGCCATAGCCTTACATTGTTTGTCATGTTCAGTAGTCAAGAATCCCATGACCTGTTATATTTGAGCCATCATCTCACTAAAGGTCGGGTCATCTGGGGGAGAGGCTGCGGAAGGTATAAGGTAGGTCCTCATCTAGAGAAGACATTTCCGAATAGGGAAATTCAGGATTGGGAAAGTCCAGAGCTTGGAACTCTTCATCCTCAAGATCACCGGGAAAATCAGGCAGTAAACATAGAAACATAGAATTTGACAGCAGATAAGGACGGCTTGGCCCACCTAGTCTGCCCATTTTCCTACCTAACAGATAAGCTGCAGATCCTAGTTAACCAACAGCTTACTTCCTCCTACCCCCCACTAGGGCTGCCTTATGTCTGTCCCATGCATTCTTGAATTCCCCCACTGTTCTTGACTCCACGACCTCCTCAGGGAGGCTGTTCTATGCATCCACAACCCCTCCATGGAAAAAATATTTCCTCACATTACCTCTGAGCCGTCCCCCCTCTATCTTCAAATTGTGCCCCCTTGTTCTTGCACATCTCTTTTTCTGAAAGATGCTACCCTCTTGGACTTTGTTGATTCCCTTGAGGTACTTGAAAGTTTCTATCATGTCCCCTCTCTCCCTTCTTTCCTCAAGGGTATACATATTAAGCTCCTTTAGTCTTTCTTTGGTAATTCTTGGTCATCTGACAAATAGTCCTCTATGAAAAGAGGAGCAGACCAGGGGCGTATGGCATCCCTGTCACTATGGAATCTCTTAGTCAGAGGAGGGGATAGAGGAGGATCACCCAGCTCTTTGGAGGGCTGGGAGTGCCACACGGCATGCAAGACCTGTCGTACCACATTGATGATGTCCAGTTCTTGACAGGAAGGGGGGTAAGAAGGGGGGGATGTTGGGACACAAGTGGGGTGAAAGAGGGGATGGGACGAGTAGTATGAGGTCTTGCCCCTGGGTGGTAAAGGCCAGGGTCCCGATCTCTATCTGCCTGACCACTACAGGAAGGTACCTGTGAAGGCAGGGGAGCAGTCAATAAGGCATAAGACACAGATTTTCCCTGAGGAATGCAGGGTGTCGTCGACGGACCCTGCAGGGGAAAAGGGGTTATTTTCACTAAAATTGTCAGATGCCGACGGGAGAGGAGCCCCCGTATATGGAGCAGCTGTATATTTAGCTGCATGTAAACAGCGCTGGACAGCATCATCGACGAGAGGGTATAAGCTTTAGTTGACAAAGCAGTCACAGTTTGAACTGCATTTAAAGCGCTGGAAAGCACAGTTGACAAGAGGGTATGAGCCCCCGTCGACGAAGTGTTTAGAGGATGCCCCGTTGATGGAGGAACACCTGAAACGGTGGATGCTGGTGGGCGATGAGGCAGGGAGTGTGAGGAGGGTTTCTCCTCCTTTTTCTGCTGGGAATGAAAACCAGTAGAGGGACAGCCCTTGGACTGAGACCCCTGGTTCTCCAAGAGAGACATTTTCTGCTCCATTAAAAGATGTTGAATTTCAAGCAACCATCGTTGACAAGTTGCCCGATTAAATTCCTGACAAAGTGCAGGAATTGGTGTCGTATGTGGGTCTCAGACACCTTACACAAAAGTGTGTGGTTGTCAAATCGGTATATCTTCCTACTGCAATGGCAGGAGCAAAATAATGCTTGCTTTGATGAAGAATCTGTAGACATTTGTCTTAGTTCCAAATTTCTCGTCAAGATTGGAGAACTGAGGCCCCAAAACCAGCATCCCGGTGTGACTCTAGGTCGATGTGGTAGTGGGAAATGAAGGCGTTTGCTGACTTCCAGGTAGCAGCCCTGCAGAGTTCCTGGACAGGGACATCCCAGGAAGCAGCCACCAATGCAGAAATATGGCGGGTGGAGTGAGCTCTTATCCTTAAGAAAGGCTCCTTGCCTGCCAACCTACAGCAGAGATCAATGCATGATGTAATCCATCTGACAACTGTCTGCTTGGCTGCAGGCCTCCCAGGTGCAGCTTCAGCGTAGGTGACAAACAGCTGGCGAACCTCTCCCCGAATTTCAGCTGTTCGCTCCTTATAAGAAGACAGCGCTCATCTCAGGTCCAAAGTATGAAGCCTGTACTCTACCTCCGAGATGTAACTGGGGAAGTACACCAGCAGAGTCAACACCTGGTTAAGGTCAAACTCGGACATCACCATTGGAAGGAATTTCGGGTGGGGGCGCAGGACAACCTTATCCCTGTGAAAGACCAGGTAAGAAGACTCAGAGAGCTCCTGTAACTCCCCAGTCCTTCTGGCTGACGTGATAGCCACCAAAAAGGCAGTCTTCCACGATAGATGTGACATCTCACACCTGTGCCAGTACCAGCAGTAGATCCCATGGAAGTGGTGGTTCACGCACAGGAGGGGAAATATGTCCGAGGCCTTTAAAGAAGCAACAGTCCACCTTTTCCTGTGCCACCATCTGCTGACCGGCTCACGCCCCGGTAAGCAGAGAAGGTTGCCAGGTGCACCTTAACGGTCATAGACCGAAGACCCCCTTTGGACAGAGACCAAAGGCAGTCTAGGATACTAGCCACCGAACAGGGAAAAGGGTCCAAACCCTTGCCCTGACACCAAATGGAAAACTTTTTCCACTTGAAGGCATAGCACCTCCTGGTTGACTCCTTTCTGGATGCTTCCACTACTGTGAGTACATCCTCAGAGAGACCCAAAGCCTGGAACTCTAGCCGCTCAGGAATCAGGCTGCCAGGTGCAGGGATTGAAGGTCCGGATGGAATATCTTCCACTGACTGAAATCATGTCCAGGCGTACTGGAAGACGCTTCGGGAGACTGGAGCTTAGGCTGAGGAGATCTGGAAACCAGAACTGGTGAGGCCAGCCTGGGCCTACCAGGATCACCTGCGCCTTGCCCCTCCTGACCTTGAGGATCTCCTTATGAACCAAGGGAAGAGGAGGGAGGGCATAGAAGAGGCCTGGGGTCCACAGCCTTGAGAAGGCATCCCACTGCAGTGAGCCCTGCTGAGGGGGGCAGGCATGAAACAGCCTCAGCTTCGCAATCTCCCTGGAGGCAAACAGATCCATCTGAAGTTTGCCCCAGTGGGAGAATGGGCTCTGAGTCCCCATATGGGCACCCCAGCCCGTGAGAGAGGCATCGGTCGTGAGGAAAACCGTCGGCTCAGGACGGACAAATGGGATCCCTTCCTGTAAATGTGCTAGGACGGTCCACCACTGGAGGGCGTCTCATCTTCTGGGTCACCGTGACCAGCTGATCGAAATTACCATGGCGCTGAGTCCACTGTCTGGCCATCTCCCACTGAAGGGGGCGCATATGCCACCAGGCCGCCATGTACTCCAGAAGTCGCAGGAAGTCCCAGGCAGGGCACAAGTGCCCAACCAGAAATTACTGGGCAAAGGAGGAGAGAACATCTGCTCCGTCAGGAGCCTAACTCGACTCTGTAAGAGTCGAGCACTGCCCTGATGAAGCAGATCACCTGCAAAGGTACGAGTTCTGACTTGGCCTTGTTGACCAGGAAACCAAGACTGATGCAGCATTGGAGGGCCAGGTCCCTGGATCTCTCCACCTCCTGTCTGGAGGAACCCACTATGAGCTAGTCGTCGAGATAAGGGTACACCCATCCCTCGGCGCCAAGATGAGCACGCCACCACTACAATGCATTTGGTGAAGGCCCTGAGGCCGATGTCAGGCCGAACGGCATGGCTCGGAATTCAAACAGGGCTCCCTTTGCCCGAAAGCGAAGAAACCGCTGGTGAGACAGATGGATCGGGTTGTGAAAGAACACGTCCTGGAGATCCAGAGAACACATGTTCTGCATGATGGATGGTATGATCTGAGACAGTTACCATCCTGAATGTGCGGGACCTGAGAAATTGGTTCAGGTTGGGCAGCTCTAGAATGAGGTGCCAGCCCCAATCCAGTTCGGGACCACTAAGTACCTGGAAATGGACCCTAGGTTGATGGTTGGGGGGTCCTGACTTTGGCCATCACCTATGTGCAGAGGAGTTGGGCGATGTCGTCTCGGAGAGCCGACTGAGTGTGTACGGACACTATTTCCACCTGTGGGGTGCGGGCTCAGCTTGGTGGGTACTGCTCAAATTCCAGAGGCACTCCCTGGCCTACCACTTCTAAATCTCACCTGTCTGTTGTAACAGTGGACCTGGCAGAAAGGAAGTGGCAGAGCCGGCCCCCCACTGGAGGACCCAGAGCTGGTGTGATGGGTATGGGGGTTGCCACCCCCATCCTGTCACTGGGCAGGCTTGGAGGAGGAGGATCCAGCTGGGGACCACCTGAACCCCGTCCTCCGGGTTTGCAGACTGCTGGGGGCCCAGACTTGGGCCGAGGGCACCAAGGTTAAGCCTGCTGCTGATGCAGCCCCAACTGGAAATGGGGCTGCTTGGCCACAGGGACTGGATGCCAAAAAGGTTTCTTCTGCTTTTTGGAACCCTGAGATTCCTTCTAAGCAAAAGTCACGGAGTCCAAAGTGGCATTGGACTGTTCGATGCACTGGAGGTGACCGTCCACACCTGGGCCGAAAAGGTCAGTACCCAGGAAAGGGACGTCCGTCAGCTTGTGCTGGGTGTTTGCCATGAAGGTCTGTGGGGAGACCCGCAACCAAGCCCTGCGGTGCATGGCAACCACAGCCTCCAGCAAGCAGGCACAGGAATCTCCAAGGTCCAAGGCCATCTGGAGTTGCTGTTTCGCAACCACCCGACCCTAGTCGTGGACTTGCTTGACCATGGTCTGAAGGTCTGTGGGGAGGTGAGATAGAACCTCATCAAGAAAGCCCAGTAAGGCGTGGGAATAACGCGCCATGACGATGGCCGAGCTTGCCTGACAGAGGTCCAGCACGGAGGCGGCATAGAATTCTGGGCCGAGTGGTCCAATTTTTTGGACTCTGTCCAGAGGTCTATCAGTGTCTCCTGTATTACCCAAGCACCTGAACACAGACCCAGTCACCAGTCCCTTGGCTGAGGGATGTTCTGTGAATCCCAAAAGGGACCCAATGGACACCGCATACTTGCGGGCCATGCGAACTGAAAGCATGGGGCAGGAGGCAGGGTGCTGCCACAGCTCCAAAGCCAGGCCAACAATGGCCTCGGCCAGTGGGAAGGCCACAGTCGGTGAATCCCCTTGTTTAAGGATATCAGTGAGGGGGTATTCGACCCATTTCTGAATGGGTTCAAAAGGCATCCCCGTGGATTCTGAGAGGAGGAAGAGGATGCCCACGAAGGAAAAGAGCCTTCCTCCGTAGAAAGACTACTGATGGATTCTTCTTCCAAAGGGCGAGAATATAGGTCAGAGTCCGGATAAATCGGCAGGCTGCCAGAGTCGCCCCAAACCCACCTGGGACTATCAGGCATGAGGGTGACGGACAGCCTACACAGTAGGCCCGGAACAGGAAGACTCCTTAGAAGGAGCCTCCCAAAGGAGGCTACTTTGGTGGCGGCTCCACGACAATCAGTGGAGAGATTGGTTTTGGTCAAGCCGGAATGGTCTTGACAGACTCCGTGGATGGAGGAACAGTGCAAACCGGCCCCTAAGGAGTAGGCGTTGGCATTGAGGGAGACAACCAAGTAATGGCCGAGGTAGAAGCTGGAGCCGACTTCTGGCTGGACAAAATGAGCTGTTGCCACATTAAATCCTCATAGCATCAACTGAGTTTCCATCGAAGCCTCTCCTCATCCGAGGAGGACGAGGAAGAGTGGCACTGCTTCTTGGAGCGCTTATGCGCATTCTTCGGCCTGTTGGTCGAAGGGTGTCCAAGACCTCGACTTGGACCGACGGGATCATTCCGAAGAAGCCAGGGAGAACCGCGGCTCTTCCTTGTCAGGGACCGGGACAACGAGGGGATTCCCAGTGGGCTGGGTCTCCGCCTTGGTGGCAGGCAGGACCGGAGTCCTGAATAAGGAGTTTTCTGCCTCACTGAGCAACGATGGGTCGATGAGGTCAAGAATAATCTCAACCGGATTTTTGTCCTGCGTCTTAGCTGGTTGGCCTGACAGGGGTACCGCGAAGCCAATGGCAGAGGTCGCAACCTTGACCAAAGTAGACACAGCAGATTCCTGGGACCGAGCCCTCTCACAGCTCCAGGAACGCCGTCGACAAGACGAGGTTTCCTTAGGCTCCTTGTACTTGTTACGGATCGAGAGATGTGTGTTCTAGGTCCCTCTCCCTTGGAGGAGAGGGACTGGCACAACTCCCGAAAGAAGCTTGAGAAGGTGGAGCCCAAACTGAGCAGGACGAAGATGGACATGGAAGAGGACCGATCCACGGCCCGAAACGCCTCCTCTTTGAAGGTCATCTGTTTGAGCTGCTCAGCAGACCCTGCAGCCGCGGAGAATGCCCAACGGGCTTCCTTGGATTTGACCAGCAGATTCCATTTTTCCAGTCTGCCCAGTTGCAGTCATGCGAGATCATCATCCAAAATGTTTGGCTGAAAAGCACGACATATGGCATGACTGGGATTCATGGTTGACATCCAGGCAATAAACGTACGAGGCATGCAGGTCGGTGCAAGACATCTTTTGCCCACATGGGCAGCGGAAGAAACCAGGTGAGGACTTGTCCTCCATAGCAGTCAAGATCACAAAGTGATCAGACAAAACCCTTAATGAGTCGAAGTTTGCGTAAATCCGTAGATTTAAGCGCCAGGGTCTACAGTAACGCGTGATCGATAAGGAGGGAACCTGAATCTTGCAGCAGAAAGGAAGATCTGGCATCAAGGGGCACAGCCAGGCATAAACCACCCGGGTGGGTGGGAGGAGACAGCTTTTAGACCTTCAGTCAAGAATCTTAAAGGGAAAGCACATGCCAACAAGTGTGGATAGAACAACGTAGCCACAATCCTAGAAATAGTTTACCTACCTTACCCTACTAGGTCACCTCAAAGGCAGCCCACACCCCCCTTCTTTTGCGTATATTTGCTTCTGAAGTCCAGAACCTTTGTCCTTGTGCAGTTTGTCTCCAACACCATCCTGTGTCAAACCACACTATAAGGCGCTATCCCACCTTGATGTCTGCAATACTGTTCCTGTTTGTGAGCACAAGGTCCAGTACTGCCCCATCTTGAGTGGGCTCTTTGACTAGATGCCTAAGAAACATCCCCTGCAGGGAATCGAAGTGACAGAGACAAAACGATACTTTCCAACACAGGAGAATCCGGGTGATCTTACAAAAAACAAAACAAAAAAACAACAAAAAAAAAAACACACACAAAAAAAATGAACTACTGCTTTAAGTAACAAATGATGAGCACTAACAAAATACAAACAGCAGCCTTGGCCATATTGTACGTGTTTCAGCACTACTTTGCAGTACTGGAAATGGAAACACCTTTGATGTAGGATCACGCATACCTCACAGGGGTCTATGGACAAGTTTCCTCATTATATGCTACATTTTTTCACTTTAGTCTGGAGCTGTACTGCGTGGGTAGGGATTCAAATCCACCTTTTTCATACTCATAACAAAATCTAAGGGTGGTTCTCCCTGGACCCTACTGAAAATGTGTACGACTCCCCTTTATTACATGCCTAGATCCACCCCTGCAGTTAGTTATATGCCTTTAGGCGGATACATTTTACATAGGATTAGCTCTTCCCATTTTGCTCTTGGAACAGAGTCAGACTAACTTCTGCTCCCACAACCAAGTTCCCCTGTGCTCCCCTCTCCTCCCATTTCCACCACTGCTAGTGCTGTCCTCAGTTGTTTGAAGTGAAGACTGCATGCCTATAGACAACATTTAAAACAGGGCCCCCAGCAATTCAACAGTTGTGTAAAACACTGAATTTTCTTCATATAGCATATTAAATAATTCCTTATTTACAAAAAAAAAAAAAAAATGTTCTCAAATACCTGCAATACATGCTGATAAACTGCCAGTGTTAGTGGTACTTTCAGAACACCATTTAGTAAGAAAAAGTGCCACATACAGAAAGTCAACTCTTTATAAGGTTAGAAGACTGGATTTTTTGGGCAGTCAAGATAAATAACATACTTGGGACATCAGGAAGTCTGAAATTCAAGTTAATTCTAATACGCTGGGCAAATTCAAATACTGTGATGAACCGCAACTTCAATATCATCCATTCATCCATGAAGAGGTTACTTACTTGCAACTGTATTTCTACTACTAGTATTCCATTCATATCCCATTTAGATTTCACTGAGCAAGCTCAGTCACCAGAAACAGTCTAAGTGTGAACCTATCACCACCCAATCCCATGTCCTCTGGTCTCGACCTCTGCCTCCGCCTCCACCAATTCAAACACTGGGAAAACAGACCTTAAGAAGGACAAGGGAGGCTGGGTGGGTTATGTAGATGTAAACTCAATACCAGTAGCAGAACTATGGTTACGAGTTAGTAACCTCTTTTAACTACTTAGATTCAGTTTACTATCCTTGCTTAGGCAGACTCCAAGCAGGCCCCTGAAGGAGAAAACTAGGTGCCTCCTCTCCCAAGATTTTTTAAGGGGCACAGAGACTGAGGTCCAAAAAGCAGCACTCAAGAAGCTTAACATACTGAAGCTGTAGTAGGAAATAAATGTGTGCGCTCTGGAAATAAAAAAAGTAGCTATGCATCTCAGCAATGCAGATGCTTCTGGAAGCAGCATCAACAGAGGCAGCAGTATCTGTGGTACAGTAAACATGTAGACCGCAGGCAGCTCCTATTCAGCCAACCGATAGCACTGTGCAGTGCAGGTTGTGATCTACTGGCTGCCAGACTGCCTTAAGTGGCTTCTGCACATCTTGAAAACATCAGGCATGTGCCCAGACAAAATTCTGCTGTACACACCTTATAGAATAGAAGGGCTTGGCAAGTGTCTAGAACATGGGGCTTTGGAAAAAAACTGTACAATCTATGATTCAGACAGAATTCAGACATTCTCTTGGTACATAATCTTGTATGGGGCGTAGGATGACCCCTGTCCTTGTTGAAAACCAAATATGCGGACTCAGTGCCAGAGTTCACTCATATAGAGGTGAAAGCTACCAGGAACATGATTTTCCATTACAAATGAGGCAGATGACATGTGTCTATATGCTCAGATTGTTTCTTGAAGAGCAGCCATAGTACCAGCATTTGGGTGGTGGGAGATTAAAGAGCCATGGAATGCTCCGCTGTCAAAGGTGGTGGATGCCAAAACCTTTAACTGCTTCAAAAATGCCAAAACCATGAACTGTTTCAAAAATGGATAGGATAGTGTCAAGAGTATAGTTGCCACTCAGCAGGAAGGAAACATTTCTCACCATAGTAATCTTGTTTCTTCTAGGGGATCACAGTATGATTAAATTAATGCATTCAGCCTTCAGATTTGAACTACTTGAAGAGATGGAATTTATGCTAATTATGGAATGCTCATTGGCTTGTGCCAATTTTGAACTGCTGCACTCTGCATGTTCAGATTTGTTACACAGCCTAACAAGGTAAAGACCCTCTAGCTAACTATGTTGATTAAGCCCCCCCCCTTTATCATATTCCCCCAAAACCAACACGTCCCCTATAGGGGCACAGTATGAAACAACTGGTTCAAGAACCAACATTTATATATCATAAATGACACAAAAACCAAAGCAGAGATACAGAACTCAGTCCTTTCCTTTTTTTTAGGTTCAGGTAGGGGAGGCAGGGTGGGAGCTTTACCGTGTGATGCCCTGGAAGAAACAAGATTATTATGGTGAGTAAACACAGGTTACTCACCTGTAACAGTAGTTCTAGGAGTGGTATATGTTGTTCATCCACACTAATTGGCATAATCATTTCCCCTTTAAGAAGTGCTGGAAAGTATTCAAGCTGGCCCCTCCCAAACACCCGGGTGGTATATCCCTCGGCTCTGCCCCATGACGCCAGATCTTGCCCAATGGAAGCCTGAGGCAGGGGAGGTGAGGTGGGTCCATGTGGATGAACAACATGTACCACTCCAAGAAAGTACAATTGTGTAAAAACTTATTAACAGTAGATCTCAGAGGAGTCTCTCTTACAGTAGGTAATACTTTTGGTATTCATCAGAGGTCACTGTGGCACATGGCAGCTCTTCTAGCAGTCTTTTCCCAGGGATCACCCACACATGACATCAGCTTCCTGTTTCCTATACACGTATGGGCAATCCCTGGTATCCTCAGTTCCCCCGCTGGATTCAGCAAGCAAAGCGAGGACCACGGGGAAGCCATGGTTCCAAAGGAGTCCCAACCCAAAGTCATTGGAACAGAATTTGCTCTCGGAGAAGGAGGGGACGGAGGGTGGGAATAAACCTACTGCAAGACACACTTCTCAAACATCTACTGTTATGGTAAGTTTTTACGTAACTGTGCTATCTTCCACGGAGTGGTCTCTTGCAGTAGGCAATACTTTTGGGATCAATCCCAAGCAGTAATGCCCACGTGAGAGGACAGTTACAGTAAGGAGACCTTGCAGGATTGCACGGCTGAAGGCCGCCTTATGTCGTGAGGCAATATCCAGATTATAATGCCTTGTGAATGTATGAATCATGGTCCAAGTAGCTGCACTGCAGATATCTGAAATGGAGGCTCCTTTAAAGCAAGCCGCAGCAGTGGCCATAGCTCTAGTGGAGTGGGCTTGGACAGGTCCAGGTAAAGGCTTCTTGTATTTTTTGTAACAAAATGTAACATAATTCGCCAACCAGAAGAGTACGTTTAGCAACCGGGAGGCCATCGCAACCTGGGGTAAAAGAGACGAACAGTCGAGACGTCTTCCTAATTGATTTTGTCCGATTAGTATAGTGGCGTGATAGATGATGAACATCTAAAGAATGTAGTAGATGTTCACCCTGATTGGAGTAGTCAAGATAGTAGACCGGAAGCTCCAAGGACTGATTTAAAGTATGTTCAGAGACTACTTAAGGAAGGGTTGGTTCAAAGAACCACCCTGTCTTTGTGGAAAATAAAGTAAGGTTCACTACACATGAGCGTATAAAGCTCGGAAATGCATTGAGCAGAAGTGACAGCCACCAGAAATAGGGTTTTCCATGAAAGAAAATGAATATCACAAGTAGCTGCTGGCTCAAAAGGGTCAAGGGTCAATTTTTCTATCATAAAATTGAGATCCCACGAAGAAGTGGGTCTTCTAATAGGTGGTTTAATATGTAACATTGCTTTCAAAAACATCTTAGCTAGATGATGTTGGAACAGTAACCTGCCATCTAGAGGTTCATGGAAAGCTGAGATGGCGGCCAAGTGGACTTTGATGGAAGAGTAACTTAAACCGGACTCAGATAGTGAGGCCAGGTAATCCAGAACGTTCGTCAGTGTACAACAGTAAGGGTCCAAAGATCGAGTGGCAGCGTTTTCATTTGGAGAAATGTGTTTTCCTGGTTGCTGGCTTACGTGAGGCCAAGAGAATACTGGCAAGAGGAGAGGATACTTCTAATCTGGCCATGAAAGCATCCTCAAGAGCCAAGTGTGAAGGGGAAGAGCCTTCAGGTTGGCATGTAACAGGTTACCTTAACTCTGAGTCAAGAAGTTGAAAATTGGAGCACCTCCTTGCTTGTTAAGCTAGAACACCACAGCAGTGTTGTCTGATTGGATCAGCAACAGTCTAGAGTCAGAAGATGTTAGAATGCCGGAAGGGTTAAGCGGAATGCCCTCAGTTCTAGTGGCTGAGGGAGAGAAGTGGTCCACTCGCCTTCTGCCCGATAAGGACCCAGTTGTGCGTACCATCCTGCCAGGGAAGCATCCATGGTGAATGTCTGCGTGGGAGGGAGGGACTGAAAAGGCATTCCTTGACAAATTTGTTTCGATTGACCATTAAGTCAGAGCTGACATCAAAGACGGAGCGACTCTGATCATGCCTTCAAAATGTTCTCATTCTTTGAGACCACGGATTCTGGAAGGTTCACTGAATAGGTTTCATATGAAGACAGGCGAGTGCTACCGTAGGGATGGCAGCAACCATGTGACCCAGAAGGCATACCAGTTGTCTAGCTGTGACTACTTTCTGAGTCTGTATTCGTGATGCCAGAGACAAGGGTGTGGCCCACTGGCCGGCCGGATGGTAAGTTCTTGCTGAGACTATCTGACTGCTCCAATGTATTGGAGACTGAGTTGGGGTTAGGTTGTACTTTGGCCTATTGATTGTGATTCCTAGAGTGTGAAAATATTTGTAGGGTAGCCTCTAGGTAAGAAAGCAAAGCTGTTCAGCTTTGATTGGCCAGCTGTCTAGATATGGGAAGATGAAGTGCCCTTTCCTTCTTAAAGCTTCTGCAACTACCTCTAGGTTCAACATACTCAAGGATGAGGAGAGGCCTAACTGGAGTGCTTGCAACTGGTAGTGTTAACCTAGCAGGTAGAAATGAAGAAAACTGTGATGAGTAGGATGGACAGGGATATACATGTTGGCACCCTTCATATCTAGGGCACAAGGCCAATCTCCATGTTTCAGTATTGACATGATGCAAGTCAAGGTTATCATGCGATACCGTTTGTAATGGATGGAAAAGTTTGTTTCTGAGGTCCAGTGTCGGACCAAGATCTCCAGTTCGTTTGGCTACCTGAAAGAAGTGGGAGTGGAATCCCTTTGATGTTGTGAGAGGGATACTGGAGAAACAGCCTGTGTCACCAGTACAGCCCTCAAGTCCTCTTGAAGGATAGGTATATGGTCTTTGGAGATAAATTACAGAATATGACACCACTGTATAATCTGGAGTACCCATTCGTCTGAAGTGATCCTTCGCCCAGCCTCTAAATGGAGGGCAAAACAACTGCCAACAGCCTCCGGGGCTGGTGACAAGGAGGGGTGGGAAAAAATCCTACTGGGTCACTGGGTATTGGGCTGCTCAGCTCTCCTGGGAGGGTGGGGGCGGGAGCCACAGGCAGTGGAGGTGTTGTCCCTTGCAGGTCAAGTACAATCTCTATAGCCACCTGTATTGATATCTCTATATTTTCAACCTCTTTCAGAATAGAAAGAGGATTGAGTATGGTAGGTTGTATGTGGAGTATGGCACATGTCATGAACAGTATGTAGAGTTCTGCCTGATGCCTATAAGTCATCCAGTAAAGTCTGAATACCTGGCCTGAACAGCTTGGACCCATTAAAGAGGGCATTAGTTACTTTATGTTGTACATCAGGCGTAAAGCCTGAATAACGGAGCCAGGTGTGGCATTGCAAATAAATGCCAATTGCTGACAGTCGGGCTAAGGTATCTATGGCATTGTATCCCGACCTGGGTAGGTGACGAGAAATAGTATTGCACGCTAGTTGACACAGCAGCAAAAACGCTTCCATTCTGGTGAAGGAGGGAGGTGACTGATGGTCTTAATGGCAGATGACTAAAGGGTATGTTGGTATTTAATCTCATGACCCATATAATTTAGAATTCTGATATTCATGGTACTGGAGAAAAAGACTTGTTTTCCAGAAAGTCAAGACTCTGGGATTTTTTTATCAGGTGGTAAGGAGCTCATGTGATCATGAGTGACAGAACAAAGTCCACTTCCAGGACAGCTTGAAGGAAGGGATGAACCAAAGGAGCTTGATAAATATGTTCCACCTTATGGGGAACAACTGAGATAGCTGGAGGCTGATGTCAAGCAGCCAGCATGGTATTCTAGTAAGTTTGACTTAGTGGGGAAACCACCAAGATGGGCTCCTCTGGCAGATCAAGGTATTCTGTCATATCCTTAGTTTGTCATGTTTTTGTGGTAAAGAATCCCATGACTTTCTATATTTGTATCATCATTTCATGGAATGAAGGGTCATGAGGAGGGGAGCTGCAGATTCTAGGCAGGCCCGTATCCAAAGAAGAGATTTCTGAAAAGCGGAGACTGAGTGAGACATTTCAGCTCCTGGAAATATTCATGTTCAAAGTCACCAGTGGATTTAACCAGGAGCACTTGTTCATCTGAAAAATAGTATTCTATATAAGGAGGAAGTGACCAGGGTGGGAATGGATCCCGGTCATCATGAAAAATTCTCAGGCAGAAGAGTAGGAGATCGTGTAGGGTCGACCTGCCCCCTTAGAACGGAGGGGCTGGGAGTGCCGTATGGCATGCAAGATGTGCCGTACTACAGTGGATATGTCCAGTTTCTTCTGGGGGAGAGTATTTTAGACACAAAGGGGGTGGATGAAGGGAAGTGGATGTGAAGCCTGAGCAGGTCTTGCCCCTGGGTAGTAAAGTCCAGGGTTTCGATCTCTGTCCACCTGACCCCTGTGATTATCCACCTAAGAAGGTGGGAGAGGTAGAAAACATGGCATAAGCCGTTGGATTTTTATGAATCCCCATCTTACTAAGAAGGAGTATGAGGGTGCACTGTCGACAGAGGGACATCAGGAGTGATGGCAGTCGACGAGGTGTGAAGTACAGAGGTTGAGGAGGATCTCTCCCGCTCTACGCCTCAAATGGAACCCAGAAAGGGTTATTTATGTACTGCCTTTTTATAGTGTTGGTTATTTTAAGCATTGTTTGACAAGGGAGTGAAAACATCCCGTTAATGAGAAGGCAGAATAATGATGCACCGTTGACAGGGAACAGTCGTAGACGAGAAATAGGGATGCATTGTTGATGGGATGTCTGTCAATGAGAATATGGATGCATCATCGGCGGGTGTGGCAGTCGATGAGAATGTGGATGCATCATTGACAGTGGTGGCCATCAATGATGAGAGATACATCATGGACAGTGGTAGGACCTTCAATGAAGATATATATATGCATCGTCGACAGTGGTAGCCGTCTAAGAGAACATGGATGGTTATGGCTGTCAATGGGAATATAGATGCATCATCAACAGTAGTAGCCATCGATGAGGATGTTGACAGTTATGGACTGTCAATGAAATTACAGATGCATCATCAACGTTGGTAGCCGTCGATGAGGATATTGAGCGTTATAAGCCGTCAATAAGAATGCAGATGCATCGACGACAGTGGTAGCAGTTGAAGAGAACACTGACAAGTATGGCTGTCAATGAGAATATAGATGCATAGTCGTCAATGAGAATATAAATTAATCGTCAACGGTGTGATGGCTGACGATGAGTAAGAAGAAAAAATTACTCACCTTAGTAATGTTGTTTCTTCTAATGGAGTCTTGATATATTATGACAGATGCAGTTTGTCCCACCATTAGAACTGCTCCAGAGGTGAAAGAGTTAACTTCCATGCAGTGCATGGAACTTAGAGCGTGAGCTCGGTTAGAGAAGCTCTGTTAGGGTGGTTTCAAACCGAGACGTCAGATCTTTACCAGCAAAACTCACTAAGGCTCTGTGTGGAAGCTGTAACCTACACTAGCCAACTGGCTACTAAAATATTCACATTTTCCTGGTCCCAACACCAAGACTCAAGTCAGGGGACCAGAAAATAAGATAAAATAACTAAATAAAACACAACACCCAAACATAAAGGGGGCATCAATAAGTGCCAACAGTGGACTGCCCACCCCATGCAGAAGTAGAAGTTTGAGAGGGCAGGCTGGGAGAGAGGTCATAATACAGCAAGATTCCATTAGAAGAAACAACATTACTAAGGTGAGTAATTTTTCTTCAAACAACATGAAGTCTTGCTATATTATGACAGATGCAGACTACACAGCAGTACCTCCATGGAGGAGGGACAGAACCTACTTAGGATATAGGCTCTGAAGCACGGCTGTGCCAAACCGAGCATCCCTCCTGGCCTGGATATCCAGGGAGTAATGCTTGGTGAAAGTGTGTACTGTTTTCCAAGTAGCTGCTTGACATATCTCCAAGATAGGGATGTCTCTAGCAGCAGCTAGAGATGCAGCTGTACCTCTGGTAGAGTGAGCCCTCAGGCCTGAGGGGGGAACCTTACCCAGTTTTTGATAGCAAAACTGGATACAAGAGACGATCCACTTGGCAATGGATCTCCTAGTGGCAGGTCTCCCTTTCCCAACCTCACCATAAGTGAGAAATAGTTGGAGGGAGTCAAACCTGTGACCCTTGGTACGCTCTATGTAGTAACTTAGGGCCCTCTTAACATCTAAGCTGTGCAGCCTCCTCTCACCAGAGGAGGAATGGTCAGTGAAGAACACGGGAAGTGAAATAGATTGGTTAAGGTGGAAATCTGAAACCACCTTAGGCAAAAACTTCCTGTTAGTCCTGAGGATTACCTTATCCCTGTGAAAGGAAATAAAGTCAGTCTCCACTGATAAAGCCTATAACTCACTTATGCGCCTGGCAGAAGTGATGGCTATTAGAAATACAGTTTTCCAAGTCAAATACTTAAGCTCTGCCGAAGACAGAGGCTCAAAGGGGGTTGCATCAGCTGAGCAATGCAAACATTAAGATCCCAAGCAGGGCAGGATCCTGAATGGAGGATTGGTATGAAGCAATCCCTTAAAAACTTGGAAAATACAGGGTGAGCAGAAAGAGAAAAGGGCTTCCCTGCTGAAATGAAAGAAGAGACAGCTGCCAAATGCACTTTCAGGGTAGCTGGTCTCAGTCCCAAAGAATTAAGATGGACCATATAATCCAATACAGTGGGTAAATCAGCAGATTCCGGGGAAATATGCCTCCCAGAACACCATATGGAAAACCTTTTCCACTTGGAGTTATAGGTAGCCCTGGTGGAAGGCTTCCTAGCAGCTTTCAAGATTTCGAGAACACTTTGAGAAAGTTGAAGATCAGCAAACTCTAACTGCTCAAGAGCCAGGCCTTGAGGTTGAGGGATTTGAGATTCGGATACCAAACTCTCCCCTGAGCACAGGTTAACAGATTGTGGTTCCTGGGGAGACACAGGGGAAGATGGACTGCTAAGGACAGAAGGAGTGGGTACCAGGGCTGCCTGGCCCAGTCTGGAGCAATCAGGATCATCTTGCAGGGCTGAGACCTGATTTTGACTAGCACCTTGAACAGGAGAGGGAAGGGAAAGGCATAGAGAAACTTCCTTCAATCGAGGAGAAAGGCATCCGGGGACTGAGCCCAACACTGGGGCCTGCAACAAAAAAGTGGAAGTTGATGATTGTCTGGGGCTGCAAAAGATCTATCTGAGGAGTGCCCCATCTGGCAAAAACTATCCCAGTACTAGGGATCCAGTGACCATTCATGATGGCCCTGGAAAATCCTGCTGAGAGCATCTGCCAGGACATTGTCCTTGCCTGGGAGGTGAACTGCTATGAGGGAAGTGTTCAGGGAATAAGCCAGAGACCTCAACTTCATCGCCCGGTGCACAGGGCCGAGAGACGGTGCCCCTTGCTTGTTGATGTACCACATTGTAGTGGTGTTGTCTGTTCTGACCTGTACCACCTTGTTCTGAAAAGATGCAGAAAAAAACTGAAGTGCTAGAAAAACAGCTCTGAGTTCCAACAGGTTGATGTGGAGCAGAGATTCCTGAGGGGACCATAACCCCTGGGTGGAGAAGTCGCCCATGTGAGCTCCCCATCCCAAGAGGGCGCATCTGTAGTAAGGGTCAGGAGTGGGACAGAGGGATGAAAGGCACCCCTTGTCTCAGATTGCTCTGATCCTGCCACCACTGAAGGGCCTGGATCAGAGTTGGGTCACTGGGATTAACTTGGATAGGGGATCTCTTCTTTGAGACCAGAAAGCTCTCAAATGGAACTGAATGTCCTCATCTGAAATCTTCCTCCTTGCACTACAGCTGTGGAAGCAGCCATGTGTCCTAGGAGCTGCAGGAAATGCCTTGCTGGTCGAGACCTGCAGAGTGAAGGCCAGGCCAGGGCACCAAGGTCCTTACCCCTTTCTAGGGAAGGAAGGCTCTGGCCTGCTTTGTGTCCAGTTCTCGCCTATAAAGGTGAGTACCTGGACAGGTTCCAAAACTGACTTTGGAAGATTGAGAAGAAAGCCCAGAGAGGTAAGCAGCTGCTGGGTAACTAGCAGGTGTGATTTGATCTGGTCTGAGACTGACCCACAATGAGCCAGTCATCCAGGTAGGGAAAAATTGCAATCTTTTGCCTTCTTAGATGAGCAACTGCTACTGCCAGACATTTTGTGAACACCCTTGGGGCAGAGGTAAGGCCGAAGGGCATTGCTGTGAACTGATAATGGCCTGAGGGCAGTTAGAATCTGAGGTACTTTCGATGGGAGCTTCTGATAAGAACATGGAAGTAGGCATCCTTGAGGTCCAGGGAAGCTAGCCAGTCCCCTGGCCTTAGGGAGGGTAAAATCATTCCCAGAGTCACCATTTTGAATTCCTCCTCCCCCCGCAGGACCACCGAAGCCGTCCACCCTGGTCACGGCCCCCGGAGACCTCCGCCGTCGCCAATGCTGCTGAGGACCCTCGGTCACCCCGGCTTACCCCCCGGAGGGCGGGGCCGCGGGCCACCTTCGTGGCCCCGGAACTGTATCTAGTCGGGGTCCTGCAGCGGCGGCGGCTATGTGAGGCTCCGGGAGGGCTTCATCAATCGGCGGTCCTGCCCTCAATTTTTCCTCGGTTTTCTCCCCTAGAGGAGGCGGGAGCGTGCAATGGCGCGCCAGCGTCACCCACCTCCACCCCCCATGCTCGAGCTTCAGGCTGGCGGAACCCCGGTCTCCACCAGGGGTCTCCACAGCGCCAAGGCTTACCACGCCCTCCCCGGAGTAGGAGAGCCGCCCCATCGGACGCCGATCCTATTTCCCCGCCGCCTCTCCGACGACCCGGATCCGCTCTCACCTGACGCCACGCCGCAAGTGGAAATCCCACTGCTGCGCCAACCGGCCGGCTTTGAATTTTGGTTTTAAAGGTGCTTGTTCAGATATCTTAGATCCAGGATAGGCCGCCACTCTCCTGTCTTTTTGGGGTAAGGAAGTACCTGGAATACAGACCCTTGCCCTGGTGTAGGGGAGAAACCCTTTCTACAGCTCTGAGAGCCAGGAGGGTTGAGACTTCTGTTTCCAAAGCAAGAGTCTCTAAAGGGTTTGCAGATGGAAAAGATCTGGCTCTCATCTTTGGAAATTTTTGAAGCTGAGAACCAGACCCTGGCTCACTACTTCCAGGACCCACCTGTCTGATGTTAAAGACTCCCAGTCCTGGGCGAAGTAGCCAGCCTGCCCATATTACAGGTAATGGAGGCCGACCCTGGGCATCCCATCAGGTGCCTGTTTGGCAGGGCTTTAGGCTGAGGGGTGGGAGCAGGCCTGCGTGCCGTCTGCCTCTCCTTCTGAGAACCCCTCTGAGCATAGGCTGAAGGGGCGCCTGGGTCTGGTAAAGGCCTGTGAAAGGCCTGCCCCTACCCCTGAGGCTGCCTCTGAGGAGTGGCTTGCCGTTCCTTGGCTTGTGCACTCCTATAAGTGGTTCTCTATTCATCCATTTTCTTCATATAATTCTCTGTCTGCTCCCCAAACAGAAATTTCCCTATAGGAAAATCCATAGCCTTAGAATGGGTATCCTGTGACAAAGTAGTACACCTGAGCAGGCCAATCTACGAAAAGCCACAGATGTAGCCATGACTCTAGAGGATACATCATTAGAATCCACTGCAGCATGGAATTATACCTTAGATGCCTCAATACCATCAACAGCCACCTGCTCCAGCTCCTTTGCAAGCTGGCCAGGGACCCTGTTTAGCTAAGAGCCATGACAGTATCCCATCTAGATTTCTGGTATCTGCAACATAAGCCATATAGTTTGCTTGTCTGAGTCCCAAAGATGCTGCCATGTATTGTTTTGGCCATGGCATCAATCTTCCTGAGTCCTTGTCAGGAGGATGTGAAGCCAGGGGAATATTAGCTTTATCACAGGCTGCAGCCTGAACTACCCCAACATGACTGCATTGCTGTGAAAGAAAATCTGTATCAGGACCTGACAAAGTGTACCTCCTCTCCATCTTTTTATCTACAGGAGGCACAGAATTAGGAGCTTTTAAAATTTTTGTTTGTTTCCTAAAAGATTTATGTAAAGGGATGTACAATCTCCTGGACTCTGGGATATCCATCATCTCTACATAGTCAGGCTCCTCTTGCTCATCCAAAGCCTCCTCTAAAGGAAGCTGGAGGGTCTCAGCAAGCCTAGGGGGAGATTCACCTAAAGGTCTGTCTGGGGAGATGTCCGGTTCAATGGGCACATCCAGACTTTCAAAGTCACATTCACACTGATCATAATCATCCTCCCCCTCCTCTGGTTCATAAAACTCTTCTATATCATATTCTTGAACCGGTGGAACCGACCGACGAACTTTTGCCAGATAGTGGCGGTTCGGAGGAACCGAACAGTGACTGGACAATCTGTATTGCCCTGGCTATCCTCTGCAGCAGCTGGAGAAGGGATTTTGGACTCCACACCTGCTGACTTTCTAGTTCTCTTTGCTGGAACTGGCTCCTCAGAGTCAGCTTTACGTTTGCCCGAGGAAGTATCGCCCTGGTCAGAGGGCACTCCCTCCGGTTCGGCTGGCACCGAACTGGGCTGGCCATCCGGGTCAGCGGACTTTTTGGCCTCTCGTTCCCTGAGTCTACCAACCCTCTTATCTAGGGTGGCTGCAGGGAAATTCTTGCAAATCTGGCAGTCTGCATTGAGGTGGTCAAACCCCAGACAATAAACACATGTGGTGTGTGGGTCAGCCTTGGCAAAGGCTTCCCACAGACACTACAGTGTTGAAACCCAGTAGGCCCCATTTTTCTTTTGGGTTTCTCAGACATAATGTCAGCCTAACCAAAAACTTGCCCTTTTGATGGCAGTGCCAGGCAAGACACCCTTATCGGTTCCCAACCGTGTCACGGGTCGTGGAAAAAAACGTAATGAAATCCGGTTTTTTAGAACCGATAAGAACCGGGAACCGCACTCTAACAAGCCTTAAAAGGCTTCAAAACAAAGTTTAAATACAATTCGATCAGTTCAAACCGAACCGATAAACATTTACAAGTTCCACACAGAAACCTATCTATTACTTACAATACCATAGACAGAGCTTGAACCGATCGGTTTGTGGTTAAAATAAATAATATCGCAGTTGAATTTAACCGAGAAAAAACGCTTTAAACCGAGGAAATGAACCGAGCAGCAGGAGGAATTTCCGGAGCGACTGTTCAGTGAGGCAGAGTAAAGAATCTGACGGTTTCGGTTTGAAACCACCCTAACAGAGCTTCTCTAACCGAGCTCGCGCTCTAAGTTCCATGCACTGCATGGAAGTTAACTCTTTCACCTCCGGAGCAGTTCTAATGGTGGGACAAACTGCATCTGTCATAATATAGCAAGACTTCATGTTTGAAAGATAGAGGGTGAGGAGGGGTACTCCTGCTCTATATGTGTCCAGAAATGTTGATCAGTAGATGGGGGAGCTCTTGTTGAGTGAGCCCCTTGTTTGTAGAATCTTCAATGTTTTTTCTCATCAATGACAGCTGTTTTCAGAAGTTGTTCTAGCTGCTGCATGCGAGTTGAAGACGGTAAAAAAAAGGAACTGAGGATACCAGGGACCACCTACCCTTACATAGGAAACAGGAAGCTGATGTCATGTGTGGGTGGTCCCTGGAACAGGCTGCTAGAAGAGCTGCCATGCACCTCAGTGACCTATGTTGGATACCCAAAAGTATTACCTACTGCAACAGACCACTCCGTGGAAGATCTACTGTTACGGATGAGTAACCTATGTTTCTAAGGATGTGGATATGTTGTTCTATCCACACTAATAGGTAGACTCTTAGCAGTTCTCCAGGAGGAGGGAGGCAAGGCGCACACCCCCTATATAGGGAACAGAAATTGGAGAACTGAGGCCCCAAAACCAGCATCCCGGTGTGACTCGAGGTCAATGTGGTAATGGAAAAGAAAAAATTACTCACCTTAGTAATTATGTTTCTTCTAGTGGAGTCTTGCTGTATTCTGACTATTGCAGTCAGGTCCTGCCTTTCAACTGCCCTGGAGAACAAAGGGTTAACTTTTCTATGCCTTGCATAGAACGTTCATCACGAGCTTGATTGAAGCTCCTGTCTGTTGTTGTTTAAACTGCAACCGTCAGATCTTTACGAGCAAAAACTCACTAGGTGTTCTGTGTGGAAACTAACATTTTTACTAGCCAACTGGCAAATATATATAATGTTTTTGGTTTCAAAGGAAAACTCAAGTCAGGAAAACCGAAAACAAAAACACATCCAAAACACGACATTCCACCAAAACAAAAAAGAGGGTATAAAAAGGACACCCCTAGGGTGCCAACACTGCTTCTACCCACCCACATCCCAAAAACTAGTTCTGAGAGGGACGAAGTCAGAATACAGCAAGACTCCACTAGAAGAAACAATTACTAAGGTGAGTAATTTTTCTTCAAACAACATGAAGTCTTGCTGTATTCTGACTATTGCAGACTACCAAGCAGTACCTCCATGGAGGAGAGACAGAACCTACTTTGGGAATAGGCTCTGAAGTACTGCTGTGCCAAACCGAGCATCACTCCTAGCCTCGATATCCAGAGAGTAATGCTTGGTGAAAGTATGGACTGTTCTCCAGGTGGCTGCTTGACAAATTTCTAAGAGAGGCATATCTCTGGCAGCAGCCATGGAAGCAGCTGTACCTCTTGTGGAATGAGCCCTCAGGCCTGATGGTGGAGTTCTACCCAGTTTTTCATAGCAGAATTCTATACAAGAAACAATCCACCTGGCAACAGATCTCCTAGTGGCAGGTTTGCCTTTACCAACTTCTCCATAAGTGAGGAACAACTGGAGGGATTCAAACCTATGACCCTTGGTACGCTCTATGTAGTAGCTAAGGGCTCTTAACATCCAAACTGTGTAGCCTCCTCTCTCCCGAGGAGGAATGGTCAGCGAAGAAAACAGGGAGAGATATAGACTGGTTGAGGTGGAAATCTGAAACCACTTTGGGTAAGAACTTTCTGTTAGTTCTAAGGACCACTTCATCTCCGTGAAAAGAGATGAAATCAGATTCCACTGACAGGGCTTGCAATTCACTGATGCGTCTGGCAGAAGTAATGGCTACCAAAAACACAGTTTTCCAAGTCAGATACTTAAGCTCTGCTGAGGACAAAGGCTCAAAGGGGGTTGCATAAGCTGAGCAATGCAAACATTAAGGTCCCAAGCAGGAGCAGGGTCCCTAAAGGGGGGACTGGTGTAAAGCAATCCCTTGAAAAACTTACAGAATACAGGATGGGATGACAGAGAGGAAGACTTGCCTACAGACAGGAAAGCAGAAACAGCCATGTACCTTGAAGGTAGCTGGTCTGAGGCCTAGGCCATTAAGATGAACCATATAATCCAGAACCGTAGGCAATTCAGCAGAGTCTGGAGAATATTCTTCTTGGAACACCAAATGCTGAATCTTTTCCATTTGGAGTTGTAAGTCTTTCTGGTGGAAGGCTTTCGAGAAGCCTTAAGGATATCCAGAACCCCTTGGGAAAGATGCAGATCTGCAAACTAACTCTTCAAGAGCCAAGCCTTGAGATTGAGAGACTGAAGATTCGGGTACCAAATCCTCCCCTGAGAGGACGTTAACAAGTTGTAATTCCTGGGAAGAGACGGGGGAAGGTGGACTGTTAGGGACAGCAACAAGGGATACCATGGCTGTCTGGCCCAGTCTGGAGCAATCAGAATCACTTTGCACGGTTGTGTCCTTATCTTGACTAACACCCTGAACAGGAGAGGGAAGGGGGAAAAGCATATAGAAATTTCCCTTCCCAGTTCAGAATCAGAGCATCCAGGGGGACTGAGCCCAAGACTGGGGGTCTGCAACAAAAGAAAGGAAGTTGGTGATTGTCTGGGGCTGCAAAAAGATCCATCTCTAGAGTGCCCCATCTCGAGAAAATCACTTTCAAAACTAGAGGATCCAGGGCCCATTCGTGATGGCCCTGGGATATTCTGATCAGAGCATCTGCTAGGACATTGTCCTTCCCTGGGAGGTGAACTGCTATCAGAGAGGTTTGCAGTGAATAGGCTAGGGACCACAACTTCATTGCTTCTGTGCACAAGGCCGTAGACCGAGTGCCACCTTGCTTGTTGATGTACCACGTGGTGGTGGTGGTGTCTGTTCTGACCTGAACCACCTTGTTCTGTACAGATTTGGAAAAAGCTTGAAGTGCCAGAAACACTGCTCTGAGTTCCAAGAGATTGATGTGAAGCAGAGATTCCTGAGGTGACTACAGTCCTTAGGTGGTAAGATCCCCCAAATGGGCTCCCCAGCCCAGCAGGGAAGCATCTGTGGTGTGCATCACTGAATGAGACTGAGTGATGAATGGAAAACCTTGTCTCAAATTGTCCTGATCCTGCCACCATTGCAAGGCTTGGATCAGGGTTCGAGTCACTGGGATCAGTTTGGTAGGGGAATCCTTTCTTTGGGACCAAAAGGCTCTTCAGTGGAACTGAATGTCCCTCATTTGGAATCTTGCTCCCTGGACCACTGCTGAGGAGGCTGCCATGTGGCCCAGTAGCTGAAGGAAATGCATTGCTGGTCGAGACACCTGAAGGGTGAATTAAGAGGCCAGTTCCATAAGGGTCCTTGCCCTTTCCAGGGGAAGGAAGGCTCTTGGCTTTACCGTATCCAGTTCTGCACCTATGAAGGTGAGGAACCGCACTGGTTCGAAAACTTACTTTGGTAGGCTGAGAAGAAATCCTAGAGAAGTGAGCACTTGCTGGGTTACTTGCAGAAGTGACTTGACTTGGTCTGCAGACTGACCTACTATGAGCCAGTCGTCCAGGTGTGGGAAAATGGAAATCTTTTGTCTTCTTAGGAAGGCAGCAACTACTGACAGGCACTTATTTATTTTATTTATTTAGCTTTTGTTTACCGGCTAAGTACACTAGACAAGTATTATGCCTATTTTCAGGAACGACCCAAGAGAATACAACATGAGGAACAACAGTCAAGGAGACATGGCAAAGAGAGTACAGTTTTTTGTCACAGTAAACAAACATGTGGGAAATACATCATTTGACACTGGGGAAACCTATAGTAGTAAGCACATTTCAGATTATACACTCCAGACTAGCTAGTTCAACTGACAGATATATATACAGATCATCACACATAGGAGAGGAGCACAGCTCAAGGACTGGATTGGTCATAATATAACTTATAACATTGTCGTATACACCCCCTAGGCTAGTTGGATCGCGGACAGGTATATACAGCTCACCACATTTTTCTAAATATGCACATGTTAGACAGAAACAGAAACACTTGGTAGTACAAGTTTCTACCAAGTGACCAAGGTGCAATATGTCATGGTTAGCCTATGACCGTGGAGCAATAATGGGTGTAAAAATGCCCAAGGCTTTTTAGGCAGGAGTAGTCAGAAGTCATTGATACAGTGGGTAAAATATCTCCAGGAATTCAATGGAGACACCCTGGGGAGGTTCAGACAAAACAATCTGACACTTCACTCTAGGGAGATTGTGAAAACCCTTAGGGCTGATGTTAGGCCAAAGGGCATTGCTCTGAATTGATAGTGGCCTGAGCGCAACTCGAACTTGAGGTACTTTCTGTGGGAGCACCTGATGGGAATGTGAAAGTAGGCATCTTTGAGGTCCAGGGAGGCTAGCCAGTCCCCTGGCCTTAGAGAGGGAAGGATAATTCTCAGAGTTACCATTTTGGACTTTGGCTTTAAAAGATGTTTGTTCAGCTATCTTAGGTCCAGGATGGGTCGCCACTCTCCTGTCTTTTTGGGGGTTAGGAAGTACCTGGAGTACAATCCTTTGCCCCTGTGTAGGGTGGGAACTCTCTCTATAGCTCTGAGAGCTAGGAGAGAAAAAACCTCTGCCTCTAGGGCAAGGGTCTCAGAGATTTGCAGGTTGAAAAGATCTGGCTCTCATCTTGGGAAATTTTTTGAAGCCGAGAACCAGTCGCCTGGCTTACTACTTCCAGGACCCACTTGTCTGACGTAACAGACATCCAGTCCTGGACAAAGTAAGCCAGCCTGCCCCCTACTGGTATACGACAATCGACCCGGGAAGACCCACCAGGGTGTCTGCCTGGCAGGGGCTTTAGGCTGAGGGGTGGATGCAGGCCTGCTCATCCCCCTTCTGCCTCTCCCTCTAAAGAACCCCCTCTGCAAAAAGGAAGAAGAGGAGTCCTGAGCTTGGTAAAAAGGCCTTTGGAAAGGCCTGCCCCTGCCCCTGGACTGCTGCCTCTGAGGAGCTGCTTGCCTTTCTTTGGCCTGAGCACTCCTGTAAGTGGTCCTGAATGTGTCCATTTTCTTCATGTAATTCTGTCTGCTCCCCAAACAGAGAATTACCAGTTACAGGAAAATCCATGGCCTTAGCCTGGGTATCCTGTGACAGGCTAGTACATCTGAGCCAAGCCATTCTCCGAAGAGCCACAGATGTAGCCATGACTCTTGATACATCATAGGAGTCCACAGCAGCATGAAACTGTACTTTCGATGCCTCAATCCCATCTGCAGCCACCTGCTCCAGCTCCTTGGCAAGCTGGGCGGGAGCCTGTTTAGCCAGTGCCAGTACAATGTCCCACCTGGACTTCTGGTACCTGGCTGTATATGCCATATAGTTAGCCTGCCCGAGTCCCTAAGATGCTGGCATGTATTGTTTCTTTGCCATGGCATCAATCTTCCTGGAGTCCTTGTCTGGGGGATGTGATGCCAAGGGAATGTTTGCCTTATCCCAGGCAGCAGCCTGTACAACCCCAACATGGCTGCACTGCTGAAAAAGGAACTCAGTGTCTGAGCCTGAGAGAGTGTACCTCTAGTCCATTCGTCTGTCCACAGGAGGTATATAATTAAGAGACTTAAGAATTTTTTGTGTCCATTTCCCAAAGGATTTGTGGAGGAGAACAGACAGTCTCCTGGATTCTGGGATGTCCATCATCTCAACATAATCAGGCTCTTCCTGATCCTCTACTGCTTCCTCCACAGGAAGCTGGAGGGTATCAGCCACCTTCCTGTAGAACATGTAGTGTGAAGGGGACTCAGAAAGCCTAGGAGGAGAAACACCTGAAGATCTGTCTGGGGAGATGTCCGGGTCAATAGGCAAATCCAGACTTTCACCATCACCACAGTCATCCTCATACTCTCCCTCCTCCTCAAACTCCGGTTCATAAAATTCTTCCAAGTATAATCCGGAACGGAAGAACCGACCGAACCGAGCCCTGCCAGATGGTGCGGTTGGTCAGATATATGCGACTGCACAATCCTAATCGCCTTGGCTATCTCATCGGCGGTCGGAGTATGAGATTCTGGGTCCGAACTGGTCAGTTTGTCTTTTCTTTTTGTCAGAAGTGATTCCTCGGAATCGGCTCTCCTTTTGCCCGAAGAAGTATCGCCCTGGTCAGAGGGCACTCCTTCTGTTTCGGTCAGAACCGAACCGGGCTGACCATCCAAGTCAGTGGACTTCTCGGCCTCCCTTTCCCTCAGTCTACCAAATCTCTTTTCCAGGGTAGATTTTGGGAAATCTTTGCAAATTCGGCAGTCTGAATCGAGGTGGTCAAACCCCAGACAATTAACACAGGTGGTGTGGGGATCAGCCTTAGCAAAGACCTCCCCACACACACTGCAGTGTTGAAACCCAGTGGGCCCGGTTTTTTTCTTGGGTTTCTCAGACATGGCCAAACTAACCAAATTTACCCTTTTTTCGGCAACTGCCAGGCAAGACTCCCCTATTGGTTCCTGACCGTGTCACGGGTCTTGGAAAAAAAAAGTACTAAAAATCGTTTTGTTTTTTAGAACCGATATGGACCGTAACCACACACTAAAGTAAAGTACAAATTTTACCTCAAAATGATCGGTTCAGCTGAACTGATCCACACTTTTACAAGTTCCACACAGAAAACAGAACAAAACCTATCTATCTAGTACTCACGGTACCACAGACAGAGACTTGAACTGACTATGCGGAAACAACAATTTCGGTAGAAAAACCGACCGGAAACCAACACTTCGACCGACTTTGAACCAAGCAGCGGAAGAAATCTCCAGAGTGACTGTTCAGTGAGACGGAGTAAAGAATCTGATGGTTGCAGTTCGAATAACAACAGGCAGAGGCTTCAACCGAGCTCGAGATGAACATTCTATGCCATGCATAAAAAAGTTAATCCTTTGTCTCCAGGGCAGTTTAAAGGCTGGGGCTAACTGCAATTGACAGAATACAGCAAGACTTCATGTTGTTTGAAATGAAAATTACATACTCAACATCATTCTTGATTTTCCAGAATATCTTCACTATTCATCACTGGTAGGTCGTCTGTAGGAGGCAGTAGGACCCCATGGGAGCATATGCCTTTAAAGTTTTGGAGAAAAGGTGCAGACATATGACGTGGCACTCATGGACTGGCCAGTAACCAATGCCAGCTCCCCCTCCTCCTCAGTTCTGTTCATTTAGGAGAGCAAGAAAGGGCAAGAAAATAGAAGGGATAGGGCAAGACGGCCATTAACAGAAAATGACCAAAGAGAGAAGAAAATAAATTCTGGGCGGAGGGACTTTAGAATGGCCACAACTGACCAGGACAATTGGGCAGCCTAGCGAGAGAGAAAGACAGGGTAAGAAAAGAGATAGCAGGAGAGAGGACCCCAAATTCTCATTCAGAAAAAGGGAGTACGTCAGAAGAATTGGCTCATCCTCAGTCTAACAGAGGCACGTCTGACAACCCCGCCGAGTTTAGTAACTCAGAACAGAGAGCTGGTTCTCAAAAATGAAGGACAAACCTAGGATGGTTGCAAGGAAAGAACAGGTTACTCACCTGTAACAGTAGTTCTAGGAGTGGTATATGTTGTTCATCCACACACACTGACATGTCCCTTTTCCCTTTAAGAATCCACCGGAAGTCTTCAAGCTGGCTCCTCCCACCCACCCGGGTGGTATATACCTCGGCTCCACCCCATGACGCCAGATCTCAGCCCACTGGAAGCTAGGTGTTGTGCATCCGCAGCCAGGGAGGTCTGTGTGGATGAACAAATACCACTCCTAGAACTACTGTTACAGATGAGTAACCTGTTCTTTTAGGAGTGTGGATATGTTGTTCATCCACACCTTTTGGTAGACTCCTACCAGTTCTCCGGGAGGAGGGAGGCAAGGCGCACACCCCCTACTTAGGGAACAGAGACTAGAGAACTGAGGCCCCAAAACCAGCATACCGGCGTGACTCAAGGTCGATGTGATAGTGGGCGATGAAGGTGTTTGCTGACTTCCAGGTGGCAGCCTCACAGATTTCCTGGATAGGGATGTCCCTGCAAGCAGCCACCGATGCAGCAGTATGGCAGGTAGAATGAGCTCTTATCCCTCTGGGAGGCTCCTTGCCTGCCAACTCATAACACAGACCTATGCATGATGTAATCCATCTTGCAATGATCCGCTTCGCTGCATGTCTGCCAGATGCAGCTTCAGTGTAGGTGACAAACAGCTGGCAAACCTCTCCGCGAATATCCGCCATCCTCTCCTTATAACAGGAGACAGCACACCTCAGGTCCAAAGTATGAAGCCTGTATTCGGCCTCCGAGGTGTAATTTGGGTAGTATACTAGCAGAGTTAACAGCTGGCTAAGGTGAAACTCTGAAACCACCTTTGGAAGGAATTTCAGGTGGGGGCACAGGACAACCTTGTCCCTGTGGAAGACCAGATAAGGGGAGTCCACCAAAAGTGCCTGGAGCTCCCCTGTCCTTCTGGCTGACATCATAGCCACCAGGAAGACCATCTTCCACAAGTGTGACAAGGCACACTTGTGCACTGGTTCAAATGGTTTGCCCATGAGCTTTGCCAGTACCAGCAGTAAATCCCACGGAGGTGGAGATTCACGCACCAGAGGGGATCTGTGATCCAGATCTTTGAAAAAGCACCCAACCACTGTCTCCTGCGCAGTCGGCTGACTGGCCCGGTAAGCAGAGATGGCTGCCAGGAGCACCCTAAGGGTCAATGACTGCAGACCCCTTTTGGAGAGGGACTAAAGGTAGTCAAGAACGTTAGCCACAGGAAAGGACAGAGGGTCCAGGCCCTTGTCCTGACACCAAATGGAAAATCTTTTCCATTTGAAGGCATAATATTTCCTGGTCGATTCCTTTCTGGATGCCTCCGCCACGGCGTAGACATCTTTGGAAAGACCCAAAGCCTGGAACTCTAGCCACTCTTGGTACCAGGCTGTGAGGTGCAGGGATTTACAGTCCAGATGGAATACCTTCCCCTGATTGAGAGAGATAAGGTCCAGGCATGTGCAAAGCCGCTCTGGGGGCCTGCAGTGGAGGCTGAGGAGATCTGGATACCAGAACTGGCGCGGCCAGTCTGGGGCTGCCAGGATCATCTTTGCCTTGTCCCTCCTCACCTTGAGAAGCACCTTGTGGATCAAGGGAAAAGGAGGGAAGGCATGGAGGAGGCCTGGGGTCCACAGCCTCAAGAAGTCATCCCCCTGCAGCGAGCACTGCTAAGGGGGGGGCAGGCATGAAATAGCCTCAGCTTGGTGTTTTCCCTGGAGGCAAACAGGTCCACCATCAGTCTGCCCCAATGGGAGAACAGGCTGTAAGCTACCTCTGCATGGAGAGGCCACTCATGGGATGTCTGGCCTAAGCTGCTGAGAGCATCCGCCAGATGGTTCGAGGTTCATGCCACATGGATGGCTAGGAGATCCACCTCCAATCTGCTCACAAGGGTCCAGATGTGGAACGTCTCCTTGCACAGCAGACGTAAGTGCATGCCACCCTGTTTGCTGAGGTAGTACATGGTCGTGGTATTGTCCATCTGGACTTGAACCACTTGACCCCCGGAGGTGAAGAGTAAAAGCTGACAGTGCCAGTCAAACTGCTCTGAGCTCCAACAGGTTAATGCGTCATCGGGGGTCCAGAGCCCGTGTGCCCTTTTGTCACCCATGTGGGCTCCCCAGCCCATGAGAGAGGCATCGGTCGTAAGGACGACAGTCGGCTCAGGGTAGACAAATGGGATCCCTTCCCGCAACCGGTCTGGGGCAGTCCACCATTGGAGAGCATCCCACGTCTTCTGGGTTACAGTGATAAGCTGGTTGTAGTGACCATGGCACTAAGTCCACTGGGCGGACAGCTCCCATTGAAGGAGGTGCATGTGCAACCCGGCCCAATGGACCACAGAGGTGTACGCCACCATGTAACCTGGAAGGCACAGAAACTCCTCGGCAGGATGCGACTGCCCAACCAGAAATAATTGGGCAAAGGAGGAAAGAACCTCCGCCCTGTGCACTGGGAGTCGAGCTCTGGCTTGATGAGAGTTGAGCTCTGCCCCAATAAAGCCCATCACCTGAGAAGGCACGAGCTCAGATTTCACCTCGTTGATCAGGAGGCCGAGTTGAGAGCAGGTCTAGAGGGCCAGGTCCCTGGACCTCTCCACCTCCTGTAGCGTGGGACCTGCTAGGAGCCAATCGTCAAGGTGGGGGTAAATTCTGATCCCGACGCCGAAGATGAGCCACCACCACTGCAATGCATTTGGTGAAGACCCGTGGGGCCCGATGACAGGCCAAATGGCATAGCTTGGAACTTGTACAGGGTCTCTTCAACCCTGAAGCGGAGGAACCGCTGATGGGACGGATGGATTGGGGCGGGAAAGAACATGTCCTGCAGATCCAGTGAACAGAATCACGTTTCGCTCCTAGGATGGTATGACCTGGGATAGTGTGACCATCCAGAAGGTGCAAGACCTGAGATATTGATTCAGGTCATGGATATCTAAAATGGGGTGCTGGCCCCCCCGTCCGCTTGGGCACCAGGAAGTACCTGAAGACAAAGCCTGGGTCTGCTGGAGGATCCATCACAGGAGCTATGACCCCCTTGAGGAGGAGCTGAGCAATGTCATCTCTGAGAGCCCGAATGGGTGTGAATAAATATCTTTTCCTCCCGAGGGGTGCGGGCTCGGCTGGGAAGGCACTGCTCAAACTCTAGAGGCAGTCCCTGACCGACCACTTCTAGAACCAACCTGTCTGAGGTGGCACTGGACCAGGCGGAAAGGAAGTGATGGAGACTGCCCCCCACGGGAGGACCCAGAGCTGGAGTGACGGGAGGAGGGGTGGCAGCCCCCACACCCTGTCACTGAGCAGGCTTGGAGGAAGAGGAGGCTCCAGGACCTGAGCCTTGGCCTCCTTTATGGGCCTGTTGGGGTCCAGGCTTGGGCCGAAGGTGCCAAGCTTGATGCTGGTGCTGATGTGCCCTTGGAAGGAGGACTGCTGAACCGCAGGAGAAAAGTGCCAAAAGGGCTTCTTTTTCTTCTGCTGGTTCTTCCCCGAAGAACCCTTAGCAGAAGTGGTGTCCAAGGTGGCACTAGACTGCTCTGTGCACTGAAGGTGACCGGCCACTCCTGGGCTAAACAAGTCGGTCCCAAGGAAGGGCACGTCAGCCAATTTGTGTTTAGTATCTGCGGGATTGAGAAGGCCTCAGCCAAGCCCTGCTGACAGAGAGCAACTTCTTGGCTGACCATCGGTGGGCACAAGAATTCCCAATATCCAGGGCCGTCTGGAGCTGCTATTTGGCAACAGCTCGGCCCTGGTCTCGGACCTGCTTAACCGTGGTCTGCATCTTCGTAGGGAGATGTGAGTGGACTTTGTCCAACAACCCTAGGAGGGCGTGAGAGAAGTGTGCCATGATGACTGCCAAACTTGCCTGACAAAGGCCCAAGGAGAAAGCCGCATAAACCTTCCTCACCAAATGGTCCAAGAGCTTGGACTCATTGTTGGGAGGACGGTCAGTGTCGGCAGAACTGCCAGTATGCCTGAACACAGAGGCGGTCACCAGGCTCTCGGCCAAAGGGTGTTCTGTGAACCCCGCAAGGGACCCCATGGGAACTGCATACTTGTGGGCCATGCAGGCAGATGGGGTTGGACAAGAGGAAGAGCACTGCCAGAGTTCAAGTGCTGGACCAACAATGGCCTCGGCCACCGTTAAAGCCTCCGTCGGGGTGTCCCCTCTTTTAAGGATGTCCTTAAGAGGGTACTCCGCCTTTTTCTAGATGGGTTCCAGGGGCATCCCTGTGGACTCGGATGAGGCGAAGGTTCCACTGGAAGGAGGAAGGACCTTCCTCCATTCCTAGGCCAATGGACAACTCATCATCCCCAGGATGAGAGTCAAGCCCGGTGATGTACGAATCCAAAGAGTCGGGGTACAGTGGCCTGCCGCCCAAATCACCTGACATGCCGAGGCCAGTCCAGGGTAACCATGAGCGATAAACGCCGGGGAAGCCCGGTGCCCAGTCTGTCTTCTTTTGAAAGAGCTCCTCCCACAGGCTGCTTAGGTGGCGGTTCCACCATGATGGGTGGAGAGACTGGCTTAGGCCGAACAGGTGGATTTGACGACCCCACAGGGGTCGGCTTCAGCCTAGGAGGCGAAAGCCAAGTAATGGCCGGGGTAGAAGCCGGAGTAGGCTTGTGCCTGGACAAGATCAGCTGTTGCCACATGAGGTCCTCGTAGTGCAGACAGAGTTTCCGCCGGACCGATGGTGTTGCCTCTTTTTCAAGTGCTTGTGACTCTTCGGCCTTTCGGTCGAGGGGGTTCTAGACCTCGACCGAGATCGGGCGTGCCAACTCGGTCGCTCCGGAGATGCCAGCGGGACCGGTGACTTAAGGGGGTCTGGAACTGGTTCCTCGATGGGAACACCAGCAGCCTGGGTCTCCTCGTTGGGGAAGACAAGGACTGGAGTCCTTTCCAAGGATTTGTCAGCCAGAGTTGGTGACAGTGGGTCAATGGGGTCAATGGCAATTTCGACCTTGTCGACTGCATCATCGGTCGGCTGGCCCGACGGAATATCCGAAAAGCCAGCGGCCAAAGAAGCGATCTCGACCGAAGTCGAGACTGCATGCTCTTGGGACCGGGACCTCTCCCAGTCCCAAGGGCGCCTTCGCCGAGGTAAAGGCTTAGTCGGTTCCTTCTCCTGCTTACAGGATCGGGAGAAGTGCAAGCCCACAGGAGCCTCTCCCAGGGTGGGAAGAGACTGGCACAACTCTCGCAAGGAGCCAGAGAAGGTAGAGCCTATGTTAAGTGAAACAAACAAGCCCCAAGTGTCAGTGGCACGAGCCACTTCTTTCTCAAATGCCTGCATGCGTTCCAATTGTTCAGCGGAGCCCACAGCCATGGAAACCGCCCACCTAACCTCCTTGGACTTCACTGGAGAGTTCCTTTTCTCCGGTCTCCCCAACTTTAAACGTGCCAGGCAGTCGTCCAGAACGTTGGGATGGAAGGCCAAGCAAAAGCTGCAGGACGAGGTGTCATGGCCGACACCTAGGCAGTAGACACATGTGAGGTGGGGATCGGAATGCAACATCTTCTGGCCGCAAGGACACTGGCGAAATCCAGGGGAAGATTATTCTTCTATAATCGAAGACACAAGGGAGCAATCGCTAACTTGAACAAGTTTTAATTTCGGTAAAATCGAAGTTTTGAAAGCCAGGGCCTATGAAATGCGTGAGCACAAGGGAAGCAACCTGAATCTTCCAGCGGAAAGGAAGATGTGGCGTCATGGGGCAGGGCCGAGGTATATACCACCCGGGTGGGTGGGAGGAGCTAGCCTGAAGACTTTCGGTGTATTCTTAAAGGGAAAGGGGACATGCCAAAGAGTGTGGATGAACAACATATCCACACTCCTAGAAGGAGTATTTCTCTGAGCTAAGAATTATGAGAGCGACCATGCTCCTATGGCAACATAGCCAACCCCAACAGTCCCTCCAAGGAGGAGGAAGACCATAACGGACCCAAGTTAAAAGTCCCATATGATCAAAAAATAATATGGGAGAAGTGTAAACCTCCGATTTTCAAGGTATGAAGGTTAAGCCAGGACTCAGGTGGCTGAAACAAGTCAGATAATTTCGACCTAGTCGGCCACGTCCTCGGTCCCCTGGCCAGACGGAAGATCCGTGAAGCCGGTGGCGAGGATGTGATCTCGACTGAGGTCAAAACAGTGTATTCCTGGGACTCTGACCTTTCTCGGTCCCAAGAATGTCTTCACCGGGATGAAGACAACGGGTCTTTATCTCTCTTCCGAGAGTGGGACGAGTGCGAGCCTGACGGCTCCTCTCCCTGAGTGGAGAGAGACTGGCACATCTCCTTAAAAGATCGTGTAAAGGTGGAGCCCAGGTTCAGCGGGACGAAGAAGCTTCAATTGGCCGAACCGCAACCGACTTCTTCCTCTAATGTCTTCACCTGTTCCAGCTGATCGGCGGAGCCCCCAGCTGCGGAAACCGCCCACCTAGCCTCCTTCTACTTCACCGGAGGATTCCTTTTTTCCAGTCTCCCCAGCTTCAGGTGTGCCTTGTGTTCGTCCTGGACGTTGGGATGGAAGACCAAGCAAAAGCTGCATGACATCTAGGCAGTAGACGCACGTGAGGTGGGGATCAGTGCGTGACATTTTCTGGCCGCGGGACACCGTTGAAATCTCGGGGAAGATTTCTCCTCCATGATCGTTGCTGCAAAAGCGCGATCGCTAACTCGAATGAGTTTGAGGTTCGGTAAAACTGATAGTTTGAAAGCCAGGGCCTATGAAATGCGAGAGCATGAGGGAGGCAACCTGCATCTTCCAGCGGAAAGGAAGATCCGACGTCATGGGGTGGAGCCGAGGTATATACCACCTGTGTGGGTGGGAGGAGCCAGCCTGAAGACTTCCAGCAGATTTTAAGTGGAAAGGGACAATGCCAAACAGTGTGGATGAACAACATATCCACGCTCCTAGAAAGAAAAATTAGATTAGAACAAATAGTACAAACATTAACAGGCAGTGATAACAAATTACAATCGCACATGGTACAATACATTAAGCAGGCAATGGTGACAACAAAATTACAACTGAAATAGCGGAGGATATAACAATCCAGTGATCAAGGAGCAACACCAATCCCCACTCAACATTAGCGGCATACCTAATCAGTCGAAAATAACCAACAATCCCCCTAGCTAAAGAATCCAGAGACAAAGTATAGTTACTCAAAAACTTACCGTTACAGTACATCTTCGAGAGGAGCTCTTGCAGCAGGTAATACCAATAGGACAAAGCCTCCAGGTGTTAGGACCCCACGGAAAACTTCTAGCTAGCAATCTATGGCAGGGGACTGCCCCCGACTTCGGCTCGGAACCTACGTCAGCTCTCGTATAAAGGGGGCAGTCCCCAAGCACCACCTCAGTTCTCCCCTCGAAGATCCAGCTGAGATGAAGATGAAGAACCAAGGAGGCTTTCCCATCCCCCAAAGAGAAAGTGAAATACTAGTCCCCGGGGGCAGGTGGGTGGGAAAGCCACCTGCTGCAAGAGCACTTGCAGCAGATAATACCAATAGGAGAGAGTCCCAAGCAATACCCAAAGAAAGACCCAGGTCAGAAGGGTGGAGGACTGTCTAAGCATAAAAGCCCTCGACACCTCAGGAACACTGAACTCCAAGTAGCGGCCGCACAAAGGTCCACTGATGAGACATTCCTTGGGGACGTGAATGATGTTGCAACCCCTCTGGTGGAGTGACCCTTGACCGGTCACAGTAAGGGTCTATTGTACTTCTGACAACAGAACATGATGCAATTTACGAGCGGCTTGGTTTACGTCTTTCGTTACTGGTGCCCGTACTGTACTTTGGGCAAACGAGACAAACAACTGGTCTGTCTTTCTGGAGGAACTGGTATGAGCAAGGTAGTAACGAAGAACTCTATGTACATCCAGAGTATGTAGTAAGGCCTCCCTCCTCTGTTTAAGTACTCTGGATAATAAACCGGTAGCTGGATGTCTTGGTTCAAAGTGAACTCAGACACTACCTTCGGTAGAAACTTAGGATTTGTGCACAGGGCTACCCTGTCCCTGTGAAAAAGATAAGGCTCTTTACACATCAGAGCCTGCAGCTCAGAAATTCTCGAAGCGGAAGTCATGGCAACTAAAAATAGCACCTTCCAAGATAGAAGGTGTAGCTCACAACTTGCAGCTGGTCTGGGGTTAATATGCAAGACTCCTCTTTAAAAAGTCTTGCATAGGTCCAACTGTGCCACAGTCTTCCCATCCAGAGGTGCATGATGAGCTGAAAGCGCACAGAGATGCACCTTAATGGATGAATAGCTAAGACCCAAGTCCGAGAGGGAAAGGAGATACCCAAGCACAGATTCCACCGGACAGGTGAGGGGATCCAGGCAACGGGGGATGCCCACAAGCAGAAACACTTTCACTTCATAGCATATGTTGCCCTAGTAGAAGGTTTTCTTGCTGCCACGAGAACATCTGCCACTCTGAGTGACACTCCAAACCTGTCCGTAGCCAAGTCTGCAGGAGCCATGCATGCAGATACAGGGATCGGAGGGCAGGATGAACCAGCGTCCCCTGCTCCTGGGAGAGCACGTGAGTGGACAGGAGTAACAGAACAGGTGGTTCCAATGCCAGCTGCTGTAACAGCGGGAACCAAATCTGTTGAGGCCAGAAGGGCGCAACCAGGACCATTCAGGCACCTGCTGCCTGCAACCTGAGCAATATCCTCTAAAGAAGAGGGGAGGGAAGGCATACAGAAACTTCCCTGTCCAAGAGAGGGACAATGCATCTTGCCAAAAAACACCATGCCCTGAATCTAGCGAGCAAAGCTGGGCACGGTTTTGCGTTGTCATGCAAGGTACAAGAGGTCAGTTCTGGCCAACCCCACCTTTGAGGTAGTCTACGACTTCTTGCAGTAGTTCCCATTCATGGCTCTGAGATAGAGAGCAGCTTAGATCATCTGCGAGGATGTTGTGGATCCCTGGAACATGGACTGCTGTGAGATCCAGGCTGCGATCCACTGCCCAGCTGCATACTCTCACTGCCTTTCTGCAAAGGGGGTGAGAATGAGTGCCCCCTTGCTTGCTGAGATGGAAGACTACTAGGGTATTGTCAGACTGGACCAGAAGGGTCCCAGGTAAGAGTACTCCTTAAATGCTTGTAAGGGACACAGGACGGCTCTCATCTCTAGGATGTTTATGTGGAGAGACCGTTCCATGGAGTCCCAATAGTCCCTCGTCTGGTGAGATGCCAGGTGTGCTCCCCATCCTAGTCCTGAGGCATCCATTGTCAAAATTTCTTTGGGGACTGAGATGTTGGAAGTGAACCCCTTGTTCTAGACAAGCTGAGGTGACCCACCAAACCAGGGACTGACTGATCGCATTGGAGACTCTGATCAGCTGATCGATACTGTCCATGCTTTGGTCCCAGGAGGTTCCACTGCAGAACCTCATGTTCAAACAAGCGAGGGGAACTGTGGCTATGGCTGTGGCCATATGGCCCAGGAGCTGCAGAACCACTCTTGCCAGGATCTGGTCTGAGGCCATCACCCTATGAGCAACCTCCCTTAGCTTGACTACTCTGTCTTCGGGAAGAAAAAATTACTCACATTAGTAATGTTGTTTCTTCTAATGGAGTCTTGCTATATTATTACATATGCAGTGAGTCCCAACCTTCGAACTGCTCCGGAGGTGAAAGAGTTAACTTTCCATGCCAAGCATGGAACTTTGAGCGCGAGCTCGATTGAAAACTCTGTCTGTTAATCAAACTCAAACTGTCAAATCTTTACGAGCAAAACTCACTACGATTCTGTGTGGAAGCCGAAAACCTAGACTAGCCAACTGGCTACTAAAAATAACAGGGGATCCAAAAAATTAAAAACATAACACCCAAACACCCCAAAAAGGAGGGGTAAAAAATAAGGTGGGCATCTACTAAGTGCCAACACTGCACTGCCCACCCACATCCCAAAAGTAGAGGTTCTGAGAGGGGCAGGCAGAGTGGGAGGAGTCATAATATAGCAAGACTCCATTAGAAGAAACAACATTACTAAGGTGAGTAATTTTTTCTTCAAACAACATGAAGTCTTGCTATATTATGACATATGCAGACTTACAGCAGTACCTCCATGGAGGAGGGACAGAACCTACTTTGGAAATAGGCTCGAAGCACAGTTGTAAAGAACCTGAGCATCACTCCTAGCCTGGATGTCCAGGGAGTAATGCTTGTAAAAGTGTGAACTGTTTTCCAGGTAGCTGCTTGACATATCTCTAGGATAGGATGTCCCTGGCAGCAGCCAGAGACGCAGCTGTACCTCTGGTAGAGTGAGCCCTCAGGCCTGAGGGAGGAACCTTACCCAGTTTTTCATAGCAAAATTGGATACAAGAGACAATCCACTTGGCAATGGATCTCTTAGTGGCAGGTTTCCCTTTACCAACCTTACCATAAGTGAGGAACAGTTGGAGGAGTCAAACCTGTGACCCTTGGTACGTTCTATGTAGTAACTAAGGGCTCTTTTGACATCTAAACTGTGTAGTCTCTCGCCAGAGGAGGAATGGTCAGTGAAGTACACAGGGAGAGACATAGATTGATTAAGGTGAAAGTCTGAAACCACCTTGAGGCAAGAACTTTCTGTTAGTCCTGAGGACCACCTTATCTCTATGAAAGGAGATAAAATCAGGTTCCACTGACAATGCTTGTAACTCACTTATGCGCCTGGCAGAAGTGATGGCTACCAAAAACACAGTTTTCCAAGTCAGGTACTTAAGCTCTGCTGAAGACAATGGCTCAAAAGGGGGTTGCATAAGCTGAGCAATGCAAATATTAAGATCCCAGGCAGGGGCAGGGTCCCAGAATGGAGGGTTGGTGTGAAGCAACCCCTTGAAAACTTGGAGAATACAGGATGAGCCGAAGAGAAGAGGTTTACCTGCTGATAAGAAAGCAGACACGGCTGCCAGGTGCACTTTTAGGGTAGCTGGCCTCAGCCCCAAAGAATTCAAATGCACCATATAATCCAGGACTGTGGGTAAGTCAGCAAATTCTGGGGAAATATGCCTGCCAGAGAACCAAATGGAAAATCTCTTCCATTTGGAATTATAAGTAGCCCTGGTGGATGGCTTCCTAGAAGCCTTCAATATATCCAATACACCTTGGGCGAGGTGTAGGTCAGCAAACTAACTCTTCAAGAACCAGGCTTTGAGATTGAGAGATTTGAGATTCGGGTACCAAACCCTCCCCTGAGCACAGGTTAACAGGTTGTGATTCCCGGGAAGACACAGGGGAAGGTGGACTGCTAAGGACATAAGGAGTGGGTACCAGGGCTGTCTGGCCCAATCTGGTACAATCAGGATCATCTTGCAGGGTTGAGATCTGATTTTGACTAGCACCTTGAACAGAAGAGGGAAGGGGTGGGGAAGGCATAGAGAAACTTCCCTTCCCAACTGAGAAGGAAGGCATCCAGAGGGACTGAGCCCAACACCGGGGGCCTGCAGCAAAAAAGGGGAAGTTGGTGATTGTCTGGGGCTGCAAAAAGATCTATCTGCGGGGTGCCCCATCTGGCAAATACTACCTCCAATACTAGGGGATCCCGTGACCATTCGTGATGGCCCTGGGAAATCCTGCTGAGAGCATCTGCCAGGACATTGTCCTTGCCTGGGAGGTGAACTGTTGTAAGAGGTGTTCAGGGAATACACCAGAGACCACAACTTCATTGCTTCAGTGCACAAGGCCGTAGACCGAGTGCCTCCTTGCTTGTTGATGTACCACACTGTAGTGGTGTTGTCTGTTCTGATCTGTACAACTTTGTTCTGAACAGAGGTGGAAAAAACTTGAAGTGCTAGAAAACTGCTCTGAGTTCCAACAGATTGATGTGGAGCAGAGATTCCTGAGGGGACCACAATCCCTGGGTAGTGAGATCGCCCATGTGAGCTCCCACCCCAAGAGGATGCATCTGTAGTAAGGATTAGAAAGTGAGACTGAGGGATGAAGGGACCCCTGTCTCAGATTGCTCTGGTCCTGCCACCACTGAAGGGCTTGGATCAGGGTTCGAGTCACCGGATCAATTTGGTCAGAGGGTCTCTCCTTTGAGACCAAAAGGCTCTCAAATGGAACTGGATGTCCCTCATCTGAAATCTTGCTCCTGCACCACTGCTGTAGAAGCAGCCATGTGCCCCAGGAGCTGCAGAAAATGCCTTGCTGGTCGAGAGACCTGCAGGGTGAAAGAGGAGGCCAGAGACCAAGGTCCTTGCTTTCCAGGAAGGAAGGCTCTAGCCTCTTTTGTGTTCAGTTCTGCACCTATGAAGGTGAGAAGCTGGACAGGCTCTAGAACTGACTTTGGAAGATTGAGAAGGAAACCTAGAGATGTGAGCAGTTGCTGAGTTACCTGAAGGTGTAGTCTGACTTGTTCTGGAGACTGGCCTACTATGAGCCAGTCATCCAGGTAAGGAAAATGGCAATCTTTGCCTTCTTAAGTGGGCAACTGCTACTGCCAGGCATTCTGTGAATACCCTCGGGGCAGAGGTGAGGCCGAAGGGCATTGCTCTGAACTGGTAATGGCCTGAGGGCAGTTCCGAACCTGAGGTACTGTCGGGGAGCTCTTGATAAGAACATGGAAGTACGCATCCTTGAGGTCCACGGACGCTAGCCAGTCCCCTGGCCTTAGAGAGGGTAAAATAACTCCCAGAGTCACCATTTTGAATTTTGGTTTTAAAAGGTGCTTGTTTAGGTATCTGAGATCCAGGATGGGCCGCCATTCTCCTGTCTTTTTTGGGGTAAGGAAGTACCTGGAGTACAACCCTTTGCCCTGGTGCAGGGGTGGAACCCTTTCCACAGCTCTGAGAGCCTGGAGGGTAGAAACTTCTGTTTCTAGGGCAAGTGCCTCTGATGGATTTGCAGGTGGAAAGGACCTGGCTCTCATCTTCAGAAATTTTTTGAAGCTGAGAACCAGTTCCTTGCTTACTACTTCCAGGACCCACTTGTCTGATGTTAGAGACTTTCAGTCCTGGACAAAGTAAGCCAGCCTGCCCCCTACAGGTAGAGGAGAATCGGCCCTGGCTACCCCATCAGGGTGCCTGCTTGGCAGGGGCTTTGGGCTGAGGGGTGGAAGCAGGCTTGCTTGCACCCCGTCTGCCTCTCCCTCTAAAGAACCCCCTCTGGGCATAAGCAGAAGAGGAGGCCTGGACTTGGTAAAAAGGCCTATGAAAAGGCCTGCCCCTGCCCCTGGGATGCTGCCTTTGAGGAGTGGCCTGCCTTTCCTTGGCCTGTGCACTCCTATAGGTGGTCCTATATTCATCCATTTTCTTCATGTAATTCTCTGTTTGCTCCCCAGAGAATTGCCCACAACAGGAAAAATCCATGGCCTTAGACTGGGTATCCTGTGACAGGGTAGTACACCTGAACCAAGCCATTCTGTGAAGTGCCACAGATGTAGCCATGACCCTTGATGACACATCATTAGAGTCTACTGCAGCATGAAATTGCACCTTAGATGCCTCAATACCATCCGCAGCCCTGTTCCAGCTCCCTGGCAAGCTGGTCAGGGACCTGTTTTGCTAGAGCCAGCACAGTATCCCATCTGGATTTCTGGTATCTAGCAGCATAAGCCATATAATTTGCCTGTCTGAGTCCCAAGGATGCTGCCATGTACTGTTTCTTTGCCATGGCATCAACCCTCCTGGAGTCCTTTTCAGGGGGATGCGAACTTGTCACAGGCTACAGCCTGCACTACCCCCACATAGCTGCACTGCTGTGTGAGGAACTCCGTATCAGAGCCTGATAATGTATACCTCTTGTCCATCCTTTTATCAACAGGAGGTATAGTGTGAGGAGTTTTTAGAATTTTTACTGTCCGTTTCCTAAAAGATTTATGCAGAGGAATAGGTAAGTCTCCTAGACTCTGGAATATCCATTATTTCTACATAATCAGGCTCCTCTTGGTCATCAACAGCTTCCTCAACAGGGAGCTGGAGAGTTTCAGCAACTTTCTTATAAAACATAAAATGAGAAGGGGACTTGGATAGTCTAGGAGGAGAAACCCCAGACGGCCTGTCTGGAGAGATGTCCGGTTCAATGGGCACATCCAGACTTTCAAACCCACATTCACTCTCCTCACACTCCTCTTCCCCCTCCTCCGGTTCATAAAAATCCTCAAAACCATAATCTGGAACCGGTGGAACCGGCCGAACCGAGCTCTTCCCTGATGGTATTGGTTCGGTCGGAACTGGGGAAAGTGACTGGACAATTTGAATTGCTTTAGCTATTTCTCAGCGTTGGAGAAAAACTTTTGGCACACTAGCTGACTTTCTAGTCCTTTTAGTTGGAACCGGCTCCTCGAGCTGGCTCTTCTTTGCCCGAGAAGTATCGCCTGGTCAGAGAGCACTTCCTCCGTTCGCTGGAACCGAACCGGGCTGGCCATCCGGTCAGCGACTTTTGGCCTCCTTTCCTGAGCCTACCAACTCTTCTTCTCAATGGTGGCAGCAAGAAAATTACTACATATCTGGCAGTCTGCATTGAGGTGGTCAAACCCAGACAATACACACAGGGTGTGTGGGTCAGCCTTAGCAAAGGCTTCCCCACAAACACCACAATGCTGAAACCCAGTGGGCCCGGTTTTTCTTTTGGGTTTCTCAGACATAGTGCCAGCCTAACCAACTTGCCCGTTTATGGCAATCAAGACTCCCTTATCGGTTCCCAACCGTGTCACGGGTCGTGGAAAAAAACGTAATGAAATCCGTCTTTTTAGAACCGATAAGAACCGGGAACCGCACTCTAAATAAGTACTAGTAAAGTTTTAGAACAACCTGATCGGTTCAAACTGAACCAAAAGACGTTTACAAGTTCCACACAGAAAAAAATAAATGTAAGCCTATCTATTACTTACAATACCACAGACACAGCTTGAACCGACCGGTTGCAGTTTAATTTCGGTCAAAAAAACGATAAAACAACACTTTAACCAACAAAATGAACCGAGCGGTAGGAGAAATCTCCAGAGCGACTGTTCAGTGAGGCGGAGTAAAGAATCTGACAGTTTGAGTTTGATTAACAACAGACAGAGTTTTCAACCAAGCTCGTGCTCAAAGTTCCATGCCTGGCATGGAAAGTTAACTTTTTCACCTCCGGAGCAGTTTGAAGGTTAGGACTCACTGCATGTGTCATAATATAGCAAGACTTCATGTTGTTTGAAGAAAGGCTTTCCCTTGGGTGGTGTCCAGGACTGCTCCAATGTACTGTAGCCTTTGAGCAGGCCACAGGCTTGACTTGGAAAGACAGAGTGATGCCCAAGGTTTGAAATAAACTGAAAGTCTCCTCCAGCGTTTGACGCAATTGGTCTTCTGATGAAGCAGTGAGAAGCCAATCGTCCAGGCTGGGGTAGACATAATGACCCCTTTTCCTGAGGGCTGCCGCCACTACTGTTAGGCACTTGGTAAAGACCCTTGGTGCTGATGAAAGGCCGAATGGAAGCGCCCTGAACTGGTAGTGCTCTCTTTGGAAGGTGAAGAGAAGGTACTTCCTGTGGGATGGCAGGATCTTTATGTGCATACAAGCATCCTGCATGTCCAGGGAGCAGAGCCAGTCCCATCCTGAATTTTTTGTATTCGATGAAGGTGTTCAGCTGGCTCAGATCCAGAATGGGACGGAGGTTCCCCGTCTTCTTCAGGATTAGGAAGAAGTGGAGTAATACCCTTTGCCTCTTTGACCTCGGGGTACCTCCTGAATAGCTCTCTTTTCGAGCAATGCCCGTATCTCTGCATGCAGAAGAGTCACGTGGGAGGGGGAGTAGTGGGAGGGAACAGGTGGTCTGTCCGGTGGAATCTGGGTGAACTCCACAGTACCCCTTTTCTACTATCTGGAGGACCCATCCTGATCAGTAAAGGGAGAACCTCCTTCCTACCACCTCCCCTTGCACCTCTGCCAGAGGAGAGGAGGTCGACAGATAGTCATGTCATGGTGGAGGAGGGGGTGGACAAAGGGGGTCTAGCTGTCTATGCACTTTTGGGGCCCTGGGTACCTGAAGCAAGGGTAGGGGCCTCTTCTCTTAAATCCTCCATTATGCTCCTGTTGGCATCTGCCCCGGTGTCCTTGATTCTTACGAAAAGGATGGGGCGAGCTGCTGGTGGTGGTTCCAACCTGTACATTCGATGTATATCAGACACCGCCTTGCCTGAATCCTGCAGCCCTGCAATGAGTTTCTCTGTGTCTGTGCCAAAAAGGACAGACCCTTGAAAGGGTGCGTCCAACATGGTATCCTGCAAATCTTGACGGAAACCAGAGATCCTCAACCAGGCACGTCTCCTCAGGCATACCCCGGTTGCTGCCGCCCTGGCTGCCATGTTTGCGGAGTCATACGAACTCCTCAGCACATGTTCGTCAACATCCATGCCCGACTGGATGATGGCCATGAGCTCTGACTTGCCGTCCAAGTCTGTCTGGGCTTTCATCAAATCCACAGCCTTAGCCCAACATGATTTTTGGTACGTGACCATGTGTGCTAAGAAATTCAGCGACCTGACTGTACAGATGGCTAAAGAATAGACCTAGCGGCCCATTTTGTCCAGCTTCTTCGACTCTGGCTCTGGGGGCTGAGAGCTCATGTGCCTCAGCTGCTGCACTCTGCCATGCGCTGCTGTGAGCACCATGGAGTCAGCCTTTGGCTGTTCACTTAGGTGGGGCTCTCCCTTGGGAGTTTTGTAGAGCTGATCTGCTTTTCTGGGCATGGCTACAGTAGTAACTGGGTGCTTCCAAGCCAACTTTGTAACGTCCTGGAAGAGTTGATAAGTAGGGGGACGACCAAGGGTCACAGGTCATTTGCAAAGAGGAATTTAGCCAGGCAGTGATGTTCCGGATCAAGTTCCTCCACAGCCCACTGATTAAGGGCCTGGATGTGTCTCATTATGTCCAGGAAGGACGGATCACCCAGGGGTGATCGTGGGGAGTCCGTTCTCGGATCCGGAGAGGGTAGGGGAAAGCTCATCCTCTGAGGAATAGTCTGAGGAGGAGTCTCCTTCATCTTCCCCTGAAGAAGAGTTCAGATATCCCATGGAAAAGGGAACAGACAAAGGGTGCCTCTTCCGGTCACTTGGGGCTGGCGACTGCCAGTCATCATCGCAGGATGATGGGCGATCTGGCATTGGGGGAGGTCACCTGGGTCTCTGAGGTGATGGCTCCCTGGGTGGTACTGGAACAGGGGATGGTTCTCTGGGTTTTGGCAGCAAGTCCCCCTTGATAGTGTTCCAACACGCATTAAACAGAGCCCCTACTTCCGCCAGTGGTACTGGTGGTGGAGCGGGTAGGGAAATTTGAGGGGCCTGGCATTGGACCTTGTGGTGCTTTGGGTGCAGAGATCTGGTCCTGAGGCTCCTTGCCTACGGATGCCTTTGATGTTATAGCCAATGAGGCCTTTCCGGCAGTGCCGAGCCTCCTTGGGGTCTGGCATCTGGCTCCTTAGGAGGAGGGGGCAGCCAGTTATCTGTAGGCCCAGGTGTCTTATCCTTTTGGGCACTGGGCATTTGATCTGATGCCCAGTCTTTAGGGGAAGAAGGACGCTCTTTCGGTGGCGGCATCTAGTCCATTTCCGATGCAGAGTCGGAGTGGCCCGTAGTCTGTTGACCCTCTGAGGCAGACATCACCCTGCCTTCAGGTGGAGGAGGCATTTGATACCCGATGACCTCCTGGCACCTGGAGTCGTCGTCCAACCCCTTGTGCTTGTTAGACGACACTGAGGAGTTTCAGGTGGTACTATGTTTTCTTGCCCAAAAGAGACACCTGTCCATCTGGCAACGACCCATGCGTAGGTTTGTGGGGCCTATGCGCCAAGGGTACTTGGGCGGACAAACACCCATGAGAAGAAGACTCCTTACCTTTAGAATGGGAGGAGGTGGTAGTTATCTTGAAGGAAGCCCCAGCAACAGCTGCTGAATCTGGGGGAATGGATTCCGACCTCAAACCAGAGGTGAAAGAAGCAGAAGGCCTGTGAGGGAACCTAGAGTGGGATTCAGACTTGGCTCTCTCTTTATCCCTCTGGTGATGTTTCCCAACCGATCTTTTCTTCTTGGGGAGGAGTCCCTTGCAGAGGAGGAAGAACTCTTCCCCGAATGGGTCCTCTGCATGGCGGCCACTTGTTACTCCAGCAGATAGGCCTCGAGTGTCTTTAGGCAGCATATGCGAGTCTTGTTATTGAATTTTTGGCAGAGCAGGCAGGCAATCACTGATCACTCTGACAGTTTCACAATTGTCCGTTTTTCGCTATCTCTCTGCCTTCCCTAGCTATTTCTGTCTTTTCTTCCCCCTTGCATATCTGAGGGTATAAAAATACATGTGAATCTTTATGTGGAAATGTCACTGATATTGGGATCCCTTTGTTTAAAACTGTATATAGTTATACTGTTGAAATGATTGCAAAAGGCTATTTGAAGCTCAAGGGCTTAACCCAAGATGCAGTTTTTAAGCCCTTTGCAGAGTGGTCAACAAGAGGTCAGTTCTGGGACACCATGTACTGTTATGCTGTACCTGCAAAGAACGAAACTGACAAGAACACTCTCCTTCCAATCCCATATCAATGCCCTTTCTGCTGCCACCAACGTCAGGATTGGACTGTTATACCGCCATAGGGACTGCCTACCACAAGAGGCCCTTAGATTGGCAATCACCTCTACTGTTCTGTCACTAATCAACTATGGGCTGCCCATCTAGGCTGCAGCCAACACTGCGCTTGCAAGAATCCTGCTCTCTATAAACAAGGCCTGCAGGCTAATGCTGGGAGCCCTTAGGTGCACCCATACGTGCCTGCTGTACTCCACCACCAACTTGCTCAACCTTGAAGAAAGACACCACTTTCAAATCTGCCTTCTTGTAAAAAAAAAAAAAGACCCTGCTAGGGCTCCCCCTCCCCCCCGGGGTCGCCACCTCCCTGCAGCGTGCCTCCCCCTCAGTCTCCACCCGCAGCACTGTCAAAACCTCCCTTACTGTCACCAGGGTAAGGACCTCTATGGCTCAGAGATCCCTTTGCTATCGGGCTCCCTCCTGGTTCAATTCCCTCCCAGCCAACACAGCTGACTCCACTAAGCTTGTCCTTTCAAGGTCTCCCTCAGAAGCCATCTGACAAGCACTCACTGCTGCAACTGCACATAATCCCCCACCTGCCCCTTACCCTCACCCCTAGGCTGGGTTTGCCCGGTCTACTTTTGCTGTATATGCCTGGGGTATCCGGCAGCATCTGCTGACTAATGTAATAAAATATCTCTGGTTGCTACCTGACGTGGTACTCGTGTACCTATATTATGACTACTGTGATCTACCTATTACCAAGCTTGTACCACCAGTGAATTCCTGTAACACTGGTTGCTTTTTTAATCTAAGCGTTATTTACTGTACTATTCTGTTTGCTGTGATGTATTGCTGTCTTGACGAGGTGTCTTTGTAAATGAGTGACTCCAAGGTCTGTAAACCGACGCTCTAATAAATAAATAAAAATAAATAAAGTTTTAAGAATATTCTGTGAGAAGCAGGCTCTCTTAACGAGTTCCCAGACAAAGACTTATAAAAAGAGCAGCAATGCTTTTACTAGAGAGACAAAGAGAGTGAGACTGGAACTTGGAATTAAGAGATACCCACAGAAGGGCAACTTAGTTTTCTCTGTTTGCACTGCCTTTGTTAATAGTTATACTGAATAATTTGTATTTTTTATTTTGCTGTTATTGAGAAAAATAAAACGCTATTTGCAAATTTTGAAACTGCTCCTGGTTTTCTTATGCTTCCTGACCTGTGCCTCTACGCATGTCAGCGTGGCTCAGTTAGTGATACATCCGCTCTGGACCAGAAAGGTTGTGGATTGGTCCCACACTGGGATGGGTTTGCACCTAAAAAAAAAAAAAAAAAAAATAGCTGGCATCCGAGTCAGGCTGTACTGCTGGGGTGTGCCATCCTTCGGATGAGAAGTTAAACCGAGGTCCCTTCTACCCATCCTGGTGTTGTCCTGGTGGGTGTCCAGGTGGAAGTAAAAGAACCCAGGGCACTCTTTGCAAAGAGCAGGGGACATTCCCAGTGTCCTGGCCAACATTCCCCTTCCCATAAACCGGTTCATGCAATTATCCAGGCTGTGTATCGGTGATGATGTGTGATATGGCCGCCACTACACATGCAGTCACTTCACTACCAGTCTAGCATTGCTTGTAAAGCGCTTTAGGATACACTGTGTAGGAAAAGCGCTATAAAAATGCTGATTCTTCCTCTACGACAGAGACCCTAAGCCGAGCTATGGCTGCATCCTTAGTAGCTAGGTATAGAGATGCAGAGACTTGAGTTCTGGATGGACCAGGGTACCTTGTTCCTGGGAAAGCAAACACCAGCACAGAGGCATAGGAGGTGCCACTGTCAGCTGCTGGAACAAACAGAACCATATCACATGAGACCAGAGAGGGCCAAGAGTATCACAGTGGCCGCATCCAGTTGGAGCTTGATTAGCACCCTCTGAATCAGAGGAAAGGGTTGGAAGGCATAGAGGAATCTCTTTTTCCAAGAGCGAGACAACGCATCTCACCAGAAAACTTCAGGTTTGCATTGTGTGGGGGATGCAAACAGGTTCAACTCAGGATGACCACACCTGTCGAACAGGTTCTTCCATAGGGGAGAGCAGTAGGTCTCACATGTGCAGGTGTGGGTACAACCAACTGAGCCTACCCACCAAGACGGTTTAGATGCCTGGAACATGGATGGTCAACAGTTCTGGACCATGGTCTACAGCCCAGTACCAGACTCTCATCTCTTGACACAGAGGATACGAATGAGTCCCCCCTTGTTTATGCAATGTATAACACTTATGGTGGACATCTGCATCTAGAAGGCCTGTAAGGTATACAGAACTGTCTGCAGCTCTAGAACCTCAATGTGGAGTGTGGTCTCTCTCTCTCCACTAGAGCATGAGGGGACCCCAGGGAACCACCGCAGCCCAACGTATCTGTGGGGAGAATCTGCTCAGGGGAAGGAATGAGGAAGTGAACCCCTATCATAAGATTGCTGGGTTCCATCCACCGGAACAGCACCTTTGTGACTGGAGAGGAGAACAGAAATGAACATTATGTACTCACCATAATTCTTGACCTTCCTAGATTTGTTCACCATTCATTACTGTTGGGTGTCAGATGGAGGCGCCAGATTCCATGGGAGTTTATAGCTTTAAGCTTTTCTCTGGAGGAGGGGGCCGCCCTTGAGGCCGACATATTATGTGGCACTTATGGGCTGGCTGCACAGATGCCGGCCCTCTAACCTTCTTCAGTTCTGCTCATTTTGAGACAAAACAATGTAAAGAGAAAAATTAGGGAGGGTGGGGCAAGAGGTAGAGAAAGGAAAGGAAGAGAGTGAGTGAGTGAAATGGGGCAGAGAGAGAGAAAACTAACCTGGATCACAGAAGGAAAGAACGTCCATAGAAGGGTGGAAGAGAAGGTTTCCAGTGGACCAAGAGAAAGGAAAAGACCCACTCCAGGAGAAGTATCGGCCTGGGTCCAGCTGAGCAGAGGTAGGACCTTAAGGAGTGGCAAAGAAAATCCCTGTAGCCTCTAAGAAAGACATCTAAGGGAGTAAAGCAAGATAGGTATCTGCCAAGCAAAGAAGCAGAAGATCCCTGCCCTTTCCACTTCCCAGGTTGCCACTTTATTTTTAGGTCAGACAGAAAAGGGTCTCCAAGGGTCCCCCCAACCCCTGCAGAAGGGTGGAGAAAAACACCTTGGGGCAAGATTCCCATAGACAGAGAGGATCACCTGGCTAGGTGAACCAGAATACCTCCCAACTACAAGGTGCAATCCCTCAGACCTACCACCACAGGCAAAGTGATGGGAGGTGGAAAGAAAACTTATTCCCTTCAAGGGAAGGGAGCAAGGAAACCCAACCTTGCCCTGTTGGTAACTCGGAACTGGGTTACCACAAAGCAAAAAGAAACGAGGCAGCCAAATGGCTCCACTAGAGGAGAGGACAGAGTATGAGGGCCCCCAGGGCTCACTAAGCCAAGGACAGGGACTCAAAGCACCTGAGGCAACCCTGAAATGCTCAGAAGTAAGTGCATGGGAGTTCTGCATGGAGATAGCTATAGGATACCCATCTAAGAGAGGGGGGAAAAAAATTCCCAGCACATGCCACCGTCCCAGGAGGCAGAGTCCCACGTCCAAGACTGCTTGGAGAACTGGGAAGCCCATGGAAGGGAGACATCCCTGCTTGTCTTCTCCCCAGATGCTCTCATAGTAGTGCTCAGGGCAGCAGGAGATGCCAGAAAGAGGTCTTTCGGAGGGAGAAGGCTAACAGGGAGGTCGCACTGCTCAGCGGTCTGGCCATGAGGGTACGATGGAAGGGAAGCAGGAAGAAAAATTACTTACCACAGTAATCTTTCTTTTAATGGAGTCTTGCTGTATTTTGACCATATACAGTTAGCCTTCCCAGTTCAACTGCCCCGGAGATGAAAGAGTTAACTATATGCAAATGCATAGAACCTAGAGCTCGGTTTTCAAACCTCTGTCCCTGGTACATTCTATGTAACTGCCAGGTTCTTAGAAGCACTAAAAATAACAGTGGCCACTAAACTATACTAAATGACAGAACAGTACTAAGATAGTCAGATGACTAATAACCCAACAATGGGGCATAATAGAAGACTCAAGTCAAGGTGCCCAAGAAACTGCCACCCCAATGGTGCAGCATTTAAGAACATAACTGCTGTAATGCAGTGCCCCCTTCCCCACCTTTTCAGGTTCTGGTAGGGGAAGGAGGTCAGAATACAGCAAGACTCCATTAGAAGAAATAAGATTACTGTGGTAATTTTTCCTTCAAACAACATGAAGTCTTAGAGGGTAAGAGTAAGCCAGTGTCCAACTCTTCATGAACTATGTGCAGAGGAGGCCTGACCTGGTGCTTCCCTGTTTGTTTACGTAATACACTGTGGTGGTATTGTCTGTTTTGATCTGAACCACTCTGCCCATGATCAGTGAAGAAATACAGGTTACTCACCTGTAACAGGAGTTCTTGGAGTGCAATATGTTGTTCATCCACACTTACTGACAGGTTCCTTGCCGCTTTAAATCTTGCTGGAAGGTCTTCAAGCTGGCTCCTCCCACCCACCCAGGTGGTAAAACTCTTGGCTCCGCCCCCATGACCCCAGATCTAGCCCACGGGAAGCCAGGTTGCACGTCGAAGCTGGGGAGGTCAGGTGGGTTGTGTGGATGAACAACATATACCACTCCTAGAACTCTTGTTACAGGTGTGTAACCTGTATTTCTAGGGACGTGGATATGTTGTTCAATCCACACTTACTGGCAGACTCCTAGCAGTTCTCCGGGAGGAGGGAGGCAAGGCGAGCATCACCTACTTGGGAAATAAGGACTGGAGAACCGAGGTCCCAAAACCAGCATCCCGGCGTGACTCAAGGTTGATGTGGATGGATGGCTAGGAGATCCGCCTCCAGTCTGTTCACGAGAGACCAAGTGCGGAGAGCCTCCTTGCACAGAGGCAAGGAGTGTGTCCCGCCCTGGCGGTTTAGGTAGTACATGGTCGTGGTGTTGTCCGTCTGGACCTGGACCACTTGACCCCATACAAACGGAGCAAAGGTGGTGAGGGCTAGTCAGACTGCTCGAAGCTCCAGGAGGTTGATGTGGCATCCAGACTCCTGAGGGGACCAGAGGCCGTGCACTCTGAGCTCCCCCAGATGGGCACCCTAACCCCCATCAGAGAGGCATCGGTCATCAGAGTGACCGTCGGCTCTGGGCGGACAAACGGGACACCCTCCTGCAGATGAGCTGGAATGAGCCACACTGGAGGCCGTTCTACATCTCCTGGGTCACTGTCACTGGCTGGTCCAGAGGACCGGAGTGCTGTGACCATTGGTGGGCCAGCCCCCATTGCAGGGGACGCATGTGCCAGTGGGTCCAACGGATCACACTGGTGCAGGCCGCCATGAGGCACAGGAAGTCCCGGGCAGGGCGCAATTGCCCACCCTGAAATGATTGGGCAAAGGAGGAAAGGACCTCTGCCCTGTCCGCCGGGAACCGTGCTCTGGCTCGAAGAGAGTCGAGCTCTGCCCCGATGAACTGAATCACCTGCATTGGCACAAGTTCCAATTTGGCCTCGTTGATGAGGAGGCCAATCTGAGAGCAGACCTGGAGGGCCAGATCCCTGGACCGCTCCACCTCCAGCTTGGAGGGGGCTGCAACCAGCCAGTCGTCCAGGTAAGAGTACACCCGGACCCTTCGGCGCCGCAGGAATGCTGTCACCACTGCCATGCATTTGGTGAAGACCCTGGGAGCTGGAGAGAGGCCAAAGGGCATGGTCCAGAACTCGTAAAGGGATCCCTCTGCTCTGAAGCGGAGGAATCGCTGGTGAGATGGACGGATTGGGACGTGAAAGAACGCGTCCTGGAGGTCCAGAAAACAGAACCACACGCCTCGTTCCAAGGATGGAATGATCTGAGCCAGAGTGACCATGCTGAAGGTACCAGACCTTAGGAACTTGTTCAGGTCGTGTAGGTCTAGACTGGGGCGCCAGGCCCCCATCTGTTTTGGGATCAGGAAGTACCTGGACACAAACCCTGGGTATGGTGGAAGTTTGGAGCTGCTGTTTGGTTGTTAAACTGATGTTCAAATAAATAAAATAAATCTGCCACCTCCCTGATCACCTCCTTCTGGAGGAGCAGGGCAATGTCAGCTCGACGAGCCAGACAGAGAGGCTGCGGAACCCGTAACCCCTCCATGGGGCAATGGCTCAATAGGGTGGGCACTGCTCGAATTCCAGAGGCAGACCCTTTCCTACCACTTCCAGCACCCAGCGGTCCGTGGTGATATCGGACCAGGCAGAAAGGAAGTGGCGAAGTTGTCCCCCCACAGGGGGGGAACCCGGGGAGGACTGATGAGGTTGGGAGTGACACCCCTCAACCCATCACTGGGCAGGCTTGGAGGAAGGGCCGGCTGAGGAGCCGCCTGGACTTTTCCCCCCCAGCTTCCTGCTGGAGGAAGCTGCAGGCTTGGCTTTGGGGTGCCAAGTGCGAGCCTGCTGGCCCTGATGCTGGTGTTGCTGGTCCGGACGTGCCGCAGGGGATGAAGAACGAAAGTGCTTATGCTGCTGCTGGTGGCCTTTGTCCTTCTGGGCAGACGTGACTGAGTCCAAGGTGGCGTTGGACTTCTCGATCCGTTGCAGATGGACCCTCCACCTCGGGACCGAACAAGTCGGTACCCAAGAAGGGAACGTCTGCCAGCTTGTGCTGGGTATCCGCCGTAAAGGTGGAGATCTGCAGCCAAGCTCTGCGGCGCATGGCCACTGCGGCCGTTACTGACCGGGCTCATGAGTCAGCAATGTCCAAGGAAGTTTGGAGCTGCTGTTTGGCTACTGCCCTTCCTTGATCCCGCACCTGCTTGACAGTCGTTTGAAGGTCAGCCAGGAGATGAGGAATCACCTCATCCAGGGAGCCCAAAAGGGCATGTGAAAAGCGTGCCATCAGGATGGCCAAGCTGGTCTGACGAAGGCCTAGGGAGGAAACAGCATAGACTTTCCACCCGGAGTAGTCCAGTTTCTTGGACTCCTTATCGGGTGGCTTGACCACATCCCGAGCATTCCCGGAACGCCGGAAAACGCTGTCTGTCACTAACCCCTCCATGGAGGGGTGCTCAGAGAAACCAGAGAGTGAACCGGTGGGAACAGCATACTTCCGAGCCATCCTGGCGAAGGTGCTGGACAAGAAGCTGGCCGCTGCCATAGCTCCAGGGCCGGGCCAACAATGGCTTCGGCCACCGTGAAGGCCTCCGTGCAGGAATCCCCTCGGTCCAGTATCTCTGTGAGGGGATACTTGGCCCATTTTGAAACGGGTTCAAGCTTCATCCCAGTGGACTCTGATATGAGCCGAAGCATTCAAAGGAATGAGGATGGGCTCTCGTCCACTGACTGACCCCCAGTGGACTCCAGGTCAAGGGACCTGGAGAACAAGGAGTCGTTGTCAGACTACGAGGAGTCTGCGAACAGCTGCTGAGCGCCTGGGCCACCCTCCACCTGCCGATGTTGATCGCGAGTCAGGGTGACCGACAACCGGTGGGGCAATTCCTGACCTGACCAAGAATCCTTGGTCGGGGCCCCAGATTTAGGTTGTGGAGGAGAGGGTTCCACCACAATGGGTGGCGCATTCGGTTTCAGCTGAACAACTGGTGCCGGCTTTGGCTCCTCAACCACTACGAGGGGTTGTTTCGGCCACTCCAGTGACAGCCACTTAATGGCAAGGGAAAGAGATGGAGTCTGCTTATTCCCGGACAAAAGGAGCTGCTGCCACATTAGATCCTCGTAGCGCTGACGCAATTTGCGCCGGAGCCTATCCTCCGAAGAGGATGACGAGGATGAGCAGCGCCGCCGCCTTCCATAGTACCGAGACCGGCTGGACCTGGAAGTGGTCCGAGACCTTCGGGGATTCCGAGGGTGGGTCTGAGAGGGGGCGGGGGAAACCCACTTCTCCCTCGGTTCAGGGACCTTAACCGGGGACTCCGGCACAGGAGGCACAGGCAAGTCCTCGGTTTTCACCGGGGAACCAGTGAAGTGACCGCGTCGACAGGTGTCTCGGCCGGCTGACCTGACGGGGACACCATGAAGCCAGCGGCCTTAGCCGCAACCTCGACCAAAGTAGAGTGTCAACTATCCGGGGAAGGGGACCTCTCCCGCTCCCACGAATGTCGACAGTGGGACTTACCTTTGGAGTCCTCCTTTTTGGACCAAGAGGAAATGTCCCGAATGCCCTTCTCCCTTGGTGGAGAGGGATTGGCAAGGCTCCTTAAAAGAAGCTGCGTAGGAGGAGCCCAAGGACAGCAGAATAAATGCCGCGACCGAGGATAATGATGCTGCGGCCTGGGCCGCCTCCTCCTCCTTGAGGGCGATCATCTGTTTGAGCTGTTCAGCCGAGCCCGCAGCCACGGACACCACCCAATGGGCCTCCTTCGCCTTGACTGGAGAACGTTTCTCAGGACACTCCAACAGCAGTTGGGCAGCGCAGTCCTCCAAGACCCAAGCTAAAAAGATTTGCACAACTCACAAGCCTGTGAGTCATGGCAGAGTCCAAGGCAATAAACGCACGTGGAGTGCGGATTGGTCCGGGACATCATCTGCCCACAGGGGGGCACCGATGAAATCCGGGAGTCGATTTGTCCATCGCAGCCGCAAGGAAAAGAGAAGACCAAAGTCTTTTGAATTTAAGAATAAGTTTTGGATTGACCGAAGAGTTTGGATTCAGGCCTAAAACACAGAGCGCTAAGGAGGGAACCTGAGCTTCCAAGCGGTAAGGAAGATCTGGAGTCATGGGGCAGAGCCAAGTTTTACCACCCGGGTGGGTGGGAGGAGCCAGCCTGAAGACCTTCCGGCAAGATTTAAAGCAGCAAGGAACCTGCCAGTAAGTGTGGATTGAACAACATATCCACGTCCCTAGAAAAAGCCTTTAGGGCTAGTAACACTGCTCTTAGTTCCAGTAAGTTTATGTGCTGAAGGGACTCTGCTGCTGACCAGATTCCTTGGGTTGTGTGCTTTCCTAGGTGGGCACCCCAGCCCAATAGGGATGCATCTGTTGTGAGTACCAAAGAGGGGCTTTCTTTCTGGAAAGGCACTCCTTGCCTTAAATTGGATTCCTGTTTCCACCATAAGAAGGCCCTTAATAGTGGGTCTATCATAGGTAAAAGCTTTGAAAAAGGGGTCTTTTTTCTGACTCCAGTGAGCCCTGAGGTGAAACTGAATGGCTCGCATGTGGAATCTGGATCCCTGGACTGTGCCTGTGGATGCAGCCATATGACCCAGTACTTGTAGAAATTGTCGTGCAGTTTTTGAGCTGTTCAGGACAAAGGAAATTGCTTTTGACTGCAGATTTTGCACCCTGTCTAAAGGTAAAAAGCTCTGCCCTGAAGTGTGTTGATTTCTGTCCCCTATAAACTGCAGAATTTGAGCAAGGGTTAGGACTAATTTCTTTTGGTTTATGATGAAACCCAAGGACTCTAAGAGGACTTGGGTGATTTTTAGGGAGTTCCTTACCTGGTCTGATGAGTTTCCCACCACCAGTCAGTCGTCTAGATAAGGCAATATAGTCACTCCTTGTCTTCTTAGATATGCCACTATAGCAACTAGGCACTTTGTGAACACCATTGGTGCTGAGGAGAGACCGAAAGGAAGAGTTGAAAACTGATAGTGGCCTGAAGGGAGCCTGAATCTGAGGTATTTTCTGAAAGATTCCTCTATAGGGATGTGGAAATAGGCGTCTTTTAAGTCCAGTGATGCCCAGCAGTCCCCCCTTTTGGATTGTTGGCAATATTCGAGCCAAAGTGACCATTTTGAACTTTTTTTCAGATGCTTGTTCAAAGCTCTGAGATCCAGTATTGGCCGCCACTCCCCACTTTTCTTTGTTGTTAGGAAGTATCTGGAGTAAAAACCTCTTCCTCTCAGGGTGGTAGGGACTAATTCCACTGCTCTGAGATGCAGCAACTTTTGGACGTCTGCTTCTAGCAATGCCCTCTCTGCTAGAGGAGGTGTGCAGTAAAGCCTGGTTTTCTGAGGAGGAAAAGATCTGAAGTCCAAAGACAGACCCTGACCCACTACCTCCAGCACCCTCTTGTCTGTGGTAATGCTTAGCCAAGCCTGGAGGAAGTGGGATAGTCTGCCTCCAACAGGGAGGGAGGAGGCGGCCTGATCCTCAGGGGTTCTACTTTGGTTGGGGTTGAGGCTGAGGTTGGGTTTGAGAACCCCTCCTGGAGCCCCTTCCCCTAGAGTATCTCTGGTATGGATACTGCCGGTACTGGGGCACGGCTACTAGCTAGAAGAAAGGTCTGGTCGTAAAAGATCTTCCCCTACCCCCCCCCTTCCAAGTGAATGGTGAAGCACACTCTTTAGCAGAGTTGCTTCTATAGGTCGCCTTGTGTTCATCCACTTTTTTCATGTATGCAACCGTGGATTCCCCAAAGAGAGAGTTTCCCTCTAGGGGAAAATCCAGAGCCTTGGATTGAGTGTCCTAAGTAAGGTTAATGGCCCTGAGCCAAGCAAACCTCTGTGCCACAGTGTTAGCCATCCGTCTGGCTGCAGTCTCATTAGAATCAGCAGCCATCTGGAATTGGTACTTAGCCGCCTCCAACCCAAACCTGGCAGTTTCAGCCAGGTCTTCGGACAGGGGTGAGGGGGCTTTGATGGACATGTCCAGTACCGACTGCCACAGGGATTTTTGATACTGGGCAGCATAAGCTTGGAAAGTAGCCTGTCTCATGGCCAAGGAAGCTGATAAATAGCCTTTTTTGGCCATGCTGTGTATTTTTCTGAAGTCCTTGTCCAGAGGGTTGGAGGACAGCGGGACTCTGGCCTTATCACAGGCTGCTTGCTGTATGACCCCTTGATGGTCAGGATGGGAAAAAAAGAAAATCAGCTCCTGTCCTGTCCAACTGGTACTTCTCATCTATTCTCCTATCAATAGGAGGAACAGAGTTAGGGGTCTGTAAAAGTTTCAGGGTGTCTTTCTTAAAAAATTTGCAAACTGGCAAAAGGAGAGCTTTTGAGGGTGTTAACCCAGTCATATTTAAATATTTAATCTCCTCCTCATCCTCTATCTGCTCTGTAGTAGCAATGTCCAGAGTGTCTGTCATTTTCCATACAAATGAGAAATGGGAGGAATAATCCTCCCACATCCTGGGGGGGAACACACCAAAATCTTGTTCAGGAGCTACCTCTGGAGGAATTGGGTCATCATCCTGAGAGAGTTCATCCCCCTCCTCAAAATACTGCTCTTCCTGAAAAGGAGGAAAATTACCACTGCTGGCTTGGGAACCCTGAATAGGGGCAGGCTGCTCTGGAACAATGTTCTGCAGTGCCTGTATACTTTTAAAAGCCTGGGCTATCTCTTCAACCGAAGGCATAGCCGGCATCTGCGCAGAAGTCCCTGGTTTAGCAGGGGAAGATTCTGCATGCTAAGTCTTTTTCAGCTTTTTTGTGGGAACCAGGGAGAGTCTCGGTTCTTTCCCTCTTTCTGCCCCTTTATCGCCCGTATCAGGGGTAGGCAAAGTTGTGGGTTCAGCCACAGTAGACTGGGGTGTCAGCTGGTCAGAGCTGGAGGGACCCCTAGGAAATTTCTTATTTAGCCTTTCAATGCGTTTTTCCAAAGTTTTCTCAGGGAAAGTTTTGCAAACTTCACACTCCTGGTCCAAATGTTCAAATCCCAGACAAGCTACACATAAGGTGTGCTTGTCTGCCTTGGCAAAAACATCTCCACCAGGTTTTCTTTTTGGGTTTCTCTGACACAGTAATACAAAATAAACACCAACCGCTAACAAGGCAAAATGCGTTTTTTAAATAAACGCTTTTGCGGTCGGTTCCGGAACTGATAGGAACCGGAGGAACCAAACTGGGAGAAGCCCAAATGAACCGGTTCAGCGGTTCTCCAACCAAAGAAAAGCAGTTATGAAAACTTTTAAAAAGGACCAAATTTAAAGCAAAAATAACAGGTTCTTTAATCAGAGAACCGAAAATAAACCTAGACTAACTCGGCTCCCTCACGGTTATCCTGAACTGCGAAGAACCGAGAGAAATAACTAACTTAGGCAATAAACAAGATTTGAAACTATCAATAAGCAGAGGCAGTAAAAGAAATTGAAAATACTTATGGTTTTGACAATTTTTAACTTTCTTCACGCAAAAGAGGATGACAGAAAACTCCGAGCGACCAGACTTTCAGGCGGAGAGAAAGATCTGAGGAGGTTAGAACACAACAGCTGGTAGAGGCAGTATTTGAAAGATGCTCACGTGCAAAGAATTCCATTCATTTGCATGTGTTCCATCTCTCCGGGCAGTCCAACCCTCCAGGCTTACTGCACAAAGTTATGAATATCCTGAGCATTACTGGGGTTAGAAAGACAGTTTTCCACGTCAGGTACTGGAGCTCAGCAGAGGATATGGGTTAAAATGGGGGCTGCATTAGCTGTGCTATGCAAATATTCAGATCTTACGAAGGGGCTGGCTCACTGTGAAGGGGGTGTAGGTGGAGCAACCCTTCTTGAAGATGCATGAGAGACCAGAGAGGGCCCTTCCCTGCAGAGAGATGGGCACAAACAGCTGCCAAATGTACCTCCAAAGTAGAATGCTAAAGGCCTAAGGAATGAAAGAGGACTAAATAGTACAACAGGACTGCCAGTCCAGCTGCCTATGGATCCACTTCCTTTTGTGCACACCAGATAGTAAATCTCTTCCATTTGGAAGTATAAGTCTTTCTGGTGACAGGTTTCCTGGAAACTTTCAAAATATACAGGACCCCTTCAGAGAGATGCAAGCCTGCATACTCTAGGTCCTCAAGAACCAGGCCCTTAGCCGTAGGGACTTGAGGGCGGGGTATAGGATCCTCCCTTGAGAGGAGTTCAGAAGATTGTGCCTCCTGGGGAGGCAGATCAGACTGGTCACTGCTAGAGACGGCAGCATGGGATACCAGGGCTGTCTGGCCCAGTCCAGAGCAATCAGAATCACTGATGATGGCTGGCTCCTGAGTTTGATTAGGACTCTGAAGATCTGAGGAAATGGGGGAAAAGCAGTATCAGTGCATCCAGAGGCACCGAACCCAGAACTGGAGGTCTGCAACAGAACTGGGGTAGCTGATTGTCTGGGGCTGCAAACAGATCTATCTCTGGTGTGCCCCATCTACTGAACACTGCATGCCGTATTTCCCTGTTCAGAGATCACTCGTGGTAAATCTGATTTATTCTGCTGAGGGCATCTGCCAGGACATTGTCCTTGCCTGGCAAGTGCACAGCTGAGAGGGAGGTCTTGAGAGAAAAGGCCAGACTCCAGATCTTCATTGCTTCCGTACACAGGGCAGAGGACCTTATCCCTCCCTACATGTTGATACAGTACATGGTGGTGGTGTTGTCTGTCCTTACCTGAACCACCTTCCCCTGTACCATTTCTATGAATGGCTGAAGAGCTAGGAACACTGCCCCGAGCTCCAACAGGCTGATTTGGAGCAGAGACTCCTGGTGAGACCATGTCCCATGAGCAGTGTGATCCCCTAAATAAGCTCCCCACCCCAGATGGGAGGCATCTGTAGTCAGAACCACTGTAGGAGATTGTTGGAGGAATGGAACACCCCCTGAGGTTGTCCCTGCCCTTCCACCACTGTAGTGTCTCTAACAAGGTAGCCATCACTGGAATCAGCTTGGACAGGGAATCCCTTTTCTGGGACTAAAAGGACCGGAGGTGAAACTGGATATCCCTCATCTGAAACCTGGTTCCTTGAACCGCTGCTGTGGATGCTGCCATGTGTCCCAGGAGCCGGAGAAAGTGTCTTGCCGGACGAGACACCTGTAGATGAAATGAGTTTGCCAGCTGAATGAGGTTGTCTGCCCTTCCCACTGGCAGGATAGCTTTTGCCCAAACCGTGTACAGCTCTGCTCCTAAACCGTGTACAGCTCTGCTCCTAAACCGTGTACAGCTCTGCTCCTATGAAATCTAGGATCTAGATGGGTTCCAGCACTGACTTCTTTAGGTTTACCACGAATCCTAAGGATACGAGGGTATCCTGCACCAGAACCAAGGCATCCCTTACCTGCTGGGGGGACAGTCACACGACCAGCCAGTCATCCAGGCAGGGAAACACAGACATTCCTTGCCTTCTCAGGTGAGCCATGACCACTGCCAAACATTTTGTGAATGTTCTGGGGGCCGAGGTAAAGCCAAAGGGCATTGCCCTGAACTGATAGTGGTCTGAGGGTAATTTGAACGTTAGGTACTTTCTGTTAAAGTGTCTGATTGGAATGTGAAAATAAGCATCATTGAGGTCCAAGGAAGCTAGCCAATCTCCTTGCCTGAGAGTAGGAAGTATTTTGGTTAGAGTCACCATCCTGAATTTCAGTTTTGTCAGGTGCTTGTTGAGATACCGCAGATCTAGGATGGGCCGTCATTCCCCAGTTTTCTTTAGGGTAAGGAAATGTCTTGAGTACAACCCTTTTCCCTTGTGAAGAGAAGGAACAGGTTCCACAGCTTTGTGCTCCAGAAGTGTGGTAACCTTTGCCTTCAACAGGGCCATCTCTGAACTGTTGGCAGGTTTGAATGACCTTGCTCCTGTTCTTGGAAACTGTTTGAAACTTAGAGCAAGTCCTTGGCTCACCACTTCCAGGACCCACTTGTCTGTGGTAATGGCCTGCCAGGCCTAGAAGTAGTAAACCAGCTTGCCCCCTACTGGAAGTGGGAAGGCGGCCCGGTTGACACATCAGGGTATCTGCTTGGCAGGAGTCCTAGGCGGAGAGGTGGATGCAACCCTGCTTACACTCCTCCTGCCTCTACCCCTGAAGAAACCTCTTTGCTGCTGCTAAGCAGGGAACGCCTGGGCCTGGTAGAAAGGCCTCTGGTAAGGCCTGCCTCTGCCAGACTTAAGCAGCTGCTTCTGTGGAGTTGCAGCTTTTTCTTTAGCAACCGCACTCCTGTAAGTAACCCTGTACTCATCTGTTCCCCAAACAGAAAATTCTGGACAAAAGGGAAATCCATGGCTTTTGATTGGATATCCTGGGAAAGACTGGTACAGCTGAGCCAAGAAAATCTTCTTAGGGAGACTGCAGTAGCCATATAACCCTAGAGGATACATCACTGGAATCCACAGCAGAATGAAACTGGACTTTGGATGCTTCAATGCCATCCTTGACCACATGCTCCAGATCCTTGGCTAACCGAGGTGGAGCAGTCTTAGCCAACTCCAGAACAGATTCCCAACTGGATTTCTGGTATCTAGAGACATATGCCACGTAAGAGGCTTGTCTAATACCCAGTGAAGTAGTCAAATACTGCTTCTTGGCCATGGCCTCAATCTTCCAAGAGTCCTTTTCAGGAGAGTGCGAAGCTAGGGGAATGCTAGTCTTATCACAGGAAGCAGCCTGAACAACCCCTACATAGCTACAGTGGTTATACAGGAACTCTGCACCATTGCCAGACAGCATATACCTCCTGTCCATTCTTTTGTTTACAGTGGGAATGGAAGTAGGCATATGTGGAATTTTGTTTGTCTGCTTCTTAAGAGACTTATGAAGGGGTATTTAAAGTCTCAGCGTCAGGGACATCCATCATCTCGATGAAATCTGGCTCCTCCTCTTCCTCAAGAGTGGACAGCTGTAAGGTATCAGCAATCTTTCTAAAGGACAGATAATGAGAGGACTCCCCAGCTGCCTAGGAGGAGAAACAGACTGGTCTATCAGGGAAGACATCAGGCTTGATGGGTTTACCCAAGCCTTCCTCTTCTTCCTCTCCCTCGAGCTCACAGTAAGCCTCCAGATCATATGAACTGGTGGGAAGTGAACAGGCAGGTGACTGAACTGCAGTACATTGTTTCTGACCCCGTCTCAGATCACCTGAATTGGTCTGTAAGGATTGTACAATCCGTATTGCTTTAGTGATCTCTTCAGTGGTTGGAGCTGCAAACGTTGGCTCCGAACTGGCAGATTTTCTTTTTGCAGGTACCGACTCCTTGGTATCTGTCTTCCTTTTGGTCGAAGAGATATTGCCCTGGTCAGAAGGTGCCTCCTCCAGCTCCCTGGCACCCTCAGTTGCCGAACCGGACTGACCATCCGGATCAGCGGACTGTTCAGCCATTCCTTCCTTAAGCCTGGCTAAACGCTTATCCAGCGTGGCTTTAGCAGAGTTTTTATAAATTTGGCAGTCTGTTTTCAGGTGGTCAAACCCCAGACAGTGAACACAGATGAGGTGGGGATCAGCCCTGGCAAACACCTCCCCACACTCTGTGCAGTGCTGAAACCCAGTGGGACCGGTCTTTTTCTTGGGCTTCTCTGACATGATGCATTGATAAGCCAAGTTACCCTTTCGGGTGGCGGTCAGGCCTGAGTTTTTGGTTAACGACTGGCTCAATGGTCGACTGAAAAAAAAAAAAAAAAGTCTCTTTTTTTAAATCGTCCCAAACTAACTTTTAACAATTCAAACACTAAGACTTTACCGCAAAAGAAAAATAATTTCCTCAGTTTCCTCCCAGTTAAGCGAACCGAAAGAAAAAACAAAAACGTACCAAATTTGAAGTAAACCTAGACTAGTCTAACCTGTACCGAAGGACAGAAGCTTGAAGAACCGAAAAATAAAACCCGGTTTGAAAAAATACATCTAGAAACCACACTTGAACTGAAGTGAGCGAGGAAAAATCTCCAGAGCCACTTCACAGGCAGGTGGAGTAAAGAATCTAGAGGTTACATAGAATATACCAGGGACAGGGGGTTGAAAACCGAGCTCGAGCTCAATGTTCTATGCATTTGCATAGCGTTAACTCATCTCCGGGACAGTTGAACGGGAAAGGCTAACAGCATATGGTCAGAATACAGCAAGACTTCATTTTAATTGTATGAATGGTAAAGATATCTAGGAAGATTTAAGAATTACGGTGAGTACATAATTTTCACATCTTCCCTAGCTCAGCCGGCCGGGTGGCGCTGAGGCACTGGATGACACAACTCGCGCCATGCCGGTGACCCGGGTTCGGGGATTGACTCAGGTCGCAGGGGATCAGCAGGGAGGGAAGGAGAGGATTGTGTATCCAGAGGACAGGTCTCCTCTCCCAGGGTGGGTTGCAGGCTCCACTTGGCTCCATAGCGGCCCCAATGGAGACATGGGGTCCTACAGGAACCGGTGCTGTAAGGAGTGGAGCAGCAGCAGCAGATGTCAGCAGCATGCCTGCGCAGACGTCACTGCCCGTTCGCGCTCCAGGGGAACTATATGGAAAAACCCTGGCCGCAGGATAGGGGACGGCAACCTAAGGTGTACCATCGCCATACACCCAACACTGGGCTTATACCGCCAGCTCTCCTAGTCCCTCACCCTGCTCTGGACTTGGCGCATTAGACTGTAGATTGAGCAATACGGCAGATGGTGGCCCCACCCCAGGGGGTTCAGAGCCGGGGGGTCCGCCGGTTCAGGCAGGGTGGGGAGCGTCTGTCCCCGATTTCCCAGTGGGCAAGCACCAGACAGGGTGGTAGAGCAACAAGCGCAAGAGGAGTATGCCTGAGAGAGTTCCAGGGAGCCAGAGATAAAGTTCACACACACAAAAAAAAAAAAAATCTTCCTTAGATCAATCTTCACCATTTGTTACTGTCAAGTGAGTGCGAAGCACTACAAAGGTGGCGATAGCACCTCCCTGAGGGCAGAAGTTTCCATCAGCCTCCTGTGGGGAGGGCAGAGAGAGAGGAGGGAGCCCCTCACTGGCCTGGCAACACCAGAGACTGGTCGGGATGAGGCACTTTCCCCGATGCCTAGGAGATGGAAGGTGCCCCACTAACTTGTGCCTCACCCTGTGGGAGAAAAAAATGGGCCCCCCGGAAGGGAGAAGGAATCACCCTATGCTGGGGCCAGGGGTGATACTCTTGAAATGCGAAACCACGCCGTCCGACTAATGTAGACTGCAGTTCCTGCCAGTCTGGAAGCTACCTCACTGGTGGTGTGAGACGCCCTTGCTTGATGCCTCACTTTCTCCAGACCACGGGCAGAAAGGCCAATGGCCTGCCTGGTCACCTCTGATTCAGGTAAAGTTGCCAAGGGTTGAGCCAGTATCATCCAGAGGTGCCTAGTGTAGGCAGCCTGATGCACTGAGACACATGGAAGGTGCGCCACCAAGAAGACCCTTCTACCCCAGTGGTCAAACTCAGCCAAGTCGCACTCCAGGGGGAGTGCGGTCATGCCTTGGGCGACGATGCCCAGAGGGGGTGTTCAGGAGCTCCACTCCCAAAGAGGGGTGGAGCACAGCACTTGGAGACCCCAGAGGTGTGCAAGGGTCGAGGTCACGGAGGGATGATAAAACTGCTGGTGCTAATCTCCTCTAGGAAGGCGTGCATCGAATGGGCAGGACTGCAGCTCGCAAAATGTAAAAAGATGGAGCTCCTCCAGCATCCCTGATAGCTGGTAAGATCAATGTCGGAAGACAGAAGGAGGGAGGGTTCCTTTTCCTCTGAGGATGAAGACGAGAAGGCTAAGGAGCCCCGTTCAGAGACTGACATGGCTGCCGGGTCAGGTCTAAAAATGATTTCATCCAGGGCTCTAAGATAGCGAGGGAATGCAGCTGCCAATGCCCTGAACATTTCCCAAGTCATGGGCCCCGAAGGGCCATAGAGGCCTTGAAGCGTAGGTGGAGGGAGAGGAGAAGAGTTCTGGCGGGCAAGAAGACTACCTCTGCTAGGTCTGTGAGATTGAGCAGGGAACCCTTCCCGGGGGAAGGGGCTGCATAACTCACCCACCGAAGGATACCCAAAGACGGGTGGGGACCTTGAGGGAGGACCCCCAAATGGGGAGATCGGGGCCAGTCTGGCCCTTGCAGGAGGCCCCTGATCCCACCAATTGCAGACTTTACTGGTTCTGGGGAGGAAGGAAGGGTCAGCACTTCGGCTACTCCTAGAGCCACCAACTGCACTGGAAAAGGGCCTCTAAGCCAGCCTCGACTACCAGACCAGGACCTGCTCCTCGGAGGGCCTCTAGTACCAGAAGTTGGGAGTTCTGAGATAGCCCCAGCACCAGAAATGGTGCCCAGACCCACCCCAGAACCCGCTCTGGTGCCAGATTCTGATCCAGCACCACGAACGGCACCCGAATCAGACCCGGCACCTGAGCTAGCACTGGACACCAACCTGGCGCCACCCCCATTCCGGCGCTGGCAGTGTCCCCAGCACAGCAAGCAGTGCCAGAGGACACACAAAAGGGGGCCCCAGGAAGGGCGGCAGTAGACTCCGAAGTACCAGAGACCTTAAGGCTGGGCATATGAGAGCTCCGGGGAGCCAGGCAGCCAATTGGGATCATCCAGATCATCCTACTCTGAAGAGGAAGAGAACAAGGAGAGCTCCAGAGAAGCCATCCCAATACTCTCCCTCTCCTGACACCGTGAACAGTGCTAGAACGGGACCCAGCACCAACACCAGCACCGCCCTCGGTGCCAGTTAGCGAGGCGGTGTTGGGAGCCACAACAGCATCAGCAGGTGGCACAAAGAGCTCCACTGGCTCAGGCCCTGCGCATAGCAGTGACCGCGACAGACTACAAAGGGTGCTCAGCCAACCCCCCCCCCCCCGAGCTCGACTGTACCACTGACCCCTCGCGCAGGCCATCTGTCCCATCGAGACTAGAACTGGCCGAGGCCTGCTCCCCCTCGGTATGTATAGTACCGGAAGGAGACCAGGGGGGAAGGGCCCAACGACCTGCTTTGGCATCCCGAGACTGACGCCACCGTCCGAAGGTGGGAGGTTTACAATCCATCTTTAACGCGCGCACTTCGATGACCTGGCAAGTCCATGGAGAAGCAGGCGTCGCAGTTGTCCATATCACATGATGGGCCCAGGCAGGTAAGACAGCGGTCATGGCAGTGTGTTTCAGTAACCAGCTTGCCACAGTGGCACCGACACACAGGGGCATGCCCCACTTTGGATTTCAAAGTAGGCCCCGAACTGGACACGATCGCAGACACAAAATAGAAACAAAGGACAGTACCCGATGCCACACTTGACAGAACGAGAAAAAAAAAAAAGAGGGGTTTTACTGAAGATCAGCATTGATGAAGGCCTGCAGCACCCAGTAAAATGGCAGCAGCAGAACTGACAGCTGTAAATGTTGATCGCACTTTAGCTCCCACGGCAATCCAACCTCGATGGCAGGAAAAGAAGAACTGAGGACGTTGGGGGGCCGGCGTCAGTTACTGGCCAACCCACAAGCACCACATAATACATCGGCCTCAAGGGAGGCACCGTCTCAGATGCCGGTCCCTCCTACAGATGAAAGCTTAAAGCTATAAGCTCCCACAGGGTCTGGTGCCGCCGGATGACACCCAACAGTAATGAATGGTGAAGACTGATCTAGAGAAGATCCTGCTGTTCTAGGTAGGTATGTTGGTCCCCCTGGACCTGCAGCATCCAATGAGGAATGTGGATGTGCCAGAAATCTAGAAGTACCATGGCAGTGGCCACAGTCTTCGGGTCCAGAAGGACCTGGTCAAAACATATCTGCTGTTGTAAAGCAGCTGGACCTGGGCTATCAGGTGGTCCGCACTGTTGGGGGAGTAACTCTGAACACTGAGCCTTGTCCAGTACTGGCCCTTTGTACAGTAAGTGATGGCATGGGGTCAGGAATGATTTGGGCACACTTGCAATGATTCCTAAGTTCTGGAACAACTACCTTGTATGCTCTAGGGTCTGGAGCACGTGGACCCTGGACTGGGCTTTAAGCAACCAGTCATCCAGGTAAGGGAAGATATAAAGCTCCTCCCTCCCTCCTTAGGGAAGCTGCTCCACTGCCAAGCATCTGGTAAAGGCCCGAGGCACAGAAGACCAGCCAAAAGGTAGTGTCCTGGAACAGTTAAAGGGCCACCTGGAATTGGAATCTGAGATACTGCCTGTGGGAAGCACCAGAGCCTGAAAGCTGGAAAGACAGCTTGAATGGCCAAGGCATCAGCACTGACTGCTGAGCCCCCAGAGAAGATAGGGTGAGGCCAATGCTGGCCAAAGTAGTACTGACGAAACTCCCTACCTGCTGCCCCTGAACGTAAAGGGCCAAGCGGTTAGGGAGGAAGGCCGCTAGGGGCTTATCAGGCTCCATGACTGAGGAAAGATAGCAACAGCGTCAACCAAAACAAGGCCAGCAGGACTCCCTGCCCAGTACACCGTAGGAAGTGGTGGTTGGGCAGCAGGGGGGAAGCAGCAGCGGGCAAAAGAGGGAGGCCCAACGCTAACCAGCTACCATTGGCCAAGGAAGGCCCAACGATGGTGCCAGCGAAGGCCCACCCTGTGTAGAGAGAGGGTGAGGGTGGCATGGCAGAGGACTCATCGACCAAGGAAAGAACAGGCGATGGAAGCTGCCAGAGCCATACTCTGTGTGAATGGAGGGTACTAGTTAGCAGGGGAGTCATGGCCCAGAGGTGAGCGCGACATGGTGGAGGAGTTGCCAGCCAAGGAAAAAACTGGTATGGAAGCTGCCAGAGCCATACCCTCCAGATGACAGGAGAGCGTGGCCGGAGTTGGGGAGAGACAGGATGCAGCCAGAGTCAGTGGAAGACGGTGACTGGGAAAAGCATCTGAGGCAATGGAAGTTCCATTCCGGAACAATCTGTAGAGAAGAAAATCCAAGACCACCACCTCCTCAGGTCCCCGCAACCTAAGTGAACCAAGGAGAGGGTCAGTGGCCTGGGGGAGCTCTTCTCAAAGCGCTCACCCTGGACATCCGTTGGTCTTCTGGAGAATTCCGTAGAAAGAAAGGCAGGCCTAACCAACATAGGTCTGACGAGAGGGATTGCCGTGGCCTATGGAAACAGCAGAAGAAGCAGCGGAAAAAGTGAATTGTTTCACAAAAACACACACTTGTAAAAGTAAGCAAAAGTGAAAAAAGTCAAACGGTTGACTGAAGATTGCGGCATCTCTGTGGAGTCCGCCGTGTGCTGGTCGATAGTGGGAAAATAACTGGGGGTGTGTGGAGCCACCCATGGCTATATAGGGAGGACATCAGTGTGATGTCAGCATGGGCAGTCCCAGAAGACTGCTAGCGAGAAAAGCTTCCGTGTGGTCCTAGTACCTGACGGCATATAGTTCCTTTTTTCAAATTATATTTTATTGTTTTACAATGAAAACAATGGCATACAATCTTCTCATGCCAGATATCACATATACAAAATTAGGTTACATCCAATGTAGAAGTACATATTTAATCTAAGCAATCTGGAGTTCGGATCTGAGGGCATTTCTTTAATTCTGAATGTCCATATCATGTGTTCATAAAGAATATGCTGCACCCCACAAGACTTTTGAGCGGTCAGATCAAAAATAAAAAGGAAATCCAGACTTTTGCAAACCAACAACTAGTGTTGTTATGACCCTCAACCTAAAATAGTTTTTAGTGATAAATTGTAGCCCTCAGCAATGAAAGAACTCCTGGATTAACTGCAGTGCAATTTCTTCAACTTCTAAAAACAGCATATAACATGTTAATAGTATGTAGTGAATAACTACTACACTAACTGTAGTCCCTTCTGTTTAATCTAATTTGTAAGTGTATTATACCACTGAACACACACTGAAATAAATGTTTTACCCCTGGTATAAAATAAATACAGCTTAGCTTCAGCAGGACAAAGGAGAGAAACTGATCAATTTAAAGTCCACTGGAAAAATTCAATGCCATGCCAGTTCAAGTATCTTCCCCAGAATCGGAGGATTCGGAACGTCTGGTGCAGTCAAACTCCCGGGACAAGGCCTCCGCTTTCTTGCCAGCTTCTTCAGGATCTGTAAACTGGTAAGTATGACCCCGTACTGTATCCATAATCTGGCCGGCAAGAGGAAGGAATACGCTACCATCCAAGCTCCGCAGCTTCACTCCGACCCCATCAAATTTCTTTCTGCGTACTCTAGTAGAGTAAGACAGATCAGGAAAGAGGTGTACTGTTGCCCGCAGAAAACTGAGCCGCGTGGCTTCTCTAGAGGCCTGTAAAATACTGTCAGTTATCAGGCTCGATGTCACCAGCAGGATGGTCTGAGCGAACTCCTTGATTGCAACGATCAATCTTGGGGACACACGGTAGGCCTTAATTAAGTTCTCTGGGGTAAGCACGGTGTCCAAATTCAGAGCTCCCGGAATCCACTCCCGCAGGAACTATAGCAGGTTGTCTCCCTCCACATTTTCAGGCAATCCCACAATATGAATATTAGGGGCCCTCTCTGCATTCTCGAGGGCCTCTAAGCGGTATCTGAGCTGAGCATTTTCTTGGGTAAGTTTACCAGATGATGCCAGAGCTTTGGTAGCCATTGATTCAGCGGTAGATGCCATTGCTGATACCAATGCAATTTTAGCGTCCTGCTCTGTGAATTTCATTAAAAGGGACTCTACTTTAGCTTCTATAGCCTGCATTGATTTTTGTAAGGCTACAAAGGGGGCCCAGTTTTGGCTTCCTTCATTTCTGACGATGCTGGAGTTGAGACCGGCAAGGAGGTTTTTGTCCGCTGCTGGCCTTTCAGAAGTTGGTCTCCATATCAAGTAAATAAGGTATTCTGCCCAACTAGGCACCAGGCTTCCAAAAATATCTATGTTTAAGTGCTGTTCGTTAAGTTAAATGAAGATTTTTATACTTTTGTTGCTGCAATCCAGAGAGCTCCTACTGAGTACCTCTAGTCAGTAGGCGTGCTCCACAGCGCCCCCGATGGCATATTGTTCCAAAGGTGTGATTTGCTGAAAGAGATATCCTTGAGGAAAATCCTGATTGTATTTTTTTTGACTGAGGAAAATTAACGGGAAAATGTCCCTGTGAGACAGAGAGCCAAATTAAAAGGGGAAATGTCCCTTCAAAGAGTAGCAAAAACACTAACAGACAAACACAATCAAGCAAGACCCTAAAAAGTGGTGGGATGGGGGAGGAGGAACAGACACCTAGAGATGGAGAGGAGCTCCCAGAAGTGCCCTAGACTAAACCCCCTAAGGAAAAAAAAAAAATTAAATTACACACCTACCGTAATTCTTGATCTTCTTGGACGAAGTCTCAACCACTCATTCACACTAATGGGAACTCGCCGGAGGCACTAGGACCCAGTGAGAGCAAACTTTTTCAGGAGGGCTGGCGCCTGAGATGGAGCCATGAGGAAGCGGCACCGTGAGCCCCAGCTCGTGCGGTAATGACCATCTCAGAGTCAACCCTCCAACTGCCTCAGTATATTTTTTCCCCAAGGAGGTGCAACGTAACTAACCTAGCAGGACTAACGTAAGAATCGGACACAAGATAATCTGAATAACCCGTGTAAGAAGGGTCAACAATAAAGTCTTCACAGCTCAGCCACTGAGGGAGTGAAGACCATAAACAGAGAAGTGAGTTCAGGGGATGGTGGGTGGGCGTGTGAATGAGTGGTGGAGACTTTGTCCAAGAAGATCAAGAATTACGGTAGGTACATAATTTCCATATCTTCCTGGACATAAAGTCTCCACCACTCATTCACACTAATGGGAGAGTACCGAGCTAATAATCCCCCGAGATGGGCGGCAGGAGATAAACAGCTCACGTACTTAGGACAGAAGTCCGTTAAGAATGGTTCTGCCAAACGACAGATGTCGTCTGGCATGGACATCCAAGGTGTAGTGTTTAACGAAAGTATACACGGAGCTCCAGGTAGCTGCGTTGCAAATATCTGCTATGGGCACGCTGTGGATTTCCGCCAGAGATGCTGCGACTGCTCTGGTAGAGTGAGCGTACACTCTGCCTTACAGCTTGACCTGTGCCATAGAATAGCAGTGGCGAAAGCATGCCACCAGCCATGCTGAAATGCATCTGATAGAGACAGGTTGACCCAGTTGGGTCTCGCTGAAGGAAACAAACAGTTGTTGAGCCTTGCGAATTTATTTTGTTCTATCTAGACAGAACTGCAACACTTTCTTAACATCCAGCAAATGAAGAGTACGCTCCCCTTCATTCTGGAAGTTCGCAAAGTAGGTAGGAAGGACTAAAGGTTGGTTTAGATGGAATTCTGAGACAACCTTAGGGAGAAACTTAGGATGAGTCCTAAGAATTACTCTGTCCTTGTGAAAGAGTGTACGGGGGGGGTCGGAGTTGTCTCTGACCAGTGCATGTATTTCAGAAACTATGAGCCGAAGTAATGGCCACCAGGAAGACCGTTTTCCAAGTGAGGAACTTCAACTCGCAAGTAGCTAGAGGCTCAAAAGGTTTACGAGTGAGCACGTCTAGCACAAGGTTAATGTCCCAGGCTGTGACTGGACGTCTGATAGGGGGTCTAGTATGCAGAATACCACAAGAAACCTCTTAACTACAGGCAACTGGGCCAGTGACATGGAAAGTACCAGCTCATGATATGCTGAAATGGCACAAAGATGAACTTTGACTGTGAAGTACTACAGCCCTGTATTTGAGAGGTCTAAAATATACTCCCAAGACTTTATTTGGTGGGCAGGAAGAAAAAATTACTCACCTTAGTAATGTCGTTTCTTCTAATGGAGTTTTGCTATATTATGACATATGCAGTATAACCCCAGGTTAGAACTGCTCCGGAGGTGAAAGAGTTAACTTTCCATGCAGGGCATGTAATCTTGAGCGCGAGCTCGGTTGAACACTCTGTCTGTTGAAGCTCAAACTTAAACTGTCAGATCTTTACAAGCAAAAACTCACTAAGGTTCTGTGTAGAAGCCGAAAACCTACACTAGCCACTGGCTACTAACTACAAAAACACATTTTTGATCTTGATCCCAAAACAAAGACTCAAGTCAGGGGATTCAAGAAAGAAAAAATAAGCATAACATCTAAACACCCAAAGAAAGGGTGAAAATAAAGTGGGCATCTATGAAGTGCCAACATTGCACTGCCCACCCACATCCCAAAAAAGAGGTTCTGAGAGGGGCAGGCTGGGGGGGAAGTCATAATATAGCAAGACTCCATTAGAAGAAACAACATTACTAAGGTGAGTAATTTTTTCTTCAAACAATGAAGTCTTGCTATATTATGACATATGCAGACTACACAGCAGTACCTCCATGGAGGGAGGGACAGAACCTACTTGGGAAATAGGCTCTGAAGCACAGCTGTGCCAAATCGAGCATCACTCCTAGCCTGGATATCCAGGGAGTAATGCTTAGTAAAAGTGTGAACTGTTTTCCAGGTAGCTGCTTGACATATCTCTAGGATAGGGATGTCCCTGGCAGCAGCCAGAGACGCAGCTGTACCTCTGGTAGAGTGAGCCCTCAGGCCTGAGGGAGGAACCTTACCCAGTTTTTCATAGCAGAACTGGATACAAGAGACAATCCACCTGGCAACGGATCTTTTAGTGGCAGGTTTCCCTTTACCAACCTCACCATAAGTGAGGAACAATTGGAGGGATTCGAACCTGTGACCCTTGGTACGCTCTATATAGTAACTAAGGGCTCTTGACATCTAAACCAGCAATCTCCTCTCACAAGAGGAGGAATGGTCAGTGAAGCAGAGGAAGAGACATGGATTGATTAAGGTGGAAGTCTGAAACCACCTTAGGCAAAAACTTCCTGTTAGTCCTGAGGACCACCTTATCTCTATGAAAGGAGATAAAATCAGGCTCCACTGACAATGCTTGTAGCTCACTTATGCGCCTGGCAGAGGTGATGGCTACCAGAAACACAGTTTTCCAAGTCAAGTACTTAAGCTCTGCTGAAGACAATGGCTCAAAAAGGGGGTTGCATAAGCTGAGCAATGCAAATATTAAGATCCCAAGCAGGGGCAGGGTCCCTGAACGGAGGGTTGCTGTGAAGCAACCCTTTAAAAAACTTGGAGAACACAGGGTGAGCTGAAAAAGAAGAGGGCTTACCTGCTGATAAGAAGACAGACACAGCTGCCAAGTGCACTTTTAGAGTAGCTGGTCTCAGGCCCAAGGAATTCAAATGCACCAAATAATCCAGGATCGTGGGCACGCCAGCAGATTCTGGGGAAATATGCTTACCCGCACACCATATGGAAAATCTTTTCCATTTTGAATTATAAGTAGCCCTGGTGGAAGGCTTCCTAGAGGCCTTCAATATATCCAATACACCTTGGGAAAGGTGTAGGTCAGCAACTCTAACTCTTCAAGAGCCATGTCTTGAGATTGAGATCGAGGTTCGGATACCAAACTCTCCCCTGGGCACAGGTTAACAGGTTGTGATTCCTGGGAAGACACAGGGGAAGGTGGACTGCTAAGGACATGAGGAGTGGGTACCAGGGCTGCCTGGCCCAATCTGGAGCAATCAGGATCATCTTGCAGGGTTGAGATCTGATTCTGACTAGCACCTTGAAAAGGAGGGGGAAGGGGGGAAAAGCATAGAGAAACTTCCCTTCCCAACTGAGTAGGAAGGCATCCAGAGGGACTGAGCCCAACACTGGGGGCCTGCAGCAAAATAGGGGAAGTTGGTGATTGTCTGGGGCTACAAAGAGATCTATCTGCGGGGTGCCCCATCTGGCAAATACTGCCTCCAGTACTAGGGGATCCAGTGTCCATTTGTGATGGTCCTGGGAAATCCTGCTGAGAGCATCCGCTAGGACATTGTCCTTGCCTGGGAGGTGAACAGCCGTGAGGGAGGCGTTCAGAGAATAAGCCAGAGACCACAACTTCATTGCTTCGGTGCACAAGGCCGTAGACCGAGTGCCCCCTTGCTTGTTGATGTACCACATTGTAGTGGTATTGTCTGTTCTGATCTGAACAACCTTGTTCTGAACAGATGTGGAAAACCTGAGTGCTAGAAAAACTGCTCTGAGTTCCAGCAAATTGATGTGGAGCAGAGATTCCTGAGGGGACCACAGCCCTTGGGTGGAAAGGTCGCCCATGTGAGCTCCCCACCCCAAGAGGGATGCATCTGTAGTAAGGGTCAAGGAGTGAGACTGGGGAGTGAAGGAACCCCTGTCTCAGATTGCTCTGATCCTGCCACCACTGAAGGGCCTGGATCAGGGTTCGAGTCACTGGGATCAACTCGGTTAGAGGATCTGTCCTTTGAGACCAAAAGGCTCTCAAATGGAACTGGATGTCCCTCATCTGAAATCTTGCTCCCTGCACTACTGCTGTAGAAGCAGCCATGTGCCCCAGGAGCTGTAGAAAATGCCTTGCTGGTCGAGAGACCTGCAGGGTGAAAGAAGAGGCCAGAGAGACCAAGGTCCTTGCTCTTTCCAGAGGGAGGAAGGCTCTGGCTTCTTTTGTGTTCAGTTCTGCGCCTATGAAGGTGAGAAGTTGGACAGGCTCCAGAACTGACTTTGGAAGATTGAGAAGGAAACCTAGGGATGTCAACAGTTGCTGGGTTACTTGTAAGTGTAGTTTGACCTGTTATGGAGACTGGCCTACAATGAGCCAGTCGTCCAGATAAGGAAAGATGGCAATCTTTTGCCTTCTTAAATGAGCAACTGCTACTGCCAGGCATTTTGTGAACACCCTCGGGGCAGAGGTGAGGCCGAAGGGCATTGCTCTGAACTGGTAATGGCCTGAGGGCAGTTCGAATCCGAGGTACTTTCGATGGGAGCTTCTGATGAGAATATGGAAGTAGGCATCCTTGAGGTCCAGGGAGGCTAGCCAGTCCCCTGGCCTTAGAGAGGGTAAAATAATTCCCAGAGTCACCATTTTGAACTTTGGTTTTAAAAGGTGCTTGTTTAGATACCTGAGATCCAGGATGGGCCACCATTCTCCTGTCTTTTTTGGGGGTAAGGAAGTACCTGGAGTACGACCCTTTGCCCTGGTGTATGGGAGGCACCCTTTCCACAGCTCTGAGAGCCAGGAGGGAATAAACTTCTGCTTCCAGGGCAAGTGCCTCTGATGGGTTTGCAGGTGGAAAGACCTGGCTCTCATCTTCGGAAATTTTTTGAAGTTGAGAACCAGTCCCTGGCTTACTACTTCCAGGACCCACTTGTCTGATGTTAAAGACTTCCAGTCCTGGACAAAGTAAGCCAGCCTGCCCCCATTGGTAGTGGAGAATCGGCCCTGGCCACCCCATCAGGAGCCTGTTTTGCAGGGGCTTTGGGTTGAGGGTAGAAGCAGGCTTACTAGAACCCTTCTGCCCTTCCTCTAAAGAACCCTCTGGGCATAAGCAGAAGAGGAGGCCTGGGCTTGGTAAAGGCCTATGAAAAGGCCTGCCCCTGACATGCTGCCTTTGAGGAGTGGCTTGCCTTCTTTGGCCTGTGCACTCCTATAGGTGGTCCTATACTCATCCATTTTCTTCATATAATTCTCTGTCTGCTCCCCAAACAGAGAATTGCCCACACAGGAAAATCCATAGCCTTAGACTGAGTATCCTGTGACAGGGCAGTACATCGGAGCCAGGCCATTCTGCGAAGAGACACAGATGTAGCCAAGACTCTTGATGAAACATCATTAGAGTCTACTGCAGCATGAAACTGCACCTTGGATGCCTCAATACCATCCGCAGCCACCTGCTCCAGCTCCCTGGCAAGCTGGTCAGGGGCCTGTTTTGCTAGGGCCAGGACAGTATCCCATCTGGAGTTCTGGTACCTAGCTGCGTAAGCCATATAATTTGCCTGTCTGAGTCCCAAAGATGCTGCCATGTACTGTTTCTTTGCCATGGCATCCATCCTCCTGGAATCCTTTTCAGGAGGGTGAGAGGCTAGAGGAATATTAGCCTTGTCACAGGCTGCAGCCTGCACTACCCCCACATGGCTGCACTGCTGGGAGAGGAACTCCGTATCAGAGCCTGATAAAGCATACCTCTTGTCCATCCTTTTATCCACAGGGAGGATAGAATGAGGAGTTTTCAGAATTTTTACTGTCCGTTTCCTAAAAGATTTGTGCAAGGGAATAGACAGTCTCCTAGACTCTGGAATATCCATCATTTCCACAAAATCAGGCTCTTCTTGATCATAAATAGCTTCCTCAACAGGGAGTTGCAGAGTCTCAGCAACTTTCTTGTAAAACAAAAAATGAGAAGGGGACTCAGATAGCCTGGGAGGGGACACCCCTGAGGGTCTGTCTGGAGAGATGTCCGGTTCAATGGGCACATCCAGACTTTCAAAATCACACTCAACTCTCCTCATACCCCTCCTCCCCTTCCTCCGGTTCATAAAAATCCTCAAAATCATAATCTTGAACCGGGGGAACCGTCCGAACCGAACGCTTCCCTAATGTTGTCGGTTCGGACGGAAGTGGGGAAAGAGACTGGACAATTTGAATAGCTTTGGCTATTTCCTCAGCGGTTGGAGAAAGAACTTTTGGCCCCAAACTAGCTGACTTTCTAGTCCTTTTAGTTGGAACCGGCCCCTCAGAGCTGGCTCTTCGCTTGCCCAAGGAAGTCGCTCTGGTCAGAGGGCACTTCCTCAGGTTCGGGTTGAACCGAACCGGCTGGCCATCCGGTCAGCGGACTTTTGTCCTCCTTTCCCTGAGCCTACCAACTCTTTTCCATGGTGGCAGCAGGAAAATTCTTACAAATCTGGCAGTCTGCATTGAGGTGGTCAAACCCCAGACAATATACACAAGTGGTGTGTGGGTCAGCCTTAGCAAAGGCTTCCCCACAGAGGCCACAGTGCTGAAACCCAGTGGGTCCGGTTTTTCTTTTGGGTTTCTCAGACATAGTGCCAGCCTAACCAAAACTTCCCAGTTAATGGCAATCCACCAAGCAAGACTCTCTTATCAGTTCCCAACCGTGTCACGGGTCGTGGAAAAAAATGTAATAAAATCCTTTTTTTTAGAAGCGATAAGAACCAGGAACCGCACTCTAAAGGACTAGAAAGTAATTTTAAACCCAATCTGATCGGTTCAAACCGAACCGAAAAGACGTTTACAAGTTCCACACAGAAGAAAATAAACAAAAGCCTATCTATTACTTACAATACCACAGACAGAGTTTGAACCGACGATTGAGGTTCAATTTCGGTAAAATAAACCGAGAATTACACTTTTAAACCGACAAACGAACCGAGCAGCAGGAGGAATCTCCGGAGCGAGTGTTCAGTGAGGCGGAGTAAAGAATCTGACAGTTTAAATTTGAGCTTCAACAGACAGAGTGTTCAACCGAGCTCGCGCTCAAGATTCCATGCCCTGCATGGAAAGTTAACTCTTTCACCTCCGGAGCAGTTCTAGCCTGGGGTTATACTGCATATGTCATAATATAGCAAGACTTCATGTTGTTTGAAAAAGGGTTCCAAGAGGATTCTACACACCAGACAGAGAAACGCTTTCATTTAGCTGTGTAGGTTTTTCTAGTGGCCGGCTTATGCGTAGCCAAAAGAATATCTGAAAGTCTACGAGAAACACTGAACCTATTCACCTCTATATCTTTTGGAGCCAAGCGTGAAGGCGAAGTGACCTCAGGTTGGGATAGACCATGGGACCCTGGGTCAGAAGGTTCCTCTGAAGGGAAGAGTCTTCTGGGGGTTCGATAGACTGTTGAGTAGGAACCATATCTGCCAAGGCCAGAAGGGGGCAATAAGAATCATTCTGCCACCCCGAGATCCAATTTGAGTAGTACTCTGAATTAGAGGAAGAGGAGGAAAAGCGTGAAGAAAGTGTTTTGTCCACCGCAGCCTGAACGCATCCTGACAAAAAAATGCCAGGTCCTGGATTTCTGGAGCAGAAGAGATACAGTTTTGTGTTGAGTGGGGATGCAAAAAGGTCCAGGTCTGGAGTTCCCCACTATTTGAAGAGTGAGTGAACGATGGTTAAGTTGAGAGACCACTCATGAGGATCTGGCTCCGTTCTGCTGAGACGGCCTGTCAGCTCGTTTTGTACTCCTGGCAGGTAAACCGCCCTAATTAGAGCCTTGTGATCCAGACACCATTCCCACACACTCACTGTTTCCCTGCATAATGGGTAAGAGTGTGCAACGTCCTGTTTGTTGATGTAGTACATCACTGCCTTGCTGTCCGTTTGAAGGAGAAAGTTCTTATGACATTATGTCCTTCAAGGCCCGGACTGCACGGAGGATGGCTCTCATTTCCAGTACGTTTATGTGAAGTTGTGACTCGTCCTGAGTCCACATGCCCTGGGTGTGGAGATCCTGGCAGTGGGCTCCCCAACCCATCAGGGACGCGTCCAAGGTAATGGAGATCTGATGATCCGGGGGCAAAGCGTTATCCTTCCAGAAGACTGTCCTCCTGAGATTATTATTCTAGCCTGTACACAGAGCAAACAAATCTTCCCGAGGAAAGGATTAAGGGCTTCCTTTCCACCCTTCATCTACCCACCCTAACCCAAGAACAAGGAGCTGGGTTACTGGCCCCAATCTCGTTCAGGGAGATATCAATCATTATAGGAAATTTGAAAACAGGTAAGTGTCCAGGGACAGATGGGCTCCCGGGGGAGTTCTATAAGACCTTTACTGAGCCGTTGTTGCCTCTACTGTCTAGGGTGTTCTCTTTTGTTACCTCTGAGAAGGGAGAGATCCCCCCATCCTGGAATGAGGCTATAATCTCAGTCATACCCAAAGAGGGTAAGGACCCGTCCCTATGCTCCTCGTACCGTACCATTTCAGTTTTAAATACAGATTACAAAATACTGGCTACAGTTTTATCCAAACGTTTAGTTGAGTTTGCCCCCCTTTTAATAAACCCAGATCAAAGTGGATTTATCCCCGGGCGCCAAGCTCAGGACAATGTGAGACGCACGGCGTATATTATAGAACAAATTACTGAAATGCGAACCCCTGCAATTCTGCTCGGGCTCGATGCAGAAAAAGCCTTCGACAAAGTAACATGGAGATATCTAAAATAAGTTCTCCTGGAGTTTAAGTTCCCTGCACCCTTCGTGGAGGCTATTTTTAGATTTTATAGAAGCCCAACAGCCTATATACAAGCCAACGGCCATATCTCAGAGAAATTTTTACTGCAACACGGAACTACGCAGGGCTGTCCCCTCTCCCCTCTCCTGTTCGCATTCTATGTTGAGCCCCTGGCCCAGGCCTTGAGACAGGCCCAGGACCTGCAGGGTGTTACGATAGGAGGGGTCGAGCAAAAGCTGGCCCTCTTTGCCGATGACATCCTGGTGTATATAACTGACCCAGAGAAGTCTATTCAGGCACTTTTCACCCTTGTGGACCGATTCTCCAGTCTGTCGGGGTTTACCCTTAACGTAAGTAAATCAGAAGCTTTGATTTTTAATTTCCTACCTACACCACAGATCAAAAAAAGGTTTCCAATCAAGTGGGGAAAGGAAAATATTAGCTACTTGGGGATCCAAATACCGATGAACCTTAATAGATTACATATTCAAAATTACGAGCCATTAGTGCAGAAAATAAAGCAAGACTTGGGTAGATGGTCCCTTCTACCAACAACATTTTATGTAAGGAATCTAACCTTAAAAATCAATATTCTCCCAAGGTTTCTGTACTTATTTCAATGTGTCCCTTGCTCCCTTACATCCAAAGAACTTTTATCATGGCAAAAACTAGTAAACAAATACCTATGGAACTACAAAAGGCCTAGGGTGAGCTATGCCAGGCTTGTGCTTCCCAAAGATAGGGGAGGCATTGCTCTCCCTTTATTGAGGGAGTACTGGTCAGCTTCGCAGATGAGGCTAGTACTGTTATGGGGAAGCAGAACCTATCAATCGAGGTGGAAGCAGATAGATTTGGCAAGAGAGGTTCAGACCACCCTGCAGGCGAGTCTTTTTTCACCAAAGCACCTTAAAGAAACACTTAAAACAGCCTCACTTGTAACACAATCCATCCTTAGAGGATGGCAGATGGGAATAAAGGCGGACTTTCATCAGAAATTTGATTGGAGATATAGGTGGTTCATCTCACAACCTGTATTTAACAACGGGTGGTTTAAAACTCAAATAAACAAGGGGTTGGAGGCCCCCTGGCAAGTAATGAGAGGGATGAGATACTGAGCTTTGAGGCGAAACAAAATTTGACTGGACAGAAAGGGACAGATTATTTTTCTATCAACTTAAAGATTATATTTCCAAACACTTGAGGATACAATAAAGGAATACCTGGATGCTTAGGGTTGACCCCCCATTTGAACAAATATGGTCTTCGAGAAGCGGGGAGAAAGCATTAGCAATTTTATATAGGTACAGAATAGATAGAGTGGGGAACGTTGCTATATCTGTGCAGGCTAAATGGGAGAGGGAGCTCAATCACCCTATAACTCCCACAGAGTGGCAAAGGATTTGGAGGGACACATGGGCAACTACCTCTTCACCAACGTGGAGAGAGTTTGTTTGGAAGGTGCGGGCGAGATTCTTTTGGGTCCCCTCCGTGACTTTTCTGGGGCGACAGAAGAGTGCTTCTCCATGTTGGAGGGATTGTGGCGAGGAGAATGCCTCGAAAACGCATGTCTTCCTCGAGTGCCCAGGTATAAGTAGTTTCTGGGCCCGGGTCACGGAAACTATCAAGGGGGTTTTGGAGATTCAGGAAGTGTTAGAACCCTATCACTTAATTCTGGGGAGCCCACCACCTGGTATACAGGATAGGGCCCAGAGGTATCTCTGGCGAATACCGTTATGTTCAGCATACAAATCCATAACAAAAAGGTGGCGTCAACCAACTCCCCCCAATCTAAAAGAATGGATAGCAATAATAGCACAGATCCAACAAAACGAGCAGATCTCACTGGGTCTCCAAAATCGAATAGAAACCTTTGTGTCGAATTGGACAAGATGGGATCTCTACCAAGATAATATAGTATAGCCTCTGGTCTAATAGAAAGGTGCCACATTTTGAGAACCACAGGGAATAGTAAGATGTAATGTAAACTTCTCTTCTGTTTGCTCTTACCCCAATGTATGATGTCTAGGATTGATTGTAGGTTCTTTTAAAATGGAGAGGGAAAGGGGAGAGGGGGGAAAGGAAAGATTTAGCTAATTCAATTCTAAAGTAATACAGGGAAAAGTATGCCTGTTGCCTGCCAAATACTTGCCACAGTTAATCCTTTTTATATTATTGAAAGATTATCATAATTATGTGCTTTGTATTTATGAATATCTGGCATAGTAATGATACACAAAGTATGAAGTGTATGTACTTAAACGATTCTAGACCAATGAAAATGTGTACCATGAAGCAGAATGATAATGCATAATAAAAAGAAGTATAAAAAAAAAAAAAGAAGACTGTCCTCCTGCGACCACCAGGCGAGCGACCTCTTCAGAAGTTCCATCACCTTGATGGAAAAGGACTGAGGGTGAGTGGTTGGGGACCACTGAGTACTGAGCATCCACTGAGAGGTTCTCATCTGAAGACGAGCCAAAGGTACAGTGAACACCGAGGATGCCATGAGGCCCAGCATCTGTTACATCAAACAGAGCTGTGTTCTCTGATGTATCGGGCCATCTGTAAGATATCACTCCTTCTGTCCTCTGGAAGAAAAGCCTTCGCACAGGAGGTGTCCAGAAAAGTTCCTGTGAAGAGGAGCTTCTGGGAGGGCTGCAGCTGCGACTTGTTGATATTCAGCATGACTCCCATGGATGTGGCGAAGTCTGAGGCTGTGGCTACGGCCTCCAGAGTCTCTTGCCTGGAGGGTCTTGCTAGGAGCCAGTCGTCCAGATATGGAAACACTCGTATTCCGATTTTCCTGAGGTACGCTGCCAGAATTGCACAACACTTTGTAAAAACGCGAGGCGCCAAGGATAGCACAAAGGGCAGGACTCTGAACTGATAGTGTTGACCCAATACCACGAACCTTCGGTATTTGTGGTGCTTTGGGTGTATGAGAATGTGTTGCTAGGCATCCTGCATGTCCAAGGAGGCTAGCCAATCGTGTCGATGAATCAACGGTAGCAGGGTACCTAGTGTTATCATCTTGAACTTCTCCTTGTGAAGGAACTTGATTAACTTTCTGAGATCCAGAACGGGGCGCATGACGCCGGTTTTCTTCAGGACCAGAAAGTAATGGGAGTAGAAACATGTGTTTCATTGTTCCAGCAGAACTATTTCTACTGCCCTGTTGTTCAGAAGGCCTTGTACCTCGGAAGAGCGAAGGTCTGACTGTACTGCCGACAGCCTGAGCTGTCGTTTGGGAGGATGATCCGGAGGGGTTTCTGAAAGACAGAGTACGCCTCATGGATTATCCAGAGGACCCATTTGTCTGATGTTATAGATTTCCACTGGTTGTAGAACTGAGTCAGTCAGACGTCCTCCCACTGCTCAGGAGGAGTAGACCCCTTGGACAGCCGAGGTTGGACCTGGGCCAGAAACTCAGAAGGTGGCACTGGTCGCTTTGGGCCCTTGTGCCCTCTGCTGTGCTTTCTTTTGTGGCTGAGGGCTGTGGTTTTTGTTAAAACCTCCTCTGCCCCAAAAGGACTGATGGTTGTGAAACTGACGCTTGTTCGCACCTCCTCGGGAGGGGGCCGGTGCAGGTCTAGCCGTCTTAATGACAGACCTAGTCTTTTGCATGGTCTCCAGAGCTTGCTCCACCTGAGGCTCGAACAGATACATACTGTCGAAAGGTAAGGCCATGACCTGCTGCTGGGCGTCATTTGTGAAGCCCGAAGTACGCAGCCAAGAGTGGTGGTGGATGCAGATGACAGCCATCGTCCGGGAGGCGGTATTGAAGGCATCCATTGCAGCTTTAACCTGTTGGTTATTTAACTCGATACCCCTAGTTATGGTTTGAAGTAGCTCTGAGTTAACTTACAATTCGGGCAGAGCTTCTACCATTTCTTTGAGCGAATGCCAAAGGACATACTCATATCGAGAAAAATAACCCTGGTAGCCGACAATGCACATACCCAGGGCTGAGGCAGCAAAGACTTTCTTACCTAAGGTGTCTATCTTGCGAGATTCTTTGTTTACAGGCTGGGCTGTAGATCCCTGAGGAAGGACAGCCCGATTCTCTGCCAGGACTACAATGGCATCAGCAAAGGCTTGTGTGGCCAAAATGGGGCGATCCTTGGGAGGGGCATACTTTCTATGGACTTGGCCAAGCAAGGAATGAGAGCTGGATTCTTCCACACCATCTGTGAAAGGGTCTCAAAAGAGGGCTGTACCGGAGGGGTTAAATCCATAGGGATCTCCAGGACATGCAGATACTGGAGTCGCAAGGACCTCCCAGGATTGATTTCTGTAGTCTAGAGAGAGAAAGAGCAGAATTTAAATTTCTGAGGAGAGACTTAAAGGAAAGGTCTTCAACCACAGGCTCTGCAGAAGGATTGATCTCTGCTCCCAGGGCAGTGTCATCAACATCATCACCCAGGCAAAGATCTGGATCAGGCTCAAAATCATCTCCTGACAGTCCAGGGGGACCGCATGGACAGGAAAGGATTGAAAATCAGGAGGAAGAACAGAAGAAGAAAGAATCGAGTCGAGAACCCCTGAAGACTGAGCGGCGCCGCATCAATTCTCGGTGCCGAGAACAAGGAGGGAGGCGCCATCAGAAATGGTGCCACACACGGTGCCAACAGAGCCTGAGGTGATGCACACAGCACAGACAGAGCCTGCAGCACTGCATACAGTGCCGACAGAGCCCGCAGCACCACAGATGGCACTGACAAGAGTACGCAGCACCGCGGACGGTGCCAACAGAGCTCACGGCACCATAGACGGCGCCGAATGAGTCACAAGGGTCTGAAAACTGCGATTTGATGTAAAACAGGGAAAATGGCAGGAGACAGAGGCATCGGTGTGGACCCCTGCGCCACAGCCACGTGAGGGGGAATAAACACCCGAGCGCAGATTCGATGGCACTAAAGAAGGCGCCGCATGACCAGGAAGGCCCAACCCCCCCTACTCGTCCCTCCGAAACTGAATAGCCTGAAGGCCCCGGTGTCAGACTGACCGGCTCAGGCAACTGGACCAACCTCTGAGCCCACTGCTCCATAAGAGCAGCCCACTGGTGAAACTGTTCATCAGAAGCTCCCTCAATAGGCGGGGAGGGGCTCCGGTGTCCAGGAGGTTGGCCACTAGAGACAGAAACCAGCGACTCCAACAGAGGTGGAGACTGGCACTTGGCCCTAATGACCGATCGTCTACGCGCAGACATACCAGACGGCAACCTCGAGTGATGCTGTTTCTTCTTCGACCTATGTGTCGAAGAAGAACTCTAGGCCGAACGGTGCAGAGAATGGGACCATTTCCTTTTATGCTTTCGGGGGGACTGCCCATCTCTCTGAGCACTGAACTGTCTGTTGTCAGATCCCCCCTTCGGGGAGGGCAGTGGACCAAACCCGGCCCGGCTGACTGAACAGCTTTCATATGAAGTCTCCCTACCATCACCTGACCAGCTCATGGTCAACTCCGTCAATGGAGGGCTGAAGACTTCTGTTGTACAATTGTAGAACTAATAAATATAATCGGTACTGATTCGAAATAAAACCAAACTATTGCTGCTAGTGAAGTTTAACTCCCGGTGGGCTAGCGACGTTGTCACTGAAGCACACTCGACAGTGGGGAAAAAAGAAACTGGCGGTTGGAGGGTCAACGCCGAAATAGTCATTACCGCACGAGCCAGGGCTCATGGTGCTGCTTCCTTGTGGCTCCATCTCAGGCACCGGCCCTCCTGACAAAGTTTGCTCCCGCTGGGTCTTAGCGCCTCCGGCAATTTCCCATTAGTGTGAATGAATGGTGGAGACTTAATGTCCAGGAAGATCGGGTACTTACCTAGGGCACTTTTTTTTTTTTTTTAAAAGAAATCTGAGACCTGTTGACAATACCCCCCCCCCCCCAAAAGTATGTGGCGGACATGGCCCCCAATCCAAGCACAGGCAGTGGAAATGGGAAGTGCAGGTTAGCCAATTTGAAAGCTGCAGCTTAACAGGCATAATCTGAATTTAGAGGTGCTCTCTGTCACTAGGTAACCCTAACCTGCTATGCAGAATTGTAGCCCCAGAAAAGTAGAAGCTGATTTTTCTTCAAAGAAGCTTTTCAGTCATTTCCCCTTCGATGGCACAGCACAGACTGGAGAGTTGCTGCTGACTGGAAACCTCATGTGCCCAACATTCTATTCTGTTAACAGCCTTGGGCTCTGCCATTTCCCCTAGTACAGGTTCACAACATACAGCTTTAATGACTACCCATTGACAACGTGGAGCGCAACAGAAAGGTTGTGATTTTTAAGTCATAAGTTAGACTAAGATCAACTGCAATGTTCCAACATTCCCTTTTTTTTTACTTCCTAGGTGCAGACGGAATAAAACTTGGGAATAAAAATATATCAATGGAAAAAAAAAAAAAAAAAAGTCTTCTGTTTTTGTTCCCCCAATCCTGCACTCATTGTTATAATTCAGAAGTGTGCCAGACAACAGGGCTGAGATTTTTCTTTTTCCTGGAGTCAGCTCAATTTTAGTCAGTTCATGACATCAAACAATGAGTGACATCTAATCCGAATGCTTGTCTCGTGAAGTGACAGCAATCACTGCACGAAACAGCATCAGGATCCATTCCCTGGTTAAAGAGCAAGCTGCAATTATCAGACAGCTCACCAAACTATTTTGCTAGAAACAGAAAACTAAGGAAAGAAAATAAAATCCAGTTGTAAACAGCACTACAGATTTCAGCTGCTGTTCGGTTAGGTACTGTACTGTATAAGTGGCCGCTGAGATCACCTGATACAATAAGGATGTTTTTTCCTAAAATAAATATGGCTGATCTGTACAAAGTTATCTATGCATAGCAAGAGGGGGTGGTGCTTATTTATTTGTTTTTACACTAGATAGATGTAGAGGTTGCCCCTACTTTGTTTTCATAAATTCTGAGTTGGCAAACATTTTAGCCTGCTGCCTGTATGTAAAAATCCTGGCACCAAGGGTTACCGCTCAGTAAATTCTGTCCTCTCTACAATGTTTTTACAGACTGTAATGTTAATCACAAATGAAGTATACGATTACTTTATACAGTCTGAGCTACTATGAGATCGTTTTTATCCGCTGGATTTTTTTTATGAAACATTACATGATTACTTTTTTTTTTATATATACTTTATTGTTCCAAAGGAGTGACAATTATAAGACAATCAGTCAAAGATTACATATCATCACATCTACATCTACCACCAATCCCATGTAAGATTTTTGAATTACTGTATGTAACATTAAAGATAACATCTATTTCAACTCTTAAAGTTCAACATTCTAACAAACTAATATAAAAGCTTAAAACACTACATGATTTCAATCAAGCTTCATTGGACATCTCTTTGAGAGGTTAGCCATGTCTAAATAGCATGCACAGTGTACAGGATGTAATCAATGTCCTGTCAGTTCACAGCCTTATATTGATAAATGGCAAACCCTGCAATTACTGCAAGCAATAAATAAAATCGACACAAAAAAATAAGCCAGGCGGCATGCTCAAACAAATGGTGATTTCATTAGGCTAGTTCAAAACTCCCTTCTGTACCTCGCTGCATCCTAATACCTCTCTCTTCTCTTTCACAACTACTTCATCCATAAATCTACATACTAAGCCACCTTGAGATAAAATATTTGGTAAGACAGAGGGTATGACACATGCAACTTCTTAATATAACCACCCAAAAGATGTTTCTTGAATATTCAACTGTACCTGGAGTCTGAAGACACATCTGGACAGCTTACGGGATCGCAAATACAACTGCCTAAATGGTGAACATTCTCTATCAGTTCTACTATGTAGATGAATTTTATACATTCCAGTTAAGAATGTGATATTTGTTATGAATGTCGTTATAACAGTGGCCATTACGATAAAACACAAACACCCCTTGCCATTCACAGATATCTTTTGTAAAGATCAGCTATAATTATTTTCTGAAAAAGACGTCCGTATTGTAACAGCTAATTGCAATGGCCACTTCTGCAGTACTGGATGACAGCGAAAATCTCTAGTGCTGTTTACAACTAGATTTTACTTGCTTTCCTTAATTTTTTATTTCTATCAGAATGGTCTGGTTCACTGTGTCTAATAATTACGGCTTATCCCTAACTAACCAGGAAATGGATCCTGATGCTGTCTTGTGCAGTGGTTGCTATCACTTCATAAGACGAGCATTCACATTAGATGTCACTCCTTGTTTGATGTCATGAACTGACTCAAATGGAGCAGATTCCAGGAAAAAGAAAAATATCGGCCCTGTATCGGGCATACTTTTGAATTATAACGAGTATGGGATTTAAACTTTTTTTTTTTTTTTTTTTTTTAAATATAATCGGTGATAATTTATTCCACTGGCACCTAGGATGTAAAACAAAAAAAGGGGGAAAAAAGTTATAACATTTGCAAATGTTCTTTAAGCACATATCATGACATCCCAAATACATATGGTGTGAAAATGGTACCAAAGGTTGTTTTGTTTTTTAAAGTTTTAAGTTATACTGCTATTTTTCACAGCATACGAGATCCCAGATCTAAAACAAAATCAAGTCAGCAGTATTCATAAGAAACTCTCACTTCTTTGTGTATGTGCCTCAGGACCTCCTTGTGAATGAGCTTGCTCAACGGAGTCTTTCCTGCAATAAACAAACTTGAACCTTACAGGCCATGTGACAATTAGGTAATTCTGTGATCTGCTCAAAGGATCCCAAAAGCTCAGATGAAAAAAAAAAAAAAAATCTAGATGTCACGCTTTGACCCTGACTTACACCTAAATCCAGTACCCTAACCTTAAATTGAGATCGACTGTGTGCCAACTAGATGTGATCAGTGTTACCACCAGGCAAATTACACACCTGCGTCTCTCCCTGAGCTCAGTTGTTGCAGAAACAGTGCCAGTTGTAGATGTGGTAGTCGTGGTTGTGGTAGCAGATGCAGCATTTACAACAGCAGGTGTGACAGGGACGGCCACTGCTGTAGGAACAGTGTCTTTCTCCTTTTCAGTACTGTCCTCAGCCCAGAACCGATTTGAAGTACTGCTCTGTACTCTGTAACACAATTGGAGCGGTGACACACCAAAAAAAAAACAAGGAAAAAGAAAACAAAACACAGCTAAACAAACATTGAAAGCACCTTACCAAACGCATTTAAAAACATTAACAGGACTTGGATGGATTTTTTTTACAATATTGATTGTGTAGTTACTTAATATGCAGGTCTTAACTAAAGGATTCAATACAGACCCTGCAAATAAACCAGGACATTTGTTACAGCTGAAATATTGGAATCTAAAATAGATTTTTTTAATCCTGAATTTCCACATTTTATTTAGTTTCAACTCCTGTTTTAAAAGTACAATTCTTCTATCTGACATATAACTTGGATAAATCATATTAGGATTTCCAATCAAGCTTAGAAAGTTTTTTTCTCTTTCCGGAAAACAATTATCTAATATACAACATACATCCCTTGACAATATAAATGAAAAAAATCCAGAGCCCTTGATCTACCACATAAAGTGCATGCACATACATAAGCACAACAAATCCCAGTGACAAAAGTTGGAGTCAGTACCTGCTCTGTAGGCCTGTTGGAGTGGATGCAGATGAAGTCTTGACAATAGTGCTTGAACTAGAAGGCAAACCTTTCTGAAGACTAGTTGGTGAGGTAACTGTAGGCGCAGAAATGGATGTAGTACTTGGAATACTAGAACTAATCAAGTCATCTTGTCTTCTACCAAAAGAGCCACTGAGAAGGGAAAGGATACAAATGAGGAGAGGTTCCTCTACAATACAACCAGCATACTCAAATGCACAGAGAATGTTTAAATGATGCCACCAATATATAATGCAAAAAATAATAACCGCTACAGAAATTACAATTCTGTCAGTGTCATGCTAGCCTATCCTGATTTCTTCATTTAAAGCAGCAGTGCAACAATCTGGTGAAAATTTTGACCTATACTTTTTATGCAATTTTAGATTGCCACTTACCTCCTGACTTGAACGATACCCTTCTTTCCACAATTTGAGTCTGCTTTTGTACTTTTTTCATGTCTGAAATAATAAAAGGAACACCCCTTTTACTATGGCTCGGACCAGGTCTTCTTCAGTATTTGCAGCTGTTTTTGAACAACTATTGTCCTGTAAGGTCAGAGAGCACTGGCTGTTGCATAATAATTTTAGTCACAACAGAAGTGATATACAGTATAAACAACTGATGGACAAAAACAGCTTAATATACTGATGAAGACCTGGTTTGCTCCATATTAAAAGGAGCGCTCTTTTTATTATTTCAGACATGAAAAAAAGTACTAAAGCAGACTCAGATTGTGGATAGAAGGGTATTATACAAGTCAGGAGGTAAGTGGCAATCTAAAATAGCATAAAAAAAGCATAGGTTAAAATGTTCACCAGATTGTTGCACTGCTGCTTTAATTTTTTCAGTTGAATATTCCTTTGCACCGCAACCTTATGTTTTTTTCAGATCTGCAGATTTTACTTACCATTTGGCTTTTAGTTATACAGTATATACATTAGCCTGAAAAAAAACATGATCCCATCACCACGTCTGTCTAGTATTTTCACTTGCATATTTACAAACCTCAATCAAGAAAATGGCAAAAAATCTTGTAAATTAATACAATTCAAATGACTATTCTCATAATTAGTATAATTTAACATACTCAATATTTTCTTTGTTTACCTTTATACAGGTTTTAAGTTTGTCTGAATGGACTGATCATTTTATGACACAGCAGCAGAGTAAACCATAAACAGATGATTTACATCACAAAATGCATCTACAGCTACTGAGTAACCTATGTAAGCAATTATACTCGACACGGTGGGCGGTACTGGGCAATACCAGATCACCCAGGGGCATAATGAGGCCCGACGCCGCAAATGGAGGGCTATAGCCCCTGGAAGGTCCAGTATTGCCCAATACCACCCACGAGGGTATTATTACGCTTAAAAAAGGGCCCATAGGTGGCATTTTTGAAAAAAATATTCAAATATATATATATAGAGAGAGAGAGAGAGAGAGAGAGAGAGAGAAAAAATACAGGTTACTCACCTGTAACAGGAGTTTTAGGAATGGTATATGTTGTTCATCCACACTGTCTGGCAGGTTTCTTGCCACTTTAAATCTTGCCGGAAGGTCTTCAAGCTGGCTTCTCCCACCCACCCGGGTGGTAAAACTCTGGCTCAGCCCCATGATGCCAGATCTAGCCTGCTGGAAACCAGGGTTGTCGTCGAAGCGGGGGAGGTCGGGTGGGTCGTGTGGATGAACAACATACACCATTCCTAGAACTCCTGTTATAGGTGAGTAACCTGTATTTCTAGGGACATGGATATGTTGTTCATCCACACTGTCTGGCAGACTCCTGGCAGTTCTCCGGGAGGAGGGAGACAAGGCGCACACCCCCTACTTGGGAAATGAAGACTGGAGAACCGAGGCCCCAAAACCAGCATCCCGGTGTGACTCAAGGTCTATGTGGTAGTGGGTGATGAAGGTGTGTGCCGACCGGTAGCAGCCCTGCAGATTTCCTCTGGATAGGGCATCCCTAGAAGCAGCTATCGATGCAGCGTATGGCGGTAGAATGAGCTCTTATCCTCTGGGAGGCTCCATGCCCGCCAACCTATAGCAGAGATCTATGCAGGAGGTGACCCACCTGCCTATCGTCCCACTTGGCTGCAGGTCTGCCAGGTGTGGCTTCAGCGTAGGTGACAAACAGCTGGCGAACCTCTACCCGAACTTGACTGTCCACTCCTTGTATTAAGTGGGCTCTTCTAGGGGTCCAAGTATGGAGCCTATATTGCCTCGAGGTGTGATTGGGTAGAACACCGCAGAGTCAACACTGGTTATGGTGAAACTCTGACACCACCTTCGGAAGGAATTTCGGGTTGGGGCGCAGGACAACCTTGTCCCTGTGGAAGACCAGATAAGGAGACTCTATGGAAAGCACCTGGAGCTCTCCCATCCTTCTGGCTGACGTGATAGCCACCTGGGGGGCTCGCTTACTCTTTTTACAGACAGCCCACATATGCTGTTGAAATCGAGTGTGACTTCCCGCATGCCATGCACTCGTGCTTGTATCTACAATGCTCGGTTTTGCATGATCCCTGGTCATAGCTGAAACAACACCCTTTTCCGCCCCCCCTTTACCCCCATTACCTCCTTGATATCCTTTCTTCGGTGACAGGGGGTGCCTCACCAGAAAACCGCTATCTGTGTGTTGAACCCCTCCCCCCAAATTGATCGTCCACAGCAGCGGGAGGTCCAAGACTACCCAGGACCATGCCGTGTCCATCTGCTTTCTTCTCCTATACTCCTCATATTCTAACCACCCCCCACCTGGCTTACTAGCGTGCATGGTCATTATTCTATTAAAGTAGACCCACAACCTGTCCGCTTTCCCTGGGCGAGGATCCCTGCATAAATTGTGAACCCTGCAGCCCAGTTCTCCCACGTCCGCCGCACAGTTGCTTTTTGCTTCTGCTTGACCCAGTCATCCCCTCCTTGTCCTTGAACCCGCCTCCTGAGACAACAGACGGGAGCTAATTGGCAAAGGAACTGGAGGTTCCAGGGATAGCTGGTGCAAAAGAGGGAACCAAATCTGTCTGGGCCAGAAGGGTGCGATCAGAATAAGTGTCGCTTGCTCCCTGCGAAGTTTTAACAGACCTCTCTGGATCAACGGGAAAGGAGGGAAGGCACAGAGGAATCTGCCCGCCCAGGAGAGGGATAACACGTCTTGCCAGAAAACACCATGCCCTGGATCTAGCAAGCAAAAATTGGGCAGTTTTGCGTTGGATGGGGACGCGAAAAGGTCCAACTCTGGAGTGTCCCATCTGTGAAACAGATCCTCTGCCACCTCCTGCATAAGTTCCCACTCATGGACTCTGGCCTGAGAGCGGCTCAGACTGTCTGCGATGGTGTTGTCCACTCCCAGGACATGTATTGCAATTAGGTTTGCGCCGTGTTGTGATACCCACTCCCACACTCTCATGGCCTCCCTGCAAAGCGGGTAAGAGTGAGTGCCTCCTTGTTTGTTGAGGTAATACATCACCGCGGTATTGTCTGTTTGTAACAGAAGTGTACCCAGTGGAATCTCTGACTGGAAGACTTGCAGAGCGTAAACGACTGCCCTCATTTCCAAAATGCTGATGTGGAGATGAGACCCCTGGGCTGTCCACAGGCCCCGAGACCGAACACCGTGCAGGTGTGCTCCCCACCCGAGCCCTGAGGTGTCTGTGGAGAGGGTCACAGTCTGAGAAGGCGCTGTGAAGGGAACCCCCGCAGAGAGGTTCCCTGGATTTAGCCACCATTGCCAATCCCGAATTACGGCTTTCGTGATCTGGATTGGATGCTGCAGATGGTCTTGCCTTTGGTCCCATTGCACCTGTAGCATCCACTGGGTTACCCACAAGTGGAGACGTGCTAGCGGGACTGTCGCAATGGCCGCAGCCATGTGTCCGAGCAGGCGAAGGACCAGTCTGGCTGGGATGGTCTCGTTCACTGACAAGTCCCTGATAAGGGATCTGATATGTTCCGCTCTGTCCGAGGGAAGAAAAGCTTTCCCTCTGACGGTGTCCAGAACTGCTCCTATAAACTGCAGTTTCTGGGATGGAACCACGAGTGACTTCTCATAGTTGATAATACCCAGTGATTGAAAAAGGAACTGGGTGCAGTGAATAGCCGTCATCAGTGCCTCCCTGGAGGGCGCCATGAGAAGCCAGTCGTCCAGGTATGGGAACTGTAGTGGCCTTGTCTCCTCAGAGATGCTGCTACGATCACCATGCAATTCGTGAATACGCGAGGTGCCGATGACAGCCCAAAGGGAAGAGCTCGGAACTGATAATGGCAGCTCTGAAACTCGAAGCGCAAGAACCTCCGGTGCGCTTGAGCAATCGGAATATGCAGGTAGGCGTCCTGCATGTCCAAAGACGCCAGGAAGGTGTCCTGCTTCAGCATGGGAATTAGGCCCGGAAGGGTCACCATGCGGAAGCGTTTGTAAACGATCGAAAGGTTGAGGTCGCTGAGGTCCAGTATTGGACGGAGGTCCCCTGTTTTCTTTGGAACCAGGAAGAAGTGAGAACAGTACCCTAGTCCTCTCTGGTTCTCTGGGACGTGATCTAAGGCTTCCTTTTCCAGAAGCGCGAGCACTTCCTGCTGTATGAGCAGGGCATACTGACCCGAATATCGGGAGAGCAGGGCAGGTCTTGTAGGTGGACTGCCTACAAATTCTATATAATGGCCTTTTTTGACCAGCTGCAGAACCCACCTGTCGGTGGTGATCGATTGCCACCCTGGCAAGTGGCATGCGATGCGACCACCGACTTTCTTTTCCCATTGATCCTGAGGAGGGGCGGGGGCCGGGAAGGAGTCATGCTGTGGCAGCGTTTGATACAGCAGGCTGGGCCGACTTTGCAAATCGCTGGCCTCTGCCTGGGAATGACTTGGCCTGGGCCTTGCGGGTGAAAGTGCCCCTCTGCTGTTTGCCGGAACGTTGCTGTTGCCTTTGTAGCTGGCCACGGAAACGGCTCTGGTTCCTATGAAAGGAACTAGGCTGAGACCTGTACATAGCTTGTACGGATCGAACTGCCTTCCCTGCGTTCTGAAGTTTGGTGATTACTCTCTCAGAGGCTTCACCAAATAGGACCTCGCTGTTATAAGGGACGTCTAAGATGTTCTTCTGGACGTCCGGGGTAAAACCGGAGACACGGAGCCAAGAGCGTCTCCGGAGACACACCTGAGGCTGCAGCTCTAGCTGAAGAGTCCGCAGAATCGTATGTGGCTCTGAGCACTTGGGTCCCCACATCCGAACCCATGAGGAGGAGGTTCAAGAGCTCCTCCTTGTGGTCGCCATCTGGCATCTTCTCGACCAGGTCCTGTCCCTGCTCCCACAGTGCGTTCTGGAATTGAACCATGTGGGTGAGGTAATTCAGTGACCTGATGGCGCAAGTTGCAGCCGCGTACGTGCGCCTACCCAGGACATCCAATTGCTTGGATTCCGGGTCCAGTGGCTGTGTGCTCAAATGCTGAGGTCTCTGAGACTGGTCATGCAAAGCAGTGATGACCAGGGAGTCAGCCAGAGGATGGTTCGCCAGATACTGGTCCTCCCTAGGGGCCTTGTATAGGTAGTCAGCCTTCTTCGGCACTGCGGGAGTGGCGTGCGGACGTTTCCAGGCGGCCTTGGTGATGTCCGCAAAGGTATCCACCAAGGGCGGCACTACCTACCACAGATTTCAGGTCTTTCTGCCGAAGGTAGCGAGCAAGGCGTTGTCTCTCGGGGTTGAGCTCTTCAGCATCCCACCCCATGTTCTCCTGGATGTGCCTCATGATCTCCGCAAAAGAGGGATCATTCGGAGGAGACCTGGGTAGGTCATGTGGGTCCGGAGAGGGAATGCTGATCAGAGAAGGTGATCTGGAGCACTCTGAGGTGTCAGATCTGGAATGCTCCCCAGACGGAGTGTACTGGCGTCATCTGGGTCTCTTGGGGCTGAGTGACCCTGAGGGGAATCTAGAGGGAGGTCTTCTCCTTTCTGAAGACCTGCCCTGAGGAGGTGGTGTCTGCTCCTTGGGGGTTGATGATCGTCCTACAGGCCCCTTAGGTGGAGGAGGGGGCGTAGGTGGTGAAGGAGTAGGTGGAGGTGGAGTCGGAGTAGGAGGACGACGTGTGGTGACGACATCTTTTTTAATGGTGTCCCACCAGAAGGTAAAAAGTACTTTTACCTCTGCCAGATCTATACCCGATGACGGCCTGGCGCCAGGTCGGGTCCTCAGGGTCCTCTCTCGGGAAGGTTCCCTGGAGCCCGGCATTTCCGGTGTCACCCAGCTGGTCCTCGGGCTGTGTGGCGTCCTCCTCAGACGAATCCTTCTGATCAGCGTCCTCTGGCGATGGTGGTGCAGTCCTCTTCTCAGGAGTAGCCTCGGAGGCGAACACCTGGCCGACGACGGGTGTTTAGGTGTCGCCGGCTCCTGGGAGCACCGGTGGTGTTTGGCAGACGTCGGGTGGGCCGATGTCGGGTCCGACGTCCGTTTGAGGGACATCAGGTCGTTGGTCTTACGAGGAACTGTATCCGACCACGCAGAGGCTGGGAAACTGACCTGGCGTTGGTGTCCTGCCGGCAGGAAGAAGATTTATGGCGCTCCCCAGACTTCGACGAGGCCTTAGATGGAGTGGAAGAGGCAGATGGCCTGGAAGTCTTCAGGGGCTGTAGAGAAGAGGAGCCGCTGGAAGATCTGACCTGAACCGGGGGAGGTTGCGACCAAGCCCTGGAGGGAGAGCAGTCCGATTTCGAGCCGGAGCTTCGGGAGTCCGAGGCCCTCGCAGGAGACCTGGCTCTTTCCTTTTCCCGGTGCTTGTCACAGTGCTTGTGGGTTTTACCCGATGACTCCCCCCGGGAGGAAGGTACCTGACCTAATCCGATGACTGCCCTACCAGCAGCCAGTCGTCCAGATATGGAAAAATGGTGATACCCTGTCTTCTGAGGTAAGCCACCACTACTGCAAGGCACTTTGTGCACACCCTTGGAGCTGATGTTAGGCCAAAAGGCATGGCCTTGAACTGATAGTGGCCTGAAGGCAACTCGAACACGAGGTATTTTCTGTGGAAGCACCTTATAGGGATATGGAAGTAGGCATCCTTGAGGTCCAGTGATGCTAGCCAATCTCCTGGCCTTAAAGAGGGAAGGATTATTCCCCGAGTTACCATTTTGAATTTGGGTTTTGATATGTGTTTGTTCAAGTACCTTCGGTCCAGGATGGGTCGCCACTCCCCTGTCTTCTTTGGGGTAAGGAAGTACCTGGAGTACAAGCCTTTTCCCCTGTGTTGAGTAGGAACCTTCGCTACAGCTCTGAGAGCTAGGAGAGAGGAAATCTCTGCCTCTAGGGCAAGGGTTTCTGAGATTGATGCAGGGAGAAAAGACTTGCCCTCAGTTTCAAAAAAACCAAAAAGGAGGGCCCAGTCCCTGGCTTTCTACTTCCAGGACCCACTTGTCTGAGGTAACAGACTTCCAGGCCTGAAAGTAGTAAGCCAGCCTGCCTCCTACTGGGATTGGGGAGTCTAGCCGGGCTGACACCTCAGGGTGTCTGCTTGGCGGGAGCCTTAGACTGGGAGGAGGAGAAGGCAGCCCTGCTCATCCCCCTCCTACCCCTTCCTCAGAAAAAACCCTTTGTGGGTAAGAGGAGGAGGCCTGGGCTTGGTAAAAAGGCCTGTGAAAAGGCCTGCCCCTGGACTGCTGCTTTTGAGGAGTGGCTTGCCTTTCCTTGGCCTTTGCACTCCTGTAAGTTGTCCTGTATTCATCCATTTTCTTCATGTAAGCCTCTGTCTGCTCTTCAGAGTTACCAACTACAGGAAAATACATAGCCATGGACTGGGTGTCCTGTGATAGGCTAGTACATCTGACCCTAGCATGCCTCCTGACAGACACAGATGTAGCCATGACTCTGGATGCCACATCGGAGTCCACAGCAGCGTGAAATTGTACTTTGGATGCCTCAATTCCATCTACAGCCACCTCCTCCAGCTCTTTGGCTAGCTCGGGGGAGGCCTGTTGAGCCAGTTTCAGAACTATATCCCACCTGGACTTCTGGTGCCTGGCTGTATAGGCCATATAATTTACCTACCTGAGTCCCAAAGAGGATATCAAGTATAGTTTTTTGGCCATGGCATCAACTTTCCTGGAGTCCTTATCTGGGGGGTGTGAAGCCAAAGGAATGTTTGCCCTGTCACAGGCTGCAGCCTGCGCTACCCCAACATGGCTGCAATGTGAATAAAGGAACCCGCAGCTGAGCCTGATAACATATACCTCCTGTCCATTCTTTTATCTACAGGAGGTAAAGAGTTAGGAGTCTGTAGAATCTTTTGTGTCCGTTCCCCAAGGACTTATGAAGGGGTATAGACAACCTTTTGTGGACTCTGGAATGTCCATCACCTCCACAAAATCAGGCTGCTCTTCCTCCTCAGCAGCTTCAACCATAGGGAGCTGGTGGGTTTGGGATACCTTCTTGTAAAACAAGAAGTGTGAAGGGGACTCAGACAGCCTGGGAGGAGAGATATCAGAGGGCCTGTCTGGGGAGATGTCCAGTTCAATGGGCACATCCAGACCCCCCTGTCATCGTCGTCATCATAGGGATAATCTTTGTCTCCCTTCCACTCCTCATAGAAAGCATCCGGATCATAATCCGAAGGAGCCGGTTCCGACCGAACCGACCACCTATCCGGCGGTGCTGGTTCGGACGGAACCGGGCGAAGCGATTGGACAATACTAATTGCTTTGGCTATCTCATCCGTGGTTGGAGTATGCAGTATTGGATCCGAAACGGCAGACTTTAGTTTCTTTTTTGACGGAACCGACCCCTCAGAGTCGGCTCTCCTTTTGCCAGAGGAGGTATCGCCCAGGTCAGTAGGCACCTCCTCAGGTTCAGCCGCAACCGAACCGGGCTGGCCATCCAGATCCACGGACTTCTCAGCCTCCCTTTCCCACAACCTACTCAGTCTTTTTTCTAGAGTGGTTTTGGGAAAGTTTTTGCAAATTTGGCAGTCTGACTGGAGGTGGTCAAACCCCAGACCAACACAGATGAGGTGGGGGTTGGCCTTGGCACAGGCCTCCCCACACTCAGTACAGTGTTGAAACCCAGTGGGACCGGTTTTCTTTTTGGGTTTCTCAGACATGGCCAACCTACCAAAATTACCCTATAGAAGTTTTCAAGCCAGGTAATACCAACCGATCGTTAACAACCATGTCACGGGTTTGGAAAAGAACAAAGAAAAAGCCCAGTTCTTTTGAAACAGATCAGTACCGGAACATCACACTAATCCCAGAAAGATATTCTTTACAATTAAAGAATTCACAAGGTCGGTTCCTAACAGGACCGACTGAAAAGAAACCGAAGAGAAACAATTTCCACAGTTAAATAAAATTAAAACACAGTCACTGCCTATCTACAACATTACCTGTACCGTAGACAGAGGCTGGAAATCCGAAAAAAACAATAAAGAAATAGTTTTTAAAACCGAACGCTTTACTATACCGAACCGAGCAGAGGAAATCTCAGGAGCGGCTTCACTGTTAGGCGGAGAAAAGAATTTGACAGTTACACTGGGAAGTACCACAGACAGAGGTATGAAAACCAAGCTCAAGCTCAACATTCCATGCTTCTGCATGGAGTTAACTCTTTCCTCTCTGGGGCAGTTCAAGTGCTGGGGCTAACTGCATCGTATCTGAATACAGCAAGACTTCATGTTTGAAAATGATGGCTTTCAGGAAATACAAGGAAAACAGTGGGAGGAGGACAGGGTAGTGTATCTGGATAAACAGAGGGAGGCATGGAAAGCAGTCAGGAGCGCAAAGGCACAAATGGAGGAAAAAATCAGCACAGGCGATAAAGAAAGGAAACAAGACTTTCTAGAGGTACATTAATGAAAGAAGAAAAACCATGAGTGGGATAGTAAGGCTTAAAGGGGAAGAAGGAGACTGTGTGGAAGGGGACCTGGAAAAAACATCAATACTAAACAAATATTTTTGCTCTGTATTCACAGAATAAGAAAGTGAAGGACAACAGCTAGGCAACATGAACAAATATGGGAGGGAGATGGACATCAGTCCATTTACAGAACAGAGTCCTAAAGGAACTCACAAAACTGAAAGTGGAAGGCAATGGAACCAGATGGGATACATCCAAGAATATTAAGGGAACTATGGGAGGTGCTGGCAGTACTACAGGCAGCACTGTTCAACGAATCACTCGATACGGGAGTGGTTCCGGAGGACTGGAGGAGGGCAGATGTAGTCCCTCTTCACAAAAGTGGAAGTAGGGAGGAGGCTGGAAACTATAGACCAGTCAGCCTCATCTCAATAGTGAGGAAGATTATGGAATCTACTTAAAGGGTCATGGAACATCTTGAAGCCAGCGATGCACGGGATAAGAGATAGCATGGACTCACAGAGGGAAGGTCACGTCAAACAAATCTAACTGATTTCTTTGACTGGGGGACGAAGGTTGTGGATCGGGGGGAGAGGTGGATGTTGCGCCTACCTGGATTTCAGTAAGGCATTCAATACCATTTCACATAGAAGACTTGTGAACAAGCTGGGCAGCCTGCGAGTGGGTCACAAGGTGGTAAACTGGGTTAGGAACTGGATGAGTGATAGAAGACAGAGGGTCATAGTAAATGGCCATGAATCAGGAGCTTGCGATCGCGGCAACTTTCGTGGACCTAACGAAAGCTTTTCATCTAGTCAATCACCAACTTCTACTAAGTAAACTCTGCATTTTAGGTCTCTGCACGCTCTCCGTCTCCTGGTTTGCCAACTATCTGACCAATAGGTTACAATGTGAAAAATGGTCAGGGTCTATGTTTTCCCCATCACCCATCACGGATGGGGTTACCCAAGGATCTATACTGGGCCCTCTACTCTTCTCGGCTTCTATCAACAAGCTACCATCAAACTATATAGAGGCATCTACACAGCGCTACGCTGACAACGCTATACTCTGCATGTCCTCTAATGATATCTCCTCCCTAAATATCAACCTAGAGTGTGACTTCTGGCAACTGGAGGAGTGGTTTAAGAACAGCCAACTGGTGCTCAAAATCAAAAAAACTAAGACTATGTTATTTCACCACAACTCTTTTGATAGGTCTACCCATCCTCCACTGGTAATTGAGACCTCATTTAAGCTCATCCACCTGCCCTCCCCACCCAGCCTTTCCAAACTACTCACACTGAAACCCTTTACCAGATCCCTTCGATCCTCTCAATATCCAATCTTAAAACTACCCAAGACCCGCCTAGCTATCTGTGGAAGATCCTTCTCAGTCGTGGCACCTCAAAAATGGAATAATCTCCCAAAAGATCTACTCTCCTATACGTCTCTTACTCAATTTAAAAGACTACACACAGCAACATTCTTTCCACCTCCCTTCTGTGACTGTAAATCTCCGTTAGTCATACTCATGCCCTCCCTCCCCCAAGTCTTCCCTCCATTTGTGCCTGTCCTCACTCCCCCACCTTCCTCCCCTTTCTCTCTACCCCATGTGGCTCTACTGAGCTCGGCAACCTCAACGCCTCGCTTAATAGTGTTATACATGATTTCTTCCTCAATTTCTCCTTGAAACATGTATAGAATGTTTAATATCCAAAATGTGTGTAGGTACCTCTCTGCCCTTACTAGACCTACCTGGAAGTCTAATTTGTGTAAATATGTATAGCTCCTCTGTTCTGTATTCCTTGTCCTGACTAATTATTGTTTGGCATACAAGAATAACCACATGTAACTACGTATCTATACATTATATGCTTTATTTTACACACATACATATATATATACACACACACACACTGTACAACGGTCTTCCCAGCGACATCTCATCCCCACTATCGCTCAGCACTTTTAAGACTCATCTCCGCCTAACACTCACTGCCTCCAATCTCTGTGACTGTTGTGGCTAAACATGTCTTTTGGTTCCATAGCTGAAGATGCCCTTTTGGATCCACATCTACTTCTGCACTTTGCCAGCACCCCCTCCTATCTTCACCTCCCCTGCTGGCCCATGACAAATGCCACCCGGCTGCACTACCTCTATTCTTATCCACCTTCCACCTCTCCTCTCTCTGTCCCCCCCCAACCTACCTCCTCTTTTCTCCCATCCACTTAGTCTCCCTGATTTCACCCTCTTCCTTTCCCATCCCCAAAGTTTCACCTTATTGTTTTTTCATCTACAAGACTGTGTGTTTTTTTTTTTTATTTTATTTTATAAACTCTTATCTTTGCTTATGATTGTCTCAACTGTACCAATGACGTGGAACCTTTGTAAAAGAGCCTCAGCTCAAAGGTATTTGTAATCCTATAACAAATAAATAAAATAAATAAAAATAAAACACACACATATATACATACACATACACATACATGTGTGTAAATTGTTTTCTTCTATTGTATAACAATGTTTCTTTGTAAGAAATGCTTGTATCCCCCGGATCACCCCTGAAAAAGAGAACTATTTCAGTGGGCCTACCCAGTCCAAAAAATTCAAGTAAATAAAAAAAATAAAAATGGTGCTCAATCTGAGGAAAGGAGGGTGACCAGCAGGGTGCCACAGGGATCAGTCCTGGACCCAGTCCTGTTTAATGTTTTCTTAAGTGACAATGCGGTGGGGCTGAAGGGGAAGGCTGCCTCTTTGCGGATGACACTAAGATCTGCAACAGGGCGGACACTCCAGGTGGGGTACACAAAATGAGGAGGGGCCTAGATAAACTGGAGGAATGGTCCAGAGTGTGGTTGCTGAGATTTAATGCGAAAAAGTGCAAAATCATGCATCTGGGGTATAAGAATCTGGGGAGGATTACATGATGGGGTGGGGGGGAAGAAACAGATGGTCACCAAACAGGAAAGGGATTTGAGGGTAGTCATATTTGATGACCTAAAGGTGGCCAAACAATGTGCCAAGTCTGTGTGGAGAGCCAGCGGGATGCTGGGGTACACAGGGAGAGGTAACACCAGCAGAAGGAAGGAGGTGGTGATGCCACTCTAAAGATAGCGAGTCCTCATTTGGCATACGGTGTCCAGTTCTGGAGGCCGCATCTCTGTAAGGACATAGACAGGGTGGAGGCAGTTCAAAGAAGGGCACAAAGATGGTGCAAGGCCTGCACCAAAAGTCATATGAGGAGAGACTGGGACACCTCAATATGTATACCCTGGAGAAGAGAAAAAACAGGAGAAATATGATAGAAACCTACAAATATCTAAAAGGCATAAATAGGGTACCTGAAGGTAGCATCTTTCAAAAAAGGAGATGTCCAGGAACGAGGGAGCGTGACATGAGGTTGGAAGGGTGTAGACTAAGGGGTAGCGTGAGGAAGTACTTCTTCACAGAATGGGTAGTGGATGCAAGGAATAGACTCCCAACGGATGTGGTGAGGGCAAACACAGTGGGAGGATTCAAGCATGCATGGGACAGGCACAGGGGAACCCCAGCAATAGGAACGAGGAGATAAAGCCTGAGATCAAGTAGGGTCTGAGACATTTACCGTAGGCAGGAAAAATGGGCAGACTAGATGGGCCTAGCAGTCCTTATCTGCTGTCAATTTCTATGTTCCTACAACCTTAAATCAACATTTTACTTATCTAAGGAGAATCCTGACTTAGCTACACAGTTTAGTTAGTATTTTAAATATCATATTTTTTTTTTTCCTCCCCTGCGAAGCGGGCCGGCAGGTTGTCCAGCTGCTGGCCCTGGGTCTGGTCAGCAACTCGCTCTCCTCCACACAGGCTGGCACACACTGTGGCCTCTCTCCCCCCCCAATGGGGACCCAGATCCAATATCTGGGGGGCACACCTCTCTATGTCCTGGGGGAGCAGTGCACAGTCATCAGCCGCCACGACTGCCCCACAATTTTCTACCTGGTTTTACTCTCTTCTGAAGCCGGGCGTGCAGTTACGTCAGCGCACATGCGTGCCGACGTCTGCCATGCTCCAGCTCCCTTCTATGCACTGCTCCTGTAGTGCCCCCGACTTCTGTCAGGCGCCGCTGCAGAGCAATATGACCCCCTTTACCCACCCCAGAGAGAGAGAGGAGAGCTGTCACGGGATGCTCCATCCTGTCCCTCCCCTGCCAATCAGAGTCTGTTCCTGAACCTGGGTCACCGGCGCAGTGCAAGGTGTGGCGTCCAGCTCCTCTAGCATTTTAAATATCTTGGGTAGTAAGCAGTTAAGTATGTGGTTAGCGTCGAGGCTCAGGGAAAGAGATTTAGGCAGGGGCTATAAGTGAGTAAGAGTAGGAGTCAACTTTGTTGTTTTATATGTAGAATCACTGTTTTTTTGTTTTATTTCCAGAGGACTCTTTATTCATATTTAGCGCTGCTTTGGCAGCGTCTGCACTAAAAAAGATAGACTGGAAACAAAAATTGCTGCTTGGTGATTAATCCATCTAATCGGGAACCTGTGGCAGAAGGGCTCGATTGGATCACGCTGGTGTGTGCGGAGCTCTGAGCTCTGAATATGCAGCTGTAACTGCTGGTGAGACTGAAGAGAACTCTGTCCTACTGTGGTCCAGGCAGGCTTTTACATCTTAGCCCTATGGTGTAATCTCGACGCCAGAAGGTGTGTGGAGTGCAGTGGGGTGCCATGAAGGCGCCGGACTTGAGGAGTTTGCCTTCTTTGTGGATTGCTCTAATAAACCATGGACTACTTCAGAAATTGCACTTCCTGGAGTTGTAGCCCGCGGTTTGGCAGCTGCATGTTGGTGGTTGGGTTTAGGTAGTGTATGTATGTGGTGTGAGTGTAGCTAGGACTATTCTGTAATTTAGTATGTAGATGTTCAATGTATGGTTAGGGTATAGGTTTATTTTTAGATTTAAGCTTTTAGTGAGTTATACAGGGTATTTTGGTTGGATGTGCTTATGTTCCAGACCCCTCTTTATTACCTATACAGCGTCCCTGATGTGTGACCTCCGCCCCTTTGCCGATCTCTGATCCGCGCCGGTGTTAAGACGATGCAAGGAAGCGGGTATTAATAGGAGGTGGATGAGTTGGTGGCAGGGCGCTGTGGGTACAGCGGAGCCGAGTAGTAATGGGGTGCTTAGAAGCAGGAGGCGTCCTGGGGCTAAGCAGAGCCTTGAGAGAGGCCCTATGTGTTTGGCATCCATCCCCAGGGTTCCCACCAGACTGAGTGGGCAGGAAGCTCGAGGGCCTGCAGTCTCCACTAGTCCCCTTCGGGCTGTGCAATGCCAGGTCGATGAGAAACAAGACCGCAATTACGGCGGACTTGATTTCCTCGGTCGATCTGGCTTGCATTACCGAAATCTGGTTAGGAGATGACACGGGTCTGCTTCTAGAGATGTCGGTCCCTGCTGGGTACCATGCACTGCCAGAGGAGTGAACGCAGGGGTTGGGACGTGGACATCTGCTTTAGATCCAGCCTGAATTTCACTATGCACTCAGTGGGGTCTACCTCATCATTTGAATGTGTGGCTGTGCGTGAGGGTCCAACTGCAGGATTCTCCTTTACTGTCCTCCAGGATGGGGGGAAGGGGGAAGCATACCTGCAGGAGGCCACGGACTTAGTCGCCGACAGGGTTTTGGGAGTACCCTAGATGGCTGATTCTGGGTAACTTCAATGCCTGGGTTGAAGATGAATCCTCACTGTTTGGTAGGGGCCCCCTCCAGCTGCTTCTGCGATTCATCACCACGGCCACACCTTGGACTTGGTGTTCTCACTGGGACTTGAGGTCACTGACTTCAAGATTGATCAGGTCGCATGGTCTGATCATTGCATGGTGGAGTTCTCATTTCCCCCTCCCGATAGTCTCTCCTTGTCAAGATGGTCTGCTACGCCCATTGAAGGGGTTATCCCCAATGGGACTTTAGCGTAGTTGACTTTTCTGGTATGAGTGCTGCATGTGCAAATAGCATGAGCAAGGCGGTGGCAGCCTATAATTGGGCTGTCTCCAGGGTGCTTGATGCCATCGCACCAATCTGTATACAACCCAGGTCTTTTCGCTTGAGACCCCCGTATTTTGATGGGGCTCTCAAGGAGATGAAGACACAGGGTCGGAAGTTGTAGCGCTGCTGGCGGAGGTCCCGGTCCATGGAGGACAAACTGGCTTTGAGTGATCACTATGGTGCTTACCAAAGGGCTTTTGACCGTAAGAAAGCAGAGTTCCTGTCCAGGGAGATTGTTGCAGGAAAGAACAGACCAGTTCAGCTCTTTCGGACTGTGGACAGACTACTTCATCCAGTCTGTCTACAGCCAAAAAGGGCATTTTCAAATAGCTGGTGACACGGTCAGGACAGCTTCAACAAAACATAATAATTAGCCACTGTCAAGCTTGTATTTACCATTAGTTCTGTATTCTTCCTCCCCACTATTTAGTAATGAGGTAATATGCATGAAAACAGGATCTTTGCTCCTGAAGAGTCCATCTATTCCTGCTGCTTTCTCCCTACCTTAAGTCATGGAGTGCTGGTTGTGACCTCATAGTTACTCCCATGGCAATAGACTGTGATGTCACAACAGAGGATTATGACTTGAAGTAGGGAGTAAGCTGTAGAGGCAGATAAACTCTAAATGAACTCTAACGAACAACAATCATATATTCATACACATTTCTTTAGTTTATTTCATTTATTTAAAAGTTTCACCAGAAAAGACAACAATGAGCACAGGGCTCGTTTCCAGATGCGTCCTGGCGGGAAAGGGGTGGGGGAGAACAATAAGTAATAACAGCATGACAATATACATAAAATCTACAGAGACATTCTCCTCTGATTTATCCAGTAATAACGTTAATGATAACAAAAGAAGCAGTGTGCTACACAATGCAGACTATGAATCCAATATCAATTAGGGAATGGGGAGGAGGAGGTTTGGAGAAAGATTAACCAGACTGGACAGCAAGAATGACACTAGAGGTGGAGGGGGAAAGTGTAGTACAAAACTGAAGTTAGTGACAGAAATAAAAGGAGATGACAGGGGGTAGGGAAGTAGAGGGGGGAGGAAGGCCAGTTAGATTACAGGGAGAATTGTGGGGTAAGTGGGAAGTGAGTAGTGAAGATAACAGAGAAAGCGAGAGAGAAGAAGAAAAACTAAAGGTACTGGCAGAACGGGGTTGTGTGGATACGGAGGAGAGAGAAGAGTGAGCACTTGGAGGAAGCAGACTTAATAGTAAGAGGAAGGGAATTCCAGAAGATAGGGAGGCGGTAGGAAAAACCAGACCAACCTGCTAGGGATCTTCGATAAGGAACTTGGAATGAGCTGGGGCCAGAGGACTGAAGAGCATGAGAATGGGTGGAATTGGGAGAGCGAGAAGAGAGCTGAGTTAGGATGGGAGAGAAGCTAGCCAAAAGTTGGAGATAAAGGTTGCACAGTGAGTGAGTCGACGGTCGCTTAAAGAAGGGAGCAAGGGCTGAGTGTAGAGTGAACAGTGGTGGGTACGCAGCAGGCAGGCCAAAGTGAAGCAGCAAAAGGTGTTGAAGAGGGGATCTAGTCAAGCAAGGGAGGTTTTAGGGCCAGTGCCATACACAATATCACCATAATTAAAATAGGCATGATCATCTTAGAGATAATGTCATGACTTATAGAAATTGGGATACCGTTCTTGTTTTTGAAGAGTGTGCCAAGCTTAGGGTGACGTTTTTTGTAAATTAATATGTTGGGAGACGCTAAGGTGGAGGGGTCAAGCCAGATGCAGAGGTATTTAAATGAAGGCACATCATCGATGGGACACCCCTTTAAGGTGTGTGTGTGTGGGGGGTACTTTTAGAGATTTTGTTGAGTTCCAAAGCACATGGAAAAGTTTTTTCCCATTAAGTGATAGCTGATTTGCCCTGAACCAATGCTAGACAAATTCGAAATCAAGTTGTAATTTAGAGAATAACTCAGCAGGAGAGGTACCAGAGCAAAACAGGCCAGTATTATCTGCATACATGTGGATGGATGCAGTAGAGAAGGCGTAGGGAAGGTCTTTGAGAAAAATGGATTAGAGTAAAGGACCTAGGACAGAACCTTGGGGAACTCCAGTGTGAATGGTAAGGAGGAGGAGAAAGGGAAGCTACAATTCAAACAGATTGTGATCTTCCTATGAGGTAGGAGCTGAACCATCTAGTCGCTGAATCGGAAAGACCACCGGATTTTAAGTTAGCCAGGTGTAATATGTGAGAGAGAGTGTTTAAGGCTTTTGCAATATCGACAAAAATACCAACAGTGAGGAGGCCTTGATCCATACCAGAGTGGATGGAGTCAGCTGACCTAAGAAGAGAGGTAGCAGTGGAATGTCTTCGAAAGCCAGACTGGAAAGGAGTAAAGAAGGAGGTGGACTCAAGGAAAGGGGACAGCTGGGACAGGACAATATGTTTTTGAAACTTGCATAAGGTAGGAAGAAGAGAAATAGGGTGGGAATTACCAGGAGAGGAGGAATCACCTCCTTAACGGAGTGGAATAACTGTAGCATGTTTCCATGTTTCCGGGACAGCAGCAAGAGAGAAGGAGAGATTAAGCAGGGAGGCGATGGGCTTAGCTATAGCGGGAGCTGAAAGGTGCAGAAGTTTAGGATCGAGCCCATCTGGGCTCCCACCTTCTAGCGGGTTGACAGCAAGGAGAACTTTCAGTGCCGAAGTTGGGGACACAGGAGAGAAGAATTGGGAAGAGAGAGGGTGAGGTTCAGAGGGAGGAAGGGAGGTGGGAGTAGGGACGGCAGAGAGGAGGGATGAGGCACAGGTAATTAAATATTTATTGAAAGCTGAGGAAACAGATGGAGAATCGGAGACAATAGAATCATCTATCTTAAGGATAGGAGATGGGGAGTGGGTGGGGGGAGAGAATGAATTATATTCCAGAACTTGGTAGTAATTTAGTAATAAATTATGGGGAGGAGAAATATATAAAATATAAATGAAAATAATTAGGCACAGAATTGTGCCTAATTATTATGTTTTCTAAAGTTTTCTTTGAGGCGTCAGTAGCTCTTTAAGCGCACAATGCAAGGAGTTTCCTCTTCTTCTCTGACAGGGTGTCCTCTACTCGGTCCGGGATCCCCCCAGTGGGGCATAATTTGCCCCGCAGGAGGAGGCCTGGTAGAAACTAGGGGGCACTGATCGTCTGGGAGGGGTTTCTGCCAGTGGAGGTGGCTGAGGTCGTTGAGGTGATTTCAAAGCTGCAGCCTACCTTTTGTAAACTAGACCCTGTCCAGACACGTCTCTTAGTAGGATGTGCCGAGGCTGTTGGTCCAGTGTTTGCCAGGATAGTCCAGTGTTCGCTTTTGGAGGGACTTATTCTCGATGCCTTGAAGGAGGCATTGGTGAGGTCCCTCTTGGAAAAACATCCCTAGACCCTAATGTCTTGGCAAATTATAAACCCATCTCCAACTTCCCTTTTTTAGGGAAGGTTGTCGAGAAAACGGTGGCACTGCAGCTCGAGGCACACCTTTCCGGCCTTTGACATCTATGAGGCATTCCAATCTGGGTTCACGGCTATGTCCAGCACTGAGACAGCATTGGTTCGGGTGCAAAATAACCTCCTCAAGGCAAAGGATAGAGGAGGTCGGTCAACTCTCGTTCTCCTTGATCTCTCATCAGCATTCGACACCGTGGGCCATATTGTGCTGTTGGATCGCCTTAAGAGAGTACTGTGGACTCGCTGGTTCTGTCATCAGCTGGTCTGAGTCCTATCTCTGGGACAGGAGGCAACGGGTAGTGATGGGAATTTCTCCTCCTCCCTGAAGCCCCTGTCATGTGGAGTTCCTCAGGGTTCAATCCGGTCGCCAATGTTGCTCATGGTGTACATGCTGCCCCTGGGGGAGCTCATGAGACATTACAGTCTAGATTTTCCACTGTTATGCAGATGATACCCAGCTGTACATGTCGTTTGCCCCCGGAACAAATAGCATTGTCCAAGTGCTAAATAAGTAACTGGCAGAGATCCAGGGCTTGATATCCTCCAACTGGCAGAGGCTTAACCCTGAGAAAACAGATGCTGGTGATTGAGCCATGTCGCGAACATGATGGAGGTGCCTCTGGGGTGGTAACAGGGTTGGTCCTGGGGTCCAATCTGTTGATGGCATCCTCTAGGGTGAGGAATCTGGGTGTCATCCTTGATGACAGGCTGACTCTTGATGCTCACGTGTCATCTGTTGTCAAAAGTGGTTTTTACCACTTAAGGAATGTTGCCCAGATTAAACCCCTAATTCTGCTCTAAAGACCTGCCCTCACTAGTGCATGCCTTTGTGACGTCCAGGCAGGACTACTGTAATGCCCTGTACTTCGGGGTCAGAGGAGGGATCCTCTACCGACTAAAGCTGGTGCAGAATGCAGCAGCCAGGCTGATGACAGGCCTGCCCAGGTTTTGTCATGTAACTCTGGTCCTGTGAGATCTGCACTGGCTTTCTATCAGGTGGTGGATCATCTTCAAGGTAGGCTTGCTCACTTATAAAGTCCTATACGATTCGGGTCCTGGCTATCTGTCTGACCTCCTTACTCCTGCCATCCCTGTACGCTCCCCTCTGTTCCTCCACCGAGGGCCTCCTAGCGGTTCTGATGGCCAGGATAAAAACCTCTGGTGACCACTCGTTTGAGATGGATGGCCCGTCCCTCTAGAGCTCACTCCCAAGACCACTGAGGGAGGCCCTATTGGTGGAGGCATTTAAGAGGAGTCTGAAGACTCATCTGCTTAAGAAAGCATATCCTGAAAACTGATGGTTTTTAATGATGACTTATTTAATATTTCAATTAGTGATTTATTAATTTACTGTATTTTATACCCTGTATATTTATATGTCATTATCCTGTTTCCTCTATGCACTTTCTGTAAGGCTCCCAGAGCCCTTGGGATTAGGCATTATATAAACCATTACTTACTAGACATAACACAGAATTAGACCTTGACTGGAATCCTGCAATCCAGCATCAGAAAGGTCAGCAAGAGCTCCAGAATGCAGTTAGCTAGTCACGGGAAGGGTTCTATGAGAGTTGTGGAGTGCTAGATGGAAAAACTCTTCCATGTGGCTGTGTAAGTTTTTTCCTAGTGGAAGGTTTACAGGCAGTAGAAGGTACTTCAGACACATACGGAGATGCATTGCACTTATTCTCTTCCTTCTATTCAGAAGCCAGGCCTAAAGGTGAAGGGAACGCATGCTGGGATGGACTACGAGACCTTGAGCCAACTGTCCAACCAGAGAAGTAGTATCCTCTATTTACTGATTGATAGTTCATTCAACAGAGGAAACCAAATTTGTCGAGGTCAGAAAGGTGCTATCAGAATGATCTCACTACATGTGCCTGTAGGTCAAGCAATTCCCTCTGCACTGGGGGGGGATAAATTGGAGGGAATGCATGCAGAAATCTGCCATAAAAGTCTAAAGCACCTAGACAGAAAAAAAATGCCATGACCTAAATTTCTGCAGTAGAAACAAGGCAGGTTGGCGTAGAGTGGGTATGCAAAAGGCCCACATCTGGGGTGCCCCTCTCTCAACCAGCGATATCACAAAGTCATTCATGAGGATGGTTCTGATGTCGGCCAAGCTCGTCTTGCAGAGTATTCAAGACTCCTGGCAGGTAGAAGGCCTGGAGTACGATCCTCTGCTCTAGGTCCTCTTCCCACATTTCCATAACTTCTCTGCAGAAGGGGAAGAGGGTGCTCTTTGTTATTTGCATGTGTAACATGTCTCAAACTGTTGTCTGTCTGGAATGGGACTGTTTTGTGGTTGACAGATCTAACTTAACCCAGAAGCCACACGAACGAGACTGCACTTCCAAAATACTGAAAGGAGAGTAGTCAGAGTTGGGTTCCAGACACCTTGTGCTTACAGCAATGAAGTGAGTTGCCTATTCCAACAGGGAGGCATCCAAAGAGTGTCAACTGGGGCTTCAGTTGGGAAAGGGGAAACCTGGAGAAGACTGACCTCCACTGACCAACAAGCAAGTGATCCAACTACGGGCTTGACCACATGCTGTCAGAGCCTGCCTGAGTTATATGGAGAAGGCTTAAAAAGATTCTGCTGTGAAACTACCGGCAGCAGAAGTAGAATTCTAACCTCTGCAAAAAGGGTGAGCTGCAAGAAAAAATTACTCACCTTAGTAATTATGTTTCTTCTAATGGAGTCTTACTGTATTCTGACTATTGCAGTTAACTCCAGCCTTTAAACTGCCCCGGAGAACAAAGTTAACTTTCTATGCAGTGCATAGAATGCCAAGCTTGAGCTCGGTTGAGGTCTCTGTCTGCAGTCCTTTGAAATCCAACCGTCAGATTCTTACGAGCAAAAACTCACCAAGTAATCTATGTGGAAATTGTAAAATTTGAACTAGCCAACTGGCAACAAAATGTTTTGGATTCCCAAAGGAAGACTCGAGTCAGGAAACCCCAAACCAAAAACCAATCCAAATAAGAATAACAATAAAATAAACACCCAAACAAAAAGAAGAGGGTGTAAAAGGAACACCTCTGAGGTGCAACATTGCACCTGCCCACACACTTCCCAAAAACAGATTCTGAGAGGGGAGGCAGGGAGGAAGGTCAGAATACAGCAAGACTCCATTAGAAGAAACATAATTACTAAGGTGAGTAATTTTTTTCTTCAAACAACATGAAGTCTTGCTGTATTCTGACTACTGCAGACTACCAAGCAGTACTTCCATGGAGGAGGGACAGAACCTACTTTGGGAACAAGCTCTGAAGTACAGCTGTGCCGAACCGTGCATCACTCCTAGCCTGGATATCCAGAGAGTAATGCTTGGTAAAGATATGGACTGTTTTCCAGGTGGCCGCTCAACAAATTTCTAAGAGAGGAAGATCCCTGGCAGCAGCCAGGGAAGCAGCTGTACCTCTGGTGGAGTGAGCCCTCAGGCCTGAGGGTGGAATTTTTCTGAGTTTCTCATAGCAGAATTGTATACAAGACACAATCCACCTGGCAATCATTCTCTTGGTGGCAGGTTTGCCCTTTCCCACTTCTCCATAAGTGAGGAACAACTGGAAGGAATCAAACCTATGACCCTTGGTACGCTCTATACAGTAGCTAAGGGCCCTTTTAACATCTAAACTGTGTAGCCTCCTCTCTCCTGAAGAGGAATGATCAGTGAAGAAAACAGAAAGAGACAGACTGATTCTGATGGAAATCTGAAACCACTTTGGTCAAGAACCTTCTATTGGTTCTAAGGACCACTTTATCCCCTATTAAAGGAGATAAAATCAGGTTCCACTGACAGGGCTTGCAGTTCACTGACACGTCTGGCAGAGGTAATGGCTACTAAGAACACAGTTTTTCCAGTCAAGTATTTAAGCTCTACTAATGACATAGGCTCAAAGGGAGGTTGCATCAACTGAGCAATGCAAACATTTAAATCCCAGGCAGGGGCAGGGTCTCTAAATGGAGGATTGGTATGAAGCAATCCCTTGAAAAATTTACAGAACACAGGATGAGATGATAGTGAGGAAGGCTTCCCCACTAACAGAAAAGCAGAGACAGCTGACAACTGTACCTTGAGAGTAGCTGGTCTGAGGCCTAGGCCATTAAGATGGACCATATAATCCAGAACTGTAGGCAATTCAGCAGTGTCTGGGGGAAATATGTTGCTTGGAACACCAAATGCTGAACCTCTTCCATTTGGAGTTATACGTCTTTCTAGTGGCGGGCTTTTGAGTGGCTTTGAGGATATCCAGAACCCCTTGAGACAGATGCAAATCTTCTAACTCTTCAAGAGCCATGCCTTGAGATTGAGAGACTGAAGATTGGGGTACCAAATCCTCCCCTAAGAGGAGGTTAACAGATTGCAATTCCTGGGAAGAGACAGGGGAAGATAGACTGCTAGGGACAGCAACAGGGGATACCAAGGCTGTCTGGCCCAATCTGGAGCAATCAGAATCACTTTGCAAGGTTGTGACCTTATCTTAACTAAAACTTTGAAAAGGAAAGGGAGGGAAACCATACAGAAATTTCCCTTCCCAGTTCAGAATCAGAGCATCCAGAGGGACTGAGCCCAAGACTGGGGGTCTGCAACAGAAGAGAGGAAGTTGGTGATTGTCTGGGGCTGCAAAAAGATCCATCTCCGGAGTGCCCCACCTTGAAAAAAATCACCTTCAAGACCAGAGGGTCCAGGGACCATTCGTGATGTCCCTGTGAGATCCTGCTCAGTGCATCTGCTAGCACACTGTCCTTCCCTGGAAGGTGGACTGCTATCAGAGAGATTTGCAGGGAATAAGCCAGGGGACCACAACTTCATGGCTTCTGTGCACAAGGCTGTAGACGGCATGCATCCCTGCTTGTTGATGTACCACATGGTGGTGGTGTTGTCAGTTCTGACTTGAACCACCTTGTTCTGCACTGACTGAGAAAAAGCTTGCAGGGCCAGAAAAACTGCCCTGAGTTCTAGGAGACTGATATGGAGAAGGGACTCCTGAGGGGACCACAATCCCTGGGCAGTGAGGGTCCCCAGATGGGCTCCCCAGCCCAGGAGGGAAGCATCCGTGGTAAGGACCACTGAATGAGACTGAGTGGCAAATGGGACCCCTTGCCTTAAATTGTCCTGATCCTGCCACCACTGAAGGGCTTGGATCAGGGTCCAAGTCACTGGGATCAGTTTGGTAAGGGAATCCTTCTTTTGGGACCAAAAGTCCCTCAGATGGAACTGAATGTCCCTCATCTGGAATCATGCCCCTTGGACCACTGCTGTAGAAGCTGCCATGTGGCCCAAGAGCTAGAGGAAATACCTTGCTGGTCAAGACACCTGAAGGCTGAAGGAAGAAGCCAGTTCTACAAGAACTCTTGCCCTTTCCAGGGGAAGAAAGGCTCTTGCTTTGACAGTATCCAGCTCTGCCACTATAAAGTTAAGGAGCTGCACTGGCTCGAGAACTGAATTGGGAAGGTTGAGAAGAAATCCTAGAGAAGTGAGCACTTGCTGGGTCACTTGCAGGTCTGACTTGACTTGGTCTGGGGACTGGCCCACTATGAGCCAGTCATCCAGATATGGAAAAATGGAAATCTTTTGCCTTCTTAGAAAGGCAACAACTACTGCCAGGCACTTTGTGAAAACCCTTGTGGCTGATGTTAGACCAAAGGGCATTGCTTTGAACTGATAGTGGCCTGAGGGCAACTCGAGCCTGAGGTACTTTCTGTGGGAGCACCTGATGGGAATGTGAAAATAGGCATCCTTTAGGTCCAGGGAGGCAAGCCAGTCCCCCTAGCCTTAGAAAGGGAAGAATTATTCCCAGAGTTACCATCTTGAACTTTGGTTTCAAAAGATGTTTGTTCAGGTATCTTAGGTCTAGGATGGGTCGCCATTCCCCTGTCTTTTTTGGGGTAAGGAAGTACCTGGAGTACAGACCTTTGTCCCTGTGTAGGGTAGGAACTCTTTCTATGGCTCGTAAGGCCAAAAGAGATGAAACCTCTGCCTCTAGGGCAAGGGTTTCCGAGAGACCTGCAGGTGGAAAAGATCTGGCTCTCATCTTCGGAAATTTTTTTGAAGCTGAGAACCAGTCCCTGGCTTACTACTGCTAGGACCCACTTGTCTGAGGTAACAGACATCTAGACCTGGACAAAGTAAGCCAGCCTGCCCCCCTACTGGAATAGGAGAGTCGACGCGGGCAGACCCATCAGGGTGTCTGCTTGGCAGGGGCCTTAGGCTGAGGAGTGGATGCAGCCCTGCTCATCCCCCTTCTGCCTCTCCTTCTGAAAACCCCTCTCTGTGAAAAGGGAGAAGAGGCCTGTGCTTGGTAAAAAGGCCTATGAAATGGCCTGCCCCTGCCCCTAGACTGCTGCCTTTGAGGAGTTGCCTGCCTCTCCTTGGCCTGAGCACTCCTGTAAGTGGTCCTATACTCGTCCATTTTCTTCATGTAATTCTATGTCTGCTCCCCAGACAGAGAATTACCCACTACAGGAAAATCCATGGCCTTAGCCTGGGTGTCCTGTGAGAGGCTAGTACATCTGAGCCAAGCCATTCTCCAAAGAGCCACAGATGTAGCCATGACTCTTGATGACACATCACTGGAGTACACAGCAGCATGAAACTGTACTTTTGATGCCTCAATCCCATCTGCAGCCACCTCCTCCAGCTCCTTGGCTAGCTGGGGAGGCCTGTTTAGCCAGTGCCAGTACAGTGTCCCACCTGGACTTCTGGTACCTGGCTGTATAGGCCATGTAATTCGCCTTGCCTGAGTCCCAAGGAAGATGCCATGTACTTTTTTTGCCATATGGCATCAATCTTCCTGGAGTCTTTTGTCGGTGTGTGAAGCCAAGGGAATGTTTGCTCTATCACAGGCAGCAGCCTGCACTACCCCAACGTGGCTGCACTGTTGGTATAAAACCCGTGATCTGAGCCTGATAGTGTGTACCTCTGGTCCATCCTTCTGTCAACAGGGGTACAAAATTGGAGACCTCAGGATTTTTGTGTCCATTTCCCAAAGGATTTGTGAAGGGAACAGACAGTCTCCTGGACTCTGGGATGTCCATCATTTCCACATAATCAGGCTTCTCCTGATCCTCCATATTCCTCCATAGGAAGCTGGAGGGTTTCAGCCACTTTTCTGTAAAACAGAAAATGGGAAGGGATCAGAAAGCCTGGAGGATACACAGAAGGTTCTGTTTGGGGAGATGTCTGGTCTCCACAGGCACATCCAGATCATCACCATCACCACCATCATCATCTTCAAACTCCTCCTCCTCAAACTCCAGTTCGTAAAAATTTTCAGGGGTATAATCTTGAACCAGGGGAACTGACCGAACCGAACCCCTGCGAAAAGGTGCCTGACCGGTCGGAACCGGGCGAAGCGATTCCACAATTTGAATCACTCTGGCTATCTCCTCAGCGGTCGGAACATAAACCTCTGGATCCGAACCGGTCGATTTTTCTTTATGTTTCCTTTTTATAGGAAACTACCCTCAGGATTGGCTCTCCTCTTGCCCGAAGAAGTATCGCCCTGGTCAAAGGGCAATCCTCCTGGTTCAGTCGGAACCGAACAGGGCTGGCCATCCAGGTCAGTGGACTTCTCGGCTTCCTTTTCCCTCAGTCTACCTAGTCTCTTTTCAAGGGTAGATTTAGGAACATTATTTTACAAATTTGGCAGTCTGAATCGAGGTGTTCAAACCTCAGACAAACACAGGTGGTGTGTGTGTGGGGGGGGGGGTGGTCGGCCTTAGCAAAGACCTCCCCACACTCACTGCAGTGTTGAAACCCAGTGGGTCCGGTTTTTTTCTTGGGTTTCTCAGACATGGCCAACCTAACCAAACTTACACTTTTTATGGCAACTGCCAGGCAAGACTCCCTTATCAGTTCCAAACCGTGTCATGAGTGTTGAAAAAAAAAAAAAACTTTCAAAACTTTTTTTTTTTTTTAGAACCGATAAGGACCGGTAACCACACTCTAAAGCAAAACACAAGGATTCAATAAAAATGATCGGTTCAGCCGAACCGATCTAACACTTTACAATTTCCACACAGAAAACAGAACAAAACCTATCCAGTACCCACGGTACCACAGACAGAGACTGAACCGACTATGCGGAAATAAAGTCAGTAAAAAAATGACAACTTAACAGAGACTTTAACCAACTTTCGAACAGAGCTGAAGGAGAAATCTCCAGAGCAACTGTTCAGTGAGGCGGAGTAAAGAATCTGACGGTTGGATTTCAAAGGACTCCTGACAGAGACCTCAACTGAGCTCGAGCTCAGCATTCTATGCACTGCACAGAAAGTTAACCTTTTGTTCTCTGGGGCAGTTTAAAGGCTGGGGCTAACTGCAATAGTCAGAATACAGCAAGACTTCATGTTGTTTGAATCACAACCAGAGACGCTATAAACTGCAGTTGCTGAAAGGGTTAAAGCTGAGATCTCCAGACTCTGCAGAGCAACAAAAAGGAGGAACTAGGGCAACCTGGAAATGGAAATTACATACTTACTGTAATTATTGATCTTCTTGGACAGTCTCCATCACTCATTCACACTAGTGGGATAGCGCTGGAGGCGCTAGGACCAAGCGGGAGCCAAAAATTTTCTGAAGGGTCAGCGCCGAGGTAGGACCGTGCATGCGCGGCACTGTGAGACTGACTCACTCCTGTGTAGGCTATCTTGGCCGACCTCCAACCGCCTCAGTACCTTTTCACCAAGGAGGTGCAACGTAACTAATAAGAATAACTCATTCTGAGTTTCTGGGCCTGAGAGGGCCCAGATGGCCTTTGTAAGAAAGGTCAAAGAACAATGTTTTCACAGTCCGAACCATAGGCCATGAAGACCAGGAAAGAAAAACGAGTGAACCCAGGGGATGGTGGGTGGGCGTGTGAATGAGTGATGGAGACTGTCCAAGAAGATCAATAATTACGGTAAGTATGTAATTTCCATATCTTCCTGGACTAAGTCTCCATCACTCATTCACACTAGTGGGAGAGTACCAAGGTAAAACCCACAACCCTGCATAGGGTGGTAGGAGATAGGGTTCACCCAGAAAGGATGGCCAAGGACTGTCCTAATAAAAAGAGCCGTCTTGTAAAGAGCATCCAGAACATGATTCTTACAAGATAAGCGCTCGAGTTGTAACGCAAGCACTTTGCAGACGACTGCCATGGGCACAAAATGAAACTCTGCCAGGAAGCTGCAACCACTCAGAGTGTGGCGAAAACCCAGACTCACAATTTGGTATAGGACCAAAACTAATAGTGTCAAAGACATGTACTAATCTAATGTAAAGGACCTCAGGAACAGCAAGAGCCGGAGGTAAAGTCTACAGGTTCAGGGTAGACTGAAAAGTGGAGACAGAACCCTCACTACCAAGTATGGCTGACCTGCAAACAACAGGTCCAGGAAAACTTGAACCCCTAACTTGGTGAGCAAAAGAAGGTCCAGGTGGGCTTAGCTCATCAAGGAAAATGTTTTTCACTAAGTCACTGAAAACTTCCTGATGGAAGGCGAAGCACAACTCAGAAGCCTGGTGGTCTAGTAGAATCAAATCCTAGTCACTGCATATTCCAAAAAGGAATCGTGATGCCCCTGTGTATATAACTGTAGCAGCAGTCTCGGAACTCAGAGAAGAAAGGAAAAAGTGTACAGGAGGACATGTCCACTGTGGAAAAAAACATTGTGACAGAAAAAACAGGGACTGGATTTGTAAGGCAAATAGAGGCAGATGTGCATCAAGGAGGGACGCAACAGGACCAAGTTAGGGCTAAACCATTCGTTGAAGTGACTCAATAGCAGCAGAAGTGGCTCAGTGCGGTAAGACACTACTTACTCCAGCCTCCCTGAAGGGAGTAGGAAGGACTCTAGTTTGCTTTGTTGAAAAAAACCAACATCACCACTCCGTCACGCAGTCGGAGAGGATAGCTTTGAGTGCTACTGGCACGGAACCACTGCACAGGAACTGAAGGTGTGAATATCTGAGAAGCTACCTCAGAAAAAGACCTACTTGACCTATGGTCAAGAAAGGAGCTTGTCGTCTGTTAAGTTGAAGCAAGCATGGAAGTAGGAATCTAAGTTCCGACTCGGTGAAGAGTCACTTCTGTTGCTGCAAGGCTCTGATCAAGAGAAGAAAGCCAGATTAAAAAAAAGGAAGGGACTAACAGACTGGTTAGACGCCTAGGTTTTGGAAATATCTCGGAATAAGAGAAAATTCTCTAGAGAAAAGACGTGAGCTCTACCACTGCTGGATCGGACTGCCCTAGGTATAGAAGAAATCAGGTACTCTTTACTGAAGTTTAGAGACGACCGCCTCAGGGTTGAGGCGGAATCTGACCAGATCCAAAGTGTGGTATCAGGAAATTCCAACTAGGCCCTGTGCTGTGATAATTCTGACCCTTTTTTTTGGTATTAATTATCATTAGTCCGAGCCTGACAAGGTTGCAGGCTGCTATTTGGCAAGGACTGCCTGATACAGAAATGACAAGGATGTCATCCCTCTGAGGAGCAGGAGGAGCCTAAGGATCCATAACTGAACTCTTGAGTGGACTAATAACAGCTAGACAGATGTTAAACACCTGTGCCGAAGCAGCCACCAGAGGGGCAGCATCAAAAGAGGGCTGTATACCCCTATCAAAGGAGCGGAACAGTCTGTGCGGCTCCCGACCACTGAATTAGAATGTTCCACAGAGTGTAATTGTCTTGACGACTGAAAGAATCTAGACGCAGTGGTATATGGTCCACAGATCTAGTCTGAACACTATGGTGGACCCCATAAATGAGAAACTACTGAAAAGAGCTTCCATCACAGACTATGATGATAGAGAGGGCGTGTCTTTCAGTATATAAAATGAGTCATCCGCTGTATCACTGACCAGAAGGACAGGGAGAGACTCATCTAGATGCCCTTCTACTGCAGAAGGACCCCAAAAAGAGGTCTAGGTCAGAGCCACCAGAGACTCCGCCACCAGGAAGGGTGTCTAGGAGCTTGGCACCACGTAGGGGGCAGAGAAGTGCTGAGCGTAATGAGATACTCCGCTGACAGAACAGAAGAGTCCCATCAGTGGAAAACCGCTGGATGATGAGACTCGATGCAGACCGCCACCCACTAAGATGTGTGGAAAAATAATCTGCAGAACAGGACTTCATTCTGCAGAAACATCCCGCCACAAGTCCTGCGGAACAGAGGTCTGCAAATGGAGATCTTTCCCTAGTTCTGTCAGACAGCACCAACTAGTACCCCTGCGGCACCAGCGTCACTCGTAGCACAGGAGGGCACCAAGCAGTACCTATGCCAACCTGGGAGACACCCGAGGGCACCCACGGCGGAACCCGCAGGTATCCTCGGCACCAATGGCACGCAAGGGTACCCCCGACGCCCATGGCACCCAAGAAACCCATGGCAGCAATGGCACCCTAGGGCACCCATGGCACTCTGCGTGGCCGGGCGCCACCTGTGGCGCCTACCCGCTGGTGCTCAACACCCATGAGCACCATGGGCATCCGGGCACCGTGGAGACACCAACAGCACCTCTAGCGGCGCCGGCAACAATGACAGCACCCACGGAGCCGCACAGAGCCCATGGCACCGATCCACGGCGCCGACCCAAACACCAGCAGCGCCGCCTATGGCACCAACGCCAAATCAGTGGCACGGCGCCAGACCTGCAGTGCCACCAAGGTGTCGGGCACAGCGCCAGGAAAAACACTGTGGAAAAGCCAATGGAAAAGATGCAGAGAAGGAGAAAGGTGGTGCCCGTGCCGGCCCCAGCACGGAAAAGGAGAGGGGGGTTGGTACGAGGGGTCGACACGATGGCGAAGGCACCAAGAAGGCACCGCGCTCATTCTGATACAACTGACCCAGCTCCGGTCCAACGGCTCCGAGGCCTGGAAAACAGGAACACAAGCAGGAAAAAAGGAAAGTCAACACCCCTGCTCCACAGGAGCAGCCCAGAGGTGAAACTGCTCACTGGAACTCCAACGAGGACAGAGATGGAGTCCGGAGTAGAGTATGCGGCCATTAGGAGTGGGGCCAAGGGGAACCCATGAAAGTCAGTTCAGGCCCAACGCCCCTACCAACAAACAATCCCTGCAGACATACCAATGGGCAACCTTGAGCGGCACCGATTCTTTTCCCCAAACGAGGAAGAAGAGCTCGAGGCTAAGCGGAGCAGGATCCCCGGCACCGCCAGACTTCGCAGCCGTGGACTGTCCTCTCCCTCAGCACAGGACTGTCCGTGAGTCAGACCTCCCCCATTGCTTAAGGGTGGCGGACCGGCACAGCCCTCTGCCACAGCTTTCAAACTAAGTCTTCCTACCGTCACCGCTACCATCTAAGGACAACTCCGTTGATGGCAGGAAAGAATTTTTTTCTTCATAATCTTCTTTTCTTGTCCGTAAAATAAGAAATTACTACTAAATAGTTAAATTAAACACTAAAAAGCTGTTGTCGTATAGACGAAAACTTTGATTCCGGCAGACGAGTGACATTGACATCCAAGTGCACTCGACGGCGGGAAAAAAGGAACTGAGGAGGTTGGAGTGTCAACACCGAGGTGGCCTACACAGGCGTAAGTCAGTCTCACGGTGCCGCACATGCGTGGTCCTACCTCGGAGGTGACCCTTCAGAAAATGTTTGGCTCCCGCTTGGTCCTTGCGCCTCTGGCGCGATCCCACTAGCGTGAATGAGTGATGAAAACAGTCCAGGAAGATCCTAAATTCCTCAGGTACATAAAGGCAATGCATGGCACATACCCAGATTTTTTTTTTGTTAAACATATCCAGGGACGTTCAAGCGGGACCTTGTTTGTGGGTGCCTGGAGTCTCCCGCCTGAGATTAATCTAAGCATGTCCGGCCAGCGTGATGCAGAGAGAGGTAGAACAGGGAACATCCTACCTCGTGGTCCCTCTTGTGAGGCTCTCCTGGGATGGGACAACACACTTGGTGGGTGCTTGGTCTCCCCGTTTATCTGGCTTGGCATTTTCCCCTTTCCCACTGGGCCCTGTCACGACTGCCCCTTTCTAGCTGAATTTGGAACTCCTAGGGGAGATTATGGATCGGCAGCAGGGAGTAGGCAGCCCTAAACGTGCACAAAGACTACGGCGAGAGTGGGTAGATTGTGAAGAGGGGTTGGGAGAGACTTACTATGGAAGTTGTCTAGGGGAGTGAGCTGTCTCCTGCAGCGGGGCGCTTTCTTTTTGGGTGGGGTGACAGGGAAGAGGGACTTTAAACTACCTCGGCTGATGGAACCACTCGTTCAGGGGAGGGCTGTGGGATGCCTGCTGCTTACTCCATACCCCCCTTTGGCCCCTGTCATTGTAGCGCTTTGGGGGGTGAAAGGGATGCCTGCCCAGGAGCTTACAGCCTACAGTAGATGAATGGAATACCCCTCTGGACTTTCTCCCGCCTAATCCAAATTAATAAATAGCCCCAGTGCGAGGCTCTGGCTACCAGCGAGGGTCCCCTACCCCTATGCTGAATCCAACAGGCCTGTGAGCCCGGGAGGGAACTATCTGCTGGACGGCTGAGCTGTACTGCCTTCCTCCTCATGAGGTGTCCTTCTCCCCCTTCCACGATATCCGTGACACCCCTGGACACCCACCCCCAAAGGCATCCTTTGTGATCGGCAACTTTTTCATGGCCTACTAAAATAAACAAAATGGGTGATTTCTTCTCTTTTTTTCAGTATAATTAACAAGATCTGGCTGGGTTCCCGCTCAGGGCAGAGCAGCTCGGATATACCCCCGCTGATAATAAGGCACGCTCGATATAGGGACCTCAACCTAGAGCTGGCGGGCCTCTTCCTCAACAGCAGGAGAACCCCCTCCATACTGTAGTGTGGCAGTTGCCTTGAGGCCGAGTTACCACCTACAGCTAACCTTGGAAGTTAAGTTTAATTCTGGGAGAGGAGAGCACCTGGAACTCTTAGATTAGGTCCAGATGTCTTCCCTCTCACGGTTATGGAATAGCCTGGTTCTGATTTGGACATTGTATATAGTTAAGGCATCTTTTAAATTCTTACAAGAAGCATTACAAGTTTTTTACCTTTCTTAATACTCCGTCTGCACTTGAGCAGAACGTGAGATGTATGCCTCCTGCCCCCGGGAGTTTCCGGAATGCGGATGGAGTTGGCTGAGTGTCTGTCCCCTGGGACCCGAAATGCTGGTTTAAAGGGAGGACACACGAGGCAATTTAAACTACTTTCTAGTTTATGCTGTTAGAACAATGCATTAAGCCCACTAAAGTATATTTTGGGCTTTGTTATGAGAATTTTTGTTATTGAAAATTAGAGAGAAGATAAAGCTACAAGAGAAAATAGACAGTCACAGTTTGCTAGTAATGATTATAAAGATAAGAATGTTACCGCATGAGAAACTCAGGCTTAGTTCAGAAGTAGAATGTACTGGAATTAAGAATGGCAACACAACCACTTAAAAATATACTCATTGAATGTGAATGGTCTGGGCAACCCGGTCAAGAGGTCTAGAACGACTACATTAGCTAAAAAGGCACATGTCGATATTGTATATTGGCAGGAGACCCACCTGACTTCCAAAGAACATGAGAAACTTAGAGGCAGAGGCTATACACAGGTCTTTGCCTCGGCTATGCCGAAGGGAAGAAAAAGGGGGGTGGCTATTCTGATGTCATCCCTTCTTCCATTCAGGAAAATAAAGGAATGGGCAGATCCTGCTGGTAGATTAATTAAAGTCCAGGGTATTTTAAATGACTAGGAATTGACGCTAGCCAACATTTATCCCCCGATCTAAACACCCTACTATCCGCCACTTGTTGGATAGGGTGGTGAAAACTAAGGGGACCCTGATCCTAGCAGGTGACTTCAATATTGCCCCGAATACCGCCCTGGACACCTCTAGGCCTCGGACCAGGGTGCAGCAGGCCTCACATACATTCTTTAAGAGATTTACTGAGGGGGATGGGATGGCTTGATACCTGGCGATCTCTACACCCCAGAGAAAGGGGATACTCTTTTTATTCTGAGTTCACGGGACATATACAAGAATCGACCATTGCTACACCCAGAAGGAACAGCTCGGTTCACTGGTTGAAGCCACAATGGGTCCCATAGCTCACTCGGATCATGCCCCACTCATCACTCAGTGGAACCTGGCCCTTGAAAAGCGCAACACTGGGTGGAGATTTAACCCCATACACTTAAAAAGTGAGCAATTCAAGGAGTTCATCAGTGATAAAATTACGGAAATTATACAGGATAACTCCTCTCAGGAGATACCATCAACAATACAATGGGACACTCTAAAAGCAGTCCTAAGAGGTCACTTAATAAAATACTCAGCCAGGTTGGCAAGGGCTCGCAAAGAAAGGCAACTTCAGCTGGAACAGACCCTTCAGTTCCTTCAGCTTGCCCACCAACAAGGTGATGCCTCGGTTCTTCCCCAAATAAAGTGGACTGGGGTGAGCTGGACTCCCTATGCCTGCAGCAAACCGAGGTAGCCCTCGCATATCTCCGCCAGAGATATGGCGAGATTGGCCCTCGGGCCTCCCGACTACTTGCATACCATCTCCGTCAACACCGTAAATTTTCTACTATTGCAATGATAGAGGATCCTGGGACGGGAGAATGTCATACTAAATTTAAAAATATATCTCATGCCTTTTGTCAATACTATAAAGCCCTGTACACGTCGGATAGGGGGACTGATTTATCATCTCCCGATCAATTTTTGTCATCCCTAAAATTACCAACGCTTAACTACGAACAGCAGGCTCATCTGGTGAAACCCATATCACTGGAGGAACTGTCGATGGCTATCGCCAAGTCCAAAACCCAAAAAGCTCCTGGGCCTGATGGTTATGGGGCGGAATTTTATAAATCAGTGACCCAGTCTATTAGTAAGCTGTTACTTGCAGCGTGTAATGAGGTCCTGGACGGTGACTCCACCCCTGCCCAGTTGGGCATATGCCACAATCTCGGTCATCCTCAAGCCTGGTAAGGACCCGCTACAATGTAGCTCATATAGACCAATATCAGTTCTTAACTCGGACTACAAGTACTTTATGTCCATCCTGGCCCAACGACTGGACCGAGTATTACCGGGGCTGACTGACCCTGATCAGGCAGGATTCGTGAGTTCAAGATCCACCTCAGATAACACGCATAGGGCTTTACATCTGGTTCATGAGATGCAATACCAGGAGGGCGCATCGGTCCTTCTCAGCCTTGATGCTGAGAAGGCCTTTGACCGGTGTCTTGGTCTTTCCTATTTGCCACAATGGCTACTATGCGTTTCCCATGACCCTTTATCGATACTCTTGGGAAAATCTATTCGTCCCCAAAGGCATGTGTTAAAACATCTGGCCACCACTCTGAATACTTCCCCCTTTATAGGGGTACGCGTCAAGGCTGCCCATTATCACCAGGTCTTTTCGCTATATTCATTGAACCCCTGGCCCAGGCGATCAGATTGTCGTCCGAGATATCGGGGGTGGTTGTGGGGGGCACGGAACACCGGGTAGCTCTGTACACAGATGATGTTCTGTTGTTCCTTACTGAGCTCGAAAAGTCTGTGTCTGCCATTTTCCACCTCCTGGAGGAATCCGTGTCACATTCTGGGTATAGGCTGAACACCAGCAAGACCAATACCCTCACCTTCCACTATGTCCCATCGGATGCAATTAGGACAAGGTTCCCCTTTCATTGGGGCCTTACCAAGCTAAAATATTTAGGAATCTACCTCCCACATCAAGTTAGAGATACCCTAAATAATAATTACCACCCCATTACATCCCAGATGAAACAGGACCTTGAAAGATGGAACATTCTCCCACTGAATATGATGCAGCGTGTGGAGGTTATCCGGATGGTTACGCTTCCGAGGATCCTCTATCTGTTCCAGAATGTGCCCCTCAATTTGCCAAATAGTCTCTTTAAGGCCTGGAACAGGGCCATAGTGAAATTTATCTGGGCGGGAAAGCGCCCTAGAGTTAAACTGGAGACCCTTCACCTTCCCAAAGCCCAGGGGGGCTTGGCACTCCCCAATATGAAACTCTACTACTGGGCTACTCGCCTCTCTTATATAATACAGTGCCTAACTGGAGATACCCCAGCCAGATGGAGGGAAATTGAGGAGAGTATCCTCCCACCTCGCGAGTACCAAGAAGTGATATTCCATAAAACACTACCCTCAATGGCTAGACCTGCATGGGGACCATTGATGGAGCACCAAGTACAGATTTGGTGCGCGATGAGAAAAGCCCTAGGGATTTCCCCTTTTTTGGTCTTGCTATGCCCCATAGATCTACTGGAGGACTTCCCTCCGGCCCTCTTAGATCACACCTTTCAGACTTGGCGGCACACCCGCCTCCTTCAGCTCTCGCAGTTGCAAATTGGCCCCCACTTCAGAGAGTTCAGTGAAATTTGCCGTAACTTTCATCTACGCCGATCAGATTTTTTACGGTATTTACAACTCCGGCACTATTTTGAATCCCTACCTGCCTCCCAGTGTCCGTTCGCCTGAGGCACATCCCCAGTGATTCGGTTGCTCCAGCAAGTATTAAAATCCCGAGGACTCCCACACTCTGTTTCAGTGTTGTACAGGTCCCTTCTGGATACAACGGGGGAAGACACCTCACGGTTAATGGAAAAGTGGAATGAAGAGCTGGGCTCCCAAATCACACCCCAACAATGGGAGACTCTTCCGTATGACATCAAGAATCACCTACTCTCACTCTTGGAGGCTGTTTTCTTGGCAATTATTGATAAGATTCTTTCGAACCCCAGTAATATCCTCTCATTTTGGTGCTAACCGATCTGCAGCGTGTTGGCGCCTATGTGGAGAGACCGTAGCACACCACTCTCATATTTTTTGGACCTGTCCAAAGTTGCAGCCTTTTCTGCAGGGTGTATATGAGGAGTTAAAAGACCTCTTTGGGTCGAACTACCCTATAGTGGTGATTTTTTTATCCTGCATTGCTTTCCCCCTGGCCTACTTGATCTTCACGCCCAGTATTTATTAAACATTCTACTACTGGCAGCGACGAAAGCTATCACTAAGCGATGGCTCACAGAAGAACCCCCAACCCTTTTGGGCTGGAGAGAGAGAGTCCATCTTATCTATAGATCCAAAAAAATAACTTACAACCTAAATAATCAGGCTGAGCTGGGTTGTTTGAAGTGGAGGAGGTGGATCATTCATACCATGGCCATGGATCCTCTCTTTGTGCCATAATACAGCTCCTTATTGACTGCCTTCTCAGGCCATAGTTTATGGCCACCAGACCCCCACCTGGACCTTGAAGGCTCAGTGGAGGCGAGATGTTGGAGGCGCTGACTGGACGACTGGGAGGGCTCCTGGAGGCGGGTAGTGAAACATAGAAACATAGAAGTTGACGGCAGATAAGGACCGCAAGGCCCATCAAGTCTGCCCATTTCTTTTTCTACCTTATAAATGTGCCATCGGCCTTTGCTCTGTCAGTGACCTATCTATTCATAGTCATTTGTATTGCTCCCTTATGCCTATCCCATGTCTGTTTGAAGCCCTGCACTGTATTCATAGCCACCACTTCTTGTGGTAAGCCATTCCATGCATCTACCACCCTTTCTGTGAAAAAGAATTTCCTCACATTCCCCCTTAATCGGCCTCCCTCTAATCTCATGCTGTGTCCTCTTGTCCTGCTATTTTTCTTATATTTAAACATGTTAGACTCTTAGTTAGTGGGGGTGGAGGGATGATTTAAATTCAAAATAGCTAACAGAATGATTTGGGGAGGGTAGTGGTGGGTCTAGACTGCTGTTAAAATAAAGTGTAATTCCATTCCTAGACCTGTATCTGTGACTATCTGTTCTAATGTCGATAATGTGTATGATGGATTTTGACTATCAAATGTGTATGAATTGTAAAGCTTCTCTAATAAAAATGAGATTTACAAAAAAAAAAAGCATATCCAGGGACGTATCCCTGGAGAAAAAGAGTTAGCAACTGCTAAGGCCAGTGTCTGCATAAGAAGAACCCCATTTTTTTGTTAAGCAGGGCAAAGAGTTTTGAAGGGCTAGAATACGGGAAAAATACCAGGAGTTGGGACACCTTAGAAGGGGCCAGATCTGAGGCCATTCAGAAGGGCCTGCATCTGGAGAGACCAAGCTACGAAGTCCGCGTCATCCTCAGGGAGACAAGGATGAAATCAGACAGTCTGAAATACCTGCTTGCCAAACACAGTTTACCTCTCCTCTATTATACAGTGAGTATGCTTATCCTAGCCTCACTGTTTTCTATTGTATGTCATAATTGTTTTATTAGCTGAAATTTAAAATTTGTTTATGCTCTTCCTGTTCAATTTTATATTTTGTACGATTGTTTATTTTAGCTCACTGTATATCTGATTTTATACGCCAACTGTATCCCATTCTCCCCCTTCCCCCCAGGACGCATCTGAAAATGAGCTATTGCAGCTCAGTATGCCTGGTGAAACTGTTTCAAATAAATAAAACAAAGCACCAGGCCAACTATGGCCCCGAGCCAACAATGGCGCCAGGCCAGACATGGCGCTGTAACAGCCAGGCCTGGCGCCACACGCCAGAGGCACTGAACCAGCACCAAGGCAGGAGAGAGAGAGAAACTCTGGTACCAGGGAAATGCAGAAGAGTCAAACTGATTCTAGGGCTAGGAAGGCACCATGACAGGCCTAGAAGGCCGAACTAAGCACTGACACCAGCCCCAGAGCACCAATGACCCCAGCAGCACCAAGGTGACGAAAGCGGTACCAAGCCAGTCCTACCAAGTGACATAAGGTAGAGATGAGATCAGTGGGGCAGAAGTTGGATGTGCGGTCACCAGTTACTGGATCCAAATGCACCACCTGGCTTGGGGGGCCTCGCCTGGGGGTTCAGTGCCACCAACCTACAAGGGCCAGGGACCAGATCCACCAGCAATGAAAACCCAGCCTGACTCTGAAGAGCTGCCCAGGGAAGACTGCAAGACTGCCTACTGGGGACCCTCTAAAGGACCTGGGGGGGGGGCTCCAGGTCCAAGGTCTCGGTGTCCCAGCACCAAGGCCCACGGCAACGTGGATTGTACTGAAAGGGACATGGCCCCAGGAACTGAGGATCTTGCAAAGACTTCCCATAGGACAACCTCAAGTGGTACCATTTCTTTCTCACCCTGAAAGGTGAGAGAAATAACTCAAGGCACAGGGGGTGCCAAGTACCCAACCAGAATCAGGAACCTGCCTGCTTCTTCATGCTCCGGAGGACTGCCCTTCTCCCGAGCACAGGACTGCCTGTGATCAGAACCCTTCCCTCGCAGGAAAGCACCAAGCCAACACAGCGCCGGGCAAAACACAGCATCAGGAAGGCACCTTACTATAATACTGTAGAGACGACCCGACAAGGCTCGGTAGGGCTGAGAGAAAAATGACAATAGATGTTTCATAAAATTACTAAACTGATACACAAATAATAAATTCTAGCTGTAAACAACTAAAAACTTAAACGAACTGAAGCAGCTGTCATATAAAAATGAAGTTCTAATTCCTGAAGGGCGAGCGACAGTCACTGTGCACTCAACGGCTGGGGAAACAAGGAACTGAGACAGATGGGGGCTGATGCTGAGGTAAGCCTGACACCACCAGCCACTCTTGCAGTGCCATGCATGCACACAGCTTGTGTCAGCACCAGCCCTTCTGTAAAGTGCTGGCTCCCATGGGGTCCTAGTGCTTCTGGCACAGACCCATTAGTGGAAATAAATTGCGTAGATACATTCCTGCAAGATCAAAGGTTTCAACATTAACCCCAAAAACTAAAAAACGTTTTCACTAAAAAAACAAACAAAAAAAAAACCACCAACAGCTTAATCTGGTTCAATTTCAGTTGGTTACTATCTGTATCCCCCAAAAAAACTAAAAAAACAGGGACTTCAAGTCTCAGTGGGCCTACCAGGTCAACAAAATTCAATAAATAAATAAAAACAGGCAGCACAAGAACTAAAAAAAGGCTGTCGCTTCAAAGTAGGCAAGCTAGGATTCTATTTATATTGTCTTGCACAATCAGTTGTATCTACTTATTCCTACTTCTTGCACTGTATTGCTATCTTCTGTGCACCTACTGTTTATATGATTGTTATGTCATTTGTTTAAAACGTTAGTTTCTGTATTCTCCCGGGTCATGCCTGAAAATAGTCACTGCCATGGCTAGTGCAACCTACCCGGTCAACAAAAAACTAAATAAATAAAGACACCAGCTGCAGAAACAGGTACCAAGTTAGCAGTATTATGGAAAATCAATGCACACTTAAGAACTGAAGGCAGAAGAAAACTCCAGTGTATCTGAATAAAAAAAAAAAACTACTGAGCAGTAGGGCTTCCACCGTAACACTGTATGACAATATATCACAGTAATTATCACTGTCAATAATTTATCATAGTAAAAAACAAAATTGCGCTCATCAGGCAGCATGATATACTGCAATGTACAGTGATGAAGTGTCTTGCTTGCTTTTCCAGCAGAGTGTCCCTTTCCAGGTGCAGCCATGATTCCTGATACCTCGCCATCCTCCCATCAGATTTTTATATTTTTCCTTAAAATTAGATATGTAGTGCCTGCCCAGTGGTACAGAGGGCTCAGGGCCTGGGCACCTCAACTGCTGCCATGCCAGAGACCAGGTTCAGGAACAGACTCTGGTTACTCAGGGGCCGGCCTCAAGAAGCAGGTTTGGGCATCCACTGACTGCTCTCCTCCTTCGGGGAAGACAAACAGCGCAAGTCGCTGCTCAGTTGCCACCTAGATAAGGGTGGGTGACGTGGCAGTGACAGCCTTCCGACCAGCTCGGCTTAGGGGCAGAGTACGTGTAATGTCTTTACGTCGCACACCCACAGTACATATGCTGGCCCAAGGAATGGGGAAAAGAAACAGAGGGGGTGTGTGTGTGTGTGTCCTGGTTGCCTTACATACTGGCAAACCGGAGCCTTCGGACCTCTCCCTATGTGGATCCTCAATGATAAGACAGTGCGGGAGTGGCAGTTGGAGCACCAAGATGTCCGAAGGTCCCAACAGCTATATTGGGGGGGGGGCTGCAGATTATCATGATAATTTGTACACAACTATCGTGATACTAAAAATGTAATATTGTGACATCCTTAATGACTGGGAGTGTCACGCCACAGAAAATGCCAAGGAGAAAATATTAACCAATAACCAACCATGCCCCCACCAGCATAAATGACTGACAAACTAAGCCCCTGAAAAAAGAAACAGAAAAATTACTCGCCTGAGGCTCCAGGCTAAGGAAAACTGCAAGAGACCCTGTTAAACAACACCCTCCAAAACAAATCAAAACTCATTCAGGCATTGTAGGCACTGAATGAGTGTTGTGACTAACAGGTCAGTCAGTTTGTAAACTGCGGCTTGGCAGGCATGATTTCTGAATTTCAGGGTGCTCCCTGTCACCAGGACACCCCAGCCTGCCTCTGAGTTGCCTTTTTCCTCAATAAAAACAACAATAGCAGAATAGCAGCTTTTAAGAGAGCTCTGTCTATGCAGTCAACCCTTCAGTGGTACAGCAAAGACTAGTAGCTGCTTTTTCTGGAATCCTCATGTCCCCAGCGTTCTATGAATATCTGACAGACTTTGGGCCACACCACTACGCCAGAGGGGAGCTCATTACCCATATGTATGAATTCCCCACAGGCAACACGAAGCAATACAGAACAAAAACTATGCATAAAAAGATTTTCCCTCCATGTTATAAGCACAATAACACACTCCAGAGCATGGATTTCTTTAGAATTAATGCACTTCGCGGGTGCGTTTGCAGTCAGTCTTCAGACCTCATGATTTCCAATTCACCCAGGGGGATGCATTAATTCTCTAAAAATGCATGCCCCATTTTAGGTTATTAAATTTATTTTACTGGCAACTCTACATTCCATCTCTTGACAGCACATGCAGGATTGACATTGCTTCTACTACAATAACATGTTCAGGAGTGCCTGAAGCAAATAGGTGTGCCTATGTATAGGCCTGGTACTGAGTAAGGGCAAAACTGGGATGAGAAGGAACAGCTCAGTGATGAACTGGCAACAGGCAGGTGGCAGCCCTGGTAAAGTTTGTTAAGCTAGCTGCCGGCTCCATGACAAATATGTCAAGATGGTCACTGCCAATACAGCTCTTAACTCTGGCTCGACAAATTAGTTCACCTGCCATGCCTATACATACTCACGTACACTTGGTGTTACATTTCCTAAGCAAAAATGATTAATTCCAGGCCTTTCTATAAATATAAGTGCAATAACAGACTCCAGGGTGCTGCATTTGTTGAAAGATACAGACATTCTGCTTGTAGCTTCATGTCACAGCACACACTAAATTCCATTGAAGGACACGTTTAATTATCCAACAGTTTTCCCCTCAAAATAATAATTTTAACAAAAACTCGCCAGTACTGCATAAGTAAGCAGCAACCCATGACAAGGCCTGGGTTGTACTCAATATACCATGGATGCCGGCTCATCGGCGCAGCGGTTGGATTTCAGTCTGCGACGCCGGCGACCTGGGTTCGGGAACGGACTCTGGTCGCCAGAGGGCCGGCCGGGGGGAGAAGGATGGAGCGTCCGGGACAGCCTTCCTCTCTGGTGGGATGCGACCGGCAAGACGCTGGACTTCCAGCTGAGGCTGGGAGCAGAGCAGTGACGCCTGGTCCGATGCTAAAGGGCAGTGACAGACGTCTGCGTATGCCCTGACGTCAGGACGTCACTCCTCACAGAAAACCAGGAAAATGCTTCCTGGCTGGCCGGATGACTGTCTCTCTGTCCTCCGCTGCCACCGATCCCATGACCGACACACCTCAGCAGTACCCCAAGCCGATGAAATAGTGCACTGGCCACCCCAACGGTGCCTTCCCCCTCGGAGGAGGGGGAACCGCCCGGTGAAGGGATACGCCTGGTTACCCAGGGGGACTGCCATATGAGGTTGGTAGCCGGTGTGGGAGTCTGGGCAGGCAGTCAGGAGGGGCAATAGAGACCCGGAGGAGTGGGCAGCCAGGAAGAAGGGGAAGGCGCAACATAAATAAATAAATAAATAAATATACCATGATATGGGTGTTGGAACCACTAGGTGAAGTAGAGCTGTTTCAGTCACACATATCCATGGCATATTTAAGCACAACACACAAAACCCTAGAGTGTGCGCTTATAAAGTAAATATTAGTTTTTACAAGTAAAAGGTAAGAAAAGTGACAAAAAGAGAAAACATCCAGACTACTGTTAAAGGAGTACTACTGGGTGAGGTGAAGCCCCGACTGTTGCACAGATCGAGGCTTCAAAGATCCCCCCTGTATGCACCAAGGATTTTTTTTTTTACCTCATCACTCATAAAAAAAACTCCAATCTTCTGGTGCAGTTGGCATAATTCAATATGGCACTCCTCACCCCCAGGATCATGCCAGAAAGACCGCGACATCGTGACACGGCTTTGCCCCTTCCTGTTTGCCCATATGTACGGACGTTTTAAAATATTATTTACCATACCCAGTGCTGTTTTGACAATTTGCCTAAATGCCATGTGTATGTCTGGCACAGACATGGCATTTAGGTAAATTCTGTCAAAACAGCACTGGGCATGGGAAATAATATTTAAAACTCCTGTACATATGGACAAACAACAGGAAGGGACAAAGTTGCGTCACGATATCGCAGTTGCGTATTCTGGGGGTGAGCATCATATTTAATCATGCCAGCTGCACAGGAAGATTTTTTTTTTTTTTTTTTTTAAATGAGCGATGAGGTAAAAAAATTATTTATTTACTAGGGCGCATACAGTGGTGATCTTTGAAGTGACACCCCCGATCTGTACAGCGGTCAGGGCGTTACCTCACCCAGTAATGCTCCTTTAAAGTGAGCTGTTTTTCCTGTTGCTTGGATTTGGGGGAAACAGTGGCTTATGTGAAGTTAGTTCGGGTTCCTTAAAACTTCCAAGGAACCTCAACCAAAGTGTGTGGCTGTGCTCAGCATACATGGTTCTCCACCAATCACAGTGCAGGACTTTCCCAAACCATTTTCTAAGATGCACTATTTACAGTACTTAGATATTCAGATCTTATTAGCACCACAAATTCATTGCCTATTTTTTATGTTGGTTACCTTCTTTGGTAACTAGGTGTGTTCTGTGATATAGGTCCTTCAGTAAAACTGTTTTTCTTGAGATCATCGTCCCATCTTCGCCTTGTATATGAACCACTACGCACAAGACTAGCAGCAGAGTCCCTAAAAATGAATGCATTTTTTAATACAAAAAGCTGGCATTAGAAATTGCTTGTGATGCATTTTTTCAAATCAAATATTGTTAAAGATAGGTTACCTGTTTTCCTTTTCTTCAATATCAGATGTACTAGCTATTCTTCTTGAAGGTATTGTTGGTGCAACATATGCAAGCCTAGTTCCTTTATTGTCTTTTTCCTGTATAGATGGAGACAAATTTATTTTTTGCAATTACAATTTTTAATGATTTTTTGTTGTTCAACAAACAAGACAACACATTACATATCTCAAACATAAAAGTCAGGGCACCCTGCAGTACCTAGGTACCCTCATTCTCATAGTGTTGTATATTTACTATGTAAGACCACTATGAATTCAGACTGCCAACTTTAAAAAAATCTAAGAAAAAAGGGCTACTACAACTACCAAAAAATGAAAATTACGTACCTACCGTAATTCTTGATCTTCTTGGACGAGTCTCCACCACTCATTCACACTATTGGGATCTGCACCGGAGGCACTAGGACCCATCGGGAGCAAACTTTTTGATGGAGGGTCGACACCAGAGATGGCGCCGTGAGCACTAGCTGGCCGCGGCAATGACTATCTAGCGCCGACCCTCCAACCGCCTCAGTACCTTTTTACCAAGGAGGCAGCTAACTAATGTAAAGAGTAATCTAATCCTTAAGACCGGACATAAGATAGTCCGGGCGACCCGTGTAAGAAGGGTCAACAAAGAAGTCTTCACGGCCTAAAGATTTGAGGGAGTGAAGACCAACACAGCGGTGAGCTCGGGGGATGGAGGGTGGGCGTGTGAATGAGTGGTGGAGACTCGTCCAAGAAGATCAAGAATTACGGTAGGTACGTAATTTTCATATCTTCCTGGACATAAGTCTCCACCACTCATTCACACTATTGGGAGAGTACCGAGCTAATAATCCCCCCGAGAGCGGCAGGAAGACCAAGAGCTCACGTTTCTAGGACAGAAGTCCATTAAGGATAGTTCTGCCGAAGGTGGAATGTCGCCTGGCATGAACATCCAGTGCATAATGCTTTATGAAGGTATGCACCGAGCTCCAGGTGGCGGCATTGCAGATGTCTGCAATCGGCACATTGCGAATTTCCGCTAGGGATGCGCGACCGCTCTGGTAGAGTGGCGTAAACCCTACCGTCAATTTAACCTGTGCCATGGAATAGCAATGTCGAAGACATGCCACTAACGATGAGATGCATCTGATAGCGACAGGTTGACCCAACCGGGGTCGCTGAAGGAAACAAACAGTTGTTGGGCCTGCGAAAATCCTTGGTTCTATCTAGATAGAAAGCATGAGCTCTTAACATCCAAGGAATGAAGATGATTCCCTTCATTTTGGAAGTCAGCAAGTAAGAGGAAGGACCAAAGGTTGGTTTAGATAGAATTCCAACACAACCTTGGGAAGAAATTTAGGATGAGTGCGAAGAACTACTCTGTCCTTATGGAACACAGTATACGGAGGGTCTGTAACCAGGGCATGTATCTCGGAGACCCTGCGGGCTGAGGTAATGGCCACTAGGAAGGCCGTCTTCCAGGTGAGAAATTTTAGCTCACAGGTAGCCAGAGGTTCGAAAGGTTTCAGAGTGAGCATGTCTAGCACAAGGTTAATGTCCCAGGCTGCAACCGGACATCTTATAGGGGTCTGGTATGCAGAATTCTCTAAGAAATCTCTTAACCATAGGTAACTGAGCCAGAGACAAAGAAGAAACCGGCTCATGATACGCTGAAATGGCACTAAGGTGAACTTTGACTGTAGAGTACTGAAGACCTGAATTTGAGAGGTCCAAAGGTACTCCAAAACCTTGTCTGGTGGACAGGAAAAGGGATTCCAAGAGGACTTTGCACACCAGAGCGAAAAACGCTTCCACTAGACGTGTAAGTTTTCCGAGTAGCTGGCTTCCGAGCAGCCAGAAGAATGTCTGAAACTCTTCGAGAGACATTGAACCGGTTCACTTCTACCTCTTCAGGAGCCAAGCGTGAAGGTGAAGCGATCTCAGGTTGGGATGGACCACGGACCCTGAGTCAAAGGTTCATCTGCAGGGGAGTGGTCTCGGAGGCTGCAACATATTGTTGAGTAGAGGAAACCATAGTTGTCGAGGCCAAGAGGGAGCAATGAGAATCATCTTGGTCCCCTGGGACTCGAATTTGAGAAGTACTCTCTGAATTAGAGGAAGAGTGAAAGCGTAAAAGCGTTTTGTCCACTAGCCTGAGCGCATCCTGACAGAAAATGCCAGGCCCTGGATTTCTGGAGCAGAAGAGAGGCAGTTTTGCGTTGAGTGGGGATGCAAAAAGGTCCAGGTCTGGAGTTCCCCACTCTTCGAATAGTGATTGAACTATGGTTGAGTCGAGAGACCACTCGTGAGGATCTGCCTCTGTTCTGCTGAGACGGTCCGCCAAGTCGTTTTGTACACCTAGCAGGTAGACCGCTTGAATTAGAGATTTGTGTTCCAAGCACCATTCCCACACCCTCATCGCTTCCCTGCATAAGGGGTAAGAGTGAGCACCGCCCTGCTTGTTGATGTAATACATCACAGCTTTGTTGTCCGTTTGAAGGAGAATGTTCTTGTGACAGAGGATGTCCTTCAAAGCCCGGACCGCATAAAGGACGGCTCTCATCTCTAGGACATTTATGTGAAGCTGGGCCTCGAGTTGAGTCCATACACCTTGAGTGTGGAGAGAGCGACAATGAGCTCCCCATCCCGTTAGCGATGCGTCTGTGGTGATGGAGATTTGATGATCCAGAGGAGCAAAGAGGGAAATCCTTCCAGGAGATTGCTCTCTTGAGACCACCAGGTGAGAGACCTCTGTAAGGGTTCTGTCACCTTGATGGGATAAGACTGTGGGTGAGTGGTTGGGGACCACTGAGCATCCATTGGGTGGTTCTCATGTGTAGCCGAGCTAGGGGTACAGTGAACACTGAGGATGCCATGAGGCCTAACATACGTTGCATTGAGAGAGCTGTAACTGATCTGTTCTCCCCAATGTAACGGCCCATCTGAAGGATATCGAGCCTTCTGTCCTCTGGAAGGAAAGCCTTCGCGCAAGAGGTGTCCAGTAGAGTCCCTATGAAAAGGAGTCTCTGGGAGGGCTGCAACTGTGACTTCTTTAGATTCAGCAGAACTCCCATGGACGTAAGAAGGCGAGAGGCCATCTGAACGGCTTCCAGGGTCCCCTGTTTGGAAGGGCTTGCTAGGAGCCAGTCGTCCAGGTAGGGAAACACTCGGATTCCGAGCTTCCTGAGATGCGCTGCGAGAACTGCACAACACTTTGTAAAGACTCGCGGTGCCGAGGATAGCCCAAAGGGCAGGACTCTGAACTGATAGTGTTGACCCACAGCCACAAACCTCAGGTATTTGTGATGCCTCGGGTGAATAGGAATGCACTGGTAAGCGTCCTGCATGTCCAGGGAGGCTAGCCAGTCGTGTTGATGAAGCAAAGGTAACAGGGTTCCTAGAGAAATCATTTTGAATTTCTCCCTGGGGAGAAATTTGTTTAGCTTTCTGAGGTCTAGAATGGGGCACATACCCCCAGACTTCTTTGGAACCAGAAAGTAGTGGGAGTAGAACCCTGTGTTTCGCTGATGCAGAGGCACCAGTTCTACTGCCCTGTTGTTCAGAAGGCCCTGGATCTCGGCGGCGAGAAGGTCTGACTGAAGGATTGACAGCCTGGGTTGTCGTTTGGGAGGACGATCCGGAGGGGTCTCCAGAAAATTGAGAGAATACCCCTCGCGAATTATCCGAAGGACCCATTTGTCTGAGGTTATGGACTTCCACTGGTTGTAGAAGTGCATCAGACGACCTCCCACCGGAGAGGAAAAGTCCACCTCGGGCAGTGGAGATGGAACTTGGGCCGGCAACTCATAAGGTAGCACCGGCGCTTGCTTGTGCTGCATCTTCTTTGAGGTTGGGCAGGTTGGTTCTTATGGAAACTTCCTCTGCCCCTGCCTCGAAAGGACTGACGATTATGAAACTGACGTTTACCGACATGCCCTCGAGAGGGGGTAGGAGGGGGTCGAGCCAGCTTAATGGCTGACCTAGTCTTCTGAGTAGCCTCTAGAGCTTGCTCTACCTGAGGACCGAAAAGATACGAGCCATCAAATGGCAACGCCATCACCTGCTACTGTGCATCATTCGTGAAGCCCGAAGTACGCAGCCAGGAGTGACGGTGAGTACAAATACCAGCAGCTGCTGAACGAGAAGCAGTGTTGAAAGCATCCATGGCTGCTTTGACCTGTTGGTTATTAGATTCAATACCTCTGGTAATGGTCAGAAGAAGCTCTGACTTAGAGTCCGAGTCCGGAACAGCTTCAACCATTTGCTTGATAGAGTGCCACAGGATATACTCATACTGAGAAAAATAGCCCTGGTAACTGGCAATACGCACACTTAGAGTGGACGCAGCAAAGACTCTCTTACCTAATGTATCAATCTTATGAGACTCTTTGTTAATAGGTCGAGCTGTAGTAGCTTGAGGAAGAACGACCTTATCATTCTCTGCCAGGACTACAATAGGATCCGCAAAGGCTTGAGATGCCAAAATGGGACGATCCTTGGGGGCTGAATATTTCCTATCAATGGATTTAGCCACTGAAGGGGTAAGAGCAGGATTATTCCATACCATTTGAGACAGCGTCTCGAAGGAAGGTTGAATCGGAGGAGTCAAATCCGTAGGGATCTCCGAAGCATGAAGATATTGGAGTCTTAACCGCTTCCCAGGATCGATGTCTGTAGTCTGGAGAGAAAGAGTGGAACTCAGGTTCTTCAACAGAGACTTAAAGGACAGGTCCTCGACCACAGGCTCTGTAGCAGTGAAAGATCCTGCTTCGTCCACTTCATCACCCAACCGAAGGTCTGGGTCAGGCTCAACTTCATCTCCTGATAGTCCAGGGAGGACTGTTTGCACAGGAAAGGAGAAATACAGAAGGAAGGAAGAATTGAGAGGAAAGAAGAGTCCTCGAGAGCTCCCGGCCAAGGAGGCAAACGGGACCCAGGACGGCGCCGAGAACGACGGCATGGCCAAGAGGCGCCAAGGAGGCACACGGCGCTGCAGACGGGTGCCGACAGCCTGCTGACGGGGGTAAAACGGCGCCGCACAAGCCCCACGGCGCCGCCGGGGATCGCGCCAAAGGTGCCGAAAAGCATCCCAGGACCCTGAGAAACATGGTTAGAAGGGAAAATAGCAAGAGATAAGGGCATCGGTGTGGCCCCCTGCGCCGCAGCCATGTGAGGGGGGGGAACACCTAAGCGCGGAGTCGTCAGCACTGAGGTAGGTGCCGTGCGACCAGGAAAGTCCAACCACCCTACCTGGTCACCCAACAAGCCCGAAGGCCCGCGGGCAACCGAGCAGGTAGCAGAACCAACCTCCGAGCCCACCGCTCCATAAGAGCGGCCCACTGATGAAACTGCTCATCTGAAGACCTACCTATAGGCGGGGTAGGACTCCGATGCCGAAGACGGCGGCTACCGGAAGCAGAAGTTGGCAACTCCGAAGGAGGAGACCGGCAACTAGCCACAATAACAGACAGTCGACGCGCAGACATATCAGAGGGCGACCTCGAGTGATGCCTTCTCTTTTTAGACCTGTGAGCCGAAGAAGAGCTCGAGGCCGAACGGTGCCGAGAATGCGACCGTTTGGTTTTATGCCTCGGGGGACCGCCCATCCCCGGCATTGGACTGACCGCTGTCTGACCCCATTCGGGAGAAGGAGGCGGACCGGACCCAGCACGACTGACTGAACAGCTTTCATACGAAGTCTCCCTACCGTCACCTGACCTGCTCATGGTCGACTCCGTCAAGTAGGCTGAGACTTCTTTATTGTATATTAAAATAGAATAAACTTAAGCGATACTATATCGAGATAATACTACAAAAAAATAAACTGAAAACTATGCTGCTAGTCTGAAGTTTGACTCCCGACAGGCGAGCGACGTCGTTACTGAAGCGCACTCGACGGCGGGAAAAAAGGAACTGAGGCGGTTGGAGGGTCGACGCCGAGATAGTCATTGCCGCGTGAGCTAGTGCTCGCAGCGCCATCTCTGGTGTCGACCCTCCAACAAAAAGTTTGCTCCCGATGGGTCCTAGTGCCTCCAGCGCAGATCCCAATAGTGTGAATGAGTGGTGGAGACTTATGTCCAGGAAGATCAAGCAGTAACCCAAGAGGAGATACTTGAAACCACATAGTCCATATATCTCACTTTCACATCACCTGCAAGGGTCTACTATAATCCATCTCTTCATCTCCGAGAGAAAAGTGAAGGAGGACCCTTTTATTTCTCCATCTCATTATTGATTTTTCTCTCCCTCTATTCTTTAAATCCTGCTTTCGCAATGCTGTAGGTTACAGCCATATAGCAAAGTCGCTACCAGAACCTTTTGGTAAGCGTTTCAGACACCATTTGCTGCTTCCTTCATCACTCAGCAGTTACAATATCACAGAAAAATAAAAAGGCAAGAGATTAAAACAAAGTGACAAAAAAATTGCCCTGCTGCTTGAGTTACTGTACCTGATCCCATTTAGGAATCCCACCTGACCATATTCATTTATTACAGACATGCAAGTGAGAATTAAAGAGCAACTGATGTCCTCTGAACAGGCAGCTCATCACAAGAAGGTGACTGCTGAAGGACCTAACAAAGCCAGCATTTTAATTTTTGTATTAGTGTATTAGTAAGATCTTTAAATTACTAGCTTCTTGGCAATACTTCTATTTAGACCAAGCCGCTGACCACAGACCGCAGCCCCTTCCCTAAAATGTGTGTTATGATTACGAGAAATAAGGAAGGGGCTGCAATATTACTAACAGGTATATAAAGGGATTTGAGGCAGCAACATCCTTTATATAGGCTTATTTTCATTTGTAGGCAATTGTACGGAAGGGGGTACTGTACTGTATTGTACTACCCCTTCAATGTGTACAATTGCCTACAAATGAAAATAAATATGTATGAAGGCCATTGCTGCCCTGAATCCCATTATGCACCTATTAGTAATATAAAAGCCCCTTCTCTAGTTTGCATCATAACATGGATTTTAGGGGCAGGGCTGCAGCATGCAAGTCAGTGGCTCAGCTCAAGTAGGAAGTATTGCTGACGAGTTAGTAAGTTAAACATCTTACTAATGCACAGACACAGAAAATTAAAACACTGGTTCTATAAGGTCTCAGAGCAGGCAGCTTCTTATGAGCTGCCTGCCCTGAGGCAATACTGGTGTCAGTAGCTCTTTCATTTATCCGATTCATACAAAGGTAGGAACCAAAGCTCCCAGTTCCCATCCTTCTGATTAACTGCATCACTGTTATTTTTATCCTGGACAATTAAAACAGTGATAGTTGTGGTAGAAACAGGTTTCTGTGCAAAATTCTAATTACACCACTGCAGAATACGGAGCATAAACAGAGATTGTATACTGTATGCAAGCATAAGTAAATTTCTGATTTTCTTTCAACTGGTTGAAGAACTAGAGTATTCTCGGTTTCTGTAAGTAACCATCAGTTAAAAGAGATTAATCAGCTTTTTAAAATTATTGTAAAACTAGCCGATTAAAGTTTCAGGCGACAATCCTACTCACTTTTCGTGGCTGATGGACCAGTCTTGAAATTACAAATAGTGCTCCACTTCATTAAAAATAAGTTTTCTTGATCTACCCTCTCCATTCTAAGCATCTCCAAACATTCCACCCTCCAGTCATTGAAGTTGGGAGCTGTACTGTCAGTCCAAATTTTCAAAATGATATTTTCACTGATGTCCTAAGCAGAATTAGAGTATGCATCCGTTCCTTTGTCCAATAACTTTGGATTTCGAGATGCCCCACAAGCAAACATTTTTAATCTTTTCCCATAGAGACCGGACCATTTTATAATTCCAAAATGTGTGTTTTGGGTACGTATTATTTTCTCCACTATTGCTGCAACCAGAGTTATTTCTTAATCCCATTTTTTGTAAATGTACTGGTGTATAACAGATTGTGCAATTATTTATAGTGGACCAATTTCAAATTCAATATCTTAAATGTTTTGAGGACCAAATTTTGTTCCAATTCAGGGATTTTTTTTTTTAAATCTAAGACAACCATCTTAGATTTTTCTAAAGCTAATCCCCCAAGTTCTTCGCTTAGAAACTTGTAGAACAACACAATTTTAGGAGACAGTCTCACAAAAGCTAAAAAAAAACTTGTTTGTCTTCATGTTGGGTACAAGGTATTGAATGTTCCAATTACAATATTGTAAAATGACAAATTTAATTATCTCTAAATTTCTCTCTTCCTCTTCAGGAAGATTTTTAGTAATTTCTTAGATATTATATAGGGAAGCATAATTAACAGATATACAGCCCTAGGTAAAATATTCTACTCCATAAACCCAAGGGAAGTTTTTTCCCCACATAATTATCCTGTAACTCTGATTTGAAACTATTAAGATTCCTTTTAATTGTTTTAGGAACATTCCTAAAAATCTTCATCCCCAAATAATCAATGGATTCTTTTCCCCAAGTACCACCCAGATCTACTCTCTCTTCTTTCGACAACAGTTGTTCAGATGGAGACAAAAGGATTTGTTCTTGAGTCTCTAACCAGAAAACTCACTAAATTCATTAATGATCATTCATATTTTAGGTAGTGACCTGTTCGGCTCTGGTACTGTGATTAGGATGTCATCAGCATAAAATGAAAAAAGATGTTTTCTATCACTTATTTTAATGCAATTTAACTCTTTCAGCCACTAATTGTCTCACTAAAAAGAGTTCACTGATAAGCTGAAACGTAGGGAGAGAACACGGCAACCTTGCCTTGTGTCTCTTTTTAAGGGGACTGTCTCTGAAATTACTCCATTAGTAACTACAGGCACTGATGAATTATTTACAGTAACTTAACATAGTTCACAAAGGTCTCTGGGAAATCATACATCTTCAGAATTTCAAATAAATGTGACCAAGAAACTTGATTAAATGCTTCTTCGGCATCAAGTGCAAACAGACCAGATGGTTTGTTTGATCTACTTGCAGCTTCCATAAAATGAAATTTCCTTGTGTTGTCAGCTACAATCCTATTCTTAATGAAACCTATTTGTTAGCTTCTATGAGGTGAAGTGTAACCTTCAAGTCTACCTGCTAGAACTTTTGCGCACATTTTTAGTGGCTGTTTATTAACAATATGGACATGTAATTTTTACGTTCTGTAGGATCCCTCCCAGATTTCTGAATAAGAGTGACAAGTCCAAGAGTCATATTTGCTGGCAAGGATCCTTTAGTAAGGGCCTCATTAAAAACATCCACCAAGATTGGGCTAATCTCTTCTGCCATTTTAAAGCAAGAATTGCCTGAGTAGCCATCAGGACCTGGAGTCTTAATTTTTTAAGCATACAAATCATTGATGTAACTTCATCATTTACTTATTTGCCACTTGTATGTGCTTTCAACATGAAGAAACGTTTGTGTTCCTGAAACAGTAAATTCAGTTACGTGAAATACATCTTCTAACATCTAAAAACATTAATACCATACAGTGCAAACTGGATTGTATTTAACAATTCATAGTCGATTAATATTAAAACCAGAAGCAACATATTTTCAGTTTCTAGATGCAAAGTAAAGAAGCCTGTTCAACAAATGCGTACAGTACTCATCTACTATCTGCCAACTCTGGTGCAAGAAAAAAATAAGCTTATAACACTGAAGTGCCTAATGAGTTCTAGTAAAAAAAAAATTTACTTTTTTGTTAAAATGATTGTTTTTAAACTGCACAGTAGGTATACAAATTACTAAAAATCACTTATTAAAAGCTTTAAAGCATGCCATTGCATTTTAACTACGTCATGCAATAGTCCGTAATGCATGCCACTTTGTTTTATAGTTATGGTTAGCCCTTGTTTTGTATAAAAAATAAATTCACCCAGCTCAAAATTCTTGCAGTACACAATCTGTACTGTTGCACACATTCCAAAATGCTGGTGTGTGCATTCCAAACCACTGTTCTGCACAGGTTCAAAGGTCATAACATTTTAAATTTCTCATTCACCCCATGCCTGGCTACTTACTAACCACCCCATACACAAAGTTACACCTTTCAACTTGTAAAAGACCATAAATTTAATTTGGTCATGAACAGAACAAAGACGTGGCATTTTTACTTTGTGGGAGGGATGCTCCTGTGACTCCTGTGTAACAAAAACACTATATAAAATAAAATATGGGCAACCACATACAACTCGGCACACGTTTTGATCTCAGAGTTGAGATGATAGCAAAGAACCTCTTGAGCTTCGCTCCTGAGGTTCTTATGCTGTCATCTCAAACCCCCAACAGCATTGTTCTATATGGTTATCCATGTATTCTCTATGTTCTGGATGCAATTTTTGTTTATTTTAAGGTACTGTAACTGTTCTAATTTACTTCAACTGTTTTATCAGTACGTATTAGCGCACAACAGGGTGTACTGATAATGTGGATTAATGCACACCTCGGAGGCGTGAGGCATGAGGGCACAGCCCGAGTGCCCTCACAGCCCCGAGGTGTGCATTAATCCACATTATCAGCACATCTTGAAGTGCTTTAATGCACTTATTACATGAGATATGTTTAAATAACAAAAGAAAGGTTTTCTTTTGCTGTTTAAACAGCAAAAAAGGTACTGTATCCTGCCACCTTGCAAAACAGTCCGAACAAAAAAGTCATAGTTGCTTGCAGTTATACTCATAGAAATGTCACAGATACAGTACTGACATGATCTGTGACATTTCCTGTGCTTAACAGCCTCTGCTAGCATGCCTACCACGTCACTCACCCCCCCTCCCCCTTAAAGTGTGCGTTAATGACCACCACAGTGTTTGAACTACTCACTGTGTGGATTTCGGGAAGGATGCGTACTTGACACTGCCGGTTGGGAGATCACCTGCAATACTGTACCTCTTGCATCCTGTGCCCACTGTATCTGTGCTGTACATCCCAACATCACAGCACTTGCCATGCTACTCCTGTTGCACTCACTCAGACCGAGCACTGAATATTCACAACGGTACCCAACTGCAATAGGACAATGCGGAGCGGGTCGTGACAGACACTGGCGCTGGAATAGATTGCGTCTCAGAAGGGGATGTTACAGGGACTACAGCCTTGCCCCAAACAGTACGCACAAAACTGGCTAGAAGGTGACACTATTACAGAGAGAGAGAGAGAGACAAACATACACACAAACTGCAGTCCCTGGTTGGTCTCTCCTGTCATGTAACTCTCTCACTGTCAACTTGGGAACAACAGTTACCACTGAATTAAGCACGGCGGTTCCCAGACAGAAGCGGAATGCATGCTGCTCTGCTCCGTGACCCCCCACGGGACAGATCGGCAACTCATTTGACAACGTTTGGGACAGGCGCCACATGTGCTCACTGTCTCTGGATACCACTCTGTGTGTCTGCCATTCTCTCTCCAAATTAGACAGAGCAAGGAAGAAAACTGCAGGGCCAACTCCACGGTTGGGAGAAAGATTCTGCTGGTGACGCACAGCAAAACACTGACCACTGCCCCCCCAGCCCTCAAATGTCACCGAAAGGCCCTCACAAGCTTGCAGGGTAGCGCCCACAAGACACTCTGGACAGAGAGAAAGAGAGACCCGCACCGTGGGAACTTTCAATTACCCACTGTGTCTCTGTCTCTTCTCCAGGACACCTTCTCTTTCTGCCTCAATCTTTGATGCCCACTTTGTGCATAGACCCAGATCCGGGCTGCCCTCACTACGACTGCCGCAGTCTCTGAGCGCAGAATGGGCATCGTAGACTCAGGAGGGAGTCAAGCGGGGAGGGGATGCTACATGACAAAAAACAGAAACAGGAACAAAAAAGTAAATAAATCAATCACATGCACAGCATCACTTTTTTCAGACGACAGAGATCCACAGAGCGGGTGGGTAGGCATAGTTAGAACTGAAACAGCACGGCCACCAGCAATAGCCGCTGTCCTGCTATGGAGCATGGACTCGCACAGCAGAAGCAGCTGACAGGGTCCATAAGCACTGAGCTGTAGCAATCATTACTGAGAGCGGGTCGGAGTTCTGCCTTAAGTACATGCCAGCTGACTCCACATTTCTGACCGCCTGTCATTACTTGCTGCTGTTTCCCCTTCTGCACTACCCCCGGTAGGGAACTAGCTGCTGCAGCGACTTTTCCATCATGCTACACTGTCCACTTGAGGTGTCTAGGTCCGTTGGGCAGGCGGCGGGTGGGGAGAGACAAAGGTGTGCCTGACACATCAATTCTCCAACAGGGTGTGCTGATAATTGGGATCCTGCTACTGCATGTGTTGCGCTTCTATACAATATCGGCATGGCTGGCGGGGCCCTTTTGACCTGTGAATGAGAAGACGCACTGGAGCCAACAATTTACCTGCGATCAGAAGACACAGCCACTTACTGACCCTGCCACACTGCACAGTGGGGGACATTCAAGAGTACAACACTATGGCAGAGGCATCCTGCACATCAGTTTACCCACCGCTTAGTGATGAATAACAATGGCTGCTTTGTGGTTTTTGAAATGTGGTACAAGAAAGCTGCACCGTTGTGCCCCTTGATCTTGCCCATAGTGGACCTCATCACCCTGACAGTGCCGATAATGTCTATTATTGCGCACTGTCAGGTAATGGCCCATACTCAATCATACTACTCATTCAGGAGCCCCATATAATAAGATTGCTTTAAAGTATCTTAGGGTTTTTATTGCAGTCTTTACATGTAAGCACATAGGTGGTGGATTATCAAGTGAAGGATCAGTGTCACCAACTCCTTCAGAAGCACGTTCAAGTTTACAATCAGCAGGGCCATCCAAAATTCTCTGATGGGACTTCCGGTGACGTCACCAGGAGCATGGATGCCTAATTGAGTAGCTCTCCTCTCTGTCGCTATTAAATTCGTTCCCACACAGCATGGTCAGTTTAAATTTTATTGAAGATGCACAGATTGCAAAGTGGGAACACATTGGAGAAAAGACCACGTTCAAAAAATCGGAAAGGAAAGAGGGATCAAAGCGGATTAAGCCCAGCAAGCTTGGCTACTAGAGGGAGAGAATCCCCATCAAGCATGGCGGGAGGAGACACGGAGACACAGTTGGACACCTTATCAAGATCTAGATTTGAGACCTTATTCGCAGAAATAAAGCAGTTCAGATCTGAAATGAAGCAAGAGTTTAACAAACTGCATTCTGATCTAAAGGGTCTTGAAGCCAGAATGTCGGGTGCAGAAGAACGTATATCGACGGCTGAAGATGACAATTCAATTTCACGAGCGATCAAATACTTGGTCCAACAACAAGAACTTACAGCTGCCAAATGCCTGGATTTAGAAGCTCGTTCACGCAGAGATAATCTAAGAATACATGGCCTACCTGAATCAGTGGAAACAGGGGACATGAATGAATTTCTGGAGGACATGCTACGCCATGAGCTTGACCTGCCGCAAACCTTCCACTTCAAGATCGAAAGTGGACACCGAGCATTAGTACCTAGACCCACCTCTACGACCGCTAGGCCCAGATCAATAGTGGCCAAATTCTCAAGTTACCGGGAGAAAGAACAGGTCCTTAGAGCAGCGTGGAAACAGGGCCGCGCAGAGTACAATGGGGCTCGACTGATCTTCGACCAGGACTACCCCCCCCGGTGATCCAGCAACAACGCCTGGCTTATATCCCACAAATTCGGAAGTTAAAGTCCTTGAAAATCAGGTTCCTGACACCCTACCCCTCCTGCTTGAGAGTCTTTTGGGAAATGGGCATTGAGACTTATCATTCGGTTGATGAAGCGCTTCAGGCAATGAAAAGCAAGGGACACGAGGTCTCAGAGGCTATGCGTCGCAGGGAACAACCAGCCACCTTACAAAACCCTTGGCGTCCAGCTCGACACCAAAATCCCAACCAAACAGGAAAAAGAACGGCTGTTAATAACCTTCAAGATATTAAGAGCATGCTATACAAACTCACTCATTCTTCAGTGTTAGAGGAATCGCAAGCGGAAAGAAATGTAAATGTAGACATTTGAAAGCTGAACTCTGTTGAACAGGACATTTGAGGATGCCAGGAAGATCTTATTCCCCTGTAGATTCTTTTATATGTAGAAGCTCTGGACTCTGTTTCTACAATTAACATAAATGGGACTCCTGACTATTGCCATCCAGGACTGCAAACATTGGGAAGGGCCATCACTGGTAAAGGATCAGAGATTTGGTGGGGGAGGGGGGTGAACCTGACAAAACAAAGCAGTAGGGGTACACTTAGAGCAAGTTAATGATGTTCGGGGGTGTTTACATATATTATCACCGTCTTTATATATAACTCGATCCCCCTGATGCTCAAATTCCTTAGATGGATCGCGAGGGGGAAACCGGGTTCAGGAAGCCTCGTACCAGGCCTGACTGCTTTGGAGAGACGGGAGATCTACTTGGGGAAAATGTCCCCCTAACATATAATGTTACAGACATATATAGGTAATGAGGCTAGGCTGTGTGGAGCCTCAGGGGAATCTCTCCTTTCTAGGAGCAGCACTGAGGAATGGGGAGGCACAGAGACCCTGAGTGGTCATATCTCGATTGTGCCTTATCGTTCTTTGCAGAATCATGCGCTGCAGCAGTTGGGCCACAGGCGAGTGCTTAAACAAAAAATAAGGCTTGGGGGTCACTACTTGCCTTAATTCAGGTGATGACTCGCAAGTCAAGCTCGCTATTAAACTGTAGAGAAAAAGGCTCTGAGTTGTACTCCATACATTGACCGCTGGGAGTCATTTACGGTTATAGCGGAAAAGTCATGCTCTGTTACTATATATAGGGAATCAATATAATATCACAATTAAGGTCCCAATGATGGTGAAAAGACAGGGTCACAACAGAATTCTGACAGAAGCAATGGGGGGGGGGGGATTCAAGTCTCGGAGTGGCTATGCTGAGTTTTGGAGTGGCTATTCCGAGGTTTTTGGCTTTATATGTATCCTGTACATTGCCACAATTGCTGCTGGTGATGAAGTGCCATGTCATCTGGCAAGGACCTGTTCGATTCGAGGTCCGGGAGGAACGAGTCCCACTATGGGCCCCTTCTCCTCCAGTTCGAGTAAGGCTCGCTCGAACATATAGGGAACAATACCTCTTGTTCCCCTGCCTTGGAAGCCATTTTGTAAACAGTTTTTTCTGCTGGTTGAGGTTGGAAATTACATGTGTTATGTATGTGGTTGTTGAGCTAAAAGTTAGTCTGTTAAACAAATATCTTCACTGGCAATCTATACAGGAGCGACAAAAGGGAAAGTACAAACTTACACTACTTGAGGAGGATGCTGGGGGGGGAGGGGAGGACACCAGGGAAAAACGCCACGGAAAGCAAAAAAAAAAAGATTAGGAGAGGGACAGCAGGGGCGGGTATACATAGGGGAAATAGGATTTTTAGTTCTAAATGGAGAATAATACTACCATACTATTTGCCAGCAGATTAGGCCTTACGGTCTATCGAGTCTGCTCGAACCTTAGTTGGGTGCCGAGACCCTCCCATCCCTTGTGCTCCAGAAACCCCCATCATCCATCCCCACCACCCTGGGACAGGCCATCATCTGATACATCCACTTTCTGTGTCTGTCCCACCCTCTCTTGAAGCCCTCCACTGTGGATCTCTGAACCAGCTCACCAGGCAGTGCATTCCAAGGGTCCACCACCCTCTCAGTAAAACACCTCCTCCTCTTTTCCCCCCTCACCCTTCCACCTTCCAACTTCAAACCATGCCCTCTGGTGATACCTCCCTGCTTTAGTCTAAAGATCCCCTCCATGTTTACCCTATTTATTCCCTTGAGGTACTTGAAGACCTCAATCATGTCCCCCCTGTCTCTCCTCTCCTCCAATGAAAACCGGCAGAGCTCCTCAAGTCTGTCCTCATACGTCAAATTCCCTAGCCCTCGTATCATCTTTGTTGCCCTCCTCTGTACCCTCTCCAGGAGCTGTATGTCCCTCTTCAAGTGTGGTCTCCAGTACTGTACACAGTACTCAAGGTGTGGTCTAACCAGTCCATTGTACAGCGGCAGAATCACTTCCTTGCTCCTAGAGGTGATCCCCTTATGATGCATCCCAACATCCTGTTTGCCTTGCTAGCTGCTCTCCTGCACTGCTCAGAGTTATTCATACATGCATCCACCATGACCCCTAGGTCTTTTTCCCCTATTGAGGCCTCCAGCGCCTCCCCTCCCAGGGTGTACCTGTGTTTAGGGTTTCCCCGACCAAGATGCAACACCTTGCACTTGGTGATACTGAAATTTAATTTCCATGTGTGAGCCCAGCTTTCCAGGGTATCCAGGTCCCCTTGCAGGGCCAACCTCCCCTCTTCTCCCTCAACTACTGCTCCCATCTTGGAGTCATCCGTGAAGAGACTCATTTCACACCCTATACCCTCCCTGATGTCCGATATGTATGCTTTAAAACAGGATCGGAGCCAGGACCGAGCCCTGCGGTACCCCACTACCGACCTCTCTAGGGTTCGAGAGCTCCCCACAGACCACTACTCTCTGAGTGCGTCCAGCTAGCCAGTTTTCAATCCATCTGACCATCAAAGGGCCTACTCCTAACCCCATCAGTTTCTCCACCAGACCATTGTGGGGACAGAGTCAAACGCCTTGCTGAAGTCCAAGAATAATACAACCACAGGCTTACCCCTGTCCAGTTCTGATGTTACCCATTCACAGAACTCCACAAGGTTGGTTTGACATGATCTACCTGGCACAAACCCATGTTGCCGACTATCCAGACCTCCCACCTCCTCCAAGTACACCCCCAATCGTTCCTTTAGTATACTCTCCATTAATGTTCTCACCACCGAGGTCAAACTGATGGGTCTATAGTTACCTGGTACTTCCCTCGACCCCCCTTTATGGATTGGTACCACATGTGCCTCGCCAATCCCTAGGTACCCTCCTGTCTTAAGTGACCTGCTGAAAAGCTCCATCAGGGTGCAGCCAGTATGTCCGCCAATTCCCATAGTACTCTCGGATGAATGCCATCCAGCCCAGGAGATCTGTCTTTCTTTAGGGCCTTGAGGGCTAACCACACCCTTTTGGCGGAGATAGCATCATCCGTCCCCTCCACCTTACTGGCCTTTTTATCCTTACCCAGATGTGACACCCTGGGGTACCTCTCCCTCCTCTTGCTCCATTTCTGTTGCTCCCTGATCCCACTTACTGATGCTTCTATCCCTTCGTGCCTTGCTTTGTAGATATCCCATCCCCTCCCTAGTGAACACAGAGGCAAAGTACTGTTAAATACCTCTGCCTGGTCCCTCGCCTCTTCCACCCACCCTCCTTCTGATCTCAATCTGCTGAGATGGCCCTTAGTTTTTCTCCACTCCCCAATGTACCGGAAGAACCCCTTTTCCCCTCCATGTATCCCCTGTGCCAGCCGCTGCTCTTTACTGGGCATTGCTCCCCTCACCATACGGTGACTTTTCTAGATGCAAGCTGGTACATTTCCTTATCCCTATCCCCTCTTGTTGTTTTATATTTTTTGTAGCCTTCTTTTCTCTGACTGCTACCTGTACTCACTGGACCACCAGCATGGTTTATGTGACCTTGCTCCCTTATGTTTCAACTTAGCGCAGATCCTGACTGCCTCATGAAGTCCCCGTTTTATGACCTCCCATCGCCTTTCCACACTTGTCATTGTGGTAATCCCCTTCAAGTGATCCTTGAGAATATTTCCCATGCCCATAAGTCTGCCCCCCTGAAGTCCACTGCCAGTGTCCTAGATCTCACCCCCTCCCCACATTGGTTGAAACCAGACAGTATTGTGGTCGCTCCCAGTCAGGGGGTCCTGTACAACCATGTCCCTTACCAGGTCCCCATCTGCCAGAACCACATCCAGGACATGCCCTCCCTTGTGGGCTCCATCACATGCTGTGTTAAGAACACATCCTGGAAGCCATCCAGCAGCCTCTGCTCCTTGGCCACCTTAGAGGACATGGTTCCCCAGTTTGTACCTGGCATATTAAGGTTCCCCATCAACACCACTCCTTCCCCTTTTGGTCCACACTGGGCAATGATGTTGTCCAGCAAACCATCCTCTAGAACATCACTCATCCCGGGGCCTATATGCTACACCCAGCTTGACCTTATCTCCTGCTGGGGATCGTAAGGTGACCCATAAGGCCTCCACGTTTCCCTCTGCCTCTTCTACCCTAGCAATTTCTATGTCATCTCTAATGAACATAGCCACTCCACCCCCTCTGCCCTCCTTTCTATCCTTCCTAAGCATAGTGTACCCCGTGACGTTTGGTCCCAGTCATGGTTTTTGTTGGCCCGTGCCTCCGTGATCGCCACATCCACCCCCACCCCGAACAGCATGGCCTGGAACTCTGGCATCTTGTTTCCCAAGCTCCTGGCATTTACTAACACCAACCCCACCCTTATCCCTGATTCTCTTGTCTAACCCCACCCAGATTCCTTATACTTCCATCCTCCCTCTGCTCCTCCTGAAACCTCCACCCCAGTATGTTTCCCCCTCCCGTCTTGGGCTTAGGCTACTCCCTCATCTGGAGAGGCGGCTTCAGTCAGCCCCTCTCTTATCCCTTCCCCCTCACAAGTTTAAACCCCACCTTTCTTGTATGTAGTCAGCCATCCCCGTTTAAGGACTTCCCTCCCTAATGGGGCAAGATGAAACCTGTCCTTTTCATATAGTCCTATCCTCCCAAACTCCATTCCAGTTCCCTAACACCCCAACCCACTCTCTTCACCCCACTTCCTGGAGCCAGTCATTAACCTCTGTGAGCCTATTTTTTTCTCCACTGAGGCCTTTGGTACTGGCAATATCTCCAAAAGGAAATGTTGATCCATTATCCCGACAGACTCTGGCAAGTTCTGGAACCTCTTGATTTCCAAACGCTATTTCTCTAGATCATTAGTTCCCAAATGCACCAGGAATCCGGTTTCCTCCACAATCCCTAACCATTTCAAACACCATGAACTTTGCTCTGTGCACTGTCAGCCTAGAGATACTCACTACCTTCACCTGGCTATGGCATCCACCCCCTGTCCCTCCCACTGGATACCTAATCACTCGAGTCTCCCAATAACAGAACCTTAACACCGCCATCATCCTTATGGTTACCTCCACTATGCCCTCTCAGCCCCCTCTCCCCTTTATTCATGATCTCAGTTTCATGGGAGTCTTCCTGCCTTATTAGAGACCCCCTTGTCACCCTCCCCTTTCTTCCTCCCTTGCTATTTTGCCCACTTAACTCAAACCCCCTCTGAATAGGTGTCCCCTTTAACCCTCTCTTATCCAAACCATTTATCCTGGCCCTGATGGTTTCTCCTTCCCACACCGCCATCCTCCCTTTGTAATAGTACCCCTGCCTCCAGAGGCTCTCTGTGGGTCCCTTTAGCTAGGGCTCCATCCTTGGTACCTGACCCCTGCTGAAGGGGTCCTCTCCACCTCCTTGTCTCCCAGTTTCTCTCCAATCATGCTCTCCTCCTCATGTCTGGAATATGTTGCATCTCCCCATTTGCTTAACATACATGTTTCCCTTCTCCTCTGGGACTATTTCTATCCTTTCCATAGCCGGTCTGTGATGCCCTATGGGTATCCGACTTCTCCCGGCCTCTGTATAAGTTTCCTCATTTCCACCAACCCCTTCCTCCCTCTAGGTTGTTAGTAGCTCAAATTTATTGTGACACTCTATGTCAGCCTCCATCAAGTAACCCGAGTTTCCCTGACTGCATCTCTAAACTGCCCTCTTCTTCCCTCTTGCTCTGTTCACCTTAGAGCTCCCTTCCCACAGTCTGCTGTTTTAGGCTTCCGCACAACAGCCCCTCCTGACTCTTCCCTCCACCTCTTTGTATTCAGAATGTTCACCCGTCACGCTTTCCCTTAGCATCAACTTCCTATCTAAGGGTCCTCTGTCCTCACATCCTCCTGCTTGCTGTAACATAACGCCCTGTACTGCACAGCGCTGCCCCAGCCTCCCTCAGCCCCACCCTTCTGCCGCCCATATCCACACCCCTATCCTTGGTCACCCCCCCAGCTTACTCCTCAACCAATATACCTCACTCCTGATACAAGATAGCTGTCTACAGAGTGAGCAGCCTCCTCTCCAGGCCCAATTTAGAATTATTGCCATCCCACAGCCTGTGCAGCCTACAACCCTTCCGAAGATGCCTGCCATGGTGGAATATGGCCACCCTGTTAATCCCCCTCTGTTTATAATGGCACACCCCCTTTTCTCAGTCCCTTTCTCCTGGAATACAGTTTCTCTCTATACTGGCTGTAGTTATTTACAAACCCAATTTCAACCCCACCAATAAAGTTCCCAAGTCTCACAAACACATACAGTCCAGTGTGTAAGCAGACATCAGGTACCATATGATGTCACAAGCCCACCAGCTCCTGTTGCTTCGAATTTCAGTCCCAAACAGAAATACTCAGCCCTTCAATCCCAACCTGCAGTGGCTTTTCAGTATTTAAGAAAGCCTACAAAACAGGGTGGGTGGGAGGCTCTTACCAAACACCAGGCAAACAACACATTTAAATTTCCCTCTAATTAACCCTGCCAAACAACTGTCCCCAAGCCTCCAAAGTTACAATATCACAGCCCAAGTAACAGTTCTAATTCAAGGTAATAATTTTTAACACATAGAACTAATTTCACTTACAAACTATTCAAATATTTCAGTTAAAACAGAATATAACCCCAGACCTCTGTCCTACCAGCCTGCTACTTAAGTTCCTAAGTGAACAATGAAGGCCAAGGTAATTCCTGTTTAAAGACAAGGTAACTGCAGCTAATGTCCCCCTCCCCCTAACACCAGGCAAACAACACATTTAAATTTCCCTCTAATTAACCCTGCCAAACAACTGTCCCCAAGCCTCCAAAGTTACAATATCACAGCCCAAGTAACAGTTCTAATTCAAGGTAATAATTTTTAACACATAGAACTAATTTCACTTACAAACTATTCAAATATTTCAGTTAAAACAGAATATAACCCCAGACCTCTGTCCTACCAGCCTGTGGCTTAAGTTCCCAAGTGAACAATGAATAATACAGTTGTCAAAATTATTTCCCATAATGTTAACGGGCTGAATAACTCAACAAAGCGACATAAGGTAATGTCCACTATAAAAAGACAGAGACCCTCTTTTGTTTTACTGAAAGACACACATCTAAGTAAGTCCGAGCATCAGAAGCTGGGGAAATTTGGTTATGACCTGGTGGTTGCTGCCTCTTTTGGTTGGGGGGGAGACTCTGCAATTTTGGTCTCCAGGGGAATTCAGTTCCAGAAAACAGCCAGTTACATAGATCCAGAGGGCCACCCGGCTATGCTTTCAGGTGATTTGGAGGGTAACCCCATCACGCTGGCCTCCCTGTATGCCCCACCGGGATCTACAAAGGAGATCTTTAGTTCTCTATTACATAAAATCTCCGAGCAGCGAAAAGGTGTCTTGATAGTGGGCGGAGATCTAAATCAGATATGGGAGCAAAAGGACACCTCAAACTAAAACATTTCGACAAAGCTCAGCCAGCAAATTTGTCAAGAAATACTTAAAGGGGGCCTTCTGGGTAGATGCTTGGAGAAAACAAAATAAACAAACAAGAATATACACATTACTCATTCCCTCATGGATCTTTTGCCCGGATCGACTACATGTTGATATCTGGGGAACATCAGGACCAGGTCATGGAGTGCAAACATATCCCATCTGTACTCTCCGATAATGCGCAGCTGCTGTTAAAGCTGGATTGGAGAGTCAAAAAGGGGCAGTCCCTATGGAGGTTTAATAACTATCTATTGCTTCTGAAGGAATTCACAGAAATGGCTACAGCCAGGTTAGCACAAATCCAACGGGATAATATCTCCCCGGATGTTTCTAGCACGTTATTATGGGACACAGTAAAAACAGTGTTTAGAGGGGATTGCATTAAATATGCAGCCCATTTTAAGCGACAGCAAAACCAACAGATGGAAACCCTCCAAAGGGGGGGGATTGCTCTGTATTGCCTGACATACAAATCATTAAGCAACAGATTCAAAAATTAATTGATGTGAAGACAGAGCAGGATCTACAGTGTTTACGCCAGCAGTACTATGAGACAGGGCCTCGGGCCTCTCGCCTCTTGGCCCATCGCCTGAGACAGCAAACCGCTCGGTCTACGATCACTCAGATCCGAGATCCCAAGACTGGCCACCTACTAAAAACCTCAGAAAAAATTCTAGCGGGCTTTAGGGACTTCTACTCGGGTCTATATGCATCAGATCATTCACCAGACAGAGAACAAATAGAACTATACCTAGCCAAGTTAAATCTACCAAAATTAACCCAGGAAGTTAGAGATTCTCTTGATGCCCTCATCACTCCCCTAGAATTGACAGCTGCGATCAAGAGATTGAAAAAAAAAAAAAAAAAAATTCACCTGGTCCTGATGGATACACCCCTGAATTTTTTAAATTCTTTGTAAAGGAGATTGACAGCCCTCTGCTGAAGGCGTGTAGGGAGGTGCAGTCGGCGGGGGGGGGCTTCCGGATACCTGGAATTATGCAATTATCTCGAGTGTCCCCAAACCAGGGAAAGATATTACACAGTGCAGTTCCTTCCGTCCTATTTCGGTATTGAACATTGATTATAAAATATATGCATCAATCCTGCAGAAACGCCTAGAGGTGGTGTTGCATAAACTCATTAATTATGACCAAACAGGTTTTGTCCTGGGTAGGCAGACCCAGGACAATATTAAAAGGTCACTACATGTGCTATACCATGCCACCCGGTCGGGGGTGCCCTGTATGTTATTAAGAATAGATGCTGAGAAAGCATTCAACCGGGTGGCATGGAAATTCTTGACCCTCTCTCTGAAGATACTGGGATTTTCGGAAGCCTTTATTAAAATTATACATAATATATACACTTGCCCCAAGGCTTATATAAAAGATCAATGGCAGAATTTCTACCCCGATACCCTTGTACCGTGGTTCCAGGCAGGGGTGCCCACTCTCCCCCCCCTACTCTTTGCCCTATACCTTGAGCCCCTGGCTCAGGCGTTAAGACAGGACCAACAAATACAGGGATGGGACCTGGGAGGGGAAACACATAAGTTAGCTCTGTACGCAGATGATTTACTGGTATATCTTAAAGACCCAGAGCAATCATTGGAACATCTGTGGGCACGGCTGACGGAATTCAGTATCCTAGCTGGATATAAAATAAACATGACTAAAACAGAAGTCCTGAGATCCCGTTACGAACCTTCTGAACAGATTCGGAGGAAGTTCCCATTTAGGTGGAATTTAGCCCATATCAAATATCTCGGTGTTCAGCTGAGCTTTCATGAGGACCAGCTGTTATCCCTTAATTTTATTCCAATCCTAAATAGTATTAAATTGGAGCTGGAGCGGTGGGCCCCCATTCCCATCCCCCTGATTCAGAGAGTGGAGGCGATAAAGATGATAGCCCTCCCTAGGCTTTTATACCTGATGCAGACAATTCCTACTCTTATCCCGAACACATACTTTAATTCGCTTAACAGGGGAATCTCCCATTTTATATGGGGATCTCAAAAACCCAGAGTTCGCCTCTCGGCGCTTCAAATCCCTAAGAAGGAGGGAGGCCTATCACTACCAAATTTCAAATTATACTACCAGACTGCACAGCTAAGAACCGTCATGTACTGGCTAGACCTGTCTTATTCAGCCAAGTGGAAAACTTTAGAGCTAAGGGAAGGGGATTTTTTTTTCCTTTTAAGAACCTAAATGAAGTACTACTAGAACAGAGGGAAAAATCAAGAGTATGTCAAGAGGGTAATCCCTACACAGCTCCCCCCCCCCTCCCCCGAGTATCTGGCATGGAATCCTGAAAGATAAGAAAGCGAGGGGTTGGAGGGATCTCCTGTTTTTGGTTCCACACCCGGATTCCTTTCTACCCACTAAATGGGATGCGGGATTCAGGAGATGGGAGGAAAGGGGCCTACATTTGATATGGCATTTTCTGGAAGGGGAGGGGATCTTGTCTTTTGAAACATTAGTTAATAGATATGGAATACCCTGGAAGGACAGGTTTAGATATTTTCAAACTAGAAATTATATCAGTGGCCTGCTGATACACCTCAAGCTAGGGGACCCACATATTCCACAGATTGCAGATATATTCAGGAAGGCAACAGAGGGTATACCGGTTGGATCTCATGTCATTTCTAATTTATATCAAGCGCTCCTTGCCTGGAAAGGGGATTCTTCCTCTATATAAGGAAAGCACGGGAACGAGATCTGGAAATTCAGATCTCTGAGGAGTTTTGGGCTTGCACACAGACTAGGGTCCACTGGGGCCTGTCGGCAGTGGGCTGGCCGGAATTTTCAAGGAAGATTTTTATTAGATACTTCCGAACCCCAATAATCCAGATAAAATATAGGAACTCTAACCTATCGGTGTGTTGGAGGAACTGCGGACACACGCCAGCAACATTGGCACATATAATGTGGGAATGCCCTGTTCTTGCCCCCTTTTTCCGGGATCTGCAGGGGGCCGTGCAGGCCATAGTGGACCCTAACTTGAGGATTTCTTCTCTTTGCTTTTTCTTCCTGGAACTGCCTAGAGAATTCCGGGATCCCCTGACCAGAAAGTAATAACGAGTAAGTGGCTATCTCAAAATGTGGTCACCCTAGAAATGTGGCAGGAGCGCATGATAAATATATATAGAATGGAGGCACTAATGGCTTCTGTTAACAAGAGGGTTCCCAGTTTTGAGATTTTATGGAGGCGCTTGGTCCTATATATGGAAAGGGCAAGACCTGCTTTTATTCCTTAATCAAATCTAAGTAAATGGCAAAACAAGGAGACTTCAGAACTAGAACACACATGGTGTTCCAGAGAATTAAAGGGAATAAATAATAAGCATATGCTCCCCTACCCTCAATATATAACAGTTAATCGTTATCTTAAACCCACAATTTGCTAAGTGTTGACTTAATGATCATAAATGTGATTGAATTAGTGTAGGCTTGCTTACTCGGTTTATACTCTGTAAAACGTCAAACCAAATTATAAAGCATATTGGATGTAGGGCCTGTGGAGAAAATAATGAAATCTAGCTCATTTTTGTATAATGTATGTTTGTACTGTCTATGTTCTGTAAAACTAAAAATTTTAAATAAAGTTTAAAAAAAAAAATTCTCTGATGCTTGAATCAATATCCATTTAAAATGAAAGTATGTATACAAGGGAAAATCTATTCTAGCACTCAAAAAAAGCATGGTAGTTAGTGCTTCATTTAGGTGAATGTGGCAATACATGGGTTTACTTCCACATGTAGTTTCAATTTTTGTGGCAACTAAATGCTTTCCAATACACTGCTTTAACACAGATGTTATGGGATCGAATGCAAGAATACAGTATTTGGTGGATTCTGAAACCAAACAGGTGGTGAGGTAGATAAAAGCAGTGTTACACAGAACTTTTCAGAACCCCTTCCCCACCGTGCCCTGTACGGTTTTTGCCCAAGTGAAGCCTGCATGCCAAATTGTCAGCATGTTTTTTTTTTTTTAAATACAGTTGCCATCAAAAACTTAGTCAACTACAAGACATTGTGTATTTTTTGCAGAGTAAGGTGCAAACTGCAGATCGTGCAATACAACTGTGTGAGAATGTTCCAGTGGCTCTGTTTATTAGTAAAATAAAGAATTAAAACGGTTACCTTTTCCTTGTTATCTAAAGTGGAAGAAAGCCGAGGACTTGAGGCAGAACGCATCACACCAATAGTGTCCTTATCTTTTTGTGCTTCCTTAGAAGCAGTAATTTCAGCAAGTGCACCATAGCTGCCAGTTTTTCGAAGGCCTAATCTCCATGAGGCTGGGGATTCATCTCTTCTATCTTCATCTTTAGAAGAAGAAATCTTAGCCGTTGGAGTAGGGAACTGAAATAAGAACACCACCAATGTTGTGAAATTTATGAAACAGTGACTAGGTAATGCACACATCTCTTTGCAGCTGTCAACTAAAATTATTTCAATATAGTACTCTTATGAGGTGTCATCACTCCTTCCATTTTCGGTGCTTGCTAGATTTCAGTTACTGACAGAAAAAGGTTAATGGGTTCATATAGAGGATGAGAATCTTGGTAGCTAGAGCAAACTTCCAGTTTTTTTAAACTAGCCATCTCACACACAAAAAAACACAAAAACCAAAAAACAGCTAAAGGTAAAGTAGCAAGATGCAACTAAAAAGAGGCATACACAAATCATTATCAATATGGCAGTCATGAATGTATGTGGGTGGGTCAAGAAGTTCATACCACTGCTTTTTTTGTTACTTAAACAAACCATCCTAAAGAACTACTTAGTGCTGACATCTAATTTTTTGCTAGTGCTCAAAAGAACCCGTCCTGCCATTTTCTAAATCGAAAACAAATCATATGATGCTCCCAAATCTCCATGAGAGCTCCTTGATGGTAAATGCAGCTTTTTTTTTTTGTTATACATCCAAAGGAAGGGGAAGGGATTGTAAACTGCTCCTGAGGGGCTAGCAGCACGATCCCTTCTCACTTTACTGTTGCTGACCATGCCCCATTTTATGACACAGGTACAAGGAGAGCATGGGGGCAGGCTCCATTCACGTCTATGAAGCGTGATTTGAAAACAATTTTCGGCCATTTAAGTAGCCATTCATGAAAACTGGAGCCAGGGCTCAACTAACAAGTGCCTTATTAGTTGAACCCTGGCTGCAGTTTTATCAAACGGCCAATTAAGCAGCTGAAAACTGTTTTCAGATCACGCTTCCTAGACTAGGATGGAGCATGCCCCCTTGCTTTCCCTACACCTACATCATAAAATGTTGGCAGCAACAGGGGAGTAAGAAAGATCATGCCGCTAGCCCCTCTGGGGCAATTTACGATCCCTTTCCATCTTCTGGGGGTATGACAAAAAAAAGATAGATTACTCACCTGTAACCGAATTTCCAGGAGTGGTATATGGTTCACATCCACACGATGGCAGTTCTTCCTTAAAGGGCAACTGGCAATTGTTGGATCCAGGCAGGCAACCCATACCATGAGTTGCCTGCCCTAGGAGCTATTTGAGCCATATATTGAATTTTTTCGTTACATACAAAAAGAGTTATTTCCTCCATAAAGCCTGACTTGTAACTTTCTTGTATGAGCCGAGCGGCAGCCAAGCGCTACAGCTCTGCCTCTAAAAACATCCTAATTATGCTAGGTATGGAACGGGGCTGCAGGGGCTCTACAGAGACTATAACAGGATTATGGAGGGGGGCCATCAAAATGTACTTGGATTATCTTTCCTGGCAGGTATACATATGTGGGGCCAATATATATTATAGCCCCATACATGTATACCTGCCAGTAAAGATAATCCAAGTACATTTTGGTGTTCCCCCCCCCCCCAATCCTATTGCAAAATCTCCAGAGAGTACATGCAAAATCATTCCCTACCTAGTGTCATAATTATGCTGTTTTTAGGGGCAGGGCTGTAGCACTTGGCAGCTGCTCGGCTCGTACAAGTAAGTTACAAGTCAGGCTTTATGGAGGAAATAATTTTTTGTAAGTAACAAAAACAATTGACATATATGGCTCAAATAGCTCCTAGAGCTGGCAGCTCCACTGTATGGGTTGCCTGTCTGGAGCGCGTCAGTAGCTCTTTAAGAGCTGGTTCACCAGAGTGTCTTTAAGCAAAGCTCATTCCACCACCTGTGGTATAGCCCTTGGCTCCGCCACGACTTCAGATCTTGCACGCTGGAAGCAGGGATCTGTGTGCCACTTGCCAGGGAAGGTTGGGTGGATGCTGTGCATGTGAATGATATGCCACTCCTGTTACAGGTAACCTGTTTTTCTAGGGATGTGGATATGGTTCACTTATCCACACAATGGTAGACTTCCAGCAGTTCTCTGGGAGAAGGGAGCAAGGTGCATACCCCTATTTGGAAAACAAACTGAAGAACCGAGATCCCAAATGCAGTATCCCAGCGAGACTCCAGGACGGTGCTGTAACGGGAGATGAAGGCATGCACTGACTTCCACATGGCAGCCTTGCAGATCTCCTTAATAGTGATCTCCCTGATAGTCACCAAGGCAGTGGAATGTCTGGTGGAATGAGCCCCGAGCCCTAAGGGGGGGCGTCCCACTAGACAACCCATAGCAGAAGTCGATGCAGTAAGTGACCCACCTAGAAACAGACTTTGACGGCAGATAAGGACCACTTGGCCCACCCAGTCTGCCCATTTCCCTACCTACTGGATAAGCTGCAGATTCTAGTTAACCAACAGCCTACTTCCTGCAACCCCCCACTATAATTGCCTTGTGTCTGTCCCATGCATGTTTGAATTCCCCCACTGTTTTAGACCCAACGACCTCCTCAGGAAGGCTGTTCCATGTATACACCACTCTCTCCGTGAAAAAAAATTTCCTCACATTACCCCTGAGTCGTCCCCCCTCTATCTTTAAATTGTGCCCCCTTGTTCTTACACATCTCTTTTTCTGAAAGATGCTACCATCCTGGACTTTGTTGATTCCCTTGAGGTACTTGAACGTTTCTATCATGTCCCCCTGTCCCTCCTTTCATCAAGAGTATACATATTAAGCTCTCTCAGTCTCTCTTCATATGGTTACTGCTGCAGACCCTGCACCATTTTAGTTGCCCTCCTCTGGACTGCTTCCATCCTGTCTATGTCCTTAGTAGATGAGGTCTCCAAACTGCACACAGTACTCAGATGGGGTCTCACCAACTGTCTGCACAGAGGGATAACCACTTCCTTTTTCTACTTGTGATGCCCCTTCCTATGCATCCCAGTATCCCCTGGCTCTCCTTACCAACTTTTCACATTGCTTACCCACCTTAGGTCATCTGATATGACTACCCCAGGTCCTTTCCATTTTTTTTGTTGTTAGTACCTCCCCTGCTATTGTGTACTTTCTCCTGGGTTTTGTTTCAGGCGCATTACTTGCACTTCTTTGCATTGAATCTAAGTTGCCATATGTCTGACCATTCCTCCAACCTTGCCAAGTCCCTTCTCATCTTTTCTACCCCCTGTGTATCAACTCTGTTACAGATCTTTGTGTCATCTGCAAAGAGGCATACCTTTCCCTCCAGACCCTCTGCAATGTCACCTATAAAGATGTTAAAGAGGACTGGACCCAGTACTGAGCCCTGAGGTACTCCACTAGTAACCCCCCTTTCTTTTGAATGTGTTCCATTCACTATTATTACCTTCTGTGTCCTGTTGTGCAGCCAGTTTGCTACCCAGACTACCACCCTGGGACCCTCTCCCAGGCTGGCTAACTTGATTATTAATCTTTTGTGCGGGACTGTGTCAAATGCCTTGCTAAAGTCTAGGTAGGCCATATCCACAGCCCCTCCCTGGTCTATTACTTGGTCACCCAGTCAAAGAAATCAATTAGATTAATCTGACATGACCTTCCTGCTGTAAATCCATGCTGCTTTGGGTCCTGTGCCCCGCTGGCCTCTAGGTACTCAACAATTCTTTCTTTCAGAAGTGATTCCATCATTTTCCCTACCACTGAGGTCAAACTTACAGGTCTGTAGTTTCCTGCTTCTGCCTTGCTCCCACTTTTGTGAAGGGGAATCACATCGACCCTCCTCCAGTCCTCAGGTACCGCCCCATCCTGCCATGATCAGTTAAAACGCGTGGTCAGTGGTGTCACTAGGTCCTCCCTTAGTTCTTTTAGGATTCTGGGGTGAATCCAGTCAGGCCCCATTGCTTTGTCCACCTTGAGTTTTAGGAGCTCTTTCAGGACTCTTTCTTCTGTGAATGGACTGGTGTCAACCCCCCTACCCAGAGTGCTTCTACTGTCCCAACTGCCGGTCTGAAAGATGCGGCTTCAGCATACATTACAAAGAGCTGGTGAGCCCCACCCGAACTGCAGCAGTGCACTCCACGTAACAGGAGAGTGCATACCCTAGACCCAAAGAATGGAGCTTGCATTCAGCTTCCCAAGATGGACTGATAAAGTATACCCAAAGGTTCATCGCCTGGTTAAGGTGGAATTCAGACACAACTCACGGGAAGAACTATGGATAGGGGTGAAGGACTATCTCGTCCCTGTGAAAGAACAGATAAGGAGATTCTACTGACAGTGCCTGAGCTCACTAATCCTCCTGGCTGAAATGACTGCCACTAAGAAGGCCACCTTCCATGACAGGTGTGACATCTCATACCTGTGCACAGGCTCAAAAAGCTTGCCCGAGCACAGCCAGTACCTGCAATAAGTCCCAAGGTGGTAGTGGCTCACACACCTGCGCGGACAAGCGGTCAAGGCCTATATAGAAGAGCCCAGCCACTTCTCTTGTGCTACCGTCAGCCTACCAGCAGCACATGGTATGCAGAGATGGCTGCCAGGTGCACCTTAAGGGTCTTCGATCACAGTCCCAGCTGGGACAAGTGCCAAAGGTATTCCAAGATGTTAGCCACAGTGCAGGGGATCAAGCTCCTGGTCCTGACACCAAATGGAAAACCATTTCCATTTGAAGGCATAATTGGTGACTTGACTCTGAAGCCTCCACACTGTCGAGAACATTCTCAAAGAGACCCAGAACCTGGAACTCTAGCCACTTAGAAATCTAGCTGTGAGGTGCAGAGAATGCTGGTCCAGCTGCAGGACGTTCCCTTGATGTCGGGTCATCAGATCCGGGCAGAGAGGAAACCGCCACAGGGGTCTGCAGCTGAGATTTGGGTACCAGAACTGGCGAGGCCACTTCAGAGATAGGAGGATCATCCAGGCCTTGTTCTTCCATACCTTGACCACCACCTTGTGGATCAAGGAAGGTGAGAGAAGGCATACAGGGGGCCCTGGAATCCAGGGTCTTGTGAAGACATCCAACAAGTGTTCCAGACTGTGGCGTGGCAGGCACAGAACAGACTCAGTTTTGCTTTCTCCCAGAAGACAAACCAGTCAACCAGAGGGGTGCCGCACAGAGAGAACAGGTGGTTCGGCACCTCCTCACCTCCAGACACAGGGACCACTTGTGCAACATCTCGCTCACCTGGCAGAGTGCGTCTGCCAGCTGACTGTTACTGCAACATGAACTGCCAAAAGATCTGCAGCCAGGAGGGTTCACAGTTGCAGAAGGCCATCCGACACAATAAAAGGGACTGCATTCCACCTTATTTATTTGGGTAGAACATAGTCATGGTATTGTCCATCTGGACTTGTACGACCTGATCCTGACGAGAGGAGAAAATTCCATCAGAGATAGCCACACTACACGGAGCTCCTGCAGCCTGATGTGGTGACAGGACTCACTGGGTGACCAGAAGCCCAGGGTTCTGTGGTCCCCCATGTGCACTCCCCACACCACCAAAGACACATCTATCGTGAGAGTGATCGTCTAATCTGAGCAGACAAACAGTACTCCTATCTCCAGGTTTCTGAGATCAGCCACCACTGGATGGCATCAGTCACTGTGACCGGTTGGTCCAGGTGTCCTAAGTGATGGGACCACTGACAGCGTAACTCCCACTGCAAATTCCACATATGCCAGTGAACCCACAAAATGCCATATACCCTGGCAGCCTCAGGAGGTCCCGGGCAGGGCATGAGCACCCAACCTGAAAAGATCGGGCAAAGGAGGTAAGCTCTGAAGCCCCACCCACAGGGAGTCTAGCTCTGCCCCAATGAAACTGATCACCTGTGAGGGGATCAGTTCAGACTTTTCAGACTTGGCAGGGCTGATCAAAAGGCCCAAGTGTCTGAAGGGCTAAGTCCTGAACTTCTCCACTACCTCTCTGAGTGGATCAGCTATCAGCCAGTCATCCAGGCAGGGATAAACACTGATGCCCTGGCACTGCAGGAAGGCTGCCACCACCTCCAAGCACCTAGTGAAGTTCCTGGGTGCCAAGGAGAGACCACATGGCATGATCTGGAACGGACAGAGCATCCCTTCTGCAAGGAACCAGAGGTACCGCAAGTGAGACAGAGACTGGTTGTGGAAGAATGAGTCCTGGAGGTCCAGGGAGCACAACCACATGTCCTGCTGAGGGGGTGGGTATGATCTGGTTTAATATAACTATCCTGAACTTACGCTTCATTAGGAACTGGTTCAGATCATGAAGATCCGGTATGGGGCACACGCCCCTATCAGTTTGGGGGCCAGGAAGCACCTGGACACGTAGCCCAAACTTGCCAGGGCATCTTGGACATGGGCTATGGCTCGTTTTGTGATAAACTGAGCAACATCCTCCCTAAGGGCATACAGTATATGTTATGTGACACCAAGGACTCCCTTGGAGTGTGGGATCAGTAAGGCGGAAGGGACTCAAAATCAAAGACAATCCGCTGCTGACCACCTCGAGAACCCAGTTGTCCGTAGTAATGACAAACCAGTGAGGCCTGAAGTGGTGAAGCCAACCCCTCCACCAGGAGCCGAGTTAGGGACTGTACTGGTGGGAGCAGTACCCCCTCAACCCGTCACTGGAGAGCTTTGGAAGGAGCACCACCTATTTAGGCCAGACGGGCACCACTTTCCCTACTGTTGCCTTTTTTGGGCCTTCATTTGCTTCTGGCCTTTCGGGTCCTTCTGAAATGTATCCACAGAATCCAGGGAGGCACTGGACTTCTCAATTCTAGTGAGATGCCCATTCACCCCGGGCTGAAGAGGTTGGTGCACAGAAAAGGGACATAAACCAACTTGTGCCAAGTGTCTGCTGTGAAGGTGGAGCTCCTCAGCCAGGCCCTGCAAGGCATCGCAACTGCCGCTGCCATGGCACAGGCGCAAGACTCGCCAATGTCCAAAACGGTCTGGAGCTGGCGTTTAGCCAGTGCTTGACCTTGCTCTCAGATTACCTTAACTGGAACTGCTTGTTGGCAGGCAGGTAAAGGAGGACGTTCCGGAGCACTCAGCAAGAAGAGACCAAAGTGGGCCATCATCAAAGCATAGCTCATCTGGCAGTGATAAAGTAAGGATGTGGTGTAAATTTTCTTAACCGAGTAGTCAAGCTCCTTCACCTCATCGGATGCCTTGTCCACGTCCCCAGTATTACCAGACTTCTGCAAAACTGAATCGGAGACCTGGCCCTCAACTAAGGGGTGGTGAGAGAATCTGGACAAACACCTGGTAGGGACTGTGTATTTGCCAACTATACAGGCTGAGGGTGCCGGACAGGGGCTGGATGTTGCCATAGCCGGTCTCAGAATGACCTCTGCCACGGGAAAGGCAACCCTCAGGGAATTCATCCTGATCCAAGATGTCAGTGAAAGGGTATTTAGACCTCTTCTGAACTGGCTCCAAAGGAACATGCATGGACTCTGACATGAATTTGAGGAGCACCCCAAAAGGACACCAGCCTTGTGGTCAGTTCCTTGACCAATTCCAGAATGTATGCAGCCTCGAGGATTGCATGGAGGACCCATCGGAGTCATCCAAGGACTCTTCAAAGACAGTCCTTAGACATTTACTGCAATGGACCACCCTGGACTGAGAGTAGGTAACTTCCACTGATAACCAGCCTGACAAGCCGGTTCCCAGGAGTCCTTTGAAGGAGCACTCCTCCCCCCGCTCAGGAGGCAGTGCCACTGACAAAGGTGGAAAGATATGCATAGGAGGCAACTGTCTTGGGTGGACCAGCATGGGCTTGACTGGCACCAGCCAGTTGATCATAAGGGTTGGGGGTAGAGCCCTGACAAGGCCAATTACTGCCAGAGGAGCTCCTCCTAGTGCTGTCGTATCCACACTAGCCGCTCCTCATCTTAAGATGAAGACAACAATGAGACTTCATGGCAATGCCTCCAGGTCAAGCGGGATTGAGAACTCGTGGAGCCCCACGACCATTCGACCCAGGGGCCAAAGTAAAGGAGATGCAGCCAGAGGTGAGGTGTAAATCACCTGCACCAATTTTGACTGCACGACTTCTGGGGGATGGCCTGGGATACTGACCACCCTGTTTCCTCCTGAGTGAGAACCAGGATAACAGTGGTCTTGGAGACAGACTTATCAGCCCCCTCAGACAATGGTGGTGGTGGGGGGGCGCACCAAGAAAAATCTCTACCACCTGATTGACCAGTGTCGAGGTCGGAAAGTCCAATGGGGGTACAGTGGAGCTAGCAACCCGCCCCTCAACTGTGGCCCAGCCAAAGCCGAGCACTCGCTAACCATCCAGCAATCAGGGGGGTCAAGGGAGCGGAAGGAGTGTGATCTCTCCCAGTCCCACCACTGACTTGAGGGGTTTCTTGCTTTTGTGTTTCTTACTGTGGTGGGCAGTGCTCTTCCCGAGGTCGTGCAGGATCTACATTTCTTGTAACTTCCCATGGAGGATGCCCTGACACTGGCCCCAGCTGGGAGTAGCACTGAGGCCGAGATGCCTGCCATGGCCTTCACCGCCGCCTCTTCCACAGCTGCTAGTTGGGCTGCAGACCCCGCCACAGTGCAGGTCGCTTTGCACCCACTCTTGGCCCACAATTTAAGGTCTCGATAGATCAGCCAGCGAAAGGAAGGTGAGCCTTTTCATCTTTTAGCAAGGACGGGAGCATCGTTTGGCAGAGGCCACAACCAAAAATGTTGTGTCTCGTTCCCAGGCAGGACACGAAAGACACATGTGGGTCATGTGTGACATTTTCTTTTGGCCAGCGACATATTACTTGAAGCTAGGAGCAGACTTAGCTTCCTCGTGTTCCATGTCTTCGGACAGGACGCAGAGAGCAGGACAAAGGAATATACAAAATGTTTGAAAAGTAGAAGAAAATCACTAAATTTGCCAATGGCTCACTTAATAGGCCTTACAACACATGGAGCTGTGAAGCAGAAGAACCAAACTCTTCCAGTGGAAAGAAGATCGGATGTCACAGAACGGAGCCGAGGCATATACCCACTCAGGTAGTGGCAAGGTGGTGGCAGGGGCTTTGCTTAAAAACATTCCAATGAATCAACTCTTAAAGATGAACTGCCATCATGTGGATAAGTGAACCATATCCACGTACCTAGAAAGCTGCTTTTACCACAGAGGAGCTCACATGTAGATAATGGAGCTTACTTTTACTTGTGTGTAGCACCGAGAGAGGTGCTCTTTAATATTTGTGAAAATATACATTTAAAGTTACTATATTCCCCAGCAGGAGAATGACTCCTGTCACTCAGCAGGAGTACAGCCAATCAAGTTTCTGTACTTGGACAAAAATCATCAACTTTTAAATTCAAAGGCTATTGGCAGTTGTGTGTAGTGATTTAACTGTGTGTAGGGATTTCTGTATTATACAAGGAACAATAATTGAAAGAGGACCTGGGTGATAACCCCCATTCAGGCAAGAGATGTACTATCAGTCTAGTTACTGTGTGTCATATGTAATCTTGGATTACACACGATCAAAAGATTGCACCGAATGAGAAAGCACATTTTGACATTTCAAAACCCACAAACACAGGACAGACTCAAAAGCACTTGACATGAAACTGGTGTTTCCAGTCAGGTAACCAGAGTACTTACCCAGAAGGGACAGACCCTGTTCACATGGGTCAGTGTCTGACTACTATATGGTAACCCACACTGGCAAAAGATCTGCTACTTAAAAACACCAACAGCAAAGAACAGCTACTCACCATAGCAGTAGATCTTCAAGAGAATCTCCTCCATTGGTCCACACCTTTGGAATCATAAACCGTCAGTGTCAGGATCACTCAAAATCTTTTGTTAGCTGTGGGCCACCCATGATGATATGCAAGATCGGCACCTATATAATCTTGGGCAGTCCCACTGCCCCTCAGTTCCCCACTGTAGATGAGCTTGGAAGGCCACAGTATACATAATACACTTATGGACACCTCCAAACAAGGCAGTAGACAAACCTGCCTGTTGATACCTCAGAAAGGGAGAATGAGGGTCAGTGCGCTGTCGCCCAATGAAGGAGATTCTCTCAAAGATGCACTGTTACCGTGAGTAATGTTCAGGAGGGATAGAGAAAAAAATATGGGAGAGGAACAGCCCTTTATGTAAGGGATGGCACTGAGGTGATGGAAGATGGGTGCATCAGGGGTAATAAGACGGAGCCAGAGTCATTGTGGGCGCAACTCACGGTAGCGTCGAGCAAGAAACTTCGCTTGGGGGTGATCTATAAACTTGTGAGACAAGGGGAAGAGGGGGACAAAGAGCTCATGGAACAACTTGAAAGGGGGCTAGAAAAGGAGGAAGTAGTGGTAGTGGGTGACCTCAGCCTGCCGGACATCAACTGGGCTGTTCCAGTGGCCCGGAGCAGCATAAGTTGGGCTATACTGGATGCATTTCAGGACTGTCTCCTGGTACAGCTAAAGAACTCAAAAGATAGACTGCCATTCTCAAAGTGGAACCAAAAGAAATACGGGCACTATCTCAGAATCGCTGCAACCACAAAAAGAATCAATCAAGAGTAACAAACGTGGTGCGCATGTAAATGTTATTTATTTAAAACAGATTTTCCAAGAAAGACATACTGAGCCATAAAGCTCGTTTCCAGATGTATCCTGGGGAAGGGACGGGAGGGAATAATTACACAAGTAAAAAGTGCAGTAATATTATAATGCAATAAGACACAGTAATGTACAGTAACACAGTAACGTATTGGTATACTTAATAATACAAACTGAATACATCAGCAGTGTGCGGTACTGAGCGCTCCCAGGCTGTAATGTCAAGAAGCTGTAATGTCAAGAACAGATCCGGGTAGGAAGAGGTCACTTAAAACAGTAGAGCCACAGGGAGAAGATAGGAGGAGGGAATGAATAGAAGGGGGAAGATGAAATAGAGTTGGGAATAGCAAGTATAGAGGAAAACCGAGGGGGGGCAACTGATGGGGATGGGATAAGGGAAGAGGGAGGAAAGTGGAGAAGGAAAAGGGGGAGGAGGAGGAAATGAGAATGGGGTATAGGCAGTAGTGGAGCGGAGTGAAGAGGGGGAGGAGACGGAGAGGATGAAGGGAGGGAGTGAATTGAGAGTAGGAGGGGAAGAGGAAGGGAGGGTTTAGATGGGAGAAGGGGAAGAGGATGAGTGTAGAGGTTGGAATATGTTAGAAGTGGGACATGGGAGGTGCACAGAGGTGTAGGAGCCTGGGGGACAAGGTAGAGCGTAGGGAAGGTAGGACAATGGGCTGTGGGCATTTGCACAAGGGAGCGGAGTGGGCTTGGAGTAGAGAGGAAAGAGCATTTGGAGGGGCAGAGCAAATCGTTAGGGGAAGAGAGTTCCAGATACTAGGTAAACTGAAAGAGAAAGCATTCTGTCCAGCAAGGAATTTACAAGAAGGGAGCAGCAGGGAGCCATAGCCAGATTTACAGAGAAAGTAAGAGGAAGGAGGCATAGGGGAGGGAAGTGAGTCGAGATAAGGGGGGGGAGTGAAGTCAGTCAGAATTTAGAAATGAAAGAGGCACAGTGGGTTAGGCGGCATATGCCAAGGGGTGGTGGGTGGGTGGGGAACAGCAGTGTATAGAGAACTGTGGTAATTACGGGACGGCACGCTAAGGCAAAACGGCATAAGTAGTGGAAGAGGGGGGGGGTCTAGTCTGGCCAAGGCAAACTTAGGAGCAGCACAGTAGACAAAGCTGCCACAATCAAAGATCGGAAGGATCATCTTAGAGACATCTCAGAAAGCAGGTAAAGGGATACAGCTTTTGTTCCTATAGAGGGCACTGAGCATGGGATGGAGTTTCTTCTGAATGGCAGCTACGTGCAGAGAGAAGCCAAGGTGCTGGTCAAGCCAGACACCAAGATATTTAAATGAGGGTAACATGTCAATTGTACCCCTATCTAGGGTGTTGGAGGGAGGGGAGCCTAGACAGCCTCTGCCTAGTGAAAAGTACATGGAGGTCATTTTCTTAGCATTCAGGGATAACTGATTTGACTTGAACAATTTGTGGGCAGTGTTAAAATCAAATTGAAGCCTGGATGTTAACTCTGAAGGAGAAGACCCAGATGCAAATCGGACAGTGTCATCTGCATACATGTGGAGGGAAGCAGAGGAGCAGGCTGAGGGGAGGTCACAAAAAGAGACAAGTGCAGAAATCAAATGCAAGAGAGCGTTGAGTTTATTGGAGCCACAAGGACGCAAACAGAAACCCCAGCATTTCGACTCTCACTGATCCTTCCACAGGGCGACTGTGGAACAGGTAACCAGGTGAACATTTAAAGGGACATCTTAAAGAGATGCACAAAATCACAGACAGTTACAAGACACCAATTTTTTCAACTGTTGAACGCATTACACAAAGAAAAAATAATGTAAGAAACATGAAACACCGATCAAGAATTACATAAATACACCTAATCCAGCCAAACCCCCAGTGATTAGAATTAACAAAGATAATAATGAATAGACCAAGTTATAAAAAGTGGAATAACTGCTAATGGGGATAAAGTTAAATCCTTAAATATTTGTCACTACATATTATTGTATTAATAAATAAATCAGTAACAAGGTCAAGTGACCATCAAATACGTGAAAAACTAAAGGGCAAAGACTGAGTCAAGGGATATGAAGGGGAAAAGACCTGAAAAATAGAAGGGATGGAGGGGGAAGGAAATAATGTGGTGCCCTAAAGGTGGTAAGATGGATGTTAATGTGTGCTGGGTTCCCACATCAATAAAAAAGGGGTAATAAAGCAACTGTGTCGATGACACCAGTAACTTGCACACAAATTGCCAATACAGGTTCAAAAAAGGGGTGGATGTTGGCACCAGACAAAGAGAGGCGAGAGTCCAGAAATAGATCACACACACTTCACAAGGTTTTATTTATACCAAACCAAAGGGAAATATGGTCACGCGGGGACACTTACTCTCCTGTATGAGGAAGACTCTAAATAAACGGCTGTAACAGCTCCACTTTATGAGTGGTCTACACTCTAATCAGCAAATCACTATATAATCCTTTCAATACTACCCTGAGGTGCATCTCTACCTAGGGACTATTACCTGGAGTACTCCACTTTAAGGAACTATATAGCATAATACTGTAAAACTCTACTTCAGTCATAAGAGGCAGTCTGTGCACAGATAAGCTTTCTCTGTCGTCGAGAGAAAACTGGGTTACAGGACAAAACGCAAGGGGAACACTTGGCTGACTGGGCTAACGACTAAGGAACTGCAGAGAGGATTTTATACAGGCCATGAGTCTCAGCCACACCCCACCTCTCTAGAGTTGTCGGACTTGTTAAGAACAAAGCAACAATTCTCTCGGCTCAGAACCCACTGAGGGCTGCCGGAATTTAGACACACTAAACCTGTCCACAGCCCTCTTCCAGACTGCTGGGGTAAGACGAAGAAGATGATGCTGACCAACCGGCCCAAAGTCCTCTCCTGGACTGCCACGAGGAAGAAGAAAGTGCTGATCAACCGTCCCAAAGTCCTCTTCTGGACTTGCCGGCACACCACGAAGATTCTGAAGAAAGGAAGTCTGTGAATAGGAAGCACCAACGGGGTTCTGGGCACCAAGGCCGGATGAGCCGAGGACTACGTAAAATAAACAGGATATGATGCAAAACACTGCGGCAGAATATCTGGATAGCATTTCGATACGGACGACAAAACAAGAAAACGGACGGTACCTTTGTACCAAGCCAGGCCGTACTTTGGGGAAACTCTGAAGAGCGAAAAACAACAGGACGTTGCAAATGACTGCGGCACGGTTCCTTGAAGATCTGCTGCCTGGCTGCTTTGAGGATGCACTGGAGACCACTTCTGGAGCACTCTGAAGAAGAGTGATCTGGATACAAATGGTGAACAGATTTCTGGAGAGCTCTGGAAGACTGATTTAAACACCTTGCAACTTGGAAGGCTGGCAACAAAGTAATACTTTCTGGCACTTTCTCTGCTTGTAGCAATAGTTGCATGCAAAATAAAGTCCCAGTTCTTGTTGCAGTGGTCTCTTATTCAGTGTTAATGTTCAAATCACAGTAAATATACAGGCAATTCACTTTTCTGATAGAAGCCTAGCACTGGTGGACCTAACTAACAGGGGTCACTGACTAAATCGGGTTCTTCCTGTTACTGCAACTCTGTATGGCTAGCTAGACTCCCTAAACATCCGTGGTCACTAATGCTGCTGGGCCCCTATAACACCTGGGGAATCTAAATGGCTAGCAGTGGGCCTAACCTGCCCTTTAAAATGGCAGAGCATGTGGTGGTGGGCCTAACTTGCTTCTTTAAAGAACTAGTGGGCCTGACTTGCCCCTTTATACAGTGGTGGGCCTAGGGCCTGACTTGCCCCTTTAACAACTCAAGGGCCTGACTTGCCCCATGGGTCCTGAACTACCCATGCCCCTTTAAACACACATGTGGGCCTGTATTGCCCCTTTAAGAACTGGACATGGCTTTGTCTGGGCCCCTTTAAGATCGCTGGGCCTTTTCTGGGTGAACCCCTTTCAAACAAACATTTGGACCCCCCTGGACAGCTGTGCCCCTTTAACACACTGGGTTTTCCTGTACAGCTGTTCCCTCTTTAAATCGTGAGCCTCTCCTGAAGCTCTGACCCCTATAAGCACTCTGGGCCTTTTTACTTCTGCCCCTGCAAATACACTGGTGCCCTTTTTAATCACACTTGTCTTTTCCTGGGTAAGCCCCTTTAATTATGCTGGGCTTCTCTTGAACTGTGCCCCCTTTTAATCACTCTGGGTCCCGTTTAAATTCTAGGCTGGCTTGGGCTGAATTGTCTCTCTTCACTGCCCAACCACACCTCTTTAATAAATATTCATGCCCTTTCTGAGGCTTCCCTTTTGCTGTCCCCTTCCCTGTAGGCGTTGCTACGCCCCCAAGACTTTAAATGAGGAGCCCCTGGCCCTCCCCTTCATGGCGCTCAGCCATTTTTCCATTGTGCCTAGCGCTATCGAAAAATAAATTCACTTTCTCTTTACTTTGTGTGGTGAACAGCATGTAGCGGAGAGTGCTGTCACCGACTCACCACACCATTTGGAGGTGGGAGGAGCAGTCTGGAGAGGGAGGGAGCTTTCCCGCAGGTGCAGAACAACTGGGGACCTCATGAAAGATCCCGAAACAGCGCAAAACAATGCGGCAATGCTACTGCCACCACCGAGGGACCAAAAATGGATTTAAACTTTAAAAATAACAAACCGGGGCACCAAGCCCTCCCGGGGACACAATGGGACATTTCTGGATTTACAGGCGGCTCGGGACGGCAACGCTGACAGATACAGTTCACTCAGGTACCTTTTCTTCAGTGACTGGAGACAGGAGGCATACAGCAAAGCCCTCAAGGACAGCTTCAGCCTTCCTGGCAAGCCCTTCTCGTCCCTCCTTACTTTCTGTGTCCTCACTCCTCCACAGTCACCATGATTCTCCCCAACAGTAACTTATTTTTTTAAACTGCAGCACTCTGTATTCTGGTTCTGTAAGGCATAGCAGGTGCTACACAGTGAGCACTCCATTAGTTCAGTTCAACATTTCATTAGCTGCAGCATGCAGAAAGGCGTATTTTGTGCATTATTTCTAAGCTATTTACAATACTTTTGACAGGCTTTGTACAGAGATTAATGTTGGCATTTTAAACTGGGCACCTGGGCATTTCTTGGGCATGTTTACTGTACTGAGGCACCTATAACTGGCATTTTTCTATTCTTTATTTTTTCTGTGGTGCCCCCAACTCTGGGGCACTACAGTAATAAATAGTAATTGGATATAAAAAAAACAAGATAAAGGGACAAAAAGGAAGGTATAGTCTTCGTCCTTCATTAGTTTTTCAGCTATCCTGTTTGCATTTTTGACTTGTGTGTCATTTCAGGTATTAACCTTTTTCTTTTTCTCTTCGGGTTTTGTCTGGATCAGCATCTTCAGAGATTTGTGCATCTGATCCTCATGTATTTGATGGTCACTTGACCTTGTTATGGATTTATTTATGCATGCAATAATATGTAGCGACAAATATTTGAGAATTTAACATCCCCTTTAGCAGTTATTCCACTTTTTATAACTTATTCGATTTATTATCTTTGTTCATTCTTATCACTTTAAATGTTCACCTGGTTACCTGCCCCCCCCCCCGAAGAATCACTGAGATTCGAAGTGCTGGGTTTTCTGTTTGCAGTCCTTTCAGCTCTAATAAACACAATACTCTTTTGCATTTTATTGCTGCTCTTGACGCCTCTTACCTGCACACCACACGTTTGTTGCTCATTCTCAATGTGGTGCTTACCAACTCAGAGTGGTAGGAGCTGTGGGAGCAGGGGATGTACTAGGAAACAGCGACCATTAACTCCACTCTGTTTGAATTGACTCTTGCGACTGGAAAACCCCAATCAGGAACTGAAGTCCTTGATTTTAGGGGGGCATACTTCAGCAGGCTGAGGGAGCAGGGTCAGGGACAAGTTAGGGTAGACAGGTGGGGTAGAAGAGAGATGGGGGTAATATAGGGGGCCATTCTCGAGGCATGCAAGTTATGCATGAGAATGGTAACCAAAAGGAAAAAGTTCAAGAGACCATTGGTTCTTGACTAAAGTCAGGGAAGCAGTGAGGGCCAAGAAAAAGGCGTTTCTAAAGTACAAAGAAAAGCAGAGGGAGGAAGAATAAGAATACTCACCAAGAAATACGGAAGCAAACGGGGTGGTAAAGGTTGCAAAACCTGACACAGAGCTGTGTACTGCAGAAGGGGTTAAGGGCAATGTAAAACATTTCTTCTGATATATTAGGGAAAAGAAGAGGGAATCTTTAGGCTATCGGGGGGGGGGGGATAGGGTGATGCAGGAGGACGGAAAAATGGCCGCTGTCCTTAATGATTATTTTTGCTCAGCTTTCACTAGGGATGACTGTGGGCCCTCATCTGAGAGTGGCAACAAAGCGGCAACTAAGGGGTCCTGGAGATGAGGCAGACAATCTTTACTAGCGAAAGGGTCCAGAAAGGGCTGGCAGCCCTAAGGATAGATAAGGCCCCAGGACCAGATGGACTGCATCAGAGGACACTCGAAGAACTGGCAGAGGAACCTGGTAGGACTATGCAACAGCTCACTATTGACAGGGGCAATTCCAAAGGAGTGGATAGTAGTGGACATCGTTCCACTCCATAAGGGGGGTGGGGATAAGGAACAAGCAGGGAACTACAGACCTGTCAGTCTGATCGCTATCGTAGAGAAGCTGATGGAGTCAATGGTCAAAGAAAACCTTGTGGACTACATGGAAATCAACAGTCTCCAAGACAGTAAAAAGCATAAGCTTACAGCAGAGGGGTATTGTCAGATTAACTTGATTGTTTTCTTTGACTGGGTGACAACAGACTTGGATAGGAGTCGCAATGTGGATCTGCTCTACTTTGACTTCAGCAAGGCTTTTAACTTGGTGTCCCAGACAGACTTGCTGAAGACAGAGGATGTGTGTGCAGTGAAGGACATAAACTGGGTAGGTAGCTGGCTAAAGGGGAGGCAGCAGAGGGTTGTGGTCAATGGGGTCAAATTGGAAGACATAGCTGTCACAAGCAGGGTGCCACATGGATCTATCCAGGGCCAAGTCCTCTTCAATAAATTAATCAACGACATTGGAGAAGGTATCTGGGTAGGGTTATCTCTCTTTGCACATGAGACAAAGCTCTGCGGGAGGGTGGATAGCAATGAGGGAATGCAAAGTGATTTACAAAAGCTACAGGAGTGGTCTAAGGTTGGCAGTTGAAATTTAATGCCAAAAAGTTCAAGGTAATGTAGCTAGGGAATGACAACCCTAGGAGAGGGTACTGGATGGGTGGGGTGAGACTTAGCACTATGGCTGAGGAATGAGACCTTGAGTTATCAATGACACCCTCAAACAATCAAGTCAGTGCAACATGGACCACTGTAAGGCAACAGGATGCTGGAGTGTATTGGGAGGGGTACTGATGGCAGGAGAGAGGTGGTAATACTACCCCTTTATAGATCTTTAGTGAAGCCACACCAGAATACTGCACCCAGTTCTGGAACCCTCACCTCAGGGAAGATAGGGATGGGCTGGTGACAGTGAAGCACAGATAAACAAAAATGATTCATGGCCAACAGGGCAGGTCTTACAAGGAGCGCCATAAGGTATTGAATAGGTACACACTGAAGACCAGAAGAGAGAGGGGAAATATGATGGAGATCTTTTTTCTGCCATCATCGTCTATGTTTTCTGTGTAATGGTTTTATCTTTATCAAGACCAACGCCTCCACTGGGCCACACCTTTGGAACGATTCCAAGCAGTACAAAAGGTAACTAGTAAAGATGGCAAAGTCTGATACGCAAGCATAACAGAAGGCCTTGCAATACTGCAAGACCAAAGCCAGCACATCTACAAGAGAAAATGTCTAGAATATAGTGCTTGGTGAATGTATGCAGAGTGCTCCATGCGACGGCAGCACATCAGCTAGAGAAACATTCAGAAAGCAAGCAACAGCAATAATGGCCATACCATGTGTAGAGTGGCCATGTACAGCACCAAAAAGCTCCGTACCGCACTTCCCATACCAACATTCACTACAGCTATTTTGACAGGCACTGTTTAAACAAAAGGCACCCTCTTTCCCAGGGGTTGACAAAAATCTGAAAGGACTTTCTGCAGTCCTTAGCCTGATCAAGATAGAAACACAGGGTTCTGTGTATATCAGGTGTATGGAGCAATGCCTCATGCTTGTTGGCATACCCTGGATAATACACAGGAAGGTATATGGTCTTATTCACTGTACAATCAGACACCACCTTAGGCAGGAAATGAGGACTGGCCCACAGAGATGCCTGTCCCTGTGGAAAATCAACTAATGAGGCTCAGGCATCACAGAGACTCCTGGCAATCAAAAATACAGGTTACTCACCTGTAACAGGAGTTCTAGGAATGGTATATGTTGTTCATCCACACTGTCTGGCAGGTTCCTTGCCGCTTTAAATCTTGCCGGAAGGTCTTCAAGGTGGCTCCTCCCACCCACCCGGGTGGTAAAACTCTCGGTTCCGCCCGATGACGCCAGATCTGGCCCACTGGAAGCTCAGGTTGTGCGTCGAAGCCAGGGAGGTCAGGATCATGGATGAACAACATATACCATTCCTAGAACTCCAGTTACAGGTGAGTAACCTGTACTTTAGGACATGGATATGTTGTTCATCCACACTGTCTGGCAGACTCCTAGCAGTTCTCCGGGAGGAGGGAGGCAAGGCGCACACCCCCTACTTAGGGAATAGAGACTGGAGAACCGAGACCCCAAAACCAGCATCCCGGCGTGACTCAAGGTCAATGTGGTAATCGGTGATGAAGGTGCCTGCTGACTTCCAGGTAGCAGCCCTGCAGATATCCTGGATAGGGACGTCCCTGGAAGCAGCCACCGATGCAGCAGTATGGCGGGTAGAATGAGCTCTTAACCCTCTGGGAGGCTCCATGCCCGCCAACTTATAGCAGAGATCTATGCAGGAGGTGACCCACCTGCTTATCGTCCGCTTGGCTGCAGGTCTGCCAGGTGCGGCTTCAGCGTGGGTGACAAACAGCTGGCGAACCTCTCCCAATTTCAGCCGTGCGCTCCTTATAATAAGCGAGCGCCTCTGGTCCAAAGTATGAGCCTGTATTCAGCCTCCCGAGGTGTGATTGGGGTAGAACACTGGCAGAGTCAACACCTGGTTAAGGTGAAACTCCGACACCACCTTCGGAAGGAATTTCGGGTGGGGGCGCAGGACAACCTTGTCCCTGTGGAAGACCAGGTAAGGAGACTCAATGCAGAGCGCCTGGAGTTCTCCCATCCTTCTGGCTGACGTGATAGCCACCAAGAAGGCGGTCTTCCACGACAGGTGAGAGAGTTCACACCTGTGCATTGGGTCGAATGGCTTGCCCATGAGCTTAGCCAGTACCAGCAGTAAATCCCCAGGAGGTGGAGTTTCTCGCACGGGAGGAAATGTGATCAAGGCCTTTGAAGCGCCAGACCACCTTCTCCTCGCACCGACTGCTCCCGGCCCGCCTCGATGGCAGAGATGGCTGCCAGGTGCACCTTAGGGTCGCTCGACCTAAGCCCTTGACTAGAAAGGGACCATAAATAGTCCAAGATGCTTGCCAAAGGACAGGAGGAAGGGTCCAAGCCCTTGCTCTGACACCAAATGGAAAATCTCTTCCATTTGAAGGCATAGCATTTCCTGGTCGACTCTCACGGACGCCTCAACCACATTGAGGACCTCGTCAGAAAGACCCAAGGCCTGGAACTCTAGCCGCTCAGGAACCAGGCTGTCAGGTGCAGGGATTGAAGGTCGGATGGAACACCTTCCCTGACTGACTGAGAGCAGGTCTGGGCGGCTGAAGCTGCCTCGGGAGCCTGGAGCTGAGGCTGAGGAGATCTGGGTACCAGAACTGGCGGGGCCAGTCTGGGGCTGTCAGGATCACCTGCGCCTTGTCCCTCCTTGCTTTGAGAAGCACCTTGTGAATCAAGGGAAATGGGGGAAAGGCGTAGAAGAGGCCCGGGGTCCACAGCCTCGAGAAGGCATCCCCCTGCAGCGAGCCCTGCTGAGGGAGGTGGGCATGAAACAGCCTCAGCTTCACGTTCTCCCTGGAGGCAAACAGGTCCACCTGAGGTGTGCCCCAGTGGGAGAACAGATCTTGTACTACCTCCGGCAGGAGAGACCACTCGTGAGATGCAGCCCCTATCCGGCTCAGGGCATCGACCAGGGTGTTGGAGGCTCCTGCCACATGAATGGCTAGAGATCCGCCTCCAGGCTGCGACACGAGTGACCAAATGCGGAGAGCTTCCTTGCAAGAAGCATGGAACGCGTCCCGCCCTGGCAGTTTAGGTAGTACATGGTCGTGGTATTGTCCGTCTGGACTCGGACCACTTGACCCCGGAGAAATGGAGCAAAGGCGGTGAGAGCTAGGCGGACCGCTCAGAGCTCCAGCAGGTTGATGTGGCATCGGGACTCCCGCGGGGACCAGAGGCCGTGCGCTCGGTGTTCCCCCAGATGGGCACCCCAACCCATCAGAGAGGCATCGGTCGATAGAGAGACCGTCGGCTCGGGGCGGACAAACGGGATGCCCTCCTGCAGATGAGATGGAACGGTCCACCACCGAGAGCGTTCCACATCTCCTGGGTCACCATCACTAGCTGGTCCAATGGATCGCAGCGTTGTGACCACTGGCTGGCCAGTCCCCACTGAAGGGGGAGCATGTGCCAGCGTGCCCAACGGACCACGCTGGTACAGGCCGCCATGAGACCCAGGAGGCGCAGGAAGTCCCGGGCAGGGCGCAATTGCCCAACCAGAAATGATTGGGCAAAGGAGGTAAGAACCTCGGCCCTTTCCGCCGGGAGCCGTGCTCTGCCCCGATAAACAGAATCGCCTGCTTCGGCTCGAGTTCCGACTTGGCCTCGTTGATGAGAAGGACGACTTGAGAGCAAACCTGGAGAACCAGATCTCTGGACCGCTCCACCTCCTGTCTGGAGGGGGCTGCTATCAGCCAATCGTCCAGGTAAGGGTACACCCAGACCCCTCGGTGCCCGAGGAAAGCTGTCACCACTGCAATGCATTTGGTGAAGACCCTGGGAGCTGGAGACAGGCCGAAGGGCATGGCTCGGAACTCGAAGAGGGATCCCTCCGCTCGAAAGCGAAGGAATCTCCGATGTGACGGACGGATAGGGACGTGAAAGAACGCGTCCTGCAGGTCCAGAGAGCAGAACCACACGCCATGTTCCAGGGATGGTATTATCTGAGCCAGAGTGACCATCCTGAAGGTTCGAGACCTTAGGAACTTGTTCAGGTCGTATAGGTCGAGAATGGGGCGCCAGACCCCCGTCCGTTTCGGAACTAGGAAGTACCTGGACACAAACCCCAGGTCTGAGGGAGGATCCGCTACCTCCCTGATCACCTCCTTTTGGAGGAGGAGAGCGATGTCGGCCCGACGAGCCGACAGTGAGGCTGGCGGACCCGAGGCCCCCGAGGTGCGACGGTTTGAAGGGCGGAGCCTGCTCGATTCTAGAGGCAGGCCTTTCCCACCACTCCAGTGCCCACCTGTCCGTGGTAATAATGGACCAGGTGGAAGGAAGTGCCGGAGCCGTCCCCCCACGGGGGGAACCTGGGGTGAGGTGACTGGGTTGGGGGCGACACCCCTCAGCCTGTCACTGGGCAGGCTTGGAGGAGGGACCGGCCGAGGGACCTCCTGGGCCTTTACCTCCCTGCTTCCTGTTGGAGGAAGCTCCGGGCTTGGGTTTGGGATGCCAAGCCAGAGCCTGCTGGCCCTGACGTTGCTGGGCTGGACGCCGGGGGTGCAGAAGGACAAAAGGGCTTAGGCTGTGGTTTGCGGCCTTTGTCCTTCTGAGCGGAAGAGACAGAGTCCAAGGTAGCATTGGACTTCTCGATCCTCTGCAGGTGACCTTCCACCCCAGGGCCGAAGAGGTCAGTCCCCAAAAAGGGAACATCCGCCAACTTGTGCTGGGTATCCGAAGTAAAGGTGGATATCCTCAGCCAAGCCCGCCGACGCATAGCCACTGCGGCCGCCATAGACCTGGCACATGAGTCCCCAATATCTAAAGCAGTCTGGAGCTGCTGTTTGGCCACTGCCCTGGTCCCGCACCTGCCTGACTGTAGTCTGCAGATCCGCGGGAAGATGAGGGACGACCTCATCCAGGGAGCCCAACAGGGCATGAGAAAAATGTGCCATGAGGACGGCCGAACTGGCCTGGCGAAGGCCGAGAGAGGACGCAGCATAGACTTTTCGACCGGCATAGTCCAATTTCTTGGACTCCTTGTCGGGAGGTTTGTCCACATCCCTAGCATTCCAGGCACGCCGGAAAACGCTGTCAGTAACCAACCTCTCAGCTGAGGGGTGTTCCGAAAAACCGGACAGGGAACCGGTAGGGACCGCATACTTCCTGGCCATCCTGGCTGAAGGCGCAAGACAGGAAGCAGGGCGCTGCCAGAGCTCCAAGGCCGGACCCACTATGGCCTCGGCCACCGGAAAGGCCTCCGTAGGGGACTCCCCTCGGTCCAGAACCTCCATGAGGGGATACCTGGCCCGTTTAGAAACGGGTTCAAGCTTCATCCCGGTGGACTCAGAGATGAGCCGAAGTAATCCTAGGAAGGACGAAGTGCTATCGTCCACCGACTGTCCTCCTGAGGACTCCAAGTCCATTCGCTTGGAGAAAAGGGAGGAATCATCCTCGGACTCGGAAGAGTCCTCAAAAAGCTGCCTCGGGCCTGAGCCACCCTCCACCTGCCGAGGTTTATCGGGAGTGAGGGTGACAGACAGCCTATGGGGCAGTCTCTGAGCCGACAGAGAATTTTTGGTCGGAGCCCCAACTAACGGCTGTGGAGGCGGAGGTTCCACCGGAATCGGTGGGGCAGCTGGAATTGGCCGAACAACCGGCCTGGGAACAGGCTCCTCAGCTAAAACGAGGGGTTGTCTCAGCCGCTCCGGTGACAGCCACTTAATGGCTGGGGAAGACGACGGCGTCGGCTTGTTCCCAGTCAGAAGGAGCTGTTGCCACATGAGTTCCTCATACCTCCCGCGCAACTTGCGCGAAGCCTCCCTCGTCCGAGGAGGAAGGCGGCGCCGCTGCCAGCGGTGCGAGACCGCCTGCGGCGGGATCGAGTGGACTGCAGACGTCTGAGACCGAGAACCTCGCTGGGCCGAGGATGGTGCGGGGAGGTGTCGGGAATCGGCACTCCCCTCAGTTCGGACGATTCCACCGAAGGCTCCGGAACCGGAGGCACAGACGAGCCGACGGGATCCTCAACTCCCATCGGGGAACCGAGAGGGGATTCAGCTTCAGCTTGACAATCGCCAACGGGTCGAGAAAATCTCGACCGCGTCGACGGGAGTCTCGGTCAACTGGCCTGACGGGGACACCATGAAACCAGTGGCTGAAGCCGAGGGGTCGACCGAAGTCGACGGCCGACAACTAGGGGAGAGGGATCTTTCCCGCTCCCAAGAGCGTCGACGGTGAGACTTACTCTTGTCTCTCTTTTTGGACCGAGAAAACGGTCCAGAAGAAGTTGGACCCTCACCTTTTGTCGAGAGGGTCAGACAAAGCTCCTTAAAAGAAGCCGAATAAGAGGCACCGAGAGATAGCAGGACAAATGCCGCAGCCGAGGTAGAAGCGGCCCGCGCTGCCTCCTCTTCAAGGGCGATCATTTGCTCGAGCTGATCCGCCGAGCCCGCCGCCGGACACCGCCGACCGGGCCTCTTTTGACTTAACCAGAGGAAATCTCTTCTCAGGACGCCCTAGTTGTAAACGGGCAGCACGGTCTTCGAGGACGAGGGCCAAAAGGAAGAGCACAGGTCGCAGGCCTGCAGGTTGTGCTCAAGGTCCAAGCAGTAAACGCACGTGGAATGCAGATCCGTCCAAGACATCTTCTGCCCGCAAGGGCATCTCCGGAAACCGGGAGTCGATTTGTCCATCGCAGCCGTGAGGGAGAGAAGACCGAAGTCTGTTTAGCAAAATTTTTAATTTCGAAAATTCAAGAATTAGGAACCAGTCTTATACGCAGAGCGTTAAGGAGGGAACCTGAGCTCAAGCAGTAAGGAAGATCTGGCGTCATGGGGCGGAGCCGAGAGTTTTACCACCCGGGTGGGTGGGAGGAGCCAGCTTGAAGACCTTCTGGCAAGATTTAAAGCGGCAAGGAACCTGCCAGACAGTGTGGATGAACAACATATCCATGTCCCTAGAAATAGTGTTTTTCATGAAAGAAAACTCATCTCATAGGTCACAGGAGGCTCAAATGCAGCCAAAGTCAATGAGATGCAGGTCCTGAGGCAGAAGTGGTTTGCAAATTGTGTGAACGCATGTGCAGAATATCCTTCAAAAACGTACAAGACACCTCTAGTTGTACCACATCATGCCCACCAATAAGAGCATGAAATGCCAAAATGGCAGCCAAGTGCACCTTAATGGAAGAGTACTAGAGACTAGAGTAAGAGACAGACAAAAGGTCATCCAGTACAGTATTCACAGGACACGTAAATGGGTCCACTGCCTGGGAAGATAATATGATGAAGTGCTTCCATTTTGAAGAATGCTGTTTCTAGTAGAAAGCTTTCTAGCCACAAGCAAGACAGCAGTTACCTGAGGGGGCAATCCCAAAATAGGCAATAACTAGGTCTTCAGAAACCAGACATGTAGATGCAGGGACCGCAGATCTGGATGGACCCACGAGTCTGCGGCAGCAGGCCCAGACAAAGAAGTAGCTGAACAGGAGGCTCCACTGCCAGATGCTGTAGAAGCAGAAACCAAATCTGGCGAGGCCACAAGGGAGCCACTAATATTAGGGTACCATGCTCTGCCTGCAGTTTGAGCAGAACCCTCTTAATGAGGAGAGATCAGAGGAAGGGCATAATGGAAAGTACATTTATGCAAGAACTTACCGTAACAGTAGATCTGTGAGAGAATCTCTTGCAGCAGGACACACCTGAGGAACTACAGCCGAAAAGCACTAGGACCACACAGAAGGTTTTCTAGCTAGCACTCTACAAGGGGGCCGCCCACTCAAACATCACCACATGCAATAAAAGTGGGTGGCCCACGCATCCTCCTCAGTTCTCCCCCTTGAGACCATAAGCAGAGGAGCCCCGCAGAGCAACAGAGGGATCGAAGGTTAGTGCCAAAAAGGAGATGGAGAGGAGAAACAGACACAGGAGAACCTCACAGGCCATGGGGAAAGGAGGGCGGGACAGCATGGCCTGCTTTAAGAGAGCCCCTAGCAAATCTACTGTTACGTTAAGTTCTTATCTAACTGTATTATCGGACTTCGGGGGCATCTCTTGCCGCAGGCCACACTTATGGAACGAGTCCCAAGCAGTTTCTGACATCAAGAAATGCAGTCTGGGTGGAGGAAACCAAGAGCCTAAGAAAGCTGGCCCTGTAGAACAGCTAGGCCAAAACTGGCCCTACACCTAGAGGCAATTAGCGGATTGTAGTGCTTGGTGAAATTGTGGACAGTACTCCAACTGGCAGCATCACAGATCTCTGAAGCGAACATGTTCCTGAAAAAGGCAGCAGAAGTAGCCATGCCTCTGGCTGAATGACCACGGATAATGCCAGGAAGGTCCTAGCCATACTTCCAGTAGCAATAAGTGATACAGTTGGCCAACCACTTGGACAAGCACCATTTTGAAACAGGAATGCCCTGTCTACCAGGGACAAAAGAAACAAAACAACTGTTTCGACTTCCTACGTTCCCTCATACAATGGGTATAGTAGCACAGGATTGTATGAACATCTAAAGTATGGAGCAATGCTTCCCCTGGATTGGCATGTTCCTGGTAATAAACAGGAAGGTGGATGGATTGATTTAAAGTAAACTCAGACACCACTTTAGGAAGAAACTTAGGGTTAGTACGCAAATACACCCTGTCTGTGGAAAATCAAGTAAGGCTGCTCGCACATGAGCGCCTGTAGCTCAGAAATTCTTCGAGCTGGCTAGCCCGGTGGCACTGGAGGTTGAGGCACTGGTCGCCATACCTCGCACCATGTCGGCAACCTGGGTTTGGGAAAGAGCCCAGATCGACAGGTGAGAGAGAGAGGATGGAGCATCTGGAGGACTGCTCTCCTCTCTCAGGGAAGGAGGGTTTGCCATCCCGCTCATCGATCGCCCTCTGGTGTCAGCTAGGGGGAGAAGCAAGCAGGGAGGCATATCGCCGATGTACGTCGGTGGGGCGGGAGGAAACTTGGAGAAAAAGGAGCTGGCAGGCTCCATGATGGCCACACCAGCACCCCCATCTGTCCCCTGTATGGATTTCACTTTGGGGTGTGGGAGAAAGCTTCAGCTCTCCTGGGTCTCTACCATGGGGAGAGAAGAGACCCATGGGGGATTTAGGGGTGTCAGGCAGTGAATAGTGCTGTCAGAGACAGAGTCCATCTGAGGAAGGACCAAGCTGCCTGCCAGGCTCAGGAGAATAAACAGAAAAAAATATTCTTTAAGCTGAAGTAATAGCAACTAAGATAATGCTTTCCACAACAGAAAGCACAGCTTGTATGTCACACATCTCAAAAGGAGCCAAAGTAAGTTTTTCCAACATAAAATTCAAGTCCATTGGCGAGACTGGATTGCAGATAGAAGACTTTAGGTGAAGAATGCCTCTCAGAAAAGTGTGGGACACCTCCAGTTGTGCCATCGCACACCCATCAGTAGGCACATGGAAGACAGAGATGGCAGACACGTGCACCTTAAGAGAGGAGTACTTCAGACCGGAGTGTGAAAGCAACAGTTAGTACTCCAGAATCTGATTCACTGGTCAAGTGAAGGGATCCAACTGATGTGAAGCAGCCCACAGCGCAAAACACTTCCACTCCATAGAATAAGTGGCCTGAGTGGAAGTCTTCCTAGCTACCACTAGGACATCAGCCACCCTGGGTGACACCCCAAACTGAGTCACGGCTATGCCCTCAGGAGCCAGGCATGAAGATGCAGGGATCTGAGGTCCAGATGGACCAGGGTGCTCGTTCTAAGACAGCAAGCCGGTACACAGAGTAAGAAGCACTAGAGATTCCACTGTCAGCTGCTACAGCCAGGGGAACCAGCTCTGACGAGGCCAGAAGGGGGCTATCAGAATCATTGTGACCTCTTCCATCTGGTGCTTGATCAGAACCCTCTGGAGGAGGGGGAATGGAGGAAATGTATACAGAAACCTCCCTTTCCAAGAGAGGAACACGTCTTGCCAGAGAACTCCAGGCCCTGGATCAAGCAAGCAAAAATGCGGCAATTTTGCATTAAGTGGAGATGCAAAAAGGTCCAACTGTGGATGACCCACTTGTCGAACAGTTCTTCTATGACTGAGGTCATCAGCTCCCACTCGTGTGGCCATGACTGTGACCAGCTTAGGCTGTCTGACAGGATATTTTGAATGCCAGGAACAAGGACGGCTGACAGTTCTAGACTATGTTCCAGAGCCCAGTACCAGACTCTCATGGCCTCCCAAAAGAGAGCGCATAAATGAGTACCCCGTTTGTTGATGTAGTGGACTACACTGATGTTGTCTATCTACACTAGAAGACGGCCCGGGGACAGCTGCATCTGGAAGGCCTGCAGGGCACAGAGATCTGCTCTCCTCTCCAGGACACTGATATAGAGTGAGGATTCCAGAGTGGACCATGTACCCAGGTTCGGTGAGACCTAAGATGGGCTCCCCACCCCATCCCCAAAGCGTCTGTGATAAGAATTTGCAGAGGTGAGGGAATGAGGAGAGGAACTCCTCGTAACAGGTGGCTGGGTTCAATCCACCAAAGGAGAACTTTTTCACTATAGAGAAGACCAGGACCTGCTCTTCTAGGTCAACATGCTGGACCCACTGGAGCCTGAGAGTCCACTGGGGTAACCTCATATGCAGTCTGGCAAGAGGCACTGTGGCTATAGCCACTGCCATCAGGCCCAAGAGTTGAAGGAAGATTCGGGCTGAAACATAGTATCTGTTGTACAGTAGACGGACCCGGGCTATGAAGTGCTCTGCCCTGTCCTGGGGCAGGAAGGCCATGCCCTGAGCCATTTCCAAGACCACCTCTATGTACTGAAGGTGTTAGCAGGGGATCAGAACAGACCTGGGCATGTTCACAGTTGCGTCCAGATCCTGGAATAGGTGGGTGGTATGTTCCAGGGTCTGCAGCAGGCTGTCCTTGGAATGGGCCTTGAGGAGCCAGTTGTCCAGGTAGGGGAAGACATAAAGACCCTCCCGCCTGAGGGCAGCTGCTCTCACTGCCAGGTATTTGGTAAACACCTGAGGAGCCGATGGACAAACCAAAGGGCAATGCCCTGAACTGGAAGTGGTCCCCCCTGGAACTGAAATCTCGGGAACTGTCTGTTGGGATGCATAAACCATGATATGCAGGTAAGCATCTTTCATATTGAGGGAGCAAATCCAATCCCACTGGTGCAGAAGGGGCAACAGACCCTGAAGTGTCACCATCCAGAACTTTTTGTTCCATATGAACAGACTGAGCTCTCAGGAGGTCTAGGATGGGCCTGATATCCCCAGTGCATGTGGGGACCAGGAAGAAAGAGTAGAACCCCCTTCCCTGCTGAACCACTGAGAGGGGTTCCACTGCCTTCTTTTGCAGCAGAGCGCAGATTTCCTCCCAGAGCACTGGTATGTGGTCTGATTAATCATGTTTGCCTGGTAGTTAGCAATTCTTAGGCCAAAAAATGCAGAGGCACAAGTTGTTTTGCCCATAACATCCAGCCTCCTGGATTTTTTTGTAAGGCGGCAAAATGCTAATGCATCTATGAGCTTCAGAGCTGTCATGAGCAGCCATGACAACCACAGAATCTGTTTTAGCCTGGGAATCAGGCAGAGTATGGTACTGTTCATCGACCTTCCTAGGCACTGCAGGCAAGGTATCAGGCTTATGCCAGGCAGCAAAGATAGTATTCTCTAAGGCAAGATATACGGAAGAAACTAACGGAAGGTAAAGTAAGAAACTCCAAAAAATCTGTTACATAGGTTAATACAGAGCATAGAAGACCGTAGTCCATATCGCTCGCCATGTATGACCTAGCTATACCCCTAAATTTTGTTAGCTATTAAGTACTTTTCCAGTTTGTTTTTTTAAACTCATTCATACTATTGCTGGCCACCACTTCCACAGGCAAGCCATTCCAGACAGGCACTACCCTTTGGTTGAATCAATGTTTCCTCTTTTTCGACAAGTATCTTTACCCAGCTAGTTGTAAGGGGTGAGCTCTAGTATGGTATTTCTGCACCCCAATTTTGAGGCCCAACTTCTCCCATAACCCCTCATCTGATAGAGCCTTAAAAGTACTGTAAAGTGCTCTGAGCCCAGGGATCAGAAATGTCATGGGGATTGATTAACCCCATGATAGCTTAACCTTCCTATTACCTGCCTTATACAGACTGCTCGCCAGAGGCCACGTGTAACCCCTGAATAAACTACATGCAAAGTACTACCAACTGCTTACATGTCATGATGATAACCATGCCTGTACCCATGCCTGCATCCACTGCTTTTCTTTTACCATGCCTGTATCCACTATTTTTCTTTACTGTAACCACCTCATGATGTAACTCACAATGTCTCAAATGTTCTTATGTCCTTGTTCATTCTTATAACTTGTATTGTTATCCCGGGTCGCCCTTGAAAAAAGGACCTTCGGGGCTCAGTGGGCCTACCCGGTCACCAAAATTTAACTAATTAATTAATAAATAAATAAATAAATCATGCACGTCATCCCTTAATCTGTGATATTCCAGGGTGAACATCCTCAACTCAGATAATCTTTCCTCATAATCTTTATTTTTAACCTAAGTAACCTCATTACACTTTTCTTATTGCAGTCCTCCTCCTCAGAATCAAATCCCATGACATTTCGGATTTTTCAGAGTAAAGACTGAAAAGAATCTTCAGGAGGTGATATTTGGTTGAGGGAGGGCAGGCGTTAGGCACCGCGATCTGACGCGAAGACCCCAAATTTGCGGGTGGTCCATGGTCTGGCAGTGGGCCCGACAGTCAGAGGAACTGGTGGCGGTCGGTGGGAATGGGGCTGAAGACTGGGGACTGTGATAGCAGATGATAACTGGGCGCTGGAGTCCGAGGTTGGGGCTGCCTGACAAGGGTTCCACCTTCATCCCCCAAGTCAATGTATAAATCTCTCTTACCTTGATGGTTTGAACCATTTCGATCCATGGGGGCGATTCTCGTGCAGACACCACCACTAGTCCACATGTCACGACTCCCTAGTCACGGGCGGGCAGCCCAAGATTTCTGAGTTTTGAAAGGGGGAGAGAGGCTATAATTCCCTTTTGTTGTTGTGATGAACCGAGCAGAGAGTCAGGGACGGTAGAACCGGATGAATGGTTTTTCGCAAAATTTGGGAAGTGAAGTCAGGAGTGTGGTTGGAACCAATCACAAGGCCCCACTCCGTCCGTCTTTATCACACCTCCTCCTACTGGGACCTGAACATTTCTGTTCCCCTTAGGTCCATAGCGGCCATAAAATGGACCCTCCAGCACTCTTGAAATCACAGAAGAGGATCAGTTCCAGAGTGCGGAGAGAATCTGAGGATTGCAGCCGCTAGTAAGCAATTTTATTTTAATATACAATCTGTTTTTATATGCAGTTGCTGGAGCCTGAAGCAGCAGGAGGAGTAGTTAAGGATTTTGGGGAGTTTATATGGTGTTCTTCAGGTCAGTGTGTCTGAGACTATGATAAATTGTGCAGCAGCTGAAGCAGCTCTGGGCCTGGCAGAGCAGTTAAGGAAGTTACTTCAAAGTTACTCTAATGTAAATGATGTTTTGATGTATTTACAATAATGCAGCATTAATAATGTTCTTCTATGTAGAAGGATTACAAGGGAGGGGAGCCCGACCCTGTCTGTGGGGCCCCCGTCATAGAGTATGTAGAAGGATTACAGGGGAGAGGGGCCCAACCCTGTCTGTGGGGCCCCCGTCATAGAGTTTGCTGGAGGCCCCCAAAGTCCTAAAACCGGCCCTGGGGGGGGGAGTAGCTTTATTTACTTATTTAGTACCCATTCCCTGGGCGCAGAGCACTTTACAGCACTGAAGCATGATTAACAAAAACACACAAATGGGCTAAAAATAAAAATACAAAAATTAACTGCAGTTGATATTAAAATATTAATAAGTAAGTTCCAGTACAAGGAGGCTAATTAGGTGGTTCCAAAAATCCTCCTTAAACAGTTAAATATTTAGGCCCCCTTAAAGGCTTCCTCCGAGGAGCCTCCTTAAAGATATTGGGAGCGTGTTCCATAGGGTCAGGGCAGCTACCTCAAAAGCATAACTGCCCTATAACTAGTCTGACTCAGAGCACAACTAGCACGCCCACCTCAGAGGAGTGGAGAAGTAAGAGGTATGGTAAAGAATCAGGTCTCTCGGATAACCAGGACCCAGTCACTAGAGAGCTTACTGGGTCAGCAAACCAGCCTTGAAGGTGATACACTACTTTAGCAGCAGCCAGTGCAGGTCACATGGGACCGAGGTCACATAACAGGACCTGGCAGGCTCAGTAGCAAACTGGCTGCTGCACTCTGCACCAGCTGTAGGTGTCAAAGCTGCAAAAGCGTACATCAGTGATGACAGATAAAGGAGTATACACAGAGTCCTCACTGTATGAGGAGAGGGTAGAGCTGGAAAACAAGGCGCAGCCCCCCCCCCCCCAGATCATTATCGCTTTCTTCGCCTCTAAATCTTCCTCCATATTAAGACAACCAGGATTATATTTCACCTCATTGTCTGGAATGATGATGGTAGCAACTGGAGCCAGCAACTGAGGCAGCGCTGCAATGCAGGAATGGAAGATGTGCTTCTGGATCCAGATGCTGACAGTGCCAACGGGGGAGGCCCAGTCAATGGAATAGCAATTATTCTCAGGGAAGCAATGGCAAAAGGCATCTAAACAGTTCACAGAATGATGCCAGTACAACCCGGGAGTCAACGGCAACCAGTTAAGGGCCCCAAACAATGCTGAGGGCTACATACTGTCTGTAGTCAGTAAGGAAGTGCCAGAGCTACTCCCCGACCTTGGAGCATCAAAAGCAATCAAGATGGGGAGGGGGAAGGGCTGTAGTTACCACCACCAGAGCAGACAATGATAAGGACTTACCCTTCTTTAATAGAGACCTGGACATCACTGGCAAAGCAGGAGCTTTATCCTTATGCTTATGGTGGTGACCAGAAGAGGACTCATTCGAAGATGACTTTTCCTTGTCTCTTCCCTTAGTCCTCCATGACCATGGTGGTTACAGTGTTGCAAACACTGGTAGTTCTCTTCCCAGAAGTGGTCGAGCAAGTAGGAGAAGCCGGCTTGCAGCCTGTGGCCTTGACAGCAATGAAGGTTTCTAGAGCCTTCCTTTGGTGTCTCCTTGTGGATTGGTTGAATCCCTGTCAGGCTTGCAGCCCTGACGCTGTGAGACAGGCCCAACAGCAAACAAAAACCGTGTAAGCAACATACTTTTAGATCTTGTAGCCACAGGAACAAAATCTAAGTGAAGATTCTTTCAATGGCAGCACAAAAGGACAATGTCAATATGTTTAAAGAAAAGTAGCGGCGGGCCCGGTGGCACTAGAGGTTGAGGCACTGGACACCATATTCCTCGCGCCACACCTACGACCTGGGTTCAGGAACGAGCCCGGGCCACTGGGGGTCGGCAGCGGGGAGAGAGGTTTGAGCATCTGGAGGACTGCTCTCCTCTCTCTCGGAGTGGGGACTGCCATCCCGCTCATCACTCTCCCTCTGGCGGTGGCTGGAGGAGATGCGAGTCGGGGGGCATGTTGCTGATGTACGACATGTGGGGGCCAGAGAGAATGGAGCTGGCAGGCTCTGTGATGGCTCACCAGTGCCCAATCTGGACCCCCGAACATCTGGATTTCTTTCCACTGGTGGGGGAAAGCCAGCATCCTTTCGTCTCGGCCCTGTCACGGAGGGAAACCCGTGAGGGATTGTAGAGGAGGTCAGGCGGGGGAATGGTGATCCAGAGACAGAGTCCCTCCAAGGGAGGGACTGGAGCCACCTGCCAGACTCCCAGGAGGATAAACAAATAGAAAAAAAAAATGAAGGACAAAGAAACAATGGTTTTTCTGTAGGTCCAATGAGCAGTCAACAGCTGGAGGAAAAAAAACCTGAGGAGCAATCTGGCCATCCACAATTATACAGGTGCCAATGTTGCACGTCTTTGTGGGTGGCCCCCAGCTAGCAAAGGTTCCCAAATGGTCCTGATGCCAAGGTTTACAGTTCCAAAGACGAGGCCCAACTGAGGAGACATCCTCAATGAAGATCAGATCTGCCCAAGTTCAATCGTCTTTGCTAGTGTTATGGAACGTAGCCAAAGAAATAGCAAAATGTGTATAGGCAAGGAGGGTAATTTTGCTGAAAAAAATAAGGCCAGACTCATCTGCCTCACATACCAACTTTTTAAAATAACTGGACAGTGGCATGAACATTTGGACCCACCCTCTTAAGACCATGCAGCACTGGTAATAAATTCTTGAAGGTGGTTATTTGCAACTTCAAACATAAATCCTTGAACACACCAGTGCCTCACCATAGCCTTTTCACCCTTATTGAGCACAGGAACAATGCCAGTTTTACGCAAGCCCTGCCGCCATGATGCAGGATTTATTGGCTCCGCCACAGGCATGACAGGACAAATGAAATCATACTAAAGCCAATCAAGACAAGACATGTAGTGAGAAAGTGGAGATCCCAAAAAAAAAAAAAAAAAAAAAAGGCATTTACAATACATATCCCAACAAGCAACACAGATAGGCAACGTTAAATACTGTGAACTACAACAAAAGCCTCTGTGTAAGGAAATCATGAGTTTAAAAATTACATTCATTCTGCATGGTTGGAATAAGTAATGTGGCTCTTCTGTGTGGGTGCACTAATTTTTCATCTGGGTTGTTGAAGTTTACTGGATGAAGTAACATCTAAAAACATAATATTTGCTTAGTCTTCCTCTTCGATTTATATATTCTACCACAGACAGTGGAAAGGTGACTGTAAACTAATTTGCTTCAACAAGATGATGGGCTCAGTTCAGTGACATGCTGGGAATGGTGCAAGCAGACGGTGCGCCGGACATATGGTGTGTGGGGCCTGCAGCATTCCCTGGCCGGCAATCCGGATTCACAATCCTGTGCGCCATTTGCTGCGAGTCAGACCAGCTTTTGCTGGTCTAACTTTGCGGCAAACATGGGACCTTTTTACAGGGTTTGTGCCAAATAGCTGGTGCAAGCCGCTATAAAGTGGGAAAAGTATCACAAATGCGTGCGATCTTTTTGAACTAGGCACAAGCTGCGTCAGTGTGTGTGGCGCAGCTGTGGAGTTGATGCAGGGCTTGACGTAAGCCCTGCGTTGACCTTTCTGAACTGAGCACAATGTCTTTAAATCATTCCGTACCACTGATCGTGGGCTAAATACTGGTGACTTAGGAGAACACTGGACTCTGAAGTTAACCACTGTTCCAGTAGGGGCACTGAGCTACAAACTGAGAACTCGGTCTGAATCCCATCAGCCCCCACCTGCATACTGTGCGACCCTGAGTAAGTCACAATTTCCTTGTGCTCCCAAGGTCGCACCTGGAAACAAGTTCAGGTTTAGTGTGCCTTTCTTGGTTAAACAATATCCCCTTTCCAGTCATACCATAACCTGAACAGGCAATTACTACAGCATGGGAATGTTGTAGTACAAAATGCTTACAGATCCAGAGCATATTACTAGCACCATTCTCCCCCCGCCCCCAAAAAAAAGTAAGTTCTATTCAACAGACTGGTATTAAGAGTAAAGAATGCAATAGATGTATTTGTTCTCATTTAGTTGTTTGGTGTCTTGTGCAAACAGTCTCAAGCGGACAAGAAAAAAAGCTCAAGACTTAAAAAAGCTCAAGACTTAAAGAGTCGCATTTTCATGGAAGCATTTAGATTTATTTTGAACCTTTACTCTGTAAAAGACCCACTCAACAAAAACACACACAAAAAAGTAAAGTCTTGGGGCATGCTAAATAACTGCAACGTGCCACCAACTGAACTGCTAATCTAAATCCCCTTATCTTTAGTCATGATTCTACCAGCTGCAAAGGGATAACTTGACAACCTCTGGAAGGAAAATATTGTGGCATTCCTATTTCATGGTTACTTTCTTTATATGTCTTCATTTTCTGTCTCCCTGGTCCTTAAACCCAACCCCATTTGTAGCCCTCTAGTGCAACCAAAGGTGCCCCTACCAGCGTCAACATGTGCTGTAATCTGTCAGCTGTGGGGCCTGATGCCGACACCAGTACTTCAATGAAAATATAGCACAATGAGGACATACTCCACTTTCATCAATGGAGAAGCCCATTCAGGCAGCACTTGAGCAGACACTGACAAATTGCAACTGATGAGGTTACTGTGTCACGCAGGAGTATCTATAATTCTGCAATATGTAGGATACATAATAGCTGGTTAATAACTAGGTAGATAGAAAACAAAGACATACAAAATGTGAATGTATTGAGAGCCAGTATGAACTGGGATTGCTATAATGCTTCCCATCCCCTTTAAAGGACAACAGTTGGCACCAAGGGCCCCACACAAGTGAGAGGCTGGTCCCAACGTGCATTTTGTGTGCAAAAACATCTTGGTTTACTTGCAATCTTTTATACTACAGTAAACAGTATCAGACTAAATTTGCTGAGTACTAGTCGGACATCTTCCGTTTCTACAACTCCCAGAATCTCCTACAGCTGACAGAGAAGGCAGCAGTGTGAGGTTCAACAGTCTGCAGTGCATGGTAGAGTTTATATAAGCTCTGAACTTTTGTTTGCCGGTCTTGCTGTCCTCCCTGGACTAAGTACAGTCACAGAGTACTTACTGTACTTAGTCAGAGGAGAAAAGCAGACCACAGAAAACATCTGAAAACAACTGACTGGAGATCATAAAAGTTCTAACGTGCACTGCAGGCTACTGCACCTCCTACTACTGAGATGTCAGTTGCAGCAAATTCTGGGATTTGTAGTAATAGAAGATGTCAGCCTAGAACTAAGCAAAATGAGTCTGCCACAATCTACTACACTACAGTAAACAAAGCAAACCAAAATGTTTTTGCACCAAGTGCACATTGGGATCAGGTCCACACTTGGGTGTGAGGAACCTTTGTGCCGACTGCTCCACTTTAATGCTCATGCTAAAAAAATCATGCATTGCACCAGGCATTTGCACAAAATATTCCAAGGTCAACAAAAGTAAATCATTTTAGACAACTCATCTAAACTCTCCTTGGTGCGAACTCATCTCAGTGGGATAATAGAGGGCTATTTACTTATAGAAAGAGCAAAGGCAAACACAAGCAACGACTGTACTTTAAAGTGAATTTCCACTTTTAAAAGTGGATTTGCTTTAGATATTTGATACATTATATCGGCAAAACGCTGTGTCTCTATATTTTGTGTATTGTTTTAGAAGTGGAAGGGATTGCATCTTGGCCTTTGTTAATTGATCGGTGGCCCCTGATTAATCTCCAAATGACCATGATTATATATAAAAATGTTCTAAACTGCCCTCATAGACTTTAATGGAATGCACACCCACACTCCTCCTGGGCACATGTCATTACATGCCTGATCGTGGAGGCAGATCATGTGCAGATCGAGACCGAGAAGTGGAAGTGATTGGCTGGCTGCCTCAGTGGGACCAAGATATGATCCGTTCCACTTCTAAAATAATGGTGCAAAATATTATAAAAAAATAAGGAGACAGAGTTTCACCACTATAAGGTATCAAGATATATATATGATGCACACCAGAATCTTGGTAAGTCACGTTAAAGGGTATGATTTTAGCAAAAAAGACATGTCTACTAATTAAATATAGGTTTGTATAAGAAATAAATATGGATTTTGAAACTTTTACACAAATACCACTACCTTTTGCTTTAAATGCATGTTAGAATATTCACAGATAACTAATCATAACTGTCAATCCTGAACAGATGTTTGAGGAATAGGTATCACATTAATAAGAACTTCTGAACTAGAGTTTTTTTTGTGGTAATACCTTTTTATTAGACTAACTGAAGAATTTTTACACAAGTTTTCAAGACCACTCAGGCCCTTCATCCGGTGCAAGGAGAACTGAGCAGAATTTCAGAAATGTATTTATTGAAATTTGTTGACCAGGTCGGCCCACTGAAACAAAGTCCCTTTTTCAGAGGCAACCCGGAATTAATTACGTGTATGGGCAATTCATGATAAAAACAATACATCTCCAACAGGTAGGGAAATGGGCAGACTGGGTGGGCCAAGCGGTCCCTATCTGCCATCAAAGTCCATCTTTCTATGCTTCATATCACAATAAGCATAGATTATAAACAACGACGGACAGAGGGTAACAGAAGTTAAAAAGTACAAGTAGGGGTGTACAACAGACACTGGGGTATCAAAAACAATAAAGTATCTACAAGAGTTTGTGGGTCCTAGATTGCTAAAAAAAAAAAAAGGCAGATTGTAAAGAAGGCAATTTAATACAATACAGGTGACTACCAGAAAATAGGCCTTGTGTTATTAAAAGGTGAGAGATTAGACATGCAAATGATGAGTTACTTGCAAGTAATACCATAATAAAAGATCAATAGCTGAAAAAGCTCCATTAAGTACAGTATGTAGGATGTGTAATGCTGCCTGTTCAGTATATCAAACAGTATCTACATATGTATTTTATTTATTTGGAATTCAGATTAACACCTTTGAGCCAAAGGCTCTTTTACAAAGGTTCCACGTCGAAATTGGGCGTAGCTACAAGAGTGCAGTTGAACCCAGGCCCACGCGGTTTGAGGGGCCCAAATCATATTTGTGATGGTTATTCAAAACCGGGGGGGGGAGACTATAACATATCCTTGCACCCAGGCCCTCTGGGAATTTGTTATGCTACTGATTGAAATAAACATTGGACTAAGTTTAAAAAGAGAATAATGTATAGCCAAGTATGTACTACCGGTGAGTAATAGCATCGAGAGGTTCTGGACACTCAGTTACCTAGAGAGCAAAGCTCGAGAGGTCTCAAGTGTCCAGAACCTCGAATATAACTCACCAGTGATACATGCTTGGCTATCCATTGTTTTTGTTTTTTTTAATATATGGATCCAAGTTGGATCGTTTGGTTTTTTTTGGTCATTTTGTGGATGTTGTGGGTGGTCGGCCGCTGTACTAAGGGAGTCTCTCTTGCTGTCTGACCGCCGCAGTGTGTCAGAACCAGTGCGCTCCTCGCCCCCTCATTACCACTCCCCCTTCAGCTATGTAAGCTGTCGAAAACGTTTGTTTGCGTTTCCTGGTTGAATCCTACCTTTTTTCTGTTCTTCTGATGTAGGATGAACCAGGCACTTTCATTTTTGAAATGAAGTGCTGTGGAGTAGAAACTCTCTCAGTTAGCGAGAGACTGGCCACCATGTTTTTAAAACTGTTTTTGACCACATAAAGAGGGAAACCGGACAATTGAAAGGCACGCTTGGGAGACGTCGGCAGAGAGACTGGCACTTGCGCTATTGAGCTTCTGTGATAATACCATCATTCAGACCCCGAACGATACTATTACTGGGTCTGAACGATGGTATTATCACTCTCGAAGTGTGGTATTACCACTTCAGTACTGATACTACCGAAAGTTTTTTGTATACTTTACAATACTATTACATTGAGAATCCATATATTAACAAGGGTTACATAACACAAGAAATAGTGAGGCTGGACATAATAGCTAGATTTGATACAATGACAACAGTGAGTAACTTTAAAAAGTATGGAGTTCACAGACACAACTACATAGAGAAATTATAATACAGCAAAATTAAGCCTAGTCATCGGAGTAGAGTAGTTTCATGAGTAGCAAGGTTTAGGATACAATCAGATATTGGCTAATGAGGGAGGGGGTACCTAAGAAGTAGAATAGACTGGGGGGGTGTCAGGGGAGTAGGAAGGGGGGTAGCAGTGGAGTTGGCAAGCAAGTGAAGGAATAGGGCACTGAGGGCAAAGGGGAGGTAAAAGGAGTGGGGATTATGGGAGGTGAAAAGAGATATAGGAAATAGAGAAGATGGAGAATGAAGGGGGACAGGAGCATCAGCCCGTAGTACTCAAGTGCAGCAGTTACATGAAGCCCAAGTAACAAGGGTAAGAAAAAGATTGCATAAGAATAGGCCAAGAGTGGCTAAGCTGGTGACTTCGTGGCCCAGTGAGCTGAATAACTTAGGGGCTCTGACAGCGAACAACCACTGGCACAGAGAGGTGTGACAACGTGGGACAAGTAGCATGGAGTTGTCAGAACCTCTGGTGTAGTGAGTACTGTTGCCTGGTCTGAGGAGATTCTGTACCCTAGGGGGGCATAAGGCCAAAGGAGGCATTTTTTTTTTACTAACAGGCAAGTGATTCTTCCCTGAAGCTGAAGCCAGTTAGGCCGATTTTAAAGGTTGTAGGTGTGCACGTGGGGGGCAGTCAATCTACAGGCCTTGTTCAGAGCAGCGGCAACAAACCGTAAGGCAGACACCAAGGCAGTTCCGTAGATAGGGAGCCCGTAGTCAATAACTGAGATAATCCCACTTTGTATAGCAAGCTTAAGTGCTTCGGAGGTCAGGCAATGCTTTTGTCTATGCAAAATGCCGATGCAGGAATTCATGGATTTGGCAACCATATCATTATCACTGGAGAAAGATAGAGTACTGTCCAAGGTCACTCCAAGGTACTTGAAAGAATGCGTCTGGTCTAAGGCAACACCGGCACTGTTTCTGACTGTCAACTGTTTGTTTTCATGTTTATTATGTGTGCCATGGCAAAGCATAATCTTAGTTATTTTGCAGCTGAGCACTAGTTTCTCCGAAACAAACCATGCCTCTACATCCGTAAAGCTTTCCTGAAGGTGGCGTTCCAGCAGAGAGGGATCAGAGTACTTTGAGAAGATTACTGCATCATTTGCATACAGGAGGATATGTTCATGACAGGAGGAAGGGAGTTTGTTCAGAAAGATACTGAATAGGAGGAGCCCCAGAATTGAGCCTTGGGGGACACCTGAACGAACAGGCTGTTTGGAGGAGAGGACATTACCAATCTTAACCTGTTGGGTGTGGTCAGAGAGATAGCTATTAAACCACCTTAGTATGTCAGGAGAAAGCCCTAGATCAGCAAGCTGTTCAACTAGTAGTGGATGGTTGACTATCGAAAGGCTTTAACAGGTCGATGAAGGTGGCGCCGACAAGTTGTCCTTGATCAAGTGCCTGATGAATGTAGCCCGTAAATTTAATGAGTGCGGTGGCGGTGCTGTGGCCTTTATGAAAGCCATGCTGCTTTGGGCATTGCAGGTTGTATTTTTCCAAGTAGTCTACCAATTGTTCTGCAACAGTTTTCTCTCGCGCTTGGATAGGGGAGGGATGATGGAGATAGGTCTGTAGTTTCAGTGTGTCTCCTTTTAAGACAATTTCTGTATATCCCTAAATCAGAGTTCAACAACAGAGGAAGATTTATAACAAATACATAAATTCTAAATGGTAGTGCCCAGAGCTTCAGTAGAAACTGTCAGAACTCAATTTGGGATCTAGTAATGTGTGAGGAAGCCCAAATTTTTGTTCAGCCTATATTTATCTGTTCCAAAAAGCCTCATAAGTTTTGCTTCCCACAGAAGTCTTGTACGACTGTCTTTCAGGTTTTGAATGGTTGTTTTGGGAGACGTGCTCAGCCACTGGTTGAGTGTTTTATACTGGATGCATATCCATTCACATGTTTATGGAGCGTTGTTGTAGGGACATAATTGACTTAAAGGAGCCACATATGCAAACACTGCTTAATTTACCAACTGGCAGCATTACACATCCTACATACTTAATGGTACCTTTTTCAGCTATTAATCCATTATGGTATCACTTGCAAGTAGCTCACCATTTACATGTCTGATCTCTCACTTTCTATGGCATGAAGCCTATTTCCAGGTAGTCACCTGTAATGTATTAAATTGCTTCCTTTACAGCCCACCCTTTATTAAAGAGCAGGCTCATAGTTAAGTTCGCCACCACCTCAAACATATAAGGCAGCTTACCTGTCCCCAAATGGATTGGTACCTAAAGTTTTATTTATTGCTGGCTGTATTCAAAGAAAAAAATGCTCGTAAAAATGCCCCGTGGAGCCCGCAGCCAAAACGGTTCCACTTACTTATTTGGACACACGCCTCCAAGCTAGCAAGTTTCGCAATGTCAGTGAAAGAAGTGCACAGGGGTGTGCTCCATAGACTATGACGGGGGCAGTTTTTAAAGGCTTTTTTTTTAAATACTTCTGAGTGCCAATGTTGACAAAGGAAGGTCACCGCTTGTTAGTTGAGCAGTGGCCTTCCTTTGTCAATACTGGCATTCAAAAGTATTTAAAAAAAGCCTTTAAAAACTACACCTTTACAGACATCATGAAAAATGTGCTAACATGGGGGCTTGTCTCCAAAAAAGGAAGTACAACCACTCTGGCTGCAGGCTCCACGGGGCATTTTTACGAGCATTTTTTCTTTGAATATGGCCAGCAATAAATGAAACTTTATGTACCAGTCCATTTGGGAACATGGAGGTTGCATTATATGTTTTTTTTTTTTTTGGGGGCTTAGTAACCAAACACCTGCTCTTCAAACAATCTAGGACCCACAAACTCTTGTATATGTTCTGAAATGCTGGTTAGTGTTCCCTGCACTTGATGAAGAGACCGAGAGGTCTTGAACGCTTTGTAAAAATTCTTCCGTCTAATAAAAAGGTATTACGATAACAAAAGTGCACTGAATTTTCCTGAGATTAATACCACGCCACTGACCTATGAATGAGTTAGCGATAGAACAATTTGATCTCTTGAATGCAGTAAACTGGTAAAAGTACAGTCCCTTGACAAAAATATTATTGAATATGTAAGGTTCATCACTTACCAGTAACAGTAGATCTTTGAGATAATCTCCTCCGCAAAGTCACATACATTATGCTGGAAGCCAGCAGCATCAGAACCTTGTGGGAGGCTTTTCACAGTTGAGGCTGCATGTCGACATACATACAGCGCTGGACACCGATCACCACCTATATAACTTGGGCAGCCTCTGCCCACTTTAGTTCCTGCCATCGACAAATGAAGCTATAACATTTAACGACCAACAGGAACAAGGAAACCTTCTCCAGTCAGACAGGAAAGGCAGGGAAAGCAGATCTACAATTTTCCCATTAAACAGCTGAGTAACTGAAGTACGATTATGTAGTGACCTATAACAAACAGCAGTCCTTGCTGGGGGATGGAGTTGTGTGGCTCAATGGAGAATATGTTCTCAGAGATAGGTTCATTACTTACCAGTAACAAGAGATCTTCAAGAGACACTGCTCCATACAGCCACATGCACAATGAATGTAAAAAGTAGCAGTGTATAACCTCCACAACAGAGGTAAGGAGAAGAGGACAGTGCCCCCCAAAACAACAGGTCTTGAAGCAAAAACCAAAACCAGCTCTTCGATGAGATACCATATCCAGACTGTAATATTCAGTGAATACATGGTTCTTACTCTAAAAAGTGGATGAACAGATAGATACCAGATGCTGAAACGAGTCACAAAGGTTGCCATGCCCAAGCAGTGTTCCCAATAACTATACAAAGAAGCTGGTAACAGTAAACTGCAGGAGAAAATCCATCTCAGAGTTTAGATAGCAGCTTGCCCAACATACATGGTACAAATGACTCGCACAGCTGAGTGAATTGCTGCATAGAGTACATCAGGGACAGTCCAGATAAAAGTGGAGCACCTAGACATCCAGGAAGTTCAGAAGCACCTCACCACCACCACCACACCCTCTTTGGCCAGTCTGGGTATTCTCACCATTTCCCTAAAATATGGAACTCTACCTCCCAATAATCAGACACTCCTTCTCCTCCATCTAGTCCATCAACACTGCCCTCTCCAACTATCTTGCACCTAACTGTTCCTGTCATGACCAACCTTAATTTCCTTTGTCTTAAAGTTTGTCCCTCATCAGAATTTACCCAATGCCTCTACTGACCCTAGCCCCTCCTAGGTGCCAGTTCTCACACCTTTCTCCCTTCCCCTACTCTCACCCCCTTTTTCCCTAGACTTCACACTTCCCTTGCAGGGTTCTCAGCATCCTGAAGGGGTCCTATAGTACCTAAGCTTGCCACCTCCCCCCCAATCTACCTATCCTTGGCCTTGCAGGGTCCCCAGCATCCTGGAGGGTTCCTTGGATCAGGCCTCATCCCCTCCCAGGTGTTACTTCTTACTCCCTCACTATCCCTCTATAATTACAACACCTAACCGCAGGAGGGTTTACAATCACCTGAACTTCCCTGCCCCCTTACAGGGTTCATCGCATCCTTAAGGGTTCTCTTTTTGGGTCAGGCCTTATTTCCCCTCCTAGGTGTTGATCACACTTACTCCTTCCCTCTCTCTAATCCCTACTCCAGTCATCGGTCCCCTTGAGGGGTTCCCCGCATCCTGAAGGGGTCTCTCTGGGACACGGACTCTGCACTATCTGTCATCTCGTCCTCTCTCCCCTTCACCCCTTATTTCACGATAGCACTTGTATACTTATTACCACTGCACTTATTAATTGTTCTCACAAATTACATATGTATGCAACACTGTTTGTAACAACTGCCTTAATTGTATCCTATGTTGATCTTTGTAACTTGAATGTAAAATGACTCATCTCTATTGTACCCCTTCTGTGGGGTGGCAGTGTTCCAGGAGACATTCTGGAGGCTGCGAAGCTGCCCTATTTGCAGGCACCTCTCTGGTCTGGAGAAGGAGGTTGCCCGTCTCCTGGCTGACCTGGCTAGGATTCGTGAAACCTCCTCCCCCACCTAGGGACCACCAGGGTCACTGCTGCTACCTCAGAGGTTGCCAAGAAAGAGGAGCGGCTGGACCAAGATGGACTCTGGGAGGGAGAGGGTGGTGGAAAAGAGCTGCATCCCTCCAGCTGTACCTCTCCACAATTCATACGCTGTTCTGGTGGATAGTGGTTCCACTATGGAGGCACCTGCAGTGGAGACCAAGGAGGATGCTGGGAACCTCCACAAAGGAGACCCACAGGAGGGTGGCACGGGACCCCACAGGGGAAGGAAATGACTCCTGGTGGGGGACTCAATCATCAGAGGGTTAGAAGTGGGGAAGGAAGGGGAGAGGGAGGTAAGGTGCCTGCCTGGCGCCACTGCTTGGAGGGACAGGAAGCGAATCCTCAGGAGCGTGGGAGCAGCTGCACAGCAAAGGAAGCTGGATATCACTGTCCACCTAGGGACAAATGACTTGGCTAGGAATGGGATCAGAGCAGTGCAAGGGGAGTTTGTAGAGTTGGGAAGGGGCCTTAGACAAGTAGTACATATGGTAACCTTCTCGGAGGTGCTGCCCGTCTATGGCAAGGGTGATGCTAGGGTACTCCACACCATGGAATTCAATGAATGGCTGAAAAACTGGTGTGGAGCTCAGGGTTTTGGCTTCATTGGGAACTGGGGAGCCACCTGAAAGGATGCAGGCCTACATTGGCGTGATGGTCTGCATCTGTCCAGGGGTGGAACCAGGATACTAGATGATAGGTTTAAATGCTTCATTGGCAAGCATTTGAAGTAGCCAAGGGGGCAAGCACTGAAAAGGAGCAGGAAAATCCCAGCCTCCCCCCACAAAACACGGTTATTGGTGAGGTAAACACCAAGGTAGAAAAGTCATTAAGGAGCAGGACAGAGGTAAATGCACAAAAAGGCAAACCCTTTGTACCCCAATAAGTGTCCTTCCGACCCTCAGCTTTTACTGTCTTCTGGCACCTATGAGGCAAAGGCAGTAAGGACAGGAATGGGGCTTAAAGGGGTAAGGCCATCAAAAATTGGAGGATGATAAGTACCAATGTCCGTAGTCTGTGTAACAAGCTCCCTGAACTAGTGGCCTTGATGGAAGGTGGAATGCCTGGATATTGTGGCAGTCACAGAAACATGGTGCACAGAGAACCATGACTAGGATGTCAACATACCAGGATACACAATCTACAAGAGGGACAGGGTGGGTAAAAGAAGAGGAGGAGTAGCTCTCTATGTAAGGGAAGGGATCAAAGCAACAACACTAAAGAGTAAACAGGGAACAGATGAGGCACTCTGTCACCCTGGAGACAGGAAATGGCACCACAATCCACATGGGGGTTGTATACAGACCCCCATCTCAGGGGAGGGAAAGGACAAGGAAATGACAGAAGGCATCCTTAGAATGGCAGAAAAAGGGGAGATATTGATGGGGGACCTGAATATGCCGGATGTTAACTGGAGCACCTTTGCTGCAGGCACATAAAGAGCAGGGTCATTCCTGATGCCCTACAAGGGGCATGCCTCAGATAGCTAGTATTGGAACCCACTCGGGAAAGAGCAATTTTAGACCTGGTTCTCTCAAACGGGGATGGAGAAAGAATCTCGGATTTAGAAGTGGGTAGCCATCTGGGAACAAGTGACCACCAAACAGTGTGGTTCATGATAAATACAGCCATAGAGTCAAGTCATACAAAAGTAAGAGTACTGGACTTTAAGAAAATGAGAGTGCCTCAGAAAAGCACTAGCAAACAGGCAAGAAGGAGGGGTGGAGGAACAATGGGGAGTAATCAAAACAGCCATAACAGAGGCAGGACAGAGAACTATCAGTTAAAGCAGAAAGAGGCAGGGCAGGCAGTCAGAATAGCAAAGGCCCAACATGAGGAAAGGATAGCCAACTCTGTTAAGAAGGGGGATAAGACCTTTTATAGGTACATTAGGGAGCGAAGAAAGACCAAGGGAGGGATACTGAGGCTTAATAAAGGGGAAGGAATGTGAGCAGAGGGTGACAGTGAAAAAGCAGGGATACTAAACGAATATTTCTGCTCAGTAATCACAAAGGAAGAGGAGGGAGAGGTACGTAAACCAAACAAGAGAAACACTGGAGACGGGGGTCGATACCAGTCCATTTACAGAAGAAAGAATTCTGAAAGAACTAGTAAAATTGAAGGTGGACAAAGCAATGGGGCCTGATGGGATTCACCCAAGAATTCTAAAAGAACTAAGGGTAGAACTAGTGATACCGCTGACTGCTCTCTTTAACAAATCGTGGGAGGATGGGGTGGTACCTGAGGACTGGAGAAGGGCAGATGTGATTCCTCTTGACAAAAGTGGGAGCAGGGCAGAGGCAGGAAACTACAGACCAGTTAGTTTGATCTCAGTGGTAGGGAAAATGATGGAATCACTTCTGAAGGAAAGAACTGTTGAGTACCTAGAGGTCAGTGGGGCACAGGACTCAAGGCAGCATGGATTCACAGCAGGGAAGGTCATGTCAGACGAATCTAATAGATTTATTTGACTGGGTGACCAAAGTAGTAGACCAGGGAGGGGCTGGGGACATGGGCCTACCTGGATTTTAGCAAGGCATTTGATACAGTCCCACACAAAAGATTAATAAACAAGTTAGCCAACCTTGGAGTGGGTCCCAAGGTGGTAGCCTGGATAAAAAAACTGGCTGGACAACAGGACGCAGAGGATAATAGTAGAGAGTCCACTCTGAAGAAAGAGGGGTTACTAGCGGGGTACCGAAGGGTTCAGTACTGGGACCGGTCCTTTTTAAAGTCTTTATCAGTGACATTGCAGAGGAACTGGAAGGAAAAGTATGTCTCTTTACAGACGACACAAAGATCTGCAACAGGGTTGATGCACAAGACGGAGTGGAAAGGATGAGAAGGGACTTGGCAAGGTTGGATGAATGGTCAAATGTATGGCAGCTTAGATTCAGCGCAAAGAAGTGCAAGGTAATGCACCTGGGAAACAAAAATCCAGGGGAAGAGTACACAATGGGGGGGTGAGATACGGACAACAATAAAAATGGAAAGGGACCGGGGGGTGATTATATCAGATGACCTAAAGTGGGAAAGCAATGTGAGAAGGCAGTAAGGAAGGCTGGGGGGATACTGGGATGCACAGAGAGAGGCATCAACAGTAGAAAACAGGAAGTTGTTATCCCTCCATACAGACAGTTGGTGAGACCCCATCTGGAGTACTGTGTGCAGTTCTGGAGACCCAATCTCCATAAAGACAGACAGAGTGGAGGGCTCGCAGAGGAGGGCAACCAAAATGGTGCAGGGTATGCACCAGAAGACATACGAAGACAGACTAAAGGAGCTCAGTATGTATATCATTGAGGAAGGAAGGGGGAGACAAGATAGAAACTTTCAAATACCACAATGGGAATAAACAAAGTCCAAGAGGGTAGCATCTTTCAGAAAAAGAAACGTGCAAGAACAAGGGGGCACAATTTGAAAATAGAGGGGAACGGCTCAGAAGTAATGTGAGGAAGTATTTTTTCACGAAGAGGGTTGTGGATGCATGGAACAGCCTTCCTGAGGAGGTCATGGAGTCAAGAACAGTGGGGGAATTCAAGAATGCATGGGACAGACATAAGGTAGTCCTAGTGGGGAGTAGGAGGAAGTAGGCAGTTGGTTAACTAGGATCTGCAGCTTATCCGTTAGGTAGGAAAATGGGCAGACTAGGTGGGCTAAGCAGTCCTTATCTGCCATCAAATTCTACGCTCCTGTGTTTCCCCCAGGTCGCACCGGGAGACAAGCAATCTGTTGCTCAGTGTGCCTTCCTGGTGAAACATTTCAACAAATAAAAAATAAAATGTTGTGGTTCTGGAAGAACATAGACAAGTTGATGGATTGATTCAATGCAAATTCAGGACCACCATAGGCAGAAAAGATTAGTTGATAACCAATAACAGTAGATCTTCAAGAGAATCTCTACCTTCACCTCTACCTGGTATATATTTTTATTTTTATTTTTTTCTTCCGTTACTTCCTCCTGCAACCTTAGATAACCTGCTTTATCTTCCTATAGACACTTCTATGTATGTAAATACCGTGTAATCTGTACAATATCTGTATAATTCTATGTACATATGAACTTCTTTTTCTTCCTCTCTGTAAAGAGTATTATCTGTATTGCCTTGTAAATACCTGTGTTGACCTGTATATACAATTGTTCATGCTCCACCCAGGTCCATCTTGCAAATGAGCTTCTGCTCAACGATGAACGCCTGGTTAAATAAAGACTTGATTGATTGAATCTCTTCCAAAGAGTCACACTTTTGGCAGGGTAAGTCATTAGCATCAGGAAGGACCACTCAGAGAGTCTGCCCAACTCAGGCTTCTCACACTGATGCACATCAGTGCCACCTATATAACTGTGGGTGGCCCCATACCTCATCAGTTTTGTTCTCCCACCATCAACTGCTCAACTGAGCTTGAAGAAAACACCTGCATCGATTTGGGTTGGCATTTCCCAAGAAAACGTCTCAACCACTTTTTTATGTCTGTGCAGCGTGAAGATCTTGAGACAATGCTCACTCTTGCTGTGTGAACTGCTCTGACCTCTCACATGACATGAAGAACTGCACCTTTTACCCAGGCTTTAATCAGGCCCCGAGGATGCTCAGCTGTCAACTTTGGCGGCTACTCCAGTGTCACAGTCTCATTCCTTGGGTTCAGTTCCCAGAGAACCCTGCAGTTCTCATAAGGCAGCCATGCAATTACCTTCCAGGGAAGCCAAAAAAAAAAAAGGCTTTCTTATTGGACCGTCACTTTAGTAGGCATTCTAAGGACAGGTCTCCCTCTATATCTCAGACTGCTGCATTCCAGTTAAAAAAAAAATAAATAAATAAAGAGGCAAGTATAAGGCCGCATTAGTGACATCTGTTACTGAAGCCCTCGACCGATTTTCAGGCACAAAGGTCGGGATTGACTTTGGGTCTCCAATTAACAGTGATATATAGCCATCAATGATGAGCACTGTCCTGTTGTCCACTCTGTTGGCTGGTGCCAACAATGCATACACAATGGCACTGGTGACAATTTCTCAATTGTTTCAGCACCTGCTCCCATCTCTGCAACTGACTATTAATTAGTGCCTGGCTCTGCCTTACTATCAATGCAGGTTTCTGGCTCCTTTGGGCCTGCCCCAGCTGTAGACCCTATCCCTCCTCTTTCTCTGCCTAGGCAGACTGAATCCCATGGTCCCTTTTCCTCAGTCTTAGGAAGAGGAGGACGAATACAATCCTAACCTTCTGTATGCAGAGGAAGAGAAAGTACAGTTATGTAAGAACTTACCGTAACAGTAGATCTTCGAGAGAGGCTCTTGCAGTAGGTAATAACATATAGGACTGACGCCGGCCGGCGGCAGGACCCCCGGAAAAATTTTCTAGCTAGCAGTCCGTCGGTATAAAGGCGGTCCCAGGCGCCACTTCCAGTTCTTTCTCCACAGGCCGGAAGGCCGGGACGAGATATTTCCTCAATGGAAAAAGGAGCTGAAAAAGCCTAGGGGATGGCGGGAAAATTGGCCACCTGCAAGCGCCTCAAGATCTACTGTTACGGTAAGTTCTTACGTAACTGTACTATCTTACTTCGAGAGGGCTCTTGCAGTAGGTAATAACATATAGGACAGAATCCCAAGCAGTCTGGAACCAATAAGAAAGGCACCGGGAGGAGGAACTACTCAGATAAGTAGTAGGAAAGCTTGCAACCCTCAAGAAAGGAGGCCTTGCAAGACCGCTAACCCGAAGCCTGCTCTACGACGAGAGGCAATGTCCAAACTGTAATGTTTAGTGAAGGTATGGACGGAAGTCCAAGTGGCGGCAGCACAAATGTCTGCCGTGGACACATTCTTGAAACAAGCCGCAGAGGCAGCAACTCCACGAGTGGAGTGACCTCTGACTTGACCCGGAAGGGTCTTGTTATACTTGTCATAACAGAAAGTGATGCAATGAGCCAACCACTTTGACAGGCATTGCTTGGAAACAGCATTGCCTTCTCTTTTGTGAGTGAAAGAGACAAACAACTGATCAGTCTTTCTGAGATCTTTCGTCCTGTTGGTATATCATCTCAGAATCCTGTGAACATCCATGGTGTGAAGCAAGTATTCTCCATGACTGGAGTATTGAGTGAAAAAGGCAGGTAATTCAATAGACTGATACAAAGTAGATGCAGCTACCACCTTCAGGAGAAACTTGGGGTTTGTGCGGAGAGCTACCCGTTCTTTGTGGAAGATCAAGTAAGGGATTTTGCACATAAGGGCCTGAAGCTCGGAAATTCTGCGAGCTGAGGTAACGGCCACTAAGAAAAGCGTCTTCCACAATAAAAACTTCAAGTCTGCAAAAGCCGCAGGCTCAAAGGGGGGGAAGAGTAAGTTTCCCAAGGACAAAATTTAAGTCCCAAGGTGGAGCTGGGGTCCGGATCGGGGGTCTGAGATGAAGGACCCCTCTAAGGAAGGTTTTGGATACCTCTAGCTGGGCAAAGGCCTTATCAGCGAAAGGTACGTGGTAGGCAGAGATAGCTGCCATGTGAACCTTCAGAGAAGGGTGACTGAGACCCAGGTCGAAGAGATGATGCATGTAATCCAGCAAAGTGGTTACGGGGCAGGAAAAGGGTTCCTCATTCCTGGACACGGCCCAGATGGAAAATCTCTTCCATTTCATGGCATAAGTGGACCTAGTGGAGGGCTTTCTAGCCTCTACCAAAATCTCAGCTACCTTAGGGGAAACTCCAAAGCGAGATTGAACTAGGTTTGAAGGAGCCATGCATGAAGTTGAAGGGACTTGAGTCCCGGATGGACCAGGGTCCCCTGATCCTGAGTCAGCAATCCCGGAGACAAGGGAAGAGGAAGAGGAGGAACCTCTGAGTATTGTTGTAGAAGAGAACCAAATTTGCCTGGGCCAGAAAGGAGCAATTAGAATCATTTTTGCTCCTTCTAGAGCCAGTTTCTGTAACACACGGGGGACCAGTGGAATTGGGGGGAAAAGCACAGACGAATCTGTCCTTCCAGCTTAGAGAGAGCATCTCTCCAGAAAGCTCCTCGCTCTGGAGCGAGCGAGCAAAGGATTGGAAGCTTTGCGTTTTGGGAGGAGGCAAATAGGTCTATTTGAGGAGTCCCCCAAGCCTGAAAAATGCTGTTTAGGACTATTCCGTCTAATTCCCACTCATGTGGAAGAGCTGACGAGCGACTTAGCCTGTCTGCTAGGACATTGTCTACTCCTGGAACATGGATCACCGTGAGGTGAAGGTTGTGGAGGGTGGCCCATTCCCAGACCCTCATCGCTTCCCTGCACAGCGGGTAGGATCGAGTTCCTCCCTGCTTGTTGATGTACCACACCACGCACGTCCGTCTGGACGGCTAGGTGACCGGGAAGGATGTATTGATGAAGGGCCTGGAGTGCATAAAGCACCGCTCGGAGCTCAAGAACATTGATGTGGAGAGCTAGCTCCAATTTCGACGAGGACCAAGATGGGCCCCCCAACCTTCGCCGGAGGCGTCCGTAGTCAAGGTCTGATCGGGGGGAGGATGAAAGAAGGGAACCCCCCGGAAGAGGTTCTCTGATACCATCCACCACTTTAAATCTCTGACCATCGGCAAGGAGATCAGGATCGGAAGATCTAGGTCGTCTACTCGTTGGTCCCACTGGGATCGAAGAGTCCATTGAGCTATTCTCATGTAGAGGCGTGCTCGTGGGATCGTCGGGATGGCGGCCGCCATGAGCCCCAGTAGACAGAGCACCGACCTCGGCGGGACCCTCCTGAAGTTCAGTAGGAGGGAAATCTGTGACTGGAGGGACACCCCCCGGTCCAGAGGCAGAAAAGCTTTGCACAAAGTTGTGCCGAGAATCGCCCCAATAAACTGGAGCCTCTGAGAAGGCTCCAGAAGAGACTTGGCGAGGTTGATGGTAATACCCAGATTGGAAAAAACCTGCCGGGTGAGAGGGAGAGGAAATGCAGGAGTTCCTCCCTGGACGGAGCCGCCAGGAGCCAATCGTCCAGGTAGGGAAAAACCTGAGCTCCCAAAGAACGCAGGTGGGCCGCTACCACTGCCAGGCATTTGGTAAAGACTCGAGGAGCCGAGAAAAGGCTAAACGGAAGCGCCCGGAATTGGTAATGGATCCCCTGGAACGCAAATCTGAGGTACTTGAGGTGCGAAGGGCGAATGGGGATGTGCAGGTATGCATCCTGCATATCCAGTGTACAAAGCCACTGGCCCAGCCGAAGTAGGGGCAGAAGGGATTGAAGGGAGAGCATCCTGAACCTTTTGTATTCCACAAACAGGTTCAAGGAGCTGAGATCGAGAATTGGTCTGAGATCTCCCATCTTCTTTGGTACAAGGAAGAAGTGGGAATAGTACCCCGTTCCGTAGAGGTGAGGAGGAACGGGTTCTATAGCCTGTTTTGTAAGAAGAGCTGAGATTTCTTCCCTGACCAGAGAAAGATGGTCCCTTGAATAAGCGGAATTCAGAGGGGGGTGACGTGGAGGTTTCTGCAGAAACTCTATGGAATGTCCCACTGCGATGATTTGAAGCACCCATGAATCCGATGTTATCCTCTCCCACTCCGGGAGGTGGAGGGAGAACCTCCTTCCTACCGGTTCCTCCGGAGTGACCGGAGGCGGTGGGAGAGGGGAGGAGTCAGGTGGTGTGAGGCAGTGCCGCAGCTGGCGTGCCCGTCGCTTTTTTTGGGCAGAGGGCCCTGGCAGCTGCGGGGGCCCAGCTTTTAGTGGCCCGCCTTCCTGGGGTTTCGCTGAGGCCGGCCGCGCCTGCAAAAAGGGACGGCACTGCGGAGGATGGGGATGGTACAATGAATCCATGGATTTAAGGGCTGTTCCCTTCTCCTGCAAGTCGGTGATGATGTCCTGACATCACCGGGCAAAGCACGGAACCCTGAAAGGTGCCTCTTGAATTGGCGGATTGCACCTCCGGACCAGACTCGACATGCGGTTACGCGGGGCGCCTGAGGCCAACGGCAAACGAGCTTCGGGCCCAGCGGAGTCCACTGCATCGATGTCGCCCCAGTATGTGATGACTGGCCGAACGAGCAGAGCAGACTAGATCGGCCAACTCCTGCTTGAGTTGGGAGTCCGGCAAGGAGTCGATCTTGGATTCCGCCTGGGTAAGGACGGCCTTCTGGTAATCCCCCATGTGAGCTATATAGTTCAGGGCCCTTATACCCAGTGTGGAGGAAGCGTAAATCTTCTTTCCAAACTGATCCAGAAGGCGAGATTCCTTATCCGGGGGAGACCAGCTCAAATGTTTAGGATGTGCAGACCAGCCGTGAGCGGCGCTGATCACGACCGAGTCGGCACGGGGGTGAGAATCTAAGAAGTCTACACCCTCCAGAGCCTGGTATAGCCTGTTTGACTTCCTAGGAAGTGGGGCTAAAGCCGACAGTTGTTTCCAGATGGTGGAAACAAGGTGGGCGTGAGGCTCGATCCAGGGCAGCACTAAAGTAGGGGCAGTGAGGCAAATCCAGATGTTCAGCGAGTTTCACCGCTGAGGATCTGGATCTAAGGACTGCCACTGATGGACCTCCTGGTTTTCTTAGTCAACTCCGTGAAAGAAGGATCCTCGAGGAGACCTCGGAGGAGTCCTCGGCTGGGGTTTGACGGAGAACGTAGCTCGTCATCTTTATCGAAACTCCCGCGGAGGCTTCAGAGGAGTCCAAGAGGACCACAGAGGAAGAATCCGAGGCAGAAAAGACTCCTCACCCGCCTAGGGGGAGGAACATATACTGGGAAGAGATCCAGAATGCGTGTCCTGCCTCTCTGGAACCCGAGGGAGGCCTCGGGAACTGGAGGAGGAGGAGAGCGCCTGCCTAGGGCGACGGGAACCGGTGGAGGCACCGTCGTTGTAAGACGGCTCTCAACTTTTCTGGTGAGCTGAGCCTTGGCCTCAGCCCACCAGGAGGCAAGAGTCTCCTGCAAATCCACCGGCGGCCTGGAGAGCGGTGGAGGAGGAGGATAGTGAAACGGAGGATATCCATAAGGAGAGTACCCAAGACCCGTCTGTGGATAAGTCGTAGACGGGTAGTGAGGCGTCGGGTACTGCGGAGCCGGAGGATTCGGCGCCGGGTACGGTGGCGCAGGGTACTGTGGGCCCGGGAAGACCGGCGTCGGGTATGACGGCGGGTACCAAGGCGCTGGAGGAGCTGCTGGAGCAGATGGCCCAGCTGGGCACTCCAGGGGCGGATCAGCTGGAAAAGGCCCCTGGGGTGGAGGGCCCAGAGGAGGGAGAAAACCCTGCTGGCGCCGGAAAGGCGGTGTCGGGTCCGCTGCAGCGAGGCCGTGCCGCTCGGCCGGGCATCGGAGGGGCAGGCGCCGATCCAGCGCTGGGGAACCGGCGGCCAGATCCGGCTCCTCCATGGGGGATCTGACGCAGCCCAGGATCCCTAGTCTCATCCGGGGAAGGTGGTGAAAAATTCCCTGAGTCAGGCAAGGGGGACTGGGGCTCCCCTGACTGCAGCGGAGAGCCTGGGAAGAGGGAGGTTCCGACATAGGCTCTAGGACCCGGCGCACGTCGGAGGAGCCGACGTGAGACTTTTGGGTCGAAACCCGGCGGATGTCAGAGGAGCCGGCGTCCGACTTGAGGCTCTCACGCCCGAGATGGGCCGAGGAAGAGGAGAGGCCCGTCGGGAGGGGAGAGAAGCTCATGTCACCAAGGGTCGGGCGACTTAGGGCCTTCTCCGGCGGACGCCAGAGGAGCCGGTCCGCTTATAGGAGGCGCGCACCAGTAGGCCGAGGATGTGAGACTGCATTGGGGCCAGAGTCTCCTTTATCCGGAGACACCCGACAGGCCCGAACTCGAGCCTGAAGGTCGGGTCGACGCCTCCTCAAACCCTTGGAGGCTGCCGCCGGAGGATCCCCGGAGGAAGTACTTGCCCGACTCCGGCGGAGTCGCGGAAGAGGAGGCCTCTCCTGGTGCCTATCCTGTCCTTCTTTTTATGCCCTTCGGAGAAGTCGCCTGCCCTTAACTTTCTCAGCTCTTCTCCATCTCAGACATCTTTTCTTCAGGAGATGGGCTCGAGGGACTGCTGGCGCCGCTATGGGTTGCCGCGCTGAACCGGAGGCAGTGCAGACAGTTATCCACCGCTGGGTCGGGCCTAGGCAGAGGAGGCAGAGGGAGTGACCGCCCTTGTGTGGCAGTTGAGCGCCGCATCGAATCGCACTTGTTTTTAGAGGGGGGACGACATAAACGACGCTTCACCTGACGATCGAACAGAAAACTGTAGCTGGCAAAAACGACAAAGAGACAGAACTGCACCTAACTTAACTGCTAGGTGCTACAATGCTAGCTAACGGCGGAAAGAACTGGAAGGCGGCATCTGAGAATCAGCCTTTATACCGGGACAAATGCCGCTTGACGCCCGGTCACCTGACGAGGGGCGGTCCCACGCCCAGGGACCAAGTAATAGAAAATTTTTCTGTGTGGTCCTACCGGCCGTGTCAGTCCTATATGTTATTACCTACTGCAAGAGCCCTCTCGAAGTAAGCTCACCCTGTATTTGGATGTGACTCTAGTTCCACTGTCTCCTCTTGTAGAAAGGACCCTGTGGTTTGCACACCAAGGTCTCCCCCCTGAAAATGCTTTTCTGGCTCTATCACACTCTGCTGCTAAGGAAGAGGATTCTAAGAAATGGAAGCTGTATAAATTCCTAGAAGTTCCTACCATGCCATCTGTGATTATTTCTTCTATTTGTTCTGCGTTAGAAGGATGCCACAATGGCTACTTGATACATGCCCAGTAATCCATTGGCTGTCCATCTTAAGGCGGACAAACACCATTCTGCCACTAAAACAAACTTTTTATAATCACCCAGTTAGAAACTCACTTGATGGTAAATAATGGCGACTCGTAATAGATTCTGGGAACCAGGCAAATGAACTCCATGCCTCCTGACAAATATTGCAGGAAACTGGATATTATGGGTGGATGGATTTATGCATCCGTACTGCCAATTATCGGGTTTGCAAGTTAAACAGCAGCATAACCTATGGAGGTTTCGCTCTACGGTGATTGATAATTGGCCAGAGGCATCTGTTAAAAAGGAGATCCAGCAGTTTGTTAACCGTGGTGTAGATGACTGGAAGCAATTACTGCCATCTGCCTTACGACACTTCTGATGCGTCTCCCTGTGCTGCAGCCTCGTATCTGCCTTTGCAGGTACTCTTGGCTGCAGGTGGTTGGTTTCCCAGCCAATGTGCAACAGTCGGCCTTTAGCTTATCTTTCTGTAGCCAGAAACTGTTTGGCCATGATGTGTAGCTGATTCTTCAGAATGAACAATCCACCAAAATGATTCTGGCCTTAAAGCCCCCCCCCAAAAAAGTTATGTCCCAGTAGCTCATTTTGTATTGGTTCCCGCTCCTCCTGTGAATGAGCTTCTGGGAGGGGTGCCACTAGAACCCTTAGGGTCTGGGTGCCAGCAGTGCCACCATTACTGCCTGAGTCCTTTTCACCACCCCATTCCCTTTTAAACAATAAGGGGATTTGGGAAGGGGGTAGGGTCTCCCTATTTCAGATGAAATGGCAGATTACATCAAAAGAGTAGGTTCTAGATATAATTCTAACAGGTCATGAGATGGAAATGATTGTGCACTCCCTCCAAACAGGGACCTGATAGTGAAGGGCAAAAGCCCAGAGCCCAACAAGTGTGGTTCTATAGAGTGAGAGGTCTTCAAAGAAGAGCTGCTTGTTCTCAAAAAGATCCACTTCAGAAACACCCCATTTGTTGAAAATCTGGCCACAGTAGTTTATTCCCGGGGTACTTGTGGGTTGAATTTCTAGCACCTGTTAATGAAATTATAATAAGTTCTTGTATAAAAGGATGATACCAACAGATAAGCACCACCCCCGAAGACCTGCAAGAGGTTGAAGGGCTAGGAGTATTAGTCCACAGTCCATGCTTATAATTCCTGTCATTGTTGCTTTCATTAAAATAGACACTAGCACTTAAATTCTGCATTGCATTTAATTTTTGTTTTCAGTGAGTACATGTTTATTTTGATTTTGTACAAAGCATGGAACTGGCTGCCTCTTTATGCAACTGCTTGGTTCTTGTTTTTTATTCAGCACTCGTACGTTGCATGACCCAGCCTGCTTAGGAAGTCTGCTGGAATACTGCCCTTCCCTGCCACATGGACAGTAGAGACATATACTCAAGAGAATAAGCCACATCCCGATTTTTCAGTGCTTCCTAGCAGAATTTTGAGGCTCTTACACCACCTTGCTTGTTCATATAATACATTCTTGTGATACTATTTGTCCTCATGTGAAGAACAGAGTCCCTCACCAGTGCTGACAAGGACATTATGTAGTGAAAAGGTCTGTTACTAGTAACAGTGGATCTTTAAGAGGATCTTCATGGAGCCATATCCACTAGATTTTAAGCCGTCAGTGCCAGGACTCTGAGGAAGCATTTGCAAGATGTTGCTTCCCACAAAGTGCCTATGTGCTTGTGATTACCTATATAACTGCCCCCAACTACTTCAGTTTCCCCACTGTCAGTGAAGGGAATTTTAAACATCTACTAATAGCCAGATGTCAGCTGACCCACCAATAATGCAGAGAGGCAGGGGGAGCAAAGCAATCACTGCTCAGCACATAGCAAGTGGCAGCACATGTTAAAACTGGTAGACTCACTATGCAGTGACATGCCAAGAGTTGAAAAGGAAGGTTCCGACACAGAAGGGGGATGGTGGACAGTAAGGTTTTTGGCTCCATGGAGAGCATCTCGAAGATCTACAGTAACTGGTAGGCAACAAACCAATCTTTCAGGGATCTCCACATAGCCATAATACATTTGACGATCACAAAGCAGTACCAACCACAACCAGGTTGGTAGTAAAACAGCAGACCAACTCCTCAGAAGAGCAGGCCATGCAAGATGGCAAGGCCAAATACTACCCTCCTTCAGGAGGTCAGATACAGACTGTAATAAGTAAGGACTGTGTGCCAAGAAGCAGCCCAGCAAATATCAGTGACCAAATCAAACCACAAGCAGGCCACCAGGGGCGCCATGCCCTGTGTGGCATGTCCTGGCAGATCTTGCCCCACCTGCCTGTAGCAGAATGCAGCTAAACAAGAGATCCACATTTGGGAAGGCACTTTTTGAAGACTGGCTTATCCCTAGTGCCAGGTCCAAAGGACACAAACACCTGGACGGACTAGGAAAAGTCCTCAATAAGGTCCAGGTAGTACCAAAGGGTTCTGAGTGCAACAGTACCGGATCCCGGTTATGAGGGGAATAGAAGAACACAATTAACTCAATGGTCTGATTTAATGTGAAATCAGACACATTAGGCATCAATTTGGGGAAGTACGAAATGCCACCCTATCTCCCCAATGAAACACCAGAAAAGGTGGTTTATAAACCAAGGCCTGTAGTTCAGATGCCAGTCTGGCCAAAGTAATAACCACAAGGAATAAAGTCTTTCAAGACAGGTATTTATTTATTTTTTTTTCTCTTTTTGCCCCCACAGCCAACCGCCGTACCTTAGCCTGGTCATGACATCCCTGTGCTTCCACCTCCTGGCCACTTCTGCTCTCACCCCAGTATCCCTGGCTTGTCCCCAGGAGGGCGGGGATGCGGCACTCTAGTGCCGCATGACTAGTAACTGCCTGGGGAGAGCAGGACCCAGAGGCTAATCAAAGCCGGGGGCAGGCTTCACTAGCGCGGCTGGCTGCAAGGAGTTTTTCCATGCTTTGGCAGGGGGCAGGGACGTGCAATGACGTCCAATGTCCGCCCTGCCACTCAGATGCCGGCGCCGGTTGCTGCACAAGCCCCTAGCTTCCGCCAGGGCTCCGTCACGCGCTGAGCAAAACCTGCACCTCCCAGAATCAGGAAACGCAGTTCATGCAACGCTCAATCCCTCCCCCGCTGGCCTCTCCAGCAACCCAGATCCGTTCCGAACTGGGTACCAGCCGCAAACGGAAATCCAATCGCTGCGCCGGCTGGCCCGCCTCAAGACAGGTATTTCAAGTCGCAGGAAGACGCAAGCTCAAAAATGGCACTTGTCAAGAGATTCAAGAGCAAGGCTTATGTCCCAGACTGGAAGAAGTTATGCCAACTGAAGGGGCCCCATGAAAAAGGCCCCTCAGAAACCTAAGGACCACATTCAGCAAGGCTACCATCTTGTCCCTGTTAAGAGCATGGCAAGCTGAAAGAGCTGGCAGGCAAATCTTCACGAGGAGTATTGAGATACTGAATGAGACAGAAGGTAGTCCAGCACATTCTGTACTAGCAAGCAAAGAGAGAGGGATGCCATTTGGCATCCTATGATGAAATCCTTCCACTTCAAAGATAAAGCACTACAAAATGGTCTCTTTTACAACCCAGTAGTGCCTCCTGAGAAAGACTCATCACAGTCGATATACAGAAGTATCTGCTCAATGGTTCTTTGCACCAAATAAATATTATTTACTAGCTCAAGTACCTGGTGTGTGCGCAATTCTTCTCCAGTTTTATGTTTTTGCCATACAGCTGCACCTTAAGGAATCACGTGTGCTCCATCCTTCTGTTCTTTTTTTGCCATGAGGATGTTTCTACCACTGGTCAAATGGACTGCTAGGAGCCCTGTCCCCATTTCCTGCAGCCAGCTTCAACCACCAGTAATGGTTCCCCAAAGAGGGGCGAGGAGAAGGAGGGCCCCCCCCCCACAAACAAATACAGAGGTTTATGGTCAAACTTGATGGAGCGGGCTACAGGAGATGGGCAGGGCTTCATTTAGTCCACAGTCTCATTTTCATCCCTCCGCTGTGCTGTGGCACACATATCGGAGTTTATGTGTGGAGGCATGCATGCTCCACTGAGTCCTGTAGCTCCCACCCAAATGTGTCACTCTTGGCCATCCTACCATCACGCCTCCACCTGGTGGCAGTCACATGGTGGAATCAGCACCCACCCACCCCTGAAGAGGAGAGCAGTCCCTCGGACATTCAGTCCCCTCCTGCCCCAGCCGACCCCTGGTGACCCAAGTCTGTTCTAGAACACGGATCACCGGCATGGGAAAAAGTAAGGAGCGCACTGCACCTCAGCCCTCTTTGCCACAAGGCCGGGTCTGGCCTTCTGTTCTACCAGGGAGTAGCGGTACCTAGTGTAAGGTTTCATGAGTGCAAGCAGAACACCCAAAACTTCCGCTAAGACTCCAAACCAAGAAACCTTTATGTCTGCAAAAATGTGGTATCTTACAGCACTAGTATAAAGTAAAGAACAGAAAGACAAAACCAACAGTATATACAAAGTGCAATATAATATCACCAAATATATCAGCTTTGCCAATTTCGGCACAAAAAATGAATTGCTGCAGCTTTTACATTTAAGGTAGCTCTCTCCAATAAATCCGAAGCTGGGGCCTGTCATCTTTAAATCTTCACAGTATAAAGTTGATGATGCCGTGGCATAGCTCCGTCTCCTGAGGAGGAGCCACCGAACAGGCTCGAAGCTGATGGGGTTAGTGGGTGTCCTCTTTGGGGAAACTGTAAAGGTGGTTAAACGTTTAGCTGCACTTATCACTTTTTTCCAGAATAAGCTGACGGGTGCTATACCCCGTGACTTGACTTTAAAGCTTTAGTAGTTTTATTTGTGTGCCCTCATTTTATATAGATGCACACTGTTGGAGTTAACCACTCCAGAGGAGCAATGACATCGCTGGTCAGAGCACACTTGACATGGAAACTGGTTCAGCTCAAAAATGTTGCCTTAATCATAACCTTAGAGTTTTGGTGATGTTAAAGATACTATGAATCAAACTTGGTTACTATGTTTCCTTTCTCTACTTTCTAGTCAACTGTCATCATTGCTGCTGCAGGCAACTGCAACATCTTTTTACTCATCCTTTTAAAAGCATCATGGATGGGAATGCTAACCCTCTTTGTAGAGGTCAGTCCCAACACTCTAAAGAAATCTGCCTCCACAATGTCAGAATCAGTTTCCACAGTAGGGATATTAATCGATCATAGCTGCCATGCCCCCAAAGGAAGGCAGAATCTGAGAAGTCTCTTCTATAGGGTGTGGGGGTGAAACAATTTCCTCATACCGTAACTTCTGGGCAATAGGTTGCTCCTGCTCCTCCCAAAAGCAGCATTCTTCCTCTGTGACATCAGGTGGAACAGAGGGTAGCATTTTTGATGCCTGCTCTCTCAAGGTCTGGAGCAACTGTCACATCTGTTTCAATTCCTCAGTAGAGGGCATCTGATTATAAGCAGCAGGTTGATGTGCTCATTTGCTGTCTTTTTCAGACATCAGATGTTTTTGTTTTAGTTGTCTTATTTTTAGGCTGGTTTGAGTACGACTCCTCTGCCTGCCTTTTCTTCAGAGTCCTTTTTCTCCAAGCATTCCTCAGCAGAGGATCTGTGCACTTTTGTGGGCTTCCTTGCAGATTCTGCTTTAGACTGGTCTTTAAAAGGAGTCCCAGCTGACATTTTGGAAGATACAGTCTCAGCCTTTTTAACAGGGGAATACACTTAGGAGGCTGGAGTTGACACCGATTACCTTTTGGTTCATCTTTATCTGCGTCTTGGGCTGAAACACTTTGCACAAATCAAAGTTTAGCCAAAAGCCATCTCTATGCCCTACCATTTGTAGCAACCAGTGTGCTTATCTGCCTTAGGCAAACAGATGCCAATATTTTGGCACTTTTTAAAACTTTTGGGCCCATTTTTTTAGGCTTTTGTTTTAAATTCCACTCAGACATCAGGCCAGAAAAAAATACCACAGTAGTCTCGGACCTCAGTCATTAAGAGACAGCCATTACGTCAATCACAGTCGTTACGAGATGAACAGTTTTAGTTCATTTGACCATTGTTATTGTGAGCCGGAAAAATAGCGTACAGTTCCCCAGAAAATACAGACAGAAGCACTTTAACATCTGTTCAAACACTAATTATTAAAATGGAACCACTAGGCTGTAAAACTAAATCACAACGTTCACCACAGGCATTGTAAGTAGTGTGTTTGTGGTCTAAGTCACGGTTCACAGAACCATTCAAAAACTGTAATAAAGCCAAAAGACACTAATTAGCAATAAAACACAGATCAGCAGAGAGAGAACAAGTATATTACTAAATAAACTTATCTTCATGCTTTGCCGTTAAGTTATCTGGGAGCACTGTCCAGGGCCACCGCTCTCTTTGGCAAAAACTACAGATCTACCATTAAAAACTAGAATCTGGAGACCAGCACAGATGGAGAGAGCATCTTAGAAAAAGAGTGTGTTCTGGAGCACCATATGCCCCTTGAAAATTATGCATAATTTTGATTTGCCTGTTCTAATTCCGGTTATTAGAAAGTCTGGTTTAATGTGAATTAAGAAATCACAGTAAATAATTTAGGAAGGGTATGTAATGAAACCCAGTCCTGGTTTTTAAAAAAGAAGTACGTGGGAGCCACAACTAAAGCCTGCAGCTTGGAAACTCTCTGAGCAGAGATGACTGCCACCAGAAAAACTTTCTAAGGAAAGGAGATGTATTTCACAAGAGGAGCCTGCGTAAGAAATTAAAGAACCAAGTTAGAAATTTCCATATCAGAACTAGACTACAGACTGGGAGACATGATGCAGAAACCCTCTGAAGAACCAGCAGACACTTCCAACTGGGCCACAAACCTGACCCCTAAGAGGGCACGAAAGGCAGAAATGACTAAAAGGTGTCCCTTCACAGAGGAGTACTGGAGACCACAGTACAATGGAGACAAGGGGTAATCCAAGATGCACTGCGCTAGACATGAATAACAGTCCAGTGAGCAAGAAGCGCAGACACTGAAATGTTTCCTTTTTGAGGAAGTTAAGCATACAGTGTAGAACATCCAAAGCCACATGGGAGACCCTGAAAGAAAAAATTACTTACCATAGTAATCTTCTTTCTTCCCAGTGATGCTCAGATATTCATAACTTTGTGTAGCCAGCCTGGAGGGTCGGACTGCCCGGAGCGATGGAACACATGCAAATGATGGAATTATTTGCACGTGAGCATCTTTCAAATACTGCCTCTACCAACTGTAGTGTTCTAACCCCTTTAGATTTATAAGAAGCCTGGAAGTCAGGCATTATGAAAAAATCCTACAGCTAATTTATTATTTTTTTTTTTTTAGGGTTACCCTAATAAAGAGAATTCACCCAAAAATATTCTTGAGGAACTATATCCAATAAACAGTGGTGTTCACCAAACAGCATGAGAAGACTATTAAGAAAGACAGAAAAACTGTTTAAATCTATTCGGTATAGAGAAGTGTACCCAGAAGGGTATGGCTATGTGGCACTAGCAAGCGGAGTGCAGAGGTTGAAGTTCTGGAAGGGGAGGATGGGAGGGAGTTATGAATATCTGAGAATCACTGGGAAGAAAGATTACTATGGTAAGTAATTTTTTCTTCTAACCCCAGTAATGCTCAGGATATTCATAACTTTGTGTGGACTACCAAGCAGTACCCCTGGAGGTGGGCACAGAACTTGTTTTGGAAACACACTTTGCAGGACTGCTGTGACAAACCTGGCATCACTTCTGGACAAAACATCCAAGTTGTAAGGCGTTGTAAAAGTGTACTGATTTCCAGGTAGCTGCTTTACAAATATCCAATAATGGAACCTCCCTAGCAGCTGCAAGATTGGCAGCTGTTCCTCTTGTCGCGTGTGCCCTCAGCCCAGCTGGGGACTCCCTACCTGCTTTAGTGTAGCAGAATTGAATACACTGGACAATTCATCGAGAGATGGATCTTTTTGAGGCTGGTTTGCCCATTCCAACATCCCCATATGTAAGAAAAAGTTTTTTGTCTTGCCTATGGCCCTTAGTAGCTGTCATGTAATAGCTGAGAGCTCTTTTCACATCCAGACTGTGTAGTCTTCTTTCACCAGAGCTTGTATAGTCTGTGAAAAAGACAGGCAGGGTGATTGATTAGTTCAGAAGAAAGTCTGAAAAGACCTTGGGAAGGAATTGTCTGTTTGTTCTGAGGACTACTTTATCTCTGTGAAAGGAGATGTAGTCCTGGGCAACACAGAGAGCCTAAAGCTCGCCGATTCTTCTTGCTGAAGTAACTGCTACCAGAAAAACTGTTTTCCAGGTAACATACTTTAAATGGGCTGTAGCCATGGGCTCAAAAGGAGCCCTCATTAATCTGGCTATACATACACAGTATTAAGATCCCAAGCGGGCACTGGTGCCCTGTGAGGAGAATGCAAATGTATCAGGCCTTTAAAAAATCTTTTGAAAATGGGATCTGATGCTACCGACACCTTTGTCCTAGCAGAAAGATATGCAAACAGTGCTGCAAGATGAACCCTTAGAGAACTGGGTTGTAGACCTTGTGAATGTGAGTGAGTCAGATAATCCAACACCACTGAGACTCCTGCATCATTTGGGGTGAAATTCCTACCAGAGCACCAAAAGGAAAATCTCTTCCACTTAGCAGAATACGTTTTCTTAGTGGAGGGCATCCTATAACCTTTCAAGATAGTTAATATAGCTTCAGAAAGGTTTAAGTCTACATACTTTAATTCCTCAAGAGCCATGCCTTGAGGTTGAGAGACTAGAGATTTGGGTACAACAATATTCCTTGATTGGAGGTCAGGAGATTGTTCCTGAGAGGCAAACTTATTGGTTTGCTCACTGACATGGAGAGCAGAAGAGAGTACCATGGCTGCCTGGGCCAATCTGGAGCTATCAAGATCAGAGAAGCTGAGAGGGATTTGAGCTTCTGTGGTACTCTGAAGACCCGAGGAAAAGGGGGAAAGGCATAAAGAAACTTGCCTGACCAGTCCAATACCAGGGCATCCAGACGGATTGTGCCCTGGGCCGGTGGTCTGCAGCAATACTGAGGCAACTGGTGGTTCTAGTGGGATGTGAACAAGTCCATCTCTGGAATGCCCCACCTCCTGAAAATTACCTGTACCACCTGCTTGTTCAGTGTCCATTTGTGATGGGACTGATTGATTCAACTCAGTGTGTCTGCCAAGGTATTGTCCTTTCCTAGCAGATGGATTGCTTGCAAGGACACCTTTAGGGAATACGCCAGAGTCCAAATTTTCATGGCTTCTGAGCATAGGGGACCCGATCTGGTGCCTCCCTGTTTGTTTATGTAGTACATAGTGGTGGTATTGTCTGTTCTGATCTGTACCACCTTGCACATTACCAGTGTGGAGAAAACTTTTAGTGACAGCCACACTGCTCTGAGTTCCAGCAAGTTTATATGCTGAAGGGACTCTACTTCTGTCCAGGTACCCTGAGTTGTGTGCTCCCCCAGATGGGCGCCCCAGCCCAGAAGGGATGCATCTGTCGTAAGGACTAGTGAAGGATCCTCCTTCTGAAAGGGGACTCCTTGCCTTAGGTTGGATTCCTTTTTCCACCACAAAAGGGCTTGTAACAGTGCCCTTGTCACTGGAATGAGTTTTGAAAAGGGATCTTTTTTCTGACTCCAATGATTCCCGAGATGAAACTGGATGTCTCATGTGAAACCTGGAAGCCTGCACTGTGCGTGTGGATGCAGCTATATGACCCAAGAGCTGCAGGAACTGCCTGGCTGTTTTTTTTGCCTGTGCAACTTGAAGGAATTTGCTATGGCCTGAAGGCTTTGTACCCTGTCCAGTTTCAAAAAGGCCCTGGCCTGTAGAGTACTGATCTCTGCCCCTATGAACTGTAAAGTCTGTGTAGGAGTTAGGACAGATTTTTTTCTGTTTTATTATGAAACCCAAGGACTCCAAAAGATCCTGTGTGAGCTTTAGAGAGGTTCTGACTTGTTCTGGTGATTTGCCCACCACCAGCCAGTCATCCAGATATGGGAAAACAGTCACTCCCTGTCTTTGAAGAAATGCCACCACAGCTGCTAGGCATTTTGTAAACACCCTTGGTGCCGAGGAAAGGCTGAAGGGCAGGGTTGCAAACTGATAATGACCTGATGGGAGTCTGAATCTGAGATATTTCCTGAAAGATTCTTTTATGGGGATGTGAAAATAGGAGTCTTGTAAGCCCAGAGATGCCAGCCAGTCCCCTTTTTGGATTGTTGGCAGAATCTGAGCCAACGTTACCATTTTGAACTTTGTTTTTTTTCAGGTGCTTGTTTAAAGCTCTGAGATCCAAAATTGGACGCCACTCCCCATTTTTCTTTGTTGTTAGGAAGTATCTGGAATAAAAACCTTCCTCTCAGGGTTGTAGGAACTGGTTCCACTGCTCTGAGCCGTAGCAGCTTTTGAACCTCTGCCTCTGGCAATGAAGTTTGTGCTAGGGGAGGAAAGATGAAGACCATGGAATTTTTTAGAGAAAGAAATTTGAAGCCCAGAGACAAACCTTTGCCCACTACCTCCAACACCCACTTGTCTGTGGCGACGGCTGACCAAAGATGGAGGAAATGGGACAGTCTGCCTCCGACAGGTAGGGAGGAGTCGGCCTGCATCTCAGGGATTCTGTTTAGGCTGGGGCTGAGGTTGTGCCCGAGACCCTCGCCTAGAGCCCCTTCTACCCCCACCCCTAGAGTAGCCCTGGTCGGGGTACTGCTGGTATTGGGACATGGCTACTGGCTGGAAAAAAGGTCCTGTCATGAAAGAGTGACCTCTGCTCCCCCCTCCATATGTCCTAGTGGATGAAGAAGCTCTGTCTCTGGCAGAGTTGCTTCTATAAGTAGCCTTATATTCATCCACCTTCTTCATATAGGCCACCGTCGATTCCCCAAAGAGAGAATTTTCTTCTAATGGAAAATCCAGGGCCTTCGATTGGGTATCCCGAGTGAGGGTTGTAGCCCTAAGCCAAGCAAACCTCCTCTGAGCCACTATGTTAGCCATCCATCTGGCTGCAGTGTCATTCGTATCAGAAACCATCTGGAACTGGTACTTAGTAGCCTCTAGCCCAAACCTGGCAGTTTCAGCCTGGTCATCTGACAAAGGTGAGGTGGCTTTCAAGGACACTGCCAGTTCTGACTGCCACAGGGATTTCTGATACTGAGCAGCATAAGCTTGGAAAGTAGCCTGTCTCATGGCCAGTGAGGCTGACAAATAGCCTTTTTGGTCATACTGTCCAATCTTCTGGAGTCCTTGTCCGGTGGATGTGAGGACAGAGGGACCTTAGCTTTATCACAGGCTGCCTGTTGTATTACCCCTTGATGGTCAGGATGGGAGAAGAGGAAGTCAGCTCCCTCCCTATCCAACTGGTACTTTTTGTCTGTTCTCCTGTAGATGGGAGGAACGGAATTAGGGGTCTGCAGGAGCTTCAAAGCATCCTTCTTAAAAAAGTTATATACTGGGAGGAGGAGGGCCTTTGTGGGTGTTAAACCCATCATACTAAGGTACTCAATTTCCTCCTTATCCTCCACTTGCTCTGTTGTGGCGATATCTAGGGCATCTGCCATTTTCCTTACAAAGGAAAAGTGGGAGGAAAAATCCTCAGACACCCTGGGAGGAGAGCCAAAATCCTGCTCAGGGGACACCTCTGGAGGGATGGGTTCGTCCTCCTCATAAAGCTCATCATCCTCTTCAAAAAATAGTTGCTCTGGTGCAGAGGGAAACACAGTACTAGCAACCTGGAGACCCTGTGAGGGGGCAGGAGGCTGAGGGATGATGCTCTGCAGAGTCTGAATAATTTTGAATGCCTGAGCTATCTCCTGAGCTGAAGGCATTGCAGACATCTGCGCAGGAGTCTCTGGGTTAACAGGAGAGGGTTCTGCATGTTTAAGTTTCTTTGTTTTCTTTGAGGGAACTGGAGAGTCAGCCAGTTCTTTTCCTCTTTTTGGCCCTTTTTCACCCGTATCAGGGGCAGGGGTAGTAGCACTTGTGGGTTCAACCACAACAGACTGGGGTGTCAGCTGGTCAGAGACTGAGGGACCCCTAGGAAACTTCTTACTGAGCCGTTCAGGGCACTTTTCCACAGTTTTATCTGGAAAAGTTTTACATATCTCACATTCTTGGTCCAGATGTTCAAAACCCAGACAAGCTACACATAAGGCGTACTTGTCTGCCTTAGTAAACACATCTCCACACTTTAAACAGTTTTTAAACCCAGGCTCCATGGTTCTCTTCTTAGGTTTCTCTGCCATGGTGAAAAGCAAAGAAGAAAAACACCAACCGCTAAATACCAGATACTGCTGCAGTTATTTAAACAGCTTTATATTTTTTTTTTTTTTGCGGTCAGTTCCGGAACCGATAAGGAACCGGGCAGGGAGATGAAATATTAACCAGTTCAGCGGTTCTGTAACCGATAAAACGGTTACAAATAAACTTTCTAAGGACCAAAATTTAGCGAAAATAATACAGGTTCTTTAGTCAGAGAACCCAAATTAAACTAAACTAACTCTGATCCCTCGCAGTTATGCCAAACCGCGAGGAACCAAAAAAAAAAAAAAAAAAAAACAACTACTTTAATAATAAACTAGATCTAAACTGACAATCAGCAGAAGCAGTAAAAGAAATTAAATATACTTATGTTTTTTGATTTTTTTTTTATCTTTCTTCATGCAAAAGAGGGCGACAGAGACTCAGAGCGACCAGACTTTCAGGCGGAGAGAAATATCTAAATGGGTTAGAACACTACAGTTGGTAGAGGCAGTATTTGAAAGATGCTCACATGCAAATAATTCCATCATCTGCTTGTGTTCCATCTCTCCAGGCAGTCCAACCCTCCAGGCTGATTGCACAAAGTTATGAATATTCTGAGCATTACTGGGGTTAGAATGGAACAGTTCCTGATCCTCAGGAAACAGGTGTGAAGTTGGAGAGATTAATGGTCTGGGTGCAACAGACTACCATTGTCCTGTGACAGTAGTCTCGCTCATACAGCGAATTGGACAGGAAGTTCCATTCTCATCTGCCAGAGCTTAATCTGTCTGGGTCATAATGGAGCTACTAGCAACATGACCCCATCCAACACGAGCTTGATCAATACCTGCTGAATTAGAGGGATCAGAAGAAAGGCTTATGGAAACTTCTCTTTCTAAGGAAGGGACAGATAGATGAAAACAGGTTACTCACCTGTAACAGTAGTTCTATGAGTGGCATATGTTGTTCATCCACACTTCTTGACATGTCCCTTTCCCCTTTAATTCTTGCAGGAAGGTCTTCAAGCGGGCTCCTCCCACCCACTTGAGTGGTATAACCCTTGGCTCCGCCCCATGACGCCAGATCTTAGCCTGCTGGAAGCCAGGTTTGTGCACCGCAGCCAGGGAGGTCAAGTGGGTCTGCGTGGATGAACATATACCACTCCTAGAACTACTGTTACAGGCGAGTAACCTGTTTTTCTAGGGACGTGGATATGTTGCTCATCCACACTTGTTGGCAGACTCCTAGCAGTTCTCTGGGAGAAGGGAAGTAAGGTGTACACCCCCTACTCAGGGAACAGAGACTGAAGAACTGAGGGCCCCAAAATCAACATCCCCGCATGACTCAAGGTCGATGTGGTAGTGGGTGATGAAGGTGTTTGCGTCTTCCAGGTAGCAGCCTGGCAGATTTCCTGGATAGGAATGTCCCTGGAAGCAGCCATCGACACAGCAGTATGGCGGGTGGAATGAGCTCTTAGCCCTACGGGAGGCTCCCTATTTACCAACCTATAGCAAAGATCAATGCAAAATGTAATCCATCTGCCAATTGTCCGCTTTGCTGCAGGTCTGCCAGAAGCAACTTCAGTGTAGGTGACAAACACCTGGCGAACCTCTACCTGAATTTCAGCCGTTATCTCCTTGTAATAGAAGAGAGCTCATCTAAGGTCCAAGGTATGGAGCCTGTACTCGGCATCCAAGGTGCAGTTCGGGTAGAACACAGGCAGAGACAATACCTGATTAAGGTGAAACTTTGACACCACCTTCAGGAGGAATTTTGGGTGGGGGCGCAGGACAACTTTGTCCCTATGGAAGACCAGATAAGGAGACTCCACTGAAAGCACCTGGAGCTCCCCAGTCCCTCTGGCTGACGGGATAGCCACCAGGAAGGCAGTCTTCCACAAGTGTGATAGCTCACACTTGTGCATTGGTTTGAATGGCTTGCCCATGAGTTTAGGCAAGACCAGCAGTAAATTCCAGTGAGGTGGAGATTCACACTCCAGAGGGGATATGTAATCTAGGCCCTTGAAAAAAGAACCAGACCACCTTCTCCTGTGCCACCATCTGCTGACCAGCACGCGCCCAGTAAGCAGAGATGGCTGCCAGGTGCACCCTAAGGGTCGAAAACTGAAGACCCCCTTTGGATAGAGACCAGAGGTAGTCTAAAATGCTAGCCACAGGACAGAGAGTCCAGACACTTGCCCTGACACCAAATGGAAAATCTTTTCCATTTGAAAGCATAGCAAGTTCTGATCGACTCTTTCCTGGATGCTTCCACTACTGTGAGTACATCCTCAGAGAGACCCAAAGCCTGGAACTCTAGCCACTCAGGTACCAGGCTGTCAGGTGCAGGGATTGAAGGTCCAGATGGAATACCTAACCTGATTGACAGACATCAGGCCCGGGTGTGCTGGAAGATGCCTCGGGAGCCTGTTGCTGAGGAGATCTGGATGCCAGAACTGGTAGGGCCAATCTGGGGCTACAATGTTCACCTGCGCCTTGTCCCCACTCACCTCGAGAAGGAAGACCTTGTGGTTCAAGGGACATGGAGGGAAAGTGTAGAAGAGGCCTAGGGTCCACAGCCTCGAAAAGGCATCCCCCTGCAGCAATCCCTGCTGAGGGGGCCGGGCATGAAACAGCCTCAGCTTGGTGTTTTCCCTGGAGGCAAACAAGTCCACCGTCGGTTTGCCCCAGTGGGAGAACAGGCTGTGAGCTACCTCTGGACGGAGAGACCACTTGTGGGATGTCTCGTCTATGTGGCTGAGAGCATCCGCCAGTTGATTTGAGGCTCCTGCCAAATGGATGGCTAGGAGCTCCACCTCCAGTCAGCTCACGAGTGTACAGATGCGGTGCACTTTCCTGCAAGCAGCCAGGAGTGCGTGCCGCCCTGCTTGTTCAGGTAGTTCATGGTATTGTCCATCTGGACTTGAACCACTTGACCCCGAAACTGCTGAGCAAATACTGACAACACCAGTCTGACTGCTCTGAGCTCCAACAGGTTGATACAGTATCAAGACTCCTCAGAGGTCCACAAGCTGTGGGCCCTGTTGCTCCCCATGTGGGCTCCCCAGCCCATGAGAGAAGCACTGGTTGTGAGGACTGTCGGTTCAGGGTGGACAAGTGGGATCCCTTCCTGCAGATGGTCTAGGACGGTCCACCACTGGACAGCGTCCCACAGCTTCTGGGTTACAGTGATCAGCTGGTTGAAATGACCTAGGCGCAAAGTCCACTGGGCGGCCACCTCCCACTGAAGGGGGCGCATATGCCACCGGGCCCAACAGACCATGGTGGTGCAGGCTGCCATGTAACCCAGAATGCGCAGAAAGTCCAGGGCAGGGCCTAAGTGCCCAACCAGAAATGACTGGGCGAAGGAGGAGAGAATCTCCGCTCTATCCACCAGGAGCCATGCTCTGGCTCGGCAAGAGTCAAACTCTACCCCAATGAAGCATATCACCTGAGACGGCACAAGCTCCAACTTGGCCTCATTGATCAGGAGACCCAAGTTGAGAAAAGGTCTGGAGGGCCAGGTCCCTATACCTCACCACCGCTTGGTGGGTGGAACCTGATAAAAGCCAATCGTCGAGGTACAGGTACACTCTAACCCCTCGGTGCCCGAGATGGGATGCCATCACTGCAATGCATTTGGTGAAGACCCGCGGGGCCGACGACAGGCCAAATGGCATGGCTTGGAACTCATACAGGGTTCCCTCTGTCCTGAAGCGGAAGAACCAGTGGTGGGACGGACGGACTACAACGTGAAAGAAAGTGTTCTGTAGATCCAGTGAGCAGAACCACATGCTCTGGGATGGTATGACCTGGGACAGAGTTACCAACCTGAAGGTACGTGGCCTGAGATACTGATTCAGGTCATGCAGATCTAGAATGGGGCGCCAGCCCCCCCATCTGCTTCGGGACCAGGAAGTACTTGGAAACAAACCCTGGGTCGACTAAAGTATCTGCCACTCGAACCACTGCCTCCTTGAGGAGGAAGAGTAGGCTATGTCATCTCTCAGAGCCGACAGAGTGTGAGCTGATACGCTCTCCTCCCATGGGGCGCAGGCTCAGCTGGGAGAGTACTGCTCGAACTCTAGAGGAAGTCCTTGACCAACCACTTCTAAAACCCACCTGTCCGTGGTAACAGCATGGCCAGGTGGAAAGGAAGTGACAGAGCTGACCCCCCACGCGAGGGCCCAGAGCTGGCATGATGGGGATAGGGGTGGCAGCCCCTGTCCCGTCACATGGCAGGCTTGGAGGAAGAGGGTCCAGATTGGAAACCGCCTGAACCCCGACCTCCTTGTCTGTGGGCCGGTGGAGGCCCGGAGTTGGGTCGAGGGCGCCAAGTCTGTGCCTGCTGTTGCTGCCCATCCTGAAAGGAGAGCTGCTTGGCTGCAGGAGCAGGGTGCTGATAAAGGTGGCTTCTGCTGCTTTTTAGAGCAAGTGGTGTCTTTTTGGGCAGAAGCAGCTGAGTCCAAGGTGACACTGGACTGCTTGATTTGCTGAAGGTGACCATCCATACCTGGGCCTAAAAGATCGGTACCCAGGAAAGGAACATCAGTGAGTTTATGCTGGGAATTCGCTGTAAAGGAGGAAAGCCTCAGCCAAGCCCTGTTGCGCCTGGCAACCGTGGCTGCCACCAAACGGGCACAAGAGTCCCCAAGATCCAAGACCTAGTCCCAGACCTGCTTAACCATAGTCTGAAGGTCTGCAGGGAGATGCGGAAGAACTTCGTCCAAGAAGCCCAGTAGGGCATGGGAGAAGCGTGCCACGATGATGGCCAAGCTTGCCTGACAGAGGCCTAAAGAGGAGGCTGCACAGACCTTCATGGCAGTGTGGTCCAATTTTTTGGACTCCTTGCCCAGAAGTTTATCAGTGTCAGTAGAGCTGCCTGTGTGTCAGAGAACAGAAGCGGTCACAAACCCCTCCGCTGAGGGATGTTCCATGAACCCTGACTGCAACCTGTGTCAGTGTTAGTGGCTCAGTGGCTCAGTAGGTAGCACACTCGCCTCTGAGGCCAGGAGATCAGAGGGCTGTGGGTTCAGTTCCCACATCTGGCACTTGGGTTAATATCCCAGTACTGACACTGTAGTGCAGCATGAGAGGGGGTGCTGCACTTCTGAGGTGCCGTCTTTCGGATGAGACATTAAACCGAGGTCCTATCTGCCTGGATTGCTGGTAGTTCAGGTGGATGTTAAAGATCCCATGGCACTTATTGAAAAGAGATGGGGAATTCCCCCGGTGTCCTGGCCAAATTTCCCTCATTCACTAAACATACCTCCAACACCTTAATCTGGTTCAAGGTCAGTTGGTATTCATCTGTATCCCCCTCCCCCGGGTCGTGCCTGAAAATGGGCAGAATTTGACTAGTGCACTTAACCCGGTTAACAAAAACTTAGTAATAATAATAACCTGGCTTCCAGCGGATTAGATCTGGCGTAGTGGGGCAGAGTCAAGGTTTATACCACCCGGGTTGGAGGGAGCAGCCAGCTTGAAGACCTTCCGGTAAGAATTAAAGGGAAAAGGACATGCCAAGAAGTGTGGATGAACAACATATCCACGTCCCTAGAAAGTATAGTTATGTACTTACCTTAATAGTAGATCTTGGAGAGAGAATCTAATCAGGTCACACCTATGGAACTATAACCACCAGGTGCTAGGACCACACAGAAACTTTTTTGCTAGCAGTCTACTAGGGGCTGCCCATGACAATGTGAGACATCGTCATCCTACAGTAAACAAGCATGGGTGGCCACGCCCCCTCAGTTCTCCACTGGAGACCACACTCGCAAGACCTCCCTCTAGGGAACCAAGAAGAGAGCCGAAGCTTCCAGCTACCAGGAGAGGCTGGAACAATAGGTAGTCCCACCAAGAGAGCAAGACCGGAGTGAAAGAGCTCTAAATCGAAGGGGGACAGAGGGTGGGTCAGCATGACCTGATGAAGAGATTCTAAGATCTACTGTTACGGTAAGTACATAACTGTTCTATCTTCTTCGAGGATATGTCAGGTCACACCTATGGAACAAGTCCCAAGCAGTACTGACAAAGTCTGGGTGGCTGGAGGCTACAGGCCTAAGAAAGAAGGCCCTGAAGCACAGCTAGGCAGAAGCCTTCCCTTCTTCTTGAGACAATGTCCAGACTATAATTTGTAGTGAAGGTGTGGACAGTATGCCAGGGGGCCACTGCACAAAACCCAACAGCAAACACCATCCTGAAACGGCAACAGAAGTGGCCCTGCCTCCAGCTGAGTGGCCACGAACTAACCCAGGAAGTTCCTTATCATACTTCCTGTAACAGAAAGTAATACAGTTGGCCAACTATTTGGACAAACACGGTTTAAAGACTGGCACACCCTTTTCCCCACGGAAAAAGAAACAAACTGCTACGAGGACTTCCTGCAGTTCAAAGTACAGTATACATAATAGAGTATTGTATGTACATCTAAGGTATGGAGCAATGCGTCCCCTGGACTGGTATGCTCTAAATTGGCAGGTGTATGCAGTCCAGTCCTGATTATCTGACCCCCGATCATGAGATCTCCCTATCTAATGGACGGTCTGTTAGTCCCCCACTCATTACAGTGCTTCCTTACTTAATGAGTTAAGCACAGCACGGATTAGCAACAATTAGCACCTGGCTAACAGAACGATTAATGTTGTACTTAACTGTACCTGTACTGAAGCCCAGCAATCAGCAGTTCCTGAATGCGATCCTCACCTTTTATTGAATGCAGAGATGGCTGCCAAATGGAAGCAAAGTATCCTGAATATCTCTCAGAAACTTCAGACTGAGGAGCGCCTGGAGAATGGTGAGAGAGCAGCCATTCTAGCTGGAGACTACAGTGTGGGTAAAGCCACAATTAATGACATTAAGGCTGCCAAACAAAAACTAATAGACTTTGTGCTCACTATGGAGACAGCAGCTGGAGCTGAGGAGAGAAAGAACACACACTCCTGCAAGGACAAGCAGTGTGATTCTGCTCTTTATGTTTGGTTTCACCAAGAGCGTGAGAAGGGGACCCCACTTGCTGAGCCCCTTCTAAAAGAAAAGGCCCTCATTTTCCACTCATGGCTAGGCAACAGTGAACCATTTGCAGCCAGTGAGGGATGGCCAACATGCTTTAAGTGCCGTCATGGAATAAGACAAGTCCACCTCTACGGTGAACGGCTCAGCGCTGCTGAGCAAGAGATCACCCTCTTTTTGTTTCTAATGTTTTGAAAATTGTGGAACACACCCAGGTTTAAAAATGCCAAAGACAGGGTCACCATCCTGGGTTGTGTTAATGCAGCTGGGACCCATAAGCTGAAACTGGTACTCCTGGGCAAATCTCAGCAGCCTTGTTGCTTCAAACATGTAAATATGAGTGCCCTACCAGTGCATTACGAGGCACAACACAACACATGGATGGACAGCACAATTTTTTCAAAGTGGTTCAAGGAACCATTCGTTCCACAGGTAAAGAACAATCTGAAGAGCAAAAGATTCCCACTCCATGCGATACTGCTGGTTGACAACTCGTCAGCCCATCCAGAACTCGTTGATGTTAAGACAAGAGATGGTTATATCTGATGTATGTTCCTGCCAGCAAACACAACAAACAAGCTACAGTCCTGTGATCAGGGCATCCTAGAGATTTTTAAGAGGGGCTACAGAAAAAAACTATTGCAGTCTGTGCTTGCCGGATCCAATTAAGAATTGCCCATAAGTGACGTTATCAAATTTCTGTCATGTAAAGATGTTGTGTACATGTGTGCCGAGGCTGTTCAGCCAGAAACAATATGAAAAGCATGGATCAAGGGAGGGATTCGAACCTCCCGCTATGATCCACAACCCTGCCCTGACTCGACTGATTTTTCACACACAGACATGTCTCCTAAGACATTCACAGACTTGCTGCTCAGTTGCCAGATATTTTGCTAAAAGAAGAAATCGATGAGTGGCAAAGCTGGGGAACTGGGAAAAGAAGAACTGACTGACTACGCGATCCTAGTGCTGGTATAGGAGGAGGAAAGCGTAGAGGCAGAAGACACTAATGAAGATGATGCTGATGAAGAAAACGGTGACCCCTCTGTGCTGCCCACACATTCAGAGGTGGTGGATTTGTTTTCAAAATGCTTATTATACATGCAGTCAGCCTGACCTGATCCAATACAGGTAATGCTGCTGCGATCGATCAAGCAAACAGCCTGCAGAAAGTCTTTTGACAGGCTAAAGCAAAAGACATTAAATTATTTTCAGTAAAACTGTAGTTGTACTACAGTACAGATCGTTCAGACAAAATGTTTTAATCTGTGTAAATAAATACTTTGATGAAATAAAGATTACAGCACCTGAAGTGAAATAAGGTGAGTAATGGCTTTTTTTCACTTTTCCATGAACGAAGTGCGATTTTCCTGTGTCTCCCATTTATCCAACCAATTCGGGTATCTCCCAGAGGGAAGTCGGATAAACTGGGTTCTACTGAAGTTAGTTTTAAAGTAAATTCAGACATCACCTTTGGTATAAAAAAAAAAAAAAAACCTAGGGTTTGTACACAAAGACACCGTCTTTTTTTTTGTATTTCATTTTTATTAAGAGAGACATCTTGAGTACAGTACATAACTATACCCAACCTTAAAAAATATTCCATAATTTTACAGTTCAGAATTATTTACAAGCGATGTCAGGTTTGCAGAACTTAATATAGCCGAAACTAAGATATTCACACACCATTTCTTGCATCGTCATCTTGGCGATCACAGAGAAGGGGCCCCGGGTGTGTCTAAGCACGTGGCAGAACTCACACCCCCATCTGAATTTAGGTGTTAAGGGGAAAGGAAATAACCACTACAGGCCACCTCCCCCACCCCCGTGACAGCTAAATGGGTGGGAGTGGCAAAGGGTTTGGGGGGAGAACACCAGGGAGAAAAAAAAAGAAAAAACACCTCATCTCTCTAGGGACAGATTCTGGATCCATCAGGGAAAATAAAGTATCCATTGCTGCTATTTCCTCCTGAATGCATCCTGTTTATTATGAAGTTTAGCCGTCAAGAATTCAAGTCTATAAATTTCGTGTACTATTTTGTGCCAATCTGAGACAGGCGGGGGGCTCTTTGGACATCCACTTGCATGTAATAGCCTTTTTTGCTATGAATAAAAAGAGGGGGAGCACGGTATTAAATCTACCTTGGTCTATGAAGAGGAAAAATACCATCTCTGCCATAAGCTCTACTTTTTCATCTAGACACCTCTCCAGCTCCAGCTGTAGAGTGTACCAGAAGAAAAAATTACTCTCCTTAGTAATTATGTTTCTTCTAATGGAGTCTTGCTATATTCTGACTATTGCAGTTAACTCCAGCCTTTAAACTGCCCCAGAGAACAAAGTGTTAACTTTCTATGCAGAGCATACAATGCTGAGCTCGAGCTCGGTTGAGGTCTCTGTCTGGAGCCCACTGAAATCCAACCGTCATATTCTTACAAGCAAAAACTCACTAACTATCCTATGTGGAAATTGTAAAATTTGTACCAGCCAACTGGCAACAAAAAGTTTTGTATTCCCAAAGGAAGACTCAAGTCAGGAAATCCAAAACCAATCCAAACAAGAATAATAATAAAACAAACACCCAAACAAAAAGAAGAGGGTGTAAAAGGGGCGCCTCTGAGATGTATCACTGCACCTGCTCACCCACTTACCAAAAACAGGTTCTGAGAGGGGAGGCAGGGAGGGAGGTCAGAATACAGCAAGACTCCATTAGAAGAAAAATAATTACTAAGGTGAGTAATTTTTTCTTCAAACAACATAAGTCTTCCTGTATTCTGACTACCACCAAGCAGTACCTCCATGGAGGAGGGACAGAACCTACTTTGGGAATAGGCTCCGAAGTACTGCTGTGCCGAACCGAGCATCACTCCTAGCCTGGATATCCAGAGAGTAATGCTTAGCAAAGGTATGGCCTGTTTTCCAGGTGGCTACTTGACAAATTTCTAAGAGAGGAATATCCCTGGCAGCAGCCAGGGAAGCAGCTGTACCTCTGGTGGAGTGAGCCCTCAGGCCTGAGGGTGGCATTTTTCCCAGTTTCTCATAGCAGAATTGTATACAAGACACAATCCACCTGACAACAGTTCTCTTGGTGGCAGGTTTGCCCTTTCCCACTTCTCCATCAGTGAGGAACAACTGGAGGGAATCAAACTTGTGACCCTTGGTATGCTCTACACAGTAGCTAAGGACCCTTTTAACATCCAAACTGTGTAGCCTCCTCTCTCCTGAAGAGGAATGATCAGTGAAGAAAACAGGAAGAGAGAGACCGATTCAGGTAGAAATCTGAAACCACTTTGGGCAAGAACCTTCTATTGGTTCTAAGGACCACTTTATCCCTATGAAACGAGATAAAATCAGGTTTCACTGACAGGGCTTGCAGTTCACTGATACGTCTGGCAGAGGTAATGGCTACTAAAAACAGAGTTTTCCAAGTCAAGTACTTAAGCTCTACTGAGGACACAGGCTCAAAGGGAGGCTGCATCAATTGAGCAATGCAAACATTTAAATCTCAGGCAGGGGCAGGGTCTCTAAATGGAGGATTGGTATGAAGCAATCCCTTGAAAAATTTACAGAACACAGGATGAGATGATAGTGAGGAAGACTTCCCCACTGATAGAAAAGCAGAGACAGCTAACAAGTGTACCTTGAAAGTAGCTGGTCTGAGGCCTAGGCCATTAAGATGGACCATATAATCCAGAACTGTAGGCAATTCAGCAGTGTCTGGGGAAATGTGCTTCTTGGAACACCAAATGCTGAATCTCTTCCATTTGGAGTTATAGGTCTTTCTAGTGGCGGGCTTTCGAGAGGCCTTGAGGATATCCAGAACCCCCCCCCCCGAGACAGATGCAAATCTGCATACTCTAGCTCTTCAAGAGCCATGCCTTGAGATTGAGACTGAAGATTGGGGTACCAAATCCTCCCCTGAGAGGCGGTTACCAGGTTGTAATTTCTGGGAAGAGACAGGGGAAGATGGACTGCTAGGGACAGCAAAAGGGGGTACCAAGGCTGTCTGGCCCAATCTGGAGCAATCAGAATCACTTTGCAAGGTTGTGACCTTATCTTGACTAAAACTTTGAACAGTAGAGGAAAGGGAGGGAAGGAATACAGAAATTTCCATTCCCAGTTCAGAAACAGAGCATCCAGAGGGACTGAGCCCAAGACTGGGGGTCTGCAACAAAGAGAGGAAGTAGGTGATTGTCTGGGGCTACAAAGAGATCCATCTCTTGAGTGCCCCACCTTGAAAAAAATCACCTTCAAGACCAGAGGGTCCAGGGACCATTCATGATGGCCCTGTGAGATCCTGCTCAGTGCATCTGCTAGCACACTGTCCTTCCCTGGAAGATGGACTGCAATCAGAGAGGTTTGCAGGGAATAAGCCAAGGACCACAACTTCATGGTTTCTGTGCACAAGGCCATAGACCGCGTGCCTCCCTGCTTGTTTATGTACCACATGGTGGTGGTGTCTGTTCTGAATTGAACCACCTTGTTCTGCACTGACCGAGAGAAAGCTTGCAGTGCCAGAAAAACTGCCATGAGTTCTAGGAGACTGATATGGAGAAGGGATTCCTGAGGAGACCACAGTCCCTGGGGAGTGAGGGCCCCCAGATGGGCTCCCCAGCCCAGGAGGGAAGCATCCGTGGTAAAGACCACTGCTCAGTATTCACAAAAGAGGAGGAGGGGAAGGTACCTAAACCAAACAAGAGAAACACTCTGAAGACGAGAGTCGATACCAGTCCATTTACAGAAAAAAGGGTTCTTAAAGAACTAATAAAATTGAAGGTGGACAAAGCAATGGGGCCTGATGGGATTCACCCAAGAATTCTAAAAGAACTAAGGGTAGAACTAATGACACCACTGACTACTCTCTAACAAATCATGGGAGGATGGGGTGGTACCTGAGGACTGGAGGAGGGCGGATGTGATTCCTCTTCACAAAAGTGGGAGCAGGACAGAGGCAGGAAACTATAGACCAGTTAGTTTGACCTCAGTGGTAGGTAAAATGATGGAATCACTTCTGAAGGAAAGAACTGTTGAGTACCTAGAGGCCAGTGGGGCACAGGAGCCAAGGCAGCATGGATTCACGATGGGAAGGTCGTGTCAGATGAATCTAATAGATTTCTTTGACTGGGTGACCAAAGTAGTAGACCAGGGAGGGGCTGTGGACATGGCTTACCTAGATTTTAACAAGGCATTTGATACAGTCCCACACAAAAGATTAATACACAAGTTAGCCAGCCTTGGAGTGGGTCCCAAGGTGGTAGCCTGGATAAAAAATTGGCTAGACAACAGGACGCAAAGGGTAGTAGTAAATGGAGTCCACAGTGAAGATAGGAGGGTTACTAGTGGGGCACTGCAGGGTTCAGTACTGGGACCGGTTCTTTTTAATGTCTTTATAAGTGACATTGCAGAGGAACTGGAAGGAAAAGTATGTCTCTTTGCAGATGACACAAAGATCTGCAACAGGGTTGATACACCAGATGGAGTGGAAAGGATGAGTAGGGACTTGGCAAGGTTGGAGGAATGGTCAAATGTATGGCAGCTCACATTCAATGCAAGGAAGTGCAAGGTAATGCACCTGGGAAACAAAAACCCAGGGCAAGAGTACACAATGGGGGGTGAGATACTGACAACAGTAAAAATGGAAAGGGACCTGGGAGTAATTATATCAGATGACCTAAAAGTGGGATAGCAATGTGAGAAGGCAGTAAGGAAGACTGGGGGATATTGGGATGCATGGGAGAGGCATCAATAGTAGAAAACAGGAAGTTGTTACCCTCTGTACAGACAGTTGGTGAGACCCATCTGGAATACTGTGTGCAGTTCTGGAGACCCCATCTCCATAAAAGACATAGACAGAGTGGAGGCTGTTCAGAGGAGCAGCCAAAATGGTGCAGAGTCTGCACCAGAAGACATACGAAGAAAGACTAAAGGAGCTAATATGTATACCCTTGAGGAAAGGAGGAGAGAGGAGACATGACAGAAACTTTCAAGTACCTCAAGGGAATCAACAAAGTCCAAGAGGGTGGCATCTTTCAGAAAAAGATGTACAAGAACAAGGAGGCACAATTTGAAGATAGAGGGGGGACGGCTCAGAGGTAATGTGAGGAAGTATTTTTTCACAGAGAAGGGTGTGGATGCATGGAACAGCCTCCCTGAGGAGGTCGTGGAGTTAAGAACAGTGGGGGAATTCAAGAATGCATGGGACAGACATAAGGCAGTCCTTGTTGGGGGGGGGGGGTAGGAGGAAGTAAGCTGTTGGTTAATTAGGATCTTCAGCTTATCTGTTAGGTAGGAAAATGGGCAGACTAGGTGGGCCAAGCGGTCCTTATCTGCCGTCAAGTTCTATGTTTCTAATGTGGCTGAGTGACAAATGGGACCCCTTGCCTTAAATTGTCCTGATCCTGTCACCACTGAAGGGCTTGGATCATGGTCAGAGTCACTGGGATCAGTTTGGTAAGGGAATCCTTCTTTTGGGACCAAAAGGCCCTCAGATGGAACTAAATGTCCCTCATCTGGAATCTTGCCCCTTGGACCACTACTCTAGAAGCTGCCATGTGGCCCAAGAGCTAGAGGAAATGCCTTGCTGGTCGAGACACCTGAAGGCTGAAGGAAGAAGCCAGTTCTATAAGAACTCTTGCCCTTTCCAGGGGAAGAAAGGCTCTTGCTTTGACAGTATCCAGCTCTACCCCTATAAAGGTAAGGAGCTGCACTGGCTCAAGAACTGACTTGGGAAGGTTGAGAAGAAATCCTAGAGAAGTGAGCACTTGCTGGAGCACTTGCAGGTCTGACTTGACTTGGTCTGGGGACTGGCCCATTATGAGCCAGTCTCCAGATATGGAAACATGGAAATCGTTTGCTTTCTTAGAAAGGCAAAGACTACTGCCAGGCACTTTGTGAAAACCCTTGGGGCTCATGTTAGACCAAAGGGTATTGCTTTGAACTGATAGTGGCCAGAGGGCAACTCAAAACTGAGGTACTTTCTGTGGGAGCACCTGATGGGAATGTGAAAATAGGCATCCCTTAGGTCCAGGGAGGCTAGCCAGTCCCCTGGCCTTAGAGAGGGAAGAATTATTCCCAGAGTTACCATCTTGAACTTTGGTTTTAAAAAATGTTAGTTCAGGTATCTGAGATCTAGGATGGGTCGCCACTCCCCCGTCTTTTTTGGGGTAAGGAAGTACCTGGAGTACAGACCTTTGCCCCTTAGTAGGGTAGGAACTCTCTCTATGGCTCCTAAGGCCAGAAGAGATGAAACCTCTGCTGCTAGGGCAAGGGTTTCTGAGAGAGCAGCAGGTGGAAAAGATCTGGCTCTCATCTTCCGGAAATTTCTTGAAGATGAGAACCAGTCCCTGGCTTACTACTTCCAGGACCCACTTGTCTGAGGTAACAGACATCCAGTCCTGGACAAAGTAAGCCAGCCTGCCCCCTACTGTAATAGGAGTCTCAACCCGGGCAGACTCATCAAGGTGTCTGCTTGGCAGGGGCCCTAGGCTGAGGAGTGGATGCAGCACTGCTCATCCCCCTTCTGCCTCTCCCTCTTAAGAACCCCCTCTGTGAAAAAGGAGAAGAGGCCTGTGCTTGGTAAAAAGGCCTATGAAAAGGCCTGCCCCTAGACTGCTGCCCTTGAGGAGTTGCTTGCCTCTCCTTGGACTGAGCACTCCTATAAGTGGTCCTGTACTCATGCATTTTCTTCATATAATTCTCTGGCTGCTCCCCAAACAGAGAATTACCCACTACAGGAAAATCTATGGCCTTAGCCTGGGTGTCCTGTGAGAGGCTAGTACATCTGAGCCAAGCCATTCTCAGAAGAGCCACAGATGTAGCCATGACTCTTGATGACACATCATTGAGTCCACAGCAGCCTGAAACTGTACTTTTGATGCCTCGATCCCATCTGCAGCCACCTCCTCCAGCTCCTTGGTTAGCTGGGGGGAGGCCTGTTTAGCCAGTGCCAGTACAGTATCCCACCTGGACTTCTGGTACCTGGCTGTATAGGCCATATAATTCACCTGCCTGGGTCCCAAGGAAGACGCCATGTACTTTTTTTTGCCATGGCATCAATCTTCCTGGAGTCGGGGGTGTGAAGACAAGGGAATGTTTGCCTTATCACAGGCAGCAGCCTGCACTACCCCAACATGGCTGCACTGCTGGTATAAAAACTCTGTATCTGAGCCTGATAGTGTGTACCTCTTGTCCATCCTTCTGTCAACAGGGTGTACAGAATTGGGAGACTTCAGGATTTTTTGTGTCCATTTCCCAAAGGATTTGTGAAGGGGAATAGACAGTCTCCTGGACTCTGGGATGTCCATCATTTCCACATAATCAGGCTCCTCCTGATCCTCCATTGCCTCCTCCATAGGAAGCTGGAGGGTTTCAGCCACTTTCCTGTAAAACAGAAAATGGGATGGGGACTCAGAACGCCTAGGAGGGGATACACCAGAAGGTCTGTCTGGGGATATGTCCGGTTCCACAGGCACATCCAGACTTTCACCATCATCTTCAAACTCCCCCTCCTCCTCAAACTCCGGTTCATAAAATCTTCAGGGGTATAATCTTGAACCCGGGGAACCGACCGAGCCGAACCCCTGCAAAAAGGTGTCTGATCAGTCGGAACCGGGCAAAGCGATTCCACAATTTGAATCCCTCTGGCTATTTCCTCAGCGGTCAGAACATGAACCTCTGGATCCGAACCAGTCGATTTTTCTTTCCGTTTCTTTTTTGCAGGAACAGACCCCTCAGGATCGGCTCTCTTCTTGCGCGAAGAAGTATCGCCCTGGACAGAGGGCACTCCTTTTGGTTCGGTCGAAACCGAACCAGGCTGGCCATCCGGGTCAGCGGACTTCTCGGCCTCCTTTTCCTTCAGTCTACCTAATCTCTTTTCAAGGGTAGATTTAGGAAAATTTTTACAAATTTGGCAGTCTGTATCGAGGTGTTCAAACCCCAGACAATAAACACAGGTGGTGTGGGGGTCGGCCTTAGGAAAGACCTCCCAACACTCACTGCAGTGTTGAAACCCAGTGGGCCTGTTTTTTTTTCTCTTGGGTTTCTCAGACATGGCCAACCTAACCAAACTTACCCTTTTTATGGCAACCGCCAGGCAAGACTTCCTTATCGGTTCCCAACCATGTCACAGGTGTCGGAAAAAAAAGTCCAAAACAACCGATCTAACACTTTACAATTTACACACAGAAATCAAAACAAAACCTGTCTAGTACTCACGGTACCACAGACACAGACTGAACCGACTACGCGGAAATAAATTCAGTAAAAACAGACAACTTAACAGACTTTAACCGACTTTCGAACCGAGCTGAAGGAGAAATCTCCGGAGCGACTGTTCAGTGAGGCAGAGTAAAGAATCTGACGGTTGGATTTCAAAGGGCTCCAGACAGAGACCTCAACCGAGCATGAGCTCAGCATTCTATGCTCTGCATAGAAAGTTAATCCTTTGTTCTCCGGGGCAGTTTAAAGGCTGGGGCTAACTGCAACAGTCAGAATACAGCAAGACTGCATGTCTTCTGAAGGGCACCAGAGCCGGGCAATACCAGAATATGTGTCCCAGATTTGCTAAATTGCAGTTGCCTTTTCGCCAACAATGCCCATATGAGGTTGGCATGTATTTAACTAGGACTGCCGGGGAGTGAAAATATCTAGAGCGGGCCTTCCACTCGAATTCTCTCCATATTCCTGAACAGGTAATTCTGATTGCTTTCAATGTTGCTTGCTTCCATAGTGGGAAGGGGATTTCAAGTTCCAAGTCTTTGTTCCAGGCCTCTAATATTGATTTAGATAAGTCCCCTAAGTTGTCTCGTATTATTCTGTAGAGATGGCCTATTAGAGTCCCCCATGGGCCTCCTGTAAGAGTGTCTCTGAGTAAAGTCCAGAGTGTAGGTAAGGGAGAAGGGCAACACAGAGGGAAATCTTTTTGTCTTAGAATATAAGTCCTCACCAGGGTATAACGAAATTCATCCCGGTCAGGGAGGGCGTATTTTTGTTGTAGGTCTGTAAATGGTAAGATACCGGAGTCATTCAGTAGTTGGTGGTAATAACTAAGGCCCAATCTATGCCAGGATCTTAAAGTTGTGTCCAGCAGAGCCGGGTGAAAATTCTTGTCTCCCAAAACCAAGGTAAAGAAAAAGATACACTGTTTAAAGGTTTTTTTATTTCTGAAATCATTCCATGTTTCTAGAAGTTGGGCTGTATAAGTAGAGAAGTCTGAGAGGAGGGATCACCCCAGGAGAAGAAAAAAAAATGTTTCTATGTCGTGGAGGTCATTCATTAGGAATTTATCTCCTTCCAGGTAGACGGGTTTCTAGGGGAGAGCCAAAGAAAGAGGATTTTAAGAAAAGCTGCCATTGTGTACATTTTCAAATCAGGGAGATTTACCCCTTCCTGGTCCAAGGGGAGGGACAGCAGAGAGCGACAAACTGTCTCTGGCCCTCCCAGACAAAAGGGAAGATCATCCTGTTCCAAGACTTCAAGTAGAAAGTTGCCTGGAAGATCGAAATGTTTTGGAATAAGTATAATAATCTGGGGAGTATATTCATTCGTATAATTTCTATTCGTTCGGAGTAAGTCAGTTTTAAGTAACTCCATCTGGTTAAGTCGTCCTGAATGAGAAGAGAGACCGGCTCATAGTTAACTAGTTCGAGATGTTCTAGGTTTTGTTGGATATATATTCTAAATATTTGAATTTGGTACATCGCCATTTTTTTTTTTTTGAGGGGTGTTATTTTGAGTCAGCTACCCCCCTACCAGATTTGCTCGCTCTCGGTGCCATTCCCGGACATGAGACCCCTCCTTCCACACCCCGTGAATTCTCTTCGTGGCAGGGTGGTGAGGAGCGACTCGACCCACCACAGACGGATCCATGCCAGGGAGGCGTCCTCAGAATGGCACCAGGGAACGACACCATTGCACGCCGGGCCCCATTTTTTTTTCTTATTCCCCCGGACGGGCCATGGCGTGCAATGACACCAGCGACTGAGCGGCGCCGCACGCCTCGCGCGCCGCAGTAGTCGTCAGCCAGCACGTCCTGCCCTCCCTAGTCTTGCGGCTACTGCTGTCGTCCCCCAGCCTCCGCTAGTGGTCAGACAAGCACCGGCCGACCAAATCCTCCCAACCCGGAGATGGAGAGCAGTCCTCCGGACGCTCAATCCATCTCCGCCCCGCCGACCCCCCGTGCCCGCTCCCGACCACGGGTCGCCGGCGTGGCGCGAGGTGTGGCATCTAGCGTCTCAACCCTCAGCGCCACCGGGCCGTACATCGCCATTTTAAAGGTAGGGAATCTTTCACATTTTGTGATGGTTTAAAGTATAGCATCAAAGCCTCTGTTTTAGTAATATTTAGTTTGAAGTTCACCACTTTCTCATAATTATTAAAAATCTCCCACACAGCGGGTATAGAAGATTCTGGGGCTAGAACTGTAAGAACAACATCATCTGCGAACAAAGAAATCTTATAAGCTTTTTGGCCTAAGGGTATGCCCTCTATTCAAGGGTCCTCTCTTATGGTCATGGCTAAAGGTTCCATGTAGAGAGCAGAGAGATCGGGGAAAAGTGGACAACCCTGACATGTTCCCTGCTGTAACTTGGAACATTGCCCCATTAAGGCGAATGTAGGCTTTAGGTTGGGAATGTATGTTTTTAAGCCAAAGAAGAAACTGGTCCGGAAAAGAGAAGCGGTCTAGAATTTCCCAGAGAATGTTTCATGTGACCCTGTCAAATGCCTTCTCGGTGTCAAAACTAAGAAGAGCCAATGGGATCCGTCTAGAATGCATATGCTCCAAAAGTAGCATAGTATGCCTGATATTATCCGTGGTACTACGTTGCTTAATAAAACCAGCCTGATCCGGATGAATGAGAGAGGGAAGGGGTGTCTCAAGCTGGGAAACCCAGACAGCCACATAGATAGACACAGTCTTTGTGAAAATCAAGTAAGGACACTTGCGCATAAGAGCCAGAAGCTCGGAATTCCTGCGAGCAGAAGTAACAGCAACTAAAAACGCATTCCATGACAGAAAGCAGAGCTCGCAAGGCACAGCAGGCTCAAAAGGAGCCAAAGCATGCTTCTCTAACACAAAATTCAAGTCCCAAACCAGGATTGGATTGTGGCTGGGAGGCTTCAAGTGCAGACTACCTCACAAAAACATATGGGCAATGGCCAGCCGGACCACAGTACAGCTAGCAATCTGCACATGGAAAGCTGACACAGCAGCCAAGTGTGCAATGACAGAAGAGTATTGCAGTCCTGCGTCTTACCAGGACAAGAAATACTCCACAATCTGATTCACTGGGCAAGTGAAGGGATTCAGGAATGGGAAGTGGCCCATAAAGCAAAACGCTTCCACTTCATGGAGTGGGTAGCCTTGCTGGAAGATTTCCTGGCAACCACCAGGGCAGTCACTTTTGGGGACACTCCAGATCTCACAATGGCTATGTCTTTAGCAGCCAGGCATGGAGATGGGAGTGACCTGAGGTCCGGATAGACCAGAGTTCCCTGTTCCTGTGACAGCAGACTCTTGCACAGGGGCAAGGGTACTGAGGGTTCCACTAACTGCTGCAGCAAGGGAAACCATATCTGACGAGGCCAGAAGGGACAACAAGAAACAGAATGGCTCCCTATATCTGGAGCTTGATTAGCCCCTTCTAAAACAAAGGAATGGCATAAAGAAACCTCCATTTCCAAGAGAGCGAGAACACATCTCGACAGAAAACTCAAGGCCCCGGAGTGAGCAAACAAAAAATACAGGTTACTCACCTGTAACAGGAATTCTAGGAGTGGTATATGCTGTTCATCCACACTTTGTGGCAGGTTCCTTGCCGCTTTAAATCTTGCCTGAAGGTCTTCAAGCTGGCTCCTCCCACCCACCTGGGTGGTAAAACCCTCTGCTCTGCACCATGATGTCAGATCTAGCCCACTGGAAGCCAGGTTGCGCGTCAAAGCCGGGGAGGTTGGGTGAGTCATATGGATGAACAACATATACCACTCCTAGAACTCCTGTTACAGGTGAGTAACCTGTATTTCCAGGGACATGGATACGTTGTTCAATCCACACTTTGTGGCAGACTCCTAGCAGTTCTCTGGGAGGAGGGAGGCAAGGCATGCACCCCCTACATGGGGAATAAGGACTGGAGAACCAAGGTCCCAAAACCATCATCCTGGCGTGACTCTAGGTCAATGTGGTAATGGGAAATAAAGGTGTGTGCTGACTTCCAGGTAGCAGCCTTGCAGATTTCCTGGATAGGGACGTCCCTAGAAGCAGCCACCGAAGCAAATGTATGGCGGGTAGAATGAGCTCTTATCCCTTTGGGAGGCTCCATGCTCGCCAACCCATAGCAGAGATCTATGCAGGAGGTGACCCACCTGCTTATTGTCTGCTTGGCTGCAGGTCTGCCAGGTGCGGCTTCAGCGTACGTGACAAACAGCTGGCGAACCTCTCCCCGAACTTCAGCCATCCTCTCCCTGTAATAAGCGAGTGCCCTTCTAGGGTCCAAAGAATAGAGCCTATATTCGGCCTCCGAGGTGTGATCGGGGTAGAACACCGGCAGAGTCAACACCTGGTTAAGGTGAAACTCAGACATCACCTTCGGAAGGAACTTCGGGTTGGGGCGAAGGACAACCTTGTCCCTGTGGAAGACGAGGTAGGGAGGCTCGATGGAAAGCGCCTGAAGCGCTCCCATCCTTCTGGCTGACGTAATAACCACCAAGAAGGCAGTCTTCCACGACAGGTGAGAGAGGTCACACCTGTGCATTGGTTCGACTGACTTGTCCATGAGCTTACCCAATAACAGCAGTAGATCCCACAGAGGTGGAGTTTCTCGCACTAGAGGGGATATGTGGTCTAGGCCTTTGAAAAAGCGCCCGACCACCTTCTCCTGCGCCACCGACTACTTGCTGGCTTGCGCCCGGTAAGCAGAGATGGCTGCCAGGTGCACCTTAAGGGTCGTCAATCGAAGCCCTAGCTGAGAAAGGGACCACAGGTAGTCCAAAATACTAGCCAAAGAACAGGAAGAGGGGTCCAACCCCTTGTCCTGACACCAAATGGAGAATCTCTTCCATTTGAAGGCGTAGCATTTATTGGTAGACTCGTTACGGGATGCCTCAACAACGTTGAGGACCTCGTCGGAAAGACACAAGTCCTGGAACTCTAGCCGCTCAGGAACCAGGCCGTCAAGTGCAGGGATTGAAGGTCCAGATGGAGAACCTTCCCCTTGTCGACAGATCAGGTCCGGACGGGCTGGAAGCCGCCTCGGGAGGCTGGAGCTGAGGCTGAGGAGATCTGGGTACCAGAACTGGCGAGGCCAGTCTGGGGCTACCAGAATCACCTGCACCTTGTCCCTCTTCGCCTTGAGAAGCACCTTGAGGATCAAGGGAAATGGAGGGAAGGTGTAGAAGAGGCCCGGGGTCTACGGCCTCGAGAAGGCATCCCCTGCAGCAAGCCCTGCTGAGGGGGACGGGCGTGAAACAGCCTCAGCTTCACATTCTCCCTGGAGGCGAACAGGTCCACCCGAGGGGTGCCTCAATGGGAGAACAGGTCTTGCACTACCTCCGGCAGGAGAGACCACTCGTGAGATGCAGCGCCTACCTGGCTGAGGGCATCGGACAGACTGTTGGAGGCTCCTGCCACATGGATGGCTAGAAGATCCACCTCCAGGCTGATCAAGAGAGACCAGATGCAGAGAGCTTTCTTGCACAGAGGCAAGGAGTGTGTCCTGCCCTTACGGTTAAGGTAGTACATCGTCTTGGTGGTGTCCTTCTGGACCTGAACCACCTGACCCCGTACAAATGGAGCGAAGGCAGTGAGGGATAGTCGAACTGCTCGAAGCTCCAGCAGGTTGATGTGGCATCGAGACTCCTGAGGGGACCAGAGGCCGAGGGCCTGAATATCCCCGAGATGGGCATCCCAACCCATTAAAGAGGCATCAGTCATTAGAGTGACAGTCGGCTCTGGGTGGACAAACGGAATACCCTCCTGCAGATGAGCTGGGATAAGCCACTACTGCAGGCCGTCCCACATCTCCTGGGTCACTGTCACCGGCTGGTCCAGAGGACTGGAGTGCTGCGACCACTGACTGGCCAGCCCCCATTGCAGGGGGCGCATATGCCAGCGGGCCCAACAGACCATGCTGGTGCAGGCCGCCATGAGGCCCAGAAGGTGCAGGAAGTCCCGGGCAGGGCGCAATTGCCCAACCAGAAATGACTGGGCAAAGGAGAAAAGGACCTTGGCCCTGTCCACCGGGAGCCGAGCTCTGGCTCAAAGAGAGTTGAGCTCTGTCCTGATGAACTGAATCACCTGCAATGGCACGAGTTTCAATTTGGCCTCTTTGATGAGGAGGCCAATCCAAGAGCAGACCTGGAGGGCCAGATCCCTGGACCGCTCCACCTGCAACCAGCCAGTAGTCCAGGTAAGGGTACACCCGGACCCCTCTGCGCCGCAGGAATGCTGTCACTACTGCCATGCATTTGGTGAAGACCCTGGGAGCTGGAGAAAGGCCGAAAGGCATGGCCCGAAACTCGAAAAGAGATCCCTCTGCTCTGAAGCGGAGGAATCGCTGATGAGACGGACGGATTGGGATGTGAAAGAACACGTCCTGGAGATCCAGAGAGCAGAACCACATGCCTAGTTCCAAGGATGCAATGATCTGAGCCAGAGTGACCATCCTGAAGGTACGCGGCCTTAGGAATTTGTTCAGGTCGTGTAGGTCGAGAATGGGGCACCAGCCCCACGTCCACTTTGGGACCAGGAAGTACCTGGACACAAACCCCGAGTCTGGAGGAGGATCAGCCATCTCGCTGATCACCTCTTTCTGGAGGAGCAGGGCAATGTCGGCTCGACGAACAGACAGAGGCCATGAGCCGGAGTCCCCTGTGGGCGACAGCTCGATAGGGAGGGACTGCTCGAACTCCAGAGGCAGACCCCTGCCGACCACTTCTAGCATCCAGCGGTCCGTGGTGATAGCGGACCAGGCGGAAAGGAAGTGGCGGAGCAGTCCCCCCACTGGGGGAACCTGGGGAGGAGTGACGAGGTTGGGGGAAGACACCCCTCAACCCATCACTGGGCAGGCTTGGAGGAAGGGCCGTCTGAAGCCCCTCCTGGACCCTTCACTCCAGGCTTCCTACTGGAGGAAGTGGCGGTCTCTGTCCTTGGGGCACCAAGTGTGAGCCTGCTGGCCCTGTTACTGGTGCTGCTGGGTTGGACATGCCGCAGGAGAGAAAGGGCTCACGCTGCAGCTGGCGGCCTTTGTCCTTCTGGGCAGACGTGACTGAGTACAAGGTGGCATTGGACTTCTCGATCCTCTGGAGATGGCCTTCCACCCCTGGCCTGAACAAGTCAGTGCCCAGGAAGGGAACGTCTGCCAGCTTGTGCTGGGTGTCTGCCGTGAAGGTGGAGATCCACAGCCAAGCTCTGCAGCGCATGGCTACTATGGCCGCTACTGACCAGGCACAAGAGTCACCAATGTTCAAAGAAGTTTGGAGCTGCTGTTTAGCCACCGCCCTTCCTTGATCCCGCACCTGCTTGACCGTCATCTAAAGGTCAGCCAGGAGATGGGGAATCACCTCATCCAGGGAACCCCATAAGGGCGTGTGAAAAATATGCCATCGGTACAGCCAAGCTAGCCTGCTGAAGGCCTAAGGAGGAAGCAGCATAAACCTTCCGCCCCAAGTAATCCAGCTTTTTGGATTCTTTATCAGGCGGTTTGTCCATGTTCCTAGCGTCTACGGAACGCCGGAAAACACTGTTGATCACCAGCCCCTCCACAGAGGGGTGCTCTCGAGAAACCGGAGGGTGAACCGGTTGGGAACGCATACTTGCGAGTCATCCTGGCCGAAGGAGCAGGACAAGATGCAGGCCGATGCCACAACTCCAGGACCATACCAACAATGGCTTTGGCCACAGGGAAGGCCTCCGTAGGGGAATTTCCTCGGTCCAGAATCTCTGTGAGGGGATACCTGGCCTGTTTCTGAACGGGTTCAAGCTGCATCCCAGTGGATTCTGAGATGAGCCGAAGTATTCCCAAGAATGAGGATCGGCTCTCGTCCACCGACTGATCTAGGTCAATGGGCCTTGAGTACAGAGAGGAGTCGTCAGACTCCGAGGAATCCACAAACAGCTGCCGAGTGCCTGAGCCACCCTCCACCTGCCGAGTTCAATCGGGAGTGAGGGTGACCGACAACCTGTGGGGCAAGCCCTGACCCAACCGTGAATCCTTGGTCGGGGCCCCAGTCTTCGGTTGAGGAGGCGGTGGTTCCACCACGATGGGCAGAACAGCCGGTTTCAGCAGATCAACCGTTGCCGGGGTCGGCTCGACTACTACGAGGGGTTGCTTCGGTTGCTCGGGTGACAGCCACTTGATGGCCGGAGAAGGCGCGGAATCAGCTGTTACCGCCAACAAAAAGTTGTTGCCACATCATGTCCCTCGGAGGCACCGGCGTAACTTACGTCGGAGCCTATCCTCCAAAGAGGATGAGCAGCGATGCCGCTTTCCATGGTGCAGAGACCGCCGATGGCGGGATCTACCCGACATGGAAGTGGACCGAGACCTTCAGGGTCGCCAAAGGTGGGTCAGAGAGGGGGCCGGGGAAACCCGCTCATTCCTCGGTTCAGGGTCCTTGACGGGGGACTTCGGCACAGGAGGCACAGGCAAGTACTCGGTAACCACCGGGGGAACCGTGAAGGAGGGTTTCGCTTCCTCCAGTCGACTAACCTGTCCAATGGGTCGAGAAAAATCTCTCGATCAAGGCTGACGGGTGTCTCGGCCGACTGACCTGACGGGACACCATGAAGCCAGCAGCCTTAGCTGCAACCTCAACCGAAGTCGAGAGCCGACGGTCCGGTGACGGGGATCTCTCCCACTCCCACTAACACTGACAGTGGGACTTATCTTTTGGTTCTTTTTTCTTCGACCTACTGGTATGCCCCGATGGCCCTTCTCCGTTGGTGGAGAAGGACTGGCAAAGCTCCTTAAAAGAAGCTATGTAGGAGGAGCCCGAGGAGAGCGGGATAAACGCAGAGGCCAAGAATGAAGATGAAGCGGCCTGAGCCGCCTCCTCCTCGAGGGCGATCAACTGCTCCAGCTGCTTCGCGGAGCCCGCAGCCGCGGACACCGCCCAGTGGGCCTCCTTTGACTTCACTGGTGGGTACCGTTTCTCGGGGTGCCCAAGTTGTAGTCGGGCAGCGTGGTCCTCCAAAACCGAAGCCATGAAAGACTTGCACAGATCGCAGGTCTGCGGATCATGAGCAAGACCCAGGCAGTAAACGCACGTGGAGTGCGGATCGGTCCAGGACATTTTCTGCCCTGAAGGGCACCGACGGAAGCCGGGAGTGGATTTGTACGTCGCAGCCACGAGGGATGATGAAGACCATAGTCTAGAAAACTTTAAAATTATTTTCGGAAATTCCGAAGTATTAGGATCCAGACCTAAAACGCAGAGCGCTAAGGAGGGAACCTGAGCTTCCCAGCGGTAAGGAAGATCTGGTGTCATGGGGCGGAGTCGAGGGTTTTACCACCCGGTTGGGTGGGAGGAGCCAGCTTGAAGACCTTCCAGCAAGATTTAAAGTGGCAAGAAACCTGCCACAAAGTGTGGACTGAACAACATATCCACGTCCCTAGAAAGTGGCAGTTTTGCATGGAGGGAGTGGGGATGCAAAAGGTCCAACTCTGGACAGCCACCCCTGTGGAACTGGTCTTCTACCACGAAAGCCAGCAGCTCCCACTCGTGCCTTCTGAACTGTGACCTGTTTGGCCTGTCTGTTAGGACATTTCAAACTCCCAGAACATGAACGGATAACAGTTCTAGACCGTGTTCTAGAGCCCAGTACCAAACTCTCATTGCCTCCCTTCTCAAGGGATAAAAATGAATCCACCCCTTGCTTGTTTATGTAGTGTACCACACTGACATTTTCAGTTTGCACCAGCAGAGGACCAGGGGACAGATGATTCTGGAAGGCTGGCAGAACATTCAGAACGGCCCTCGTCTCCAGAACATTAATGTGGAGAGAAGTCTCCACTTTGCCCTTTGATCTGATGAGGACCCAGATGTGCCCTCCCAGCCCATCCCTGAAGCATCTACTGGGAGAATCTGCTGAGGGGAGGGCATGAGAAGGGGAACTCCTGTTAAAAAGTTGCCGGATTCCATCCACCACTAGAGCACCCTGCGGACAGCAGAAGTAACTAGAAATGGCTGTTCTAGATTACTGGTGCGCTGGGCTCACTGGACTCTGAAAGCCCACTCAGGGTTCATGTGCAGCTGTGCCATGGGTAACATGACAATGTCTGCCATCAGGGAAATACAACAAATTTCAATGACTTCTGAGGAGAGGTCTCCGAGATGTCTTGACTAGGCAGGCGGAGAATGAAATCTGAGCATTGTGGAATGCAGCAGTTGGTAAGGGCAGCAGTTTGAGTGGTGGCACGAGCCAATGAGTGTTCCATTATTTGCTTAAGTTCCATTTTCTCTGGGGCAGTTCAACACAGGAGGCCGACTGCAAGAGTTAAGCATATTGAAGAATTCCTGGTGTTAGAATGAGTTATTCAGATGTCAAATGAAGCGAGAAAGGTTCCTTCCCGAAATTAAGCTCAAGAAGTAAAGGATGGTGGTCAGAAATAATTCGAGGCCCATAAGACAAATCTTGCATTAGGGAGAAATGCTCACATGTAGTGAAAAAGTAATAAATTCTAGAGTAACTATGATGCCAGGGAGAGAAAAAAGTATAGGCGCTCTGTAAGGGATAAAGGCGACACCATATATCTATAATATCCAAGTGGGCAATATCCATGCGAAAAAAATTTTGCACCATAGAACAGTGGTGTTTGCTAGGGTTAGATGTATCAAGTTCAATGGACAAGGCCAAATTCAAGTCCACACCCACAAGTAACATGTCCTGGAGATGGTCCAATAGAATGCCCAGAAAACAACTCAATACCGGAGTCGCTACATTAGGTGGAAAACAGACATTTGCCAGTGTCACATCTTGTAGAATCACATATCCACCTCAAGGATCAACACAAGTCTTTTTTACTATCAGGGGAGTTACGAATGGGGTCAAGATACAGTAGACCCCCAACCCCGTTTCTTCTTGGAGGGGCAGGATGAGGAGTACACATGATATATTCCACCCCACTTAAAACTTAAGGTGTTCTGCAGCAGACAAGTGCGTTTCCTGAAGGAAAGTACAGTTACCTAAAAACTTACCGTAACAGTAGATCTTCGAGAACAGCTCTTGCAGCAGGTTACACCATTAGGACTGAAGCCGGCAGGCAGCAGGACCCAAGGGAAACCTTCCAGCTAGCTACATACAGCAGGGGACCTCCCCCAACATCGGCCCCATCACTGGCATCACACACATCATAAAAGGGGCTGTCCCCCAGCATCCCTCAGTTCTCCTGCTGGAGAATCCAGCATAGCGATGTGATTCTGTTGAGACCAAGGATCCCCTTCCAAGGGAAGACCAATAGGAATTATTAGTATTGCTAAAATAGCTGACCTCCTGAGGGGAAGGTGGGTGGTAAAGCACCTGCTGCAAGAGCTGTTCTCGAAGATCTACTGTTACGCTAAGTTCTTACGTAACTGTACTATCTTACTTCAAGAAACAACTCTTGCAGCATGTTACACTATTAGCACTGAGTCCCAAGCAGTGATAAGGATTACCCCTAAATTTGGGAGGAGGAAGAGAGAAGGGTGAAAGGGAACCCTTCATGAAAGAAGCCCCTGCAGGATGGCAAGCCAAAGCCCACTCTGCAACTGGAGGCAATGTCCAGACTGTAATGTCTGATGAATGTGTGCACTGTACTCCAAATAGCTGCTGCACAAATGGTAGGAGCTGAAACATTTTTCAGGGAGGCGAATGAGGTTGCCATCCCTCTGGTAGAGGGCCCTTTACCGGTCTCGGGAGCAGTTTGTTTCGCTTCTGGTAGCAGAACACAATGTAGTTTACCAACCATTTAGAGAGTGTGTTTAGACAATGGTGTTCCTAACATCCTGTGGGCAAGGGACTAAAACAACTAGTCAAACTGTCGGTGCAGTCTGGTCCTAATCAGGTAGAACTCTAGTATCCTGTGCACATCTAATGTGTGCAGGACAGCCTCTCCTTTATTAGTGTACCCCAGATAGTAAACCGGTATGTCGATATCCTGGTTAAGGGTTAACTCTGACACTACCTTGGGAAGAAACTTAGGATAGGTCCTTAAGGACACCCTGTCCTTATGGAAAATTAAATATGGCTCTTTGCACACGAGTGCTTGAAGCTTAAGAAATTCTCCTTGCAGAAGTAACCAACTAAAAATAACGCCTTCCAAGACAGAAGGCGTCGCTCATAATCTGTGGCTGGTTCAAAGGGAGATAATGTGAGCTGTTCTAAAATGAAAAGAAGGTCCCAAGGAGGGATTGGATCTCTAATGGGTGGCTTTAAGTTGAGGATGCCACGCAAGAAGGTGCATGACAAATCTAGTTGAGCCAAGGATTTGTCCCCAGATGGTGCATGGTACGCAGATACTGCAGAAAGATGCACCTTTATTGAGGAGTAACTCGGCCCTGCTTCTGATAATGAAAAGGAGATACTCCAATACCGATTTCGCCAGGCAAGATAAAGGGTCCAGGTTACGGGCCAAGGACCAAAGGCAAAACCTGTGCCATTTCATGGCATACGTGGCATGAGTAGAGGGTTTCCTTGCTGCCACTAGGACGTCTGCCACACTGTCTGATACTCCGTGGCAAAACACTGCTAGGTCCTTAGGAGCCAGGCATGCAGGTGTAAGGATCTGATATTCAGGTGAAACAGGGCCCTGTTGTCTTGCAATAGTAAGTGCGAGCTGAGCGGAAGAGGAAAGGGTGGCTAGCTGGCCAGGCCTTGTAGAAGAGGAAGCCATATATGTCTGGGACAATATGGGGCCATCAGAATCATGACTGCTTTGTTGTCCTGCAGCTTGGGCAGGACTCTCTGGATCAAAGGGAAGGAAGGGAAGGCATAAAGGAACCTGCCTGTCCAGGAGAGGGACAATGCGTCTCACCAGAAAACACCAGACCCTGGATCTAGCGAGCAGAAACTAGGCAGTTTTGCATTGTATGGGGAGGCGAACAGATCCAATTCTGGCGTCCCCCATTTTGCGAACAGACTTTCTGCCACTGGTTGTAGGAACTCCCATTCGTGTGCGCTGGATTGAGATCTGCTGAGTAGATCTGCCAGCATGTTGTAACCCAGGAACATGCACTGCAGACAGTGACGTTGTGCTCTACTACCCAGTACCACACTCTTATCGCTTCTTGACAGAGTTGGTATGAGTGAGTGCCCCCTTGCTTGTTGATGTAGAACACTACTGACACGTCTGTTGGATCAGTAGGTGTCCGGGGGTTATGTCTGTTTTTAAGGCCTGAAGGGTGTAAAGAACTGCCCTCATCTTGAGGACATTTATGTGAAGGGCTCCTTCTGTCCCCAACCATAGTTCCTGAGTCTTTTTGCCACCCAAGTGGGTGCACAACCCGATCCTGATGCGTCTGTGGTCAGAATCAGTGAAGGGGTAGGAGGCAGGAAGGGAACTTCCTATCGAGAGGTGTTCTGGTATCAGCCATCACTGCAAGACTAGGAGAACAGAGTTGGAGACTGAGACCAGCTGGTTTAAGAAATCCTGGTGTTGGTCCCACTGCACCCTGAGTGTCCACTGAATGGTTCTCATGTGTAATCGTGATAGGGGAACCGTGGCTATGGCAGCCGCCATATGGCCCAGAAGACAACATGGTCCTTGTTGGGATACTTTTTTTGACCCCTGATTTACAGTGTCAAGTTTCATAGACGTTCTGCCCTGTCTTCTGGTAGAAAGGCCCTTAACTTTCTGGTATCCAGTGTGATGTAGACAGCCAGCTCTGAATGCTGTAACAATTTTTTTATTACATAAATTATGTGATGGGAAGGTCAGTTTGAGGAAACTACTGTCTTACTGGAACTGACACATCAAGACCCCCCAGGGATAAGTTCAAAGGACAGGACATAGCTAAACTGCAGATATCTGGGGTGCAATTACCTTGTCAATTTGCTTTCATCCCAGGACATAAGATTAGCCATTCATAATTCCCTCAGGGAAAATCCTTTGACTTGCAATAGTTGTCAAGAAGAACTTGAGAGGGAAGGGTGTCAGAGAGAAACCAGAATGGACATTGAAGAGAGGTTGATGTCTGGGCCAGGGAGGACCCAGACAAATTTGGAAAGTCCAATATACATTCCCGGAGAACCCTTGAATTACAGAGAGACCTCTGAGGTATAGATTACAAGGTCCAGACAAAATTAAAGAGGCAAATACACTTTTGCTTTGAATACAGTGACTTAGATCAAAGAAACTTTTGAAATGTATGTGTAGCAGAGCACAAACCAGTTTGGTCTGGTTAACCTGAGGGAGGAAAGGCAGTGAGGTCACCTATTGTGTTTTTTTAAATATTTTATTTGGACATCCTGCGAGATAAAATATAGATGATGTTACACCAAAGTGGAGTTGTGACCTCAGAGAAGGCCGGCTCAGAACTGTGTTTAATTGCTGAGAGAACCTTGACAGACACAGACGACGATATTTCTGACAGAGAAGAGAGACCACCAAAGCACTGAAAGAAAGTAAGCATATATTAGATTAGACCAGTCTGAATGTATGTATTGTAGGAACTGCACTTTTACCTGTTTGTTTTAAGGCTGTATGTGTTGGGATATATTTTTTCTGTAATTATTGTTCTGTTTTGATATTTTAAAGTAAAGATATATTTTACAACGAAAACTGCCTGGAGTGCCTTGACATTTCTTTTTATTTTAAGTGGAGCTTTTAAAGGTTATAAGTAACACTGTGTATGAGCTTATTGTATACCAAACTGGGAAATGGAGAGAGTTCTCTAAAGTCTTGCACAGAGTTCTAAGGGTTCATTTGAAAGACCTGGTTGGGTGCCCATAGGCAAAGATATCTGGCCCCCTGAATACAGAATTATCTGAGCCTGATAATTGGGTACGCTAACAAGAGGTTATCAGTTTGAATCCCTCAAGAGCTTGAGACTAAGGTGACTTGAACCCACAAAACAGACAAGAGGGTTACCTTGTTCTGTTCACTGTACACAAATCATACGCTCAGAGGTTGCCACTTTGGGAGTAGAGAGCTGACCGGCTGAGCAAGTTTATGATATCCAGTACTGTGCCAATCAACTGCAGTGTTTGGCAAGGTGTAAGAGTTGATTTTGACAGGCTGATAGTAACACCTAGGGAGTCGAATACTGAATAGGTGTCTTGTAGAGCGTGATTTAGCTCTCTCTCTGAGATGAAGCCATTAGGAGCCAGTCATCCAGGCAGGGGAAGACATAGTGGCCCCTTCTCCTGAGTGACACCGCTACTACTGCCAGGCATTTGGTGAATAGCCTTGGAGCCGATGACAGGCCGAAAGGCAGGGCCCGGAATTGACAATAGTGACCATGGAATTCGAATCACAGGAACCTCTGATGATGTTTTGCAACTGGGATGTGGAGGTAGGTATCTTGCATGTCCAATGCTAGCCAAGTGCCTGTGCCTAGCATCGGGGTTAAGCCTGGTAAGTTACCCATCCAGAAGCGTTTGTATGCCACAAAGGTGTTGAGGTTGCCAAGGTCTAGGATGGGGAGTAGATCCCATCTTTTCTGGTACCAGGAAGAAGTGGGAATAGAACCCATTCCCTCTCTGGATCCACAGGACCTTTTCTACTGCCTCCTTCTAGAGAAGGGCATTGATGATCTCTCTGATCAGTGTGGCATGTCTCGAATACTTAGACCAAGTCTTTTGAGAAGCGACCCCCAAGCTTCTCTTCCCTTTGAATCAGAGGGGGGGGAAGGGATCTGCAAGGAGTCAGGCAGTGGAAGGGAAGGGCTGCCTGTTGAGTTTGTGTGTTCCTGGCACCTGAACCCCCTGCAGCTAGAGATGGGCCTTTGCGGTTAAAGCCACCTCGCTGCTGCTGTGCGAATCAAGGCTGTTGTCCTTGCTTGCCTTTGAATCAGTTTTGTTGTCTTTGAAATGGTTTCGGCTTGGGTCTGTACATGGCTTGTACAGATCCTGTCACCTTTCTGATGTCTTGTAGTTTTGCGATTATTTTCTCAGATTCTTCCCCGAAGAGACCCAAGCCTTTTAAGAGAACGTCCAGGATACCCTTCTGGACGTCCGGTGTAAAGCCCGATACCCTCAGCCATGAGTGTCAGCTAAAGCATACTCCTGATGCTGCACTTCTTGAGGCTGAATCAGCTGAGTCGTATGCTGCTCTGAGTACTTGTGTACCCACGTCAGAGCCTATTTGAAGGAGCTTTATCAGTTCCTCTTTTTGGTCTCCATCCGGAAGGTTTTTGATCAAGTCTTGGCCTTGTTCCCACAAGGCATTTTGAAACTGGGCCATGTGGGTCAGAAAATTGAGTGAGAAGATGTAACATGTCGATGATGCATACATTTTCCTCCCCATGGAGTCATGTTGTTTCGACTCTCGATCTGGGGGCTGGATGCTTAGGTGTTGGGAGTCTTTGTGACCTGCCATGAGTGGCTGTAATGACCACAGGGTCTGACACTGGTTGCTCTCCTAAATAGGGATCCTCCAGGGGGGCCCTATATAGGAGGTCCGCCTTCTTGGGGACTGCTGATGAAGCAAAGGGGTGCTTCCAAGCGGCTTTTGTCACATCCTGGAAGGTGTCAACTAATGGCGGGACCACGAGTGGTTTGGCATCTTTTTGTCTTAAGATACTTGGCCAGGCGACGCCTTTCAGGATCCAAGACTTCTGTGTCCCACCCCATGTTATCTTGGCTATGCCGCATTATATCCATAAATGTTGGGTCATCAGGGGGTGACCTAGGTAGAAGGGATACTAAATGGAGAGCTTGACCTTGAAGATTTTGAAGAGGAGGAGTGAGACTTGTCCGAGGAGGAGGAGTCTTATCTCCTGTGGTGCTTTTTAGGTTTGTGAATGCTGGGAGAGCAGGAAAGGGTCTGTGAAGGAGACCTCGGCCACTTCTGCTCTTTGTGTGACCTCTTGTCCTTAGCCCAGCCCCTAGGTTATAGACTCTCCTTTTCAGGTGATGGTCTGACCAATCTTTTCTCCTTAGGGGGAGGTAGATTCTCCACCGGCCGTTTGGTGAAACAACATCCTTCCTAATGGTTTCCCACTAATAGGAAAACAATTTCTTCACCTCGGTAATGTTGAGGCCCGATGACTGACCTGGCGTCGGTTCCTCTCAAGCTGTCATCTGACCATTGCCTGTGTCTGACTTTGTGGCCTGATGCACCTGTTGTCTGATCCTTGGGTTGCGTCGAATCGCATGGGAGGTTTACTTCCTCCTCATTGCCCGACTTAGCTCGACTCCTGGCATCAGTACCTCTCACGCCGGAACGCTTGTGGCAGACGCCCGCTGGCGGACAAAGTGACAATCCTTTTGTGAGAATGGACCTCTGTCAGTCGCTGGTCCTTAGGACGCTTTGCAGGCATCTGGTCCGATGTCCACTTCGGGTCTGAGGTCTGCTTGAGGGACGCAAGATCTAAGGTCTGTTTAGTGGATGACCCCGAGATTCCCTTGAGTGGTTGAGAGGCCGACCTCCAGTGGTCGGAGTCCCGGTGCCGGTAGTAGCAGCCGACTTGGAGTGCACCTTGGTCGGGTGATCAGTAGATGCAGATCGGCCTGAAAAGCCTGAAGGCCAGCTATGCGAAGTTTCTTTTGGCAGGACTATTAGGGGCTGGAGGGTGGATGAAACGCCTGCACCACCAGACATCTGGACTTTGGCCAGCAGAAGCTGGGTCTCTGTCAGAGACGGAGATCTGCTGGAACAGGCAGAGTCTGAGCTCGCCCTGGAGTCGAACATCCATGTAGATGGGGAGCGCTCTTTCTCCTTCTCCCTCTGTTTTACCTTATGTTTCCCTGATCTATGGGAGGACTCTTCCTGTGAGGAGGAACTTTTTTGCATGGCTGCTAATTTTTCTAAAACGAATGTCTCCAAAACGTTGCCTGCAGATCCTCGTGTGGCTGTTAAAAGTTTTGTCAAATGGGACAGGCCTTAGTGTCGTGTTTTGGGCCTAGGCACCTGACACAGGCAGTGTGCTTATCCTTAAAATTAATCTGTTTGCCACAAGCACATTTTGAGGAGTGCCTTTCGACAGATGACGTCAGGGAAGACAACATACGAAAGAAAGAAATTTGGACTTTGTCAAAAAAATTAAAAATGAAAGTAGTAATACTCAAGTGATGGCATCATTCGATATCTGAAGGGATCCGTGGAGCTGATGCTTGTGAGTCAACGGTAGGAAAAGAACCGATGGATGCTGGAGGACTGCCCCTTTTATGATGTACGTGACGCCGGGGCCGATGCCGGGGACGGTCCTCCGCTGTATGTAGCTAGCTACAAGTTTTCTGTAGGGTCCTGCTGCCTGCCGGCATCAGTCCTAAATGATGTAACCTGCTGCAAGAGCTGTTTAAGTAAGATATGGAGATCTGCAAGATTTTTCTTAAGATACTGCATGGTTCTGGTCCTTTTATGAGATTATTCATCCCATTAATATTTGGGGAGAAGATCTTAACTGGGTTTACTTGCATAAAGAAAAAGAAAAAAATGATGGATTACTGCAGATGCACTGTGCCAGAGACACCGCCCACCCTGCACATACCAACAGAATACAAAAGCTGGATGAACAAGAGCCCCCTCCCCCCATCCGTCCCAAAGGACCCAATGCAGGACGGCAGAGTAGAGGCACTCAGGGGAGGCCCACCAACAACATTCAACATGACGGAATCATTGTGCTATATAAAAAATTGTATACGATGCAGACAGAGTGGGATGCAGGCCAGCTAGTAGTGAATAGCCTGCTTCTCACACAGGACATCAGCGGACAGAGGAGACAGGCAGAACAAGGTGTCCTCGGCTGACTGTGTTGAGGTACACATGGAGCAATGTTTGGATTCCATGGGAGCGACAGAATACAAAGGGAACGCATACAGGACAGATCAGGGTACGGGGAGAAACACAGAGCAGAAACGACAGGACCACAGCGTGGACGAAAGGGGCTATAGTGGCTGGTTGTACGATCTGCTGAAAGGGGCTGCAGTTTCTACAATCCGACTGTTGAGGAAAAAGGTTCACTTTACATCAATTAGCATGTTTTCAGTTTGAGGCCATTAAGTTGCTTTCAGTTTAGAAACCATCTTTTCAGTTTAAGGTCCTTAAGTTGTTTTACGTTTATAATTCGTTTATGTTTTCATTTTGAGCCTAGTCATTAAACACAATATTACAAACTGCATTAGGTCCTTAACCTGACTGTGTTTTAGGTACTACTGAACTCCACTAATGTGGTTTTCATTTTGAGCCTAGTCAGTGCTAACTGTATTTGGTGCGTAGCTGGGTGTGAGCTAAGGACTTGTGCTGTTTTTTTCTTTCGGAGACTGCTTGGAAAAGAGCATCTACCCAGAGGTGCGTAGTTGAGGGGGCTGCTCTGTTACACTGGATTCAGTGATTTAGTTTATCTGCTCTCATCGAGATATTTTGAAAAGTTGTACTTCGTCCGATCGACTGTTGCAGTTTCTCTCTGCCCCTGACATAGGCATGGTCTAGGCCAATCGGGGGAGAGAAACTGCAAGAAGTCAGAATTTAAATTTGCTTTTAAAAGGCAGCTCACAAGAGAGGGACACAATCAGACACAGAGAGCAGGAAGCAGGCGGGCTAGTAGTGAATAGCCTGCTTCTCACATAGGACATCGGTGGAGAGAGAACATAGGCAGAGCAAGGTGTCCTTGGCTGACTGTTTTTAGCAGGCAAGGGGTATACTTACCCTCGACCCACCTGCCCACCCCAGGGCTCGTCCTCCTTTTATAGGGCGTGGTCCCAGTGTGCATTGCCCCTTCCTGCCACCAAACAGGAAGTACCAAAGAAGAAGGTGTAAAGAGTGGGGGAGTAAAAGACATTTTAATGGGGGGTAGCTCAAAACTATTAAGGGAAAGGTCAAACATGATGGGAGTGGTGCAGGGGCTTTGGGGCAGCAGTCTTCAGGGAGACATTCTGGAGGCTGCGATGCTGCCCTATCTGCAGGCACTTTTCTGAGTAGAGGGAGCAGGTTGCCTTTCTGAGCCAAGCTGGTCAGGTTACAGGGGACGTTCACCCCCACCCAGAGGCCACCAGGTCCACAACCTCAACCTCAAAGGATGCCCAGGAGAAGGAGTGGTTGGACTACGGAGGGCTCAGGGAGGATAAGGAAGGGGATCTCGAGCACATTCCCAACTAGTCAAGCTAAGTAACTCCTACACCGTTTTGGAGGAGCAGGAGAACCCTACAAGGGCACCCTCAGCTGGTATCAAGGAGGATGGGCGGGTCCTCCATGATGAAGCCCCAGGAACGTGGGGAAAAGGACCCCCAGAGGAGGACGAAGCTACTCCTGGTGGGGGACTCAACTGTTAGGGGCACCTAGCTGGGGGGAGAGGGAGGTAAAGTGCCTTCCAGGAAGCACTGCATGGAGAGATGGGAAGTGAAGCCATAGGATCGCAAGGGCGATATCAAAGAGGGAGGAACTGGATCTCATTGTCCCCCTGAGGACAAATGACATGGCGGAGATGGGAAGAATCCAGGAGGATTTCAGGAGGTTGGGGGCCTAAAGCAGATAGAGCACTGTCTCCTTCACAGAGGTGCTACCTGTCCATGCCAAAGGGAAGGCTAGGTGACTCCGTATCTAGAAATTCAACTCCTGGTTGAAGGAATGGCATGGAAAGGAAGGTTCTGGCTTCACGGGGCACTGGGGCCCCACCTGGGAGCATGCAAGCCTGTATAATGATGACGGCCTGCATCCATCTGGGAAGGACACCTTAGTCCTCAGTGAGAAGTTTGAATGGTTCAGCAGCAAGCATTTAAACTGGCCAAGGGGTGGGGAGCCAGGAAGCTTAGTATTACTACCCCCCCCAAGCACATGCAGGAAAATGACTGGATGATGGGGACAACTATAGTAAGCAGAAAGGGAGAAGCAGAGGAACTGGGATGGGGGAAGATGCTGAAGAGCACAAACAGGAACAGACGGGGAATTTAGTGCAAAACATGGAAGGCCATGGGAACTTAATGCCCGCAGCATGGGAAATAAAATCCCAGACCTAGGGGCCTTGTTAGTGGAAGCAGACCTGGACATAGCAGCAATAACAGACATGGTACACTGATAATAACTGGTGGGACAATAATGTACCAGGATATGCTCTGTTCAAGAGGGATAGGGAGGGGAAAAAGGTGGTTGGGGGTGGGGGTGGCCCTGTACATCAGGGAGAGTATAAAGGCAACACAAGTGCACAGCAGACAGGGGAAAGCTGAGGCACTGTGTGTCACCCTTGAACCAGGTAATGGCACAGCAATACGCACAGGGGTGATCTACAGACCTCCAGTATGGGGTAGAAAGTGAGCAGGGAACTAGTGGATGAAATGCAAGACATGGCAACTAAAGGTGGTTCTGCTGCTGGGGGATTTCAATATGCCAGACGTGGATTGGACCACCAAGGCAGCTGCTTCAGCTAGAAGCAGAACCATCCTAGATTTCCTACAGGAGGCAGGTCTCAGGCAGCTAGTGCTCGATTCCACCAGGGACAAGGCAATTCTGGACCCGGTATTGACCAATGGGGACAGACCTGCAGAAGTCCAGGTAGAAGGACAGCTGGGGTCCAGCGACCACCACACAGTGTAGTTTAGCATGGAGACAGGGATTGAATCAAGTCACACAAAGACAAAAGTATTAGATTTCAGGAGTGCGGATTTCGCTGAAATGGGTAGATGCATCAGAGTAGCCCTAGAGAAGTGGAAGGCAAGAGGGGGGTTTGAGGAGCAGTGGGGGCAACTAAAAGGCGCCACAGTGAGAGTGACAGTGGAATTCACAGTGGAGGAAGTCCTGGAAGAGCTCACAAAACTGAAGGTGAACAAAACTATGGGGCTAGATGGCATACACCCAAGGATATTCAGGGAGCTGCGAAGGGAACTAGCAGTGCCTCTGGCGGTCATGTTCATCGAATCACTCAATACAGGAGTGGTTCCAGAGGACTGGAAAAGGGCACATGTAGTCCCTCTACACAAATGCGGTAGTAGGGAGGAGGCGGGGAACTACAGACCGGTCAGCCTCACCTCAGTGGTGGGAAAATCATGGAGACACTGTTGAAAGAAAGAATAGTGGCACACCTGGAATCTAACAGTGCTCAGGATCCAAGGCAACATGGATTCACAGCAGAAAGCCTGTATCAAACGAATCTTACAGATTGTTTTGATTGGGTAATGAAGGAAGTAAATTGGGGAGGCAGTGGACGTCACCTACCTCAATTTCAGCAAGGCCTTCAACACCGTTCCACATAAAAGGCTGGTTAACAAGATGGAGAGTCTGGGCAAGGGGCAAAAGATGGCAAAATGGGTTAGAAACTGGCTAACAGACAGGAGGCAGAGGGTGGTGGTAAATGGGATCCAACTCGGGGAGAGGGGAATGACCAGCGGGATACCTTGAGGATCAGTCCTTAGGCCAGTCCTATTCAATGTCTTCATTAGTGACATTTCAGAGGGGCTGGAAGCAAATGCCTGCCTGTTTGCAGACGATACCAATATCTGCAATAGGGAGGATACGCCAGAAGGGGAGGAGAGAATGAGGAGGGACCTGGGGAAGCAGGAAAAGTGGTCAGAGGCGTGGCAACTGAGATTCAATTTAAAGAAGTGCAAAATAATGCACCTGGGAAGAGGGAACCCTGGAGAGAGCTACAGGATGGGGAGGTGCTGATCACCAAGGAAGAAAGAGACCTGGGGGTCATCATTTCAGATTACCTAAAGGTGTCAAAGCAGAGCAGAGCACAAAAGCTGCAGAGAGGGCCAGTGGGGTGCATAGGCATTACTAGCAGAAGACTGGGGGGGGGTGGATACCACAGTATAAAACATTAGGGAGGCCTCACCTACAGTACAGTGTGAAATTCTGGAGGCCACACCTTCGCAAGAACATTGATACGGTGGAGGCAGTCCAGAGAAGGGTAACCAAGATGGTAAAGGGCTTGCACCACAAAATGAGGAGAGATTACGGGATCTCAATATTTACTCACTGGAGGAAAGGAGGGAGCAGGAGGACACGACTTATATGACGTTTGGAGGAAACACAGTTAATTTCATATGTTGATACAAAGCATGTTGCACCTCCATGAGATCCGGCAGAGAGTCATAAATACAGATTACTCACCTGTAACAGGAGTTCTAGGAATGGTATATGTTGTTCATCCACACTGTCTGGCAGGTTCCTTGCCACTTTAAATCTTGCCGGAAGGTCTTCATGCTGGCTCCTCCCACCCACCCGGGTGGTAAAACTCTTGGCTCTGCCCCATGACGCCAGATCTTCCTTACCGCTTGGAAGCTTAGGTTGCCTCCTTAACGCTCTGCGAGTAGACTGGATCCTATTTCTTCGGTTCGCCCGAAACTTATTTTAAAATTTTCATGGTGGGTGGGAGGAGCCAGCTTGAAGACCATCCGGCAAGATTTAAAGCGGCAAGGAACCTGCCAGACAGTGTGGCTGAACAACATATCCATGTCCCTAGAACAAGTCCGTTAATGTCCTGTAAAGGGGAAGCTGCTCATAAGATCAAAGAAAGTCATTTGAAAAAAAATTAGTTTTGCTGAGGCCACAGAATTTTAATTTACCTTCTGAATAAGACATCCTGTTGGTATGATTTTTTTTATATTCTGACAGGGAGGAGCTAGGTGACCTCACGCAAAGAGGTTGGCAAAGCCAGTTTTTAAACAGTATTCTTTTCTCCATTTAGACACACATGTTTGGACTCTAAAAGCTACAACATGCTAGCAGTACTCTAAGAGATGCATTAGATAGATCAAACCTAATTGATGGTAAAAAATTGCACTTTTAAAATTTTTTTTTTTTAGTGATTGTATGTATTTGTGATACGTACTTCTGAGTTTTACATTCTTTTCTATTTTTAAGTAAACATCTCATTTTTAAATAGACTAATTGTGTCTTCCAAGTCCTTCTGTTTTTGCCTGTGATGCGTGGATGGTTAAGAGTGTGACAACACTGTGCATGAGCTTATATGGTAATACCAAACTGGGAACAGGTAAGAGTTATCCGAGGTCTTTATTAGAGTTTTTAAGGGTTCATTTTGTATACCTGGTTAGGTGCCTGTAGGCAAAAGTTATCTCCCAAAGAGCAGAATTATCTGAGCCTGTGCATTGGGAATGCGAACAAGAGGTTCACAGTTTGAATCCCTCCAGAACTGAGACCAAAGGTTGATTCAAACCCACAAAACAGACAGGAGGGTTACCCTGTTCTGTTAACTGTTCACAATACTAGGCTCGGAGGTTGGCACTTTGGGAGTAGAGGGCTGACCTGCTGAATGGGGTTGTGACAATGGAAGCAAGCACAGTGGGGGTTTTAAACATGCCTGGGACAGGCACAAGGAAACCCTGAGGTGGGAAGAAGGCATGAAAAGCCACTGACCAGGTAGGGTCAGAGGTTGCAAACAAGTATAGTGCTTACGGGCAGACTGGATGGGCCTGGCGGTACTTTTCTGCCAACAATTTCTATGTTTCTATGAAAATAAAGTATATGTTCAAAATAAAGAGTCATCTCTGTGTGAATTTTTTGCATCAAAAAAGCAAAAACAGTGAAAAACATACTGAAAATGCTGAATTACATTAAGACAAAAACCATACAGACAATAAGCCATAAAAAAACCCAATGCCTAAATAGGTAACCTCATAAAACTCTAAAGTCACCAGCAAGTCAGAAACTATTGCTAACCGCCAATGGGGCAAAACTATATACAAAAAGACACCCGAAAGGGGCGGGGGGGGGGAGACGACAGCCACCTCCCCAGAGGCCCAAAAGTGGAGTTCCACACCGAGAGACCCACCTGAGGGTAGGAGGAAATGCCAGAACCGAAACAGATATGGGCCTCAAACGGGACCCGTGGGTACCAAACTAAAAGGGTATAGTAGGAAAAAATATAAAATAGTCATGGGGAAGGGAGAAAAAATAGTTGGCAGTGACCTTAATACAGGCATATACCAAAGAGCTTTGCCACCCTCCCTTCAAGACATCTTAGTGAACCTAGGAGAAAAAATGGTGGTCCTCATACATTGTATTAACTCTCCAGAAGGAAGGCTATAAGGAACCAATATGCAGTGCCTTCCTCATCCCAGATATAGGGTACAAAATTTGGGGAAGGCAGAGCACAACCTGCAAGATCCCAGGTGGCAAAAATATAACAAATTCTAGCCAGAGCTGATACGGCTGTGGCGAGCTTCCAAAGCTCTGGAGAGCCAGCATCGCTAGAGCAGAGTACCATCTGCAAGCTGGTGGCAGCAAAGCAACTGCGCATGTGCAGAATTTGCACTTGCATAATTGTGGTGAATGGCAATATGGCTACACCATTGGAACTGAGCATGCACACACGGTGCGCGTACGCAGTTCTCGTCCCAGAATGCAGAAGTAACAGCTGAAATAGTGCAGCTGGTACTCCACAGCAGCCAAACACGACGGAGTGTTACAAGCTCTGTTGGACTTTCAGAGGGATACTTCCAAAAGTCCAACGGAAGGTGTCACGATCGCCCATTTTCAGCCAGAGAAAGCAAAATGGCTGTAGGCTCTGCCCACAGTCATAAAAGGAAACTGTCAGAGGAGCCAAAGAAAAGGTAAAGAAAATCAAGAAGAGGGAGTGTCACAACAGTAGTGCTAGCATAGTAACCAAAAGGAAAGCATCAACCCTTGCAAGGGGCACAACAGAAAGATACAACCCCCAATACACTAAAATAGAGATTATCCAAAAGCAAAGCCCTCCTCTGGGTGTAGCTGGCTGCCCCACAACTGGGGAGGGGAGAGAGAGAAGCAGGGTGGAGGTGAGCCCTGAAGTCCTACACCATAATATTTGAAAAAGGGAGAAATAAAAACCACGTTACTAATCGCCAATCACCCGGAATCATACTTGCAGCCATGTCCCAGAAAACGCACCTCTATCTCAAATGAGGCTAACCGGTTAACTGAAGGTCAGGGTTGGATAGTAAGGCTCTGTACTTTTCTAACTTAAACAGAGAAAGAGTCCATAAAAAGAAAGAAACAGCAAAAAAAAAAAGTTTTCGGAAAAAAACAGAGAAACATTACCCAGTTAGCCTCTCTAACTTAAAACGAGGACAGTACAGTTGCATAAGAACTTACCATAACAGTAGATCTTTGAGAGAAGCTCTTGCAGCAGGCAACACTTTTAGGACTGTAGCCAGTAGGCACCAGGATCCCATGGAAACTTTCTAGCTAGCAATACCCGGCGGAGGACCGCCCCCGATGTCAGCCCGCCCCCATCACGTATGGAATAAAAGGGGCACTTCCCCAGCCCATTAACGCTTTCCATGACAGAAAGCACAGCTCATAGCAGGCTCAAAGGAAGGCAGAGTGAGCTTCTTTAAAACAAACAAAAAAGTAAAGAACAAAGACATTCAAAATGTGGTCAAAATGGTGGCCGACTAGCTGAAGGTGTCCACGGAGGTCTGGCTAGCGCAGTCAACAGTGGGAAAAGAAATGGAGATGGGCTGGGGAACTGCCTCTTTTATACCATACATGATGTCAGGGGCAGTCCCCCAGTGGGTATTGTTAGCTAGAACGTTTCTGTGGGGTCCTGGTGCCTGTCGGCTACAGTCCTAAAGGTGTTACCTGCTGCAAGAGTGAATCTCGAAGTAAGATCAACTGTTATTCTGTTTTCTTCGGCTATGGCAAGGGTATGATGTAATGGAATCATTCCTCTCTAACTTAAGCAAGGAACTGGCTTTGAAGGAAATGAAACAGAGCTGAAGATAGGTCCAGAGAGTGGACACCATATTATAAAACGAAAGTAACAGTCAATCACTACAATACTTTCGTAGCTCACTCACATTACCACCCCCCACCCAGACCCCATCCCATGAAGCCAAACAAGAGTAGTAGAGGAGAGAGAGAAGAAAAAAATAAAGAGGGGTACTAAAATAAACTAAAGGGATGTAATAAGCCTTGACTGAGGAAGTACATGCGAATCTAGACTGTCCCTCCCTTAAACTGAGCAGCAAAGTTTGGGGGGGACGGGACCGGAAAGGATATCTACACCTGGGTAGCATTACTAAGAACTATAGGAAAAGGGTAAGTGCATAGTGATATAAATATAGGTCTAGACACCTAAATGCACATGCCATCGTTCTGTCCAACTGGTACCACTGAAATACAGCTAAACCATTGCAGGAACCCCTCTAACTTAAACAGGGTCAGAAATAGTAGGTATATCCCTGTTGCATACCTTCTGACTGTAAGCCTCTATAACTTAAGAGAGGACAAAATACCGACGTTGAGAAAGCAACACCTGTAACAGAGTTGGTGGATAGTAATCCACTGGACAGTGCATTAGTGCAGCCTCTCTAATTTAATCAAGGTCTAAATAGTACCAGGCTTCTAGGCCCCATAGAAAAATCAAGGTGAGAACAAGCCAGTCCTTTCTAACTTAAATGAGCAAGTGGCCAATATCGCAGAGGCAGGACTGTGAGGAAATCTAGGGAGTGAGCACAGAGGCGCAAGTGGAGAGAAGGAGAAGGAAAAAAAATAAATAAATTATGTAAGAACTTACCATAACAGTATATCTTCAAGGGGATCTCAGCCTAACACCATGGGAACTTCACCGTCAGTGAAGGGGAATCCACACAGTAGATTTTCAGCAGTACAACAGGGGCCATCCATGCAGTCTATGTCCACTGATGCTGTCAACCCTATAAAGGTGTGAGTGGCCCTGCTCCTGCCTCAGTTCTTTCCCCTGGAGACTAAGGGAGCCAGGCTCATGCCCATGGGGGCCGAGGAGAGAGAGAGAGATGCCCTGGCCTATATGAAAGACTGGATACACCAGACAACCATTTCCTTGACAGGAACCCCAAGAAGGGGGATGGTGGAAGGGAAAGCATATCTGATGACTGAGATCCCCTTGAAGATCTACTGTTATGGTAAGTTCTTACATAACTGTTCTATCTTCTTTGGGGGTATCTCAATTAGGTAAAACCGTAGGAACGAGTCCCAAGCAGTTATAGGTGCAGACAGACAGTCTGGGAGGAGGGCTCACCATAAACTTAAGACAAGAGGCCTTGCAGCACAGCACTGCCACATCCTGCACGGGTTCTAGAGGCAATGTCCAGACTGTAGTGCTTGGTAAATGTATGGACAGTACACTCCAGGTGGCAGCCACACAGATGTTAGTGGCTGAGACCCCACAGAAACGAGCCACAGAGGAAGCTATGCCCCTCGTGGAATGAGCTTTGAAAGCACCAGGCAATTTTTTGCCTACTTATCGTAGCAGAACACAATACAATTTGCCAACCATTTGGATAAACACTGCTTAGAAACAAACACCCTCTTGATCTGGGGCGAAGGAAACAAACAGCTGCTTCGACTTTCTAGACTCCTTGGTCTGAAGCAGGTAGTACTTCATAGTTCGCACATCTAACGTAATGGAGCAGTGCTTCCCCTGGATTGGCACACACACTCGGGGACAAGAAGGTGGATAGACTGGTTTAGTTAAACTCTAAGACCAATTCTTTAGGAGAAACTTAGGATTTGTGCACACCCTGTCTTTTTGGAAAATCAAATAGGGCTTCTCCCACCAGAGGGCCTGAAGCTCAGAAATTCTTCGAACAGAAGTAATGGTAACTAAAAATAATGCTTTCCAAGAAAGAAAGTGTAAATTGTAAGTCGCAATTGACTGAAAAGTAGACAGGGTCAGTTTCCCCAAAACAAAATTCGAGTACCAAGATGGGAAAGGAGAATGAATTGGGGGTTTCAGATGCAGGATGCCCCTTAGAAAGGTATGGGAGTGGTCCCGGTGGGGCTGAGGGTTAAGGTGCTGGACGCCACACCTCGCGCTACGCCGGCAACCAGAGTTCGGGTGAGGATTGTGCGCCTGATGGGCTGCTCTCCTCCTGGGGGGTGGGGGTGGGAGGAGTGGTCGAGGATCACCTGGCATGCCAGCGGCTCCTGGTGGAGATCAGGGGCATGGCTGCATGTATTCAGCGTGCCCTGACGCAGGCAAGGGTTGCCGTGCGCCTAGCGTCAGGGATGTGCACAAGCACGGGAGAGATCACCAGAATAAGGAAAATCCGGTCTGAGGGGAGACGGCACCTGCCTCCATGCCCATGGCCAGGTCCATCCTGCTTGGCCTTCCAGGTTCCTCCACCTGGGTCCTCTCCCAAGGAGTCTGCCTCTAAGTGCGCCCAAAAAGGAGGGGCGGCCCTACCCCGGAGGGGTTAAGCTAGGGGTGCCAATCATGGACAGAGGAGAAGGGAGAGAGAAGGCACAGGTAGGTGGAATTCAGGCTGGGCAGGAGCAGGCAGGATGCCTGAGAGAGAGGTCCCCAGACCGTAACCGGAGGGAAAAAGATTGAAAAAAAAAAAGAGAAAAGAAAGGTACAGGAGACAGCCAGCGGAGCAATCGTGCGGCCACCCATGGGCTCATGAAATGCAGAAATAGCCAACAGGTGCACCTTGAGGGAGGAGTACTGGAGACCTGAGTAGGACAGTGATATCAAGTAGTCCAGGATATGGTTCACTAGGCAAGTGAAAGGATCTAAACTATGTTTGGCAGCCCAGATGACAAACCACTTCCACTTCATGGCATATGTGGCTTGAGTGCAAGGCTTCCAGGTGGTTGTTAGGACGTCCGTCACTCTAGAGACCCCAAATCTGGCGATAGCTATGTCCTCAGAAGCCAAGCATGCAGATGGAGGGATATGAGATTGGGATGCCCCTGGGTCAGCAAATTTCTGCAAAGAGGGAGAGTGACAGGAGGTTCTTCTGCCAGCTGTTGAAGCAGAAGGAACCAAATCTGTCGGGGCCAGAATAGATCTACCAGGATCATGCTGGCCCCCTCCATCTGCAACCTGATTTGCACCCTCTGGATTAGAGGAAATGGAGGGAAGATGTAAAGAAACCTCCTGCTCCAGGAGAGGGACAACGCATATCACCAGAACACTACAGGCCCTGGATCTAGTTAGTAGAAATTGGGTAGTTTTGTGCTGAGTGGGGACGCAAAAAGGTCCAACTCTGGGCGACCCCAACTGTTAAATAAGTCTTCTGTGATAGATAAGAGAAGCTTCCATTCGTGCATGTTGGACCGAGTCCTAAGTCCAGGACTTATGTTCTGTTTGTTCCATAAGTCTGTCGCAGGCATTGGCAAGTCTCACTGTTTTTCCCCTCTCTAAGACCAAATATTGCTTTGGTTTTATAAACATTCTCTCCCTTTTCAAGACAGTCTCTTTTTGCAGCTTAACCCTACTGCCAGTCAGACACGTTTTCTCTCTGTGACCAAACAGTTATTTTATTTTTTTATTATATACATCTCAAAGTTGTCTTCGTTTCGAAGTCCCTTTATGCAGCATAAGCTTGCTGCCAGTGACAAGTTAGACAGGATTGGGTCCTCTCTATCAATAATAATATATATATATATATATATATATATATATATATATATACATACACACACACACACACACACACACACACACACACACACAGCTTTCAGAAAGTATTCACCCCTTGGATTTTGTCACATTTTGTGATGTTGCAAACTCAAATTAAAATACATTTATATGGGATTTTTTTGTCACGTACAGTATCTACACAAATTACTCTATAATATCAAAGTGGAATGAAACTTCTGGAATTTTTTGTACATGTAATTTAAAATAAAAACCTGAAATGTCTTGATTTGATAAGTATTCACCCCCTTTGCTATGACACTCCAAATTGAGCTCAGGTGCATCCAATTTCTGTGAGATCACTCTAAAACTTGAATGGAGTCCACCTGTGGTCAGTTCAAATGGTTGACATGATTTCAGAGGAAATACACCTGTCTATATAAGGTCCCACTGTTGACAGTGCATGTCAGAGCAGAAACTCTACCATGAAGACCAAGGAGCTGTCCGTAGAACTCTGTGACAGAATTGTGAGAAGGCACAGATCTGGGGAGGGGTATAAAAACATTTCTAGGGTGTTGAAAGTTCCCAGGAGCACAGTCAAGTCCACCATTAGGAAATGGAAAGATTATGGAACCACCCAGACTCTTCCTAGAGCAGGCCGTCCTCCCAAACTGAGCAACCGGGCAAGAAGGACCTTGGTCAGGGAAGTGACAAAGAACCCAATGACCACCCTGAAAGAACTACAGAGTTCCATGGCTGAGATGGGAGAACCTGTCCAGAGGACAACAATCTCTGCAGCACTTCACAGATGTAGCCTTATGGGAGAGTGGCTAGACGGAAGCCGCTCCTGAGAAAAGGCCACATAATAGCATGCCTGGAGTTTGCAAGAAGGCACGTGGCAGACTCAGACCATGTGGCAAAAGATTCTCTGGTCTGATGAAACAAAAATTTAACTCTTTGGCCTGAATGCAAAGCGCTATGCCTGGCGCAAACCGAACACAGCTCATCACCCATGTAACACCATCCCTACCATGAAGCATGGTGGTGGCAGCATCATGTTATGGGGATGCTTTTCAGCGGCAGGGACTGGGGCACTTGTCAGGGTAGAGGGAACAATGAATGGAGCCAAATACAGGCACATCCTTGAGGAGAACCTGCTTCAGTCTGCAATAGACCTTGGACTGGGGCGAAGATTTACGTTCCAACAGGACAACGACCCCAAGCATACAGCCAAAGCAACACTGGAGTGGCTTCAGAACAAGAAGGTGAATGTCCTCGAGTGGCCCAGCCAAAGCCCAGACTTGAATCCCATTGAGAATCTGTGGAAAGAATTAAAGATTGCGGTTCACCGACACTCCCCATCCAACTTGACAGAGCTTAAGCAAATCTGCAAGGAAGAATGGGTGAAAATCCCCAAATCCAGACGTGCAAAGCTGACAGACATACCCAAGAAGACTCAAAGCTGTAATTGCTGCCAAAGGCGCTTCTACAAAGTATTGACTGGGGTGAATACTTAAGTAAACATGATATTTCAGTTTTTAATGTTTCATAACTGTTTGTTACACAATAAAAATATTTTTGCCCCTTTAAATTGTTGAGTATGCTGTGTGAATCAAGGGGGGAAAAATCATTTCAATGCATTAAAATTTCTGGTAGTAACACAACAAAATGTGACAAAATCCAAGGGGGGTGAATACTTTCTGAAGGGAATATATGAATATATATATATATATCTATATATATATATATATATATATATATATATACACATATACATATACAATACATACACATACACACACACACACACACACACACACACACACACACACACACACACACACACACACATATTTTAACTTTCTATTTATCCGCCTCCCGTGCCGGAGCTCCACCTCTTCAGGAGACACCTGGTACTGCCCCGCATCTCTGCCTCACCTGAATCCCTGGAGGTTCCCCCATGGAGCTGTGGTTGTGACTCCCAGGTGGGTACGAGGCAGAGCCCTTACACCCCGATATCTCTAGGTTTCGTCGGGTCCCCTGGTGGTCAGGCAGGAGCTATCAGGGCTAGTACTGGTGCTCCATCTTCTCATCGCTCCGGTGGTGTTTTCCCCTGTAACTGTCTGCGTGGTGTTACGCCCTGACATTAAGCTGCCAACATCCACCACGCAGCCCCCTCCCCCCCCCACACCAGCAGGACATGCTATACCTTGGGCCTCCGCCTGGTGTCAGGCAAGCTTCAGGCCTTGGTCCCCTCCCTCTCCCCGGAGAAGGCAAGCAGTCCCAGGGACACTCAAGCCTTCTCGCCCAATGACCAGAGTCCGCTCCCGAACCCGGGTTGCCGGCATCGCAAGCGGAAATCCAACCACTGCACTGACGGGCCGGCTATCTATCTATCTATCGTATTTTTTTTTTTTTTTTTTTTTTAAATCAAAGCTTAACCCCGCTGCCAGTGACAAGTCAGAGACATCCGGGTCCCTCTCCTATTAAAGTTCTCTACCTTTTAAGACTAGAGAGTACCTATATTGTGTAGCTTAACTTGCCTGCTACCACCAACTAGTCAGACACACAGAGTCCCTCTCTCTGACCAAATTTATATATAAACTGCAAAAAACTTTGTTAATGCATTAGTTAGGGTTAAAGCGACAAAAGCAGGGAAATGTGGAGTTAGGGTTTCCAACTTAACACCCCACCCCCACCCTGCACAGACAAAGAGGGATCGGTGGTGGCACTGGGGTCATCAGCCCTAACACTCACCCCGTTCCATCAGAACATAAACTGAGTGGGCACAGCATAGGAGAATGGGGTGAGCGTTAGAGCTGATGACCCCAGTGCCACAACCAATCCTTTCTGCAGGGTAGGGTTCACCACATTTCCTTACTTTTGTCGCTTGAACCCTAACTGATGAATTAAAGTTTTTTCCTTACTTTTTAAGATAGTATAATCATATCATGATTTGCTTGGCAGAGTGCCCTGTGCTCCCACTCTTCCATAGATGCATATATGCACATAATTACTGGAGCGGGCTCCCATTTCTCCATAGATGTGTATACATACATAGCATTGGGTCCTGCACTTCCATTTATAGCACAAGAGTGATGGAATTCTCAGCGTAGCCATGTTATTACTACACCTAGTGTACGCCCTATACAAAATATTCAAATCCCCGCTGAAACATAATTCTGCACAACTGCAACACCATTTCAGCGCCGCAGCTGTGAAAACACATTTTAGCCAGGATTTGAAAACTGACAGTTGTGACATACATTTGGTGGGGTAATAAGTCCATGTACAAGATTTGGGGTCAAAATATTTTTAACTTGACAAAATTACGAGCGTGCATAGTGTAACTGCAATGAGCCATCATAACTCAGCAATTTTTTGACATGTTGACCCCCAAATTTTAACATGGCCTTTTGAGGACACCACCTCATGAACAATATGACTCATTACATAAATCCCACCGGAAGAGTGATTTGCCAACTGACCGTAAATTGCCCAACGACAGTCATACTGTTCATGAGGTGACATCCTCAAAAGGCCATGTTAAAAATTTGGGGTCAAAATCTCAAAAACACTGAGTTATGCATCAAGCAAAATCCTTTCTCTTGAGTGCATGAAAAAGGAATCCGCTCAGGAAAAAGGAATTGGCTCGTGAAAAAGGATCTGAGTCACAAAAAATAATTATGTTAAAAAAAAAAAAAAAAGGCATTGCAAGGTTGCTCTCCCACCAGGTAACGTCGCAGCCCACCAAATGGAGTCCCAATAAACAAGATACATGTGTTGGTGTCTCTACATACCTTTATTCTGGGTGCTTTTCAATTTTTTAATTTTTGGAAAAAAAAATGGTGTCTTGTGAAAAATGAATTTTTTCACCTAAAAAGTTCTGTTCTCAAGAAACAGGATGGCTCTCACGAGACTAAATCCTTTCTCACGAGATCAAATCATTTGTCGAGAAAAGACATCTATCCTAAAGATTGGAATGTTGAGAAAACTCCCATAGGATATAATGGGAACTAAAAAAAGACTTTTCAACAGATTAATATTATTGCACCATCTCAGTATGTTCTGCTACCAAAGTTCTTTATACCCTACAAAAGTCATGCAGAAATTCCACACCGTCTGGCCACTAGGCGATGAGGAAAAAACTGCTAAAAGTTTTCACTATCTCAGAATCCGCAAATCCATCTGGAACTTGCCACATCAAGTGACCTACCTCACAGGACAGCGCATACCAAATTTTGTGCAAATCCATTGATCAGTTGCAAAGTTATTAAATGGCAGCATTTCAGGTTTAACATAGAAACTGCTTCTCAACCCTAACTATTGTGGATAAAAATATAAATAGGGGTGCGGTCGCGCCCCTATAGTTAGGGCTGAGGAGACTCTTTTAAAGTTAAACCTGAAATTTTGCACTTTAATAACTTTGAAAACGTTCAACGGATTTGCACAAAATTTGGTATGCGCTGTCCCGTGGGGTAGATCTCTTGATGTACCAGGTTTTGTGCTGGTTGGACTGGCGGATTTCACGCCTTGTATTGCGAAAAAATGCTAAAATTTGCCTTTGGCTGTTCCCCTTCCCCAACTGCGCTGTGGCTAAACCGTTTGGAATTTTGGTTTGAAATGTTCGGAGTAGAAAGAGCTTGCCCCAAAGAACAAGTCAGCATTTGTTTGGTGCACAAATATAAATCTGTTTCAAAGTTAATACATTTTGAACTTTTGTGTTCTGAGCATGTTCAGTTCAGTCTTTTGGATAGCTGCATGGAACGAAAAAGGATTTTGGTCTGACGAAAATGAAAAGTATGTACCTACCGTAATTCTTGATCTTCCTATGTATCTTCACCATTCATGACTGGTGGGTGCCTGCTGGAGACAGGCACACCAGAGACTTTTTTTTTGGAGGAGGGGCCGACGCCATCTGTGCCACCCACGAGGCTGACGTAGTACGTGGTGCTCGCGGGTTAGCCAATAACAGCCGTTGGGTCCTACTCCACCTCAGTTCTGTGCGAAGGAGAGACAGTAGAAGAAAGTAAAGAGAAAGAAGGGGGAGGCAAAGGGGCCCAAAAGGCAGTAAAAGGAAAGGAAAGAACTGAAAGAGTATGCCGACGAGAGGACAGGAAAGAAAAGAAGGGGCCTAAGGGTTGTGGACCAGTAGGCCACAGTCCCTGAGTGACCAAGGAGGAGAAGGGAGAAAGTAGAAAGAGGGAAGAAGAAGGTATGGGATGAAAGAGGGAGGGGGTGGCCTTTGGTCCCCAAACAACAGGGGCAGCTGTGGAGGGACATCAGGGTAGACCTGAAGCCTAAGAGCTCTGAAGCAGGAATGCAGCAGAGCTGTAGGACTTTACCACTGAGTCCCCCAGATTCAGGCAGAGCCAGCACTGCTCAGAGGTTGAGAGGAAACACAAGATGAAAGAAGGTTGTGCCAAGGAGTTCGGGGAGAGGGCCCCCCCCCCAGCTCAATCCCAATAGACTGAGGACTGTCACAGTTCTCGCTCCCCCTGCCCCAAGAACGCCAAAAGGTTCAAGGGGGGGGGAAGGAGGAGAAAAATGACATATGGAGGAAGGCTAAGGGCATCCGGGAGGCCCGAGGCACCTCCCCCAGACTGGCAGACCCAGAGAGTGGATCAAGCAAGGAGTCCAGAAGAGGAGGGCCCCCCCTGGAGACCCAGAAGTAGAACCCCGAAGAGTTAGAGACTCGCTCAAACCTAGACCCCACCCCACAGACCTCCCCCTCCCCAGGGTGCTGGGCCATGGTGAACTCTCTGACTCCAAAGAGTCAGGCAGCCAATCCAGAGCCACCTCAGAATAATCTTCCTCCGAAGAGGAGACAATTATGAAGGGCTCCGGATTGGTGGCCCCAAGGGATCCCCAGTCACGACGAACAGTGCCGCAAACCTGGCCCCCACACCCCTCGTGGTGGCGCCCCAATCACCTCACACAGCTCCAGGATCAGAGACGGCACCAAGGAATGCCCCACGCCAGGACCTGCAACAGTGGGCCCAGACAACGGGGGAGCCTGCACCTCTGAGGAGGCGACTGTCAAGGTGGTGCTCCCGGCCCCAAACAGAGTCAGACTGGCCCTCCAGCACCGCGGTAGGGACCATTGGCAAGGCTGAAAGAGGAGGTGGCCCCCTCTTCACCCGACCATATAGGCCCGGGAAGGAACCTGGAGTTAGGGCAGAGATTCCTGTGCTTGGACTGGCGCGAGCAACACCACCTCCTCAAAACTCAGCGGGGTCCTGCCTACCTTTAACACACACTGCTTCAAAACTTGATGGTCTATTGAGAAACAGGTGTTGCAAACATCCATACTGTGTTGGGGACCAAAACAAGAGACACACGTCATGTTAGTCGGTAACGGAAATCTGCCGGCCACAGGCACACCGATGCATAGAGGGCTGACCTGTTTTCTTGGATTGCTTCTTGTCCCGATGAGCAGACTTGACAGAATGGTGGTAAAATTTAAACTCAGAAAAGACAACGACGCACACAAAATAAAAAGGAATAATCCTACCGGCACTGAGTAGCAGAAAAAAAGTAGAGTCGAGGATAATGGCATCGAACTAGGCGTAGCAGAAAACACTAGGCCACAGAAGTCTCTAGTCGGCTGGGGTGCTGTACCAACGGCGGGAGAAGCAGAATCGAGGTGGAGGATCCAACAGCCGTTACTGGCCAACCCGCAAGCACTACATATTACGTCGGCCTCATGGGAGTGCTGACAGTCTGCCCCCCAAAATGGTCTCCTGCAGGGGACCCATCTCTGGCAGACGCCACCAGTGATGAATGGTGAAGATTGGACACATGTAAGAGAAGTATTCTGACAACTCATGAAAAAGGGCCATAGAATCCTTTTTTCGTGAGAAAAAATTTCCTTTTTCATCAGCCACCATCCTGTTTTTTTTTTTTTTTTTTTTTAAAGCCCAAACTGTCATAACTCTGCCCAGGGACATCTTCTGCAGATATCCATGTATGTATCTTGTTCATCAGGATATCCTTTATTGTTGTATGCCTTTAATTTTATGAGACCTCAGAATGCTTATTTTTAATTTTTTAATTACTTTTTCGTAACTCGCTTCCGATCCTTTTTTCTCATGACAAAAAAGGATTTTGACAGCTCACAAAAAAATAATTTATCTGACAAAAGAGGATTAGCAGCAGGGCCATCTGGTCGGAGAGTCTTAATCCTCTTTCATGACGACGACAAAGGATTTTGTCTCACAAAAAAGGAATCTTTTGACTAAAAAGGATGATGGCTCACGAAAAAGGATTTCAAGAAAATCTTTTCTCGTGAGCTGTCAAAAATTTTTCATGAGGTGACAAAATCCTTTGTTGTCATCACGAAAGAGGATTAGCGGCAGGGTCATCTGGTCAGAGAACCTTAATCCTCTTTTGTGATGACAAAGGATGTCATCTCACAAAATAGGAACCGTCTCACAAAAAAGGATGACAGCTCATGAAAAAAGATTTTTTTTTAAATTCCTTTTTCGTGAGCTGTCAAAATCCTTTTCGTCAGATGATTCCTTTCTTTGAGGCGACAAAATCCTTTGTCATCATCACGAAAAGGATTAGAGTTCTCTGACCAGTTGGCCCTGCCGCTAATCCTCTTTCATAATGATGACAAAGTATTTTGTCATCTTACGAAAAAGGAACCGTCTCACGTAAAAGGATTTTGACAACTCATGAAAAAATATTTTTTAAATCCTTTTTATGAGATGCCCTAATCCTTGTTCGTCAGAGGAAATCTTGTGTCACCATGAGGAAAAAGGATTAGGACTTTTTTGACCAGGATCTCTGGGGCATTGTGCTGGTGCTTGAGATAATGTGGGAGTGCAGGTTCCAACCCCTAAAGATGTTGTGGCGCAGGGTCTGCGTTCCACTGTACTGGTGCCTGTGTTCGAACCCTGCGCTCCCACTTGTAAGGATGTTGTAGCATAGGGTTTGTGGGCCACTATGCTGGTGCCCAAGATACTGTGGGGGATCCTCCGCTCCCATCCCTAAACATATTGTAGTGCAGGGTCTATGTGGCACTGTGCTGCTGCCTGAGATATTGTGGGTGTGCACTCACATACATATATGTTCTATGGAGGAACTGGAGCACAGGGCCTGACAAGCACATTAGAATATGATTACATTATCTCAAAAAGGAAGGAAATAAATTCCAAAAAACTTCATTAGTGTATCAGTTAGGGTTAAAGCAACAAAAGTAGGGAAATGTGGCATTAAGGTTTCCAACTCTAACACCCCACCCTGCACAGACAAAGAGGCATCGGAGTCGGCACTGGCATCATCAACACTAATGCTCCTATGTCGCACCCACACAGCTTATTTTCTAATGAAACGGGGTGATCATTAGGGCAGATGACCACAATGCCTCCCCCAACGCCTCTTTGTCTGTGGGGGGGGGGGTGTTAGGGTTGGAAACCATAAAGCCACATTTCCCACTTTGTCACTTTACCCTAACTGATGCATTAACAACATTTTTTATAATATATATATATATATATATAAATATATACATACACACAACATATATATATATATATATATATATATATATATATATATACACACACACATATACACACACACACATTTTTTTTTTTTTAAATCACAGTGCCCTCCCCTTTCAAAAGAGTCCTATATTCATCTTACTCTGCTGCCAGATTAGTCAGACTGTCAGGGTCACTCTCTATGACCCTTTTTTTTTTTAAGCAAAGTTCTCTCCCCATTCAAGAGAGTTCCTATTATTATGCACCTTAACCCTCCTGCTGCCAGTGACTAGTCAGACGTACAGGGCTCCTCTCTGTGACCGCATATTTTTTTTTGTACTAAAATTCTCCGCCCTTTCAAGAGTTCTCTACAGTCAGACACACAGTGTCTATGCAGCTTCCTTGCTGCCGTCAGGCACACACAGTCCTCTCCATGGCCAAAACAAATTTTTTTTTTTGAATAGACATTCATTTAGTTACAAGTCACAGCATAAAATGACAGGTTAAACAGTGGAGGTAAATCAAGGCCTCTCTCCCATTTTTACACAGCCTCCCCTTTAGTAGCTGAACCCTGTCTGCCTTCTGCTAAAACTAAATTCAGGGATTTTTCAGCATAAATGCAGTTAGAAAAATTGCTACTACAGATGTCCGTCCCATCTCAGTGCCAGTGTTCGAACAAAATGGCACCTGTTCCCCTCATATACATGTGCACTTCACTTACTGCATGAGTCTGCAACAGCCATGGGTCTATTATGTGCCAGTCCAGTCCTCAGTGCAAGCCCCCATGTCGGCGGTTCGGCTCAGCGCTTTCTTCCGATCACCAGGCACAGTTCCTGCATTCCCAGCAGTGCATGCTGGATGAGGCATTACATGTGGAAGAAGTCTCCTAACCCCCCCTTTCCCCCAGTTCACGGATGATGAGGCGTGCAATTCTAAGTTATTAAAATAAATTACTGTGCACGGGCACTTCTGGGCAGGCGGCGGAGGACAGATTGCAGGCCGAGGTTCTTAGAGGTGCGCATGCACAACAATGCGGCAAAGCAAGATAAGTCTGTCGGACTTCAGAGCTACAGCATTAAGTCCTGCAACTGTTCAGGTGAGCCCCGGACCTCGGACTTGGGGATTTGCCGAGCGTTTAGCATGCCTGGCATGTGGACTGCAGAGAGTGTCAAACTGTGATCCAATGCCCTGTATCACACTCTCATGGCCTCTCTGTAAAGGGGTACGAATGTGTCCCCCACTGCTTGCTCCTGTAGTAAACTACACTTACATTGTCAGACTCCACCAGCAGCTGACCCAGAGCGGGGTTCTCCTGAAAAGCCTGCATGGCGTAGGGCACTGCCTTCATCTCTAGGATACTGATATCAGGGTTTTAAATAACTGATTAGCAGTTTTTTTCTTGGGACAATACTAACTGTACAGAAAGCATTTACATAGGTTTTCTAGAAGTGTTATGTTTGTTAAACACAGTGAGGCAAGTGCTATGCATTTTCACAATGTTTTAGACTTTTATGAGCAAAACGCTAATCAATTTTTAGAGTTAAATAAAACCCTGGGATATGCAGGGAGGTTTCCCACTGGGACCATGAGCCCTGGGTTTGGAAGGGACCCAGGTATGCTCCCCAGCCCAAACCTGAGGCATCTGTTGCGGGGAGGATATCTGGAATGGGATGTCTTGAAGCAGATTCAAGGGGTCCACCCACCACTGCAGTATCTTGCATACTGGGGAGGAGACAAGAATTAGCAGGTCTAACTTGTCCATGCGCTAGTCCCACTGCACCCGGAGGGTCCACTGGAGGATGCGCATATGAAGTCTGGCCAGTGGAACAGTGGGTGTGGCAGCTGCTACCAGGCACAGCAATCTGAGGTATACCCTGGCAGGAATGTAGTGAATTTCGGTGACTTCCTGAGCATCAGCTATAAGGCACTCTGCCCTGTTTCCGGGCAGGAAGGCTTTCCCCTGTGCAGAGTCCAGAACTGTTCCTATATACTGCAACCTTTGCAACAGTACCAGAACTGACATGGGCAGACTGACAGTGATGCCCAGAGTGTGGAATAGCTGGGTAGTTCACTCCAGAGTCAGCAAAAGTTGTTCCCTGGACAGGGCCCTTTAGGAGCCAGTCATCCAGATAAGGGAAAACATACAGTCCCTCCCTTCAGAGAACTGCTGCTAAGCACTTGGTAAAGACTTGCGGTGCAGAGGACAACCCAGAGGGCAGCTCTTCAAACTGATAATGCTCACCCTGACAGGCAAAATGCAGAAACTTTCTGTGAGGAGGAAAGACCGAGATGTGCCGGTAGATGTCCTACATCACCAGTGAGCAGAGCCAGTCCCCTGTTTTGAGAAGGGGCATCAGGCCTTGCAAAGTTACCATCCAGAACTTTTTGTACTGGACAGACGGAGGTCCTTTAGCTCAAGGATAGGCCTCGGATCACCAGTCTTTTTGGGGACTGTGACAGGGTGACCCCTGTCATAGTGGACACCCCTGGGATAAATTGAAACCCCTTCCCCAAGCAGTTTAAATGTTTTGTATAATAATCAACATGCTGGTTGGCTGGTTATAAATTAAATGCTGAAGTGCTTATTATGCTTTCTATGCATATTAACCTAAAAAAAAAATAAAGAGTACAGTTACAAAATGAGAGGGCTGCCTTAAAAGAACAAAAGTTTGTGTTTTTTCTAGATGTTAGCAGCCCCCTTCTAAGATATATTTTGCAGCAGACATCATGAGGCAATTTGACCCAGCAAGAGACTTTAAGAGAGCACAGAATGTTCTGACCTCAGCTCTGACCTTTAACAATGTTGTAAACAAGTTATGCAATGTGCTCCAGGTGCCAAATAACTGTTCTCTATGGTGCAACAGTGGCCACTAGTGCCTAGTTTTATGTTATGTCTGCTGTTAATCAAAAGGCAGGGGAAACTGTTTTTCCAGCTTCTACTGAGCTTAGAAAAAAGCCCTACCTCACTGCTGAGATAGGATAGATAGATGGATGGACACAGACAGGTCAGTTGAATACTGACTGAGGAAGGTGGAAGACCTCCTGGTAGTGTGTGCTTTCAAACTGTGTGATTCATGCTAGACTGAAGAGAGGCCTTAGACACTGCAGGAGTGAAGCAGCTGTCATTTGATTTCTTTTGACTAACCATTTGTTTATTTTCTGTATATTTTACTTGATAAGAACAATTATAAATGCAACCATGCCTTTTTTATGCACCTGATTTGTGATCTGCCTGAAATTGTGCTATCCTATACCCATGCCTGGTGAGAGGGACCAGGAAAAACCTGCAGTAAAACCCCTCATTTCTCTGGCGACTGGTCACTGGCTCAATGGCTTGCTTGCACACAAGGGACTGTACTTCCTCCTGGAGGATAGACAGGTGGGCCGGGGATAACAGGAGAGTGGGAGTGGAGTTTCTGAAGGCTGCTCGATGAGCTCCAAGGTGTGTCCCCTTTCTATAATCTGCAGAATCCATGCATCCAAAGTTATGGTTCTCCATTGATTCAGATGGGAGGGAGAACCAACCTCCAACCACCACCGCCTGGTCCAGGACCAGAAGAGGGGGGTCTGGCAAGTAGTCAAGAGGTGGAGCCAGCCGCAAGGGCTGGTCCCTCACTTCTGGGGCACTTGGCCGCTGCTCTGGCACTGGAGGGGGTGGGCAAGGCAGCCTGGGCTCTTCGTTTTTCTTGGGGCTAGGGAACTGTCCCAAGCCTATTGTTCGTTTTGCAAAAATGAGGGGACCCTCTACCCCTTGGTTGGGTGTGGTAGAAGGAGTGAACAGACTTGAGTTCTGCCCGAGGCTTGCAGATCATTAATGATGTCCTGGACATCTGGGCCAAACAGTTTGGAGCCATTAAAGGGGGCATCAAGCATTCTTTGCTGCACATCGTCTGCAAAGCTGGATATTCTGAGCCATGAGTGGCTACGTACGCATATGCCCGTGGCTGCTGCCCTGGCAACAGTGTCAGCCATGTCATACAGGGCTCTGAGGAAATGCTTACTAACATCCTCAGCAGCCTGAAGGCAGTTCCTGCTTTTGAGTGCCCTCTGGAAGGGCCTGAGCAGCAGCCTTGCACTTTTTCCAGTTGACATTCTGATACTTTACCATGTCTGACAGGTAGTTTGCAATCCTTAAACCTAGACTAGAGGAGGTATACACCACCCTGTTACCCCAGAGGTTGATTCTGCGAGACACTTTGAGGGAAGGGAACTAAGGTGCTTTGGTGCCTTAGACCAGTCATAAGCTGCCTTGATGGCTACCGATTCTGTCTGGCTGAGCAGCATAACAGGGGAAACCCTAAGGGGCATGATAAAGTTTGCCTGCCCTGCGAGGCATAGCTGGCACCATGTCTGATTTGTGCCAGGCTGCTGTGGCTGCATTCCTCAAGGCTGGTAAGATTGGAGGAATGATCTTTGGGGAAGATTCTGGAATCTCCAAGAAGACCACCAATTCTTTCCTGGTGGCATCTTCGTCCTCAATGTGGAAGCCCACAGCGGAGGACAGTTGCTTCATCACACTGAAATATATGGAGTCCTCAGCAGTATATCTAGGTGTGCGCTTCACTGAATCCTCGCTGACAGAGAAGCAGTGAACCTGTCAGAGACAAGGATTTCCTCCTCCTCTTCCTCAGGAAGAATGAGGTCTCAATAGTACTCAACGTCGACCTCCTCTAGGTCTGGGTCTGGTGACAGCTGTGCCAATGACAGCCTATGGGGGGCTTCCCGTGGCTGAGCAGGCATTGATGATGAAGCTGCAGTCGATGGCGTCAGTGAGGAGGGCCGAAAGGCACCCAGCTGCTGTACAATAACACTGGTAAATTTGACCAGAATGCTGTTTATGTCGACTGCATTTGTCGACAACATGGATGTCGACCCACCAGCTGGGCCTTGAGAACCAGAGGAGCCAGTTGCCGGGGTCGAAGGGACAGGCCTCAACAGGAGAGTGGTTGATGACAGGAAGGAGGGGCTGACCGCCCTGAGAATTGGATAGGAATGCTGTCGGTATGCATCTGGTGGGCACAGAGACCTGGACTGCAGAATTCTTTGCCGGTGCAGTCGCAGCAGACGAAGATCCCCAAGAAGGAGGAGAAGCTGACGGGGAAAGAGACAGAAGCCGGGGGCAGTGGTCGTGATCTGTCTTTTTTTTATGCCCACCAAGGATCTGTCTCGGGCCTTGGAGGCCTGGGAGCTCCAAGATGCAGTAGACGACTGAGAGGCCGGGACCCCAGAGGACCCATGCCCAGAACTGGCTATCTGCTGATCCTTCAGGAAATTTTTGAGAGCCTTTCTGCATCGCCTGAGGGTTGTTTCGTTAAACATCTGGCAGAGCTCACAGTCAGAAACTTCATGGTCAGGCTGAAGACAGCAGACAGGGAGAGAGTGTTCTTCTAGAGACAATCTTCTTTCCACAGTGATGGAAGAGAAGTTAAAGGATTAACTCTCGACATAAACAAGTCATAGGAATCTCTTTACAAAACCAGATTCTGAAATATAAAATTAGAAAAACCATAGGCGAAAAAGGCGCAAATACTGCGGTGGAGTTTCCGTGGAGACCCATGCGAGCCGGTCAACGGCAGAAAAGAACCAGGAGTGAGGGGGCAGCTCACACCTTTATAGCGTTGATGACGTCGGTGGAGGGCGGCCCCAGCTGTACTGCTGAAAATCTTCCATGTGGATTCCCCTTCACCGACGGTGAAGTTCCTACGGTGTTACATGATGACCGAGATACCCCCAAAGAAGATCCCATGTTTCAAGCTACCAGAAATATTTGTAGAACACAAAATACCCAGTAAAATGAAGTGCAGCCCCTGTAAATTATACAGTACTTAACCAATATAAGGCAGATACAAATGTCCTGTATGGGTGCTCAGTAGATTACCAACTTAAAGCAGGAGCACAAGTTCAGCACAGGTGTGCAGAGTTACAAGAAACTAGCAGCCATAACCGGAGCCTACTACAGTAGAAAATAAAGCAGAACCAGTAGATTCAAATAAACAGTCTTCCAAAAAGCAGTAGAAACCAAGTCCTTTTCCCCATGCGATGAGAAACAAATCAGTAGTCCCATTCGGATTTGCAAGTCCACCAGTCCAGACAGTTCGGGAAAGCAGACACCAGAAGGCATCGAAGAACAAGCACCAAGCAGTCCATTAATACCACTTGGGGGGAGGGGGAAAAGAGATGCCAAAGATCACTGAAAGGAGCGGAGGTGTGATTTAACTGAGGCTAGGGAATCTGAGGCATGTCGACGTCGCTGCTCCTTCAGAGGAACTGTCTGCAAACAGCCTGTGGAGTCAGAATCAGCAGCTTAGGGTGTCAAGGGGCCTAGTACAATTATCCCGTATTTTGGAATGTCCTTCAAAGCTTACTGGGCCAACTCGTATCGCCTTGTACCCGCTTCCAGCTGTACAATCAATCGAGCTAGGTACAGCGTCTTAAACGTAATCTTTTTAGTCCCGAGAGCTTGAAGAATGGGCCCCTAAGCCCAGAGTATCATGGTGTGCAGGCATAATCAAACAGGATCCCCGTTTGTGCACAGAAAAAGTACAGTTACGCAAGAACTTACCATAATAATAGATCTTCGAGAGAGGCTCTTGCAGTAAATGTTAACCATCAACTATTAGGACTGCACCCCCGGCGTCAGGACCATACAGAAAACTTTATCTAGCAGTGTCTTGCGGGGGACTGCCCACTGACGTCACGTGACGGATGTTCGCATGACCCTATATAATGGGCGATCCCCAGCCCACCCTCCAGTCTTCCCGCTGCAGACCTCAGAACAAAGCCACAGGAGAAAGAAGTGGGCTGCTTGAGCCTAAGTGAAGCTAGAAAATGTAGAAGCAGAGGCTGGGGGAATGGTGGGAAGGAAAGTTACCTACTGCAACAGCCTCTCTCAAAGATCTACTGTTATGGTACGTTCCTACGTAACTGTACTATCTTACTTCGAGAGGGCTCTTGCAGTAGGTTTTAACCATTGGGACTGAGTCACAAGCAGTGTAAATCAGAGCAGTCTGAAGAACGGGAGGACGGAAGGATCTGCAGAGATGCAGGAAGAAATCATGAAAGGAGGCCCTTAAGGACGGCTAGTACAAAGCCAGCCCTGTTTCTAGAGGCCATGTCCAGACTGTAGTGTTTTGTGAAAGGGTGGATGGAGCTCCAAATGGCTGCCACAGAAATGTCAGCAGCAGACACGTTTTTGAATCAAGCAGCACATACAGCCATCCCTCTGGTAGAATGCCCTTTGACCTCCGCCGGCAAGGGTTTGTTGTACTTCTAGTAACAGAACACGATGTAGTTTGCCAACCATTTTGACAAACACTGCTTAGAAACAGCAGTGCTCTCTCTTTTCGGTGCCAAGGAAATGAAAATCTGATCAGTTTTGCGGACTGACTTCGTCCGATTTGTATTGTAACACAAAATTCTGTGAACATCTAGTGTGTGCAGAATTGTCTCCCCCTGATTAGAGTACTCAGGGTAATATGTTGGCAGTTGAATAGTCTGATTCAACGTAAACTCAAACAACCTTTGGCAAGAACTTGGGATTTCTAAGCAGAGCCACTGTCTCTGTGGAAAATCAAATAAGACTCCTTGCACATCAGGCCTGAAGCTCGGGAATCCTTTGAGCAGAAGTGACAGCAACTAAAAAGAGCACTTTTCAGGCTAGATAGCACATGTAACTTGCGCCAGTTCAAAAGGAGGCAAAGTGAGTTTCTCTAAAACAGGGAAGCAGTATAGCGCAGTGGTTTAAGGCTCTGAGCTGAAAATCTGGAGATCTGGGTTTGAATCCCACAGCCCTCACTTGCATACTGTGTGACCCTGAGCAAGTCACTTAACTTCCTTGTGCTCCCAGGTCGCACCTGTAAACAAGCTTTCAGCTCAGTGTGCTACTCCTGGTTAAACAATTGGAAAAAAAAAATTAAATCCCATGGTGGGGCAGGGATACGCACCGGAAGGTTCAAGTGGAGGATTCCCTTCAGAAACGTTTTGGAAATCTCCAGCTGAGCAAGTTTTGCCCTCCACTGGAAAGTGGTAGGCGGAAATGGCTGAGAGGTGAACCTTCTGCAGAGCAATAACTCAGACCCAGGTCAGATAGATGCAGCAAGTACTCCAGGACCGGAGGAACAGGGCACGAAAAAGGGTCCCAACCCTTCGAAGTAGATCAAATGGAAAATCTCTTCCATTTCATAGCATAAGTGGTCCTCATGAAAGGCTTTCTGGCCTCTATGAGGACTTGGGCCACCCAAGAGGAAACCCCATAGCATAAAGCAGCTATGTCAAAAGGTGCCACGTGTGAAGGTGAAGGGACTTGAGTCCTGGATGAACCAGAGTGCCCCCCCTTGGGTCAGGAGGTCGTGACAGATGGGTAGGGGAACCGGGGGCTCCACTGCCAGTTGTTGCAGAAGCAAGAACCAAATTTGGCGCAACCAAAGTGAGGCAATCAGGATCATGTGAGCCCCTTCCGCTTGCTTACAGAGAACCTCTGGAGCACAGCTAGGGCAATGGGATAATAACGACCTACAGAAATACAGGGCTGCCAGAAACAAATGCACTCAACTCATTAGGAGTGCTAAGGCCAATTATTACAAGGATCAACTAGATAGAAACTGGCAGGATGGCAGACAGTTCTGGGATAACCTTAGGAAACTTACAGGGAAGGATGACAAAAAACAACCTGTACTGCTCAATATCGATGCCTTGAACACTATGGATACCTTCACCATTGCCAAAGGGTTTAACTCTGCCTTTGCTGACCTTAGCTCTGTTCTCCTGACTCAATATCTCAAGCCTTTCGATGCTGTCCTGGAAAGTCTACCTCTGCTAAATCATCACCCTACTTTCTATTTTAAAAGAGTAACAACCAGTGAGGCCATGGGATATGTCAAAAAGGTCCTAGGTAAAACCAGGTTGGGTAGCGACAACAGACACATGAAAATGACAGCTCTTGTTATCGATGTGCTAATAGTTCCTATTAACAAAATATTTAATAAGTCACTCAATGGCTAAATGCCCTTAGCTGTGGAAGCAAGCTCTGGTGACCCCAGTACACAAGACCCTCACCACAAACTACAGACCCATCTCTACCCCCCACAATCCAAAGCCCTAGAGAGAATAGTGGTGGATCAACTCACTGATCATATCATCCAGAAATACCATTTGCAATGTCCCCAACAGCATGGTTTTAGGAAAAACAATACTACTGCCGCAGCTCTGGATGAATTCACCAATCATGTCCATAATGCCGGGATGAGGGCAAATTGGCTGGCTCAATCTTTATCAACCTGACAAAGGCCTTCGATATGGTCTGTCACCCCCTCCTCCTGAAACAATTATGCACCCATGGGGTTGCTCCTAATGCCCTACTGTGGTTCCAGGACCATCTCTCTTCTAGATGCCAAAGAGTCAGAATTGGCCAATCAGTGTCTGTTTCAAAAGAAGTCTCATTGGGAGTTCCACAAGGCTCCATTCTGGGACCCTTGCTGTTCAGCCTTTTTCTGAACAATCTTCTGGAGGGTTGCACAAGTAAAATCCTCTTATACGTGGACGATGCAGTTATACTTAACAGTCACTCTCATACTGAGGACCTTCAGACTGAGCTGCAGGCTTCCTTCCAACAACTGGAATTCTGGTTTAGCACTCATAGGTTACTACTCAACTACAAAAAAATGAAAACAATGCTCCTCTCCAGCCCCCAGCTAAAGAGGAGGTTCCCCATTCTGACTGTCACTAATCACAAATATGTCACTTTAGAACAGGTACATACTTTCAAGTACCTTGGTGTCATGGTTGATGACACCCTTTCCTATGTACATCACATCGACATGGTGGTGAAGGCAATGAACACCAAATTAGGCATCCTGTATAGGCACAGAAGAAAAAAATACTCACCATAGTAATGTTGTTTCTTCTGAGTCTTGTTGCATTCTGACTATATATGCAGTTAGCCCCAGCACTTCAACTGCTCTGGAGAGTAAAGGGTTAACTCAATGTCAAGGCACGGAACGTTGAGCTCGAGCTCGGTTTTCAAACCTCTGTCTATGGTACTCTGAAGCGTAACCGTCAGATTCTTACGAGCACTAAACTAACTCAATAATTAGACATTGTTTCTAAAATTTTTATACCAAAAAGCAATAAACAGATTTTTAGGGCCAAAAGACTCAAGTCAAGAACCCCAAAAAGAATCTAAACAGGTAGTGAAACAACCAAAATATTCATAATAAAAACCAGAAAAAAAACTTAATAAAATAAAGGCATGCCAAGTACACCTCTGGGGTGCAGCACTGTGCCTGCCAAACCACATCCCAAAACTACTAGGTTCCAGGAAGGGAGGCAGGGAAGGAGGTCAGAATACAGCAAGACTCCATTAGAAGAAACAACATTACTATGGGGAGTAATTTTTTCTTCAAACATCATGAAGTCTTGCTGTATTGTGTTCTCTGAACTACCAAGCAGTACCCCTTGGAGGAGAAATCACAGAACCTATTTTGGGAACAGGCTCTGCATACACAGCTGTATCAAACCTAGCATCACTTTGTGACTGAATGTCCAGAGAGTAATGCTTGGTAAATGTGTGAACAGTTTTCTAGGTGGCTGCTTTACAGATTTCCATTAAAGGTATATCTCTAGCTGCTGCGACCGAAGTAGCTGTACCTCTGGTAGAATGAGCCCTCAGACCTGAGGGAGGCTCTTTCCCAAGCTTTGAATAGCAGAACTGGATACAGGAGACAATCCACCGGGCAACTATCCTCTTGGTGGCAGGTTTACCCTTTCCCACTTTTCCAAAAGTGAGAAACAACTGAGAACAGTCATTCCTATGGGCCTTAGTGTGTTCCACTTAGTAACTAAGAGCCTTCTTTACATCAAGACTGTGTAATCTTCTCTCTCCAGATGAAGAATGGTCAGTGAAAATTACAGGCAATGACAGACTGATTCAAATGAAAGTCTGATACTATCTTGGGAACCAATGTTAGAAATACCACTTTCTCTCAGTGCAGTTTAACCCCTGCAAGGTATACATACTATCTTGGGAAGAAACTTTCTGTTGGTTCGAAGGACCACCTTATCCCTGTGAAATGAAATGAAGTCAGGTTCCACTAATAAAGCCTGTAAATTCACTGATTCTCCTGGCAGAAGTAACGGCTACCAGGAATACAGTTGTCCAAGTCAAGTACTTCAGCTCAGCTGAGGACAGGAGCTCAAAAGGGCTCAAAAAGTTTAGCCCTCTCCTTGAGGAGTTTCTGCTTTTCCCCCTCCTACCTCTTACAGTACAACCTTATTTTCAGAAGTTGCAGCTGCTTCTCCGTTCTCTGCCTTTACCTGCTAATCTGCTTGCCTTATAAAACTGTGTCTCCCAGCTGCTGTCTCTTCAGTTTTTTTTTGTGTTTTGTTTTCGGAACTGATAACTTCTGATCGTGTGCTCTTAATTCTTTTTTTTTTTTTTCCTATTGCCTCCCTCTTATCTCTCTTTTTTCTCTCCTCCCTTAGATGGCCCCTCCTCTTTGCTCATTTCCTATAGGGTGCCTTGCTAGGTCCTCCTCCTTCTCCTTTCTCCCTTCCACTTCGCCCTCTCGCACTTTAACTCTTGTCTCACTGTACCTCTGTGTTGCCTCGCCACTTTCAATTTGTAGTGCAACTGCCTTTTCTCCCTGATCCACTGCTCCTCTAACCTGCCTACCTTACTTTCTCTTTCCACCTTGCCTATCCCTGCACCCACTCTCCTCAGCCACCTCTCTGCCATCTAAACATGCACTCCACCCATATTCCCCCTTATCTTCCTTGCTCTTTCTCCACCTTCCCAGAGCCTGCTTCCCCTCTCCCCCCGCAGCTACCTAATTGACTCTACATATCGCCACATAGGTACCCTACACCTAGAGCCCAGCCCTCCACCCTGCCTACCTCTAAGGAAACTACAGTTACGCAAGAACTTACCGTAACAGTAGATCTTCGAGAGGCTCTTACAGTAGGTAATTACATATAGGACTGATGCCGGCAGGCGTCAGGACCCAACGGAAAAATTTCTAGCCAGCAGTCTCTGGCGGGGGACCACACCGTCATGCGATGTCAGTATAAAGGGGCAGTCCCCCACACCTGCCTTCCAGTTCTTTCCCGCCAAATGCCAAAAGGCAAGACGAAAGAGAAGCGGATATTTCCCCTGGAAAAGGAGCTGAAAAACTAAGGGGATGAAGGGTGGGAAGAGTATTATCTACTGCAAGAGCCTCTCTCAAAGATCTACTGTTATGGCAGGTTCTTATGTAACTGTACTATCTTACTTCGAGAGGGCTCCTGCAGTAGGTAATTACATATAGGACTGAGTCCCAAGCAGTCTGGAACAAAGAGAAGCTCACGGGAGGAGGAAACTATTCATACACAGATCCTCTGGCTGTTAAGGTCTTAGGAAAGGAGACCTTGCACAACAGCCAACCCGAACCCAGCTCTACAGCGAGAGGCAATGTCCAAACTATAATGCTTCGTGAAGGTATGGACAGAAGTCCAAGTTGCGGCTGCACAAATGTCAGCCGCTGACACATTCTTGAAACAAGCAGCAGAGGTAGCTACTCCCCTAGTGGAGTGACCTCTGACCTGTCAAGGTCTTGTGATACTTGTCATAACAGAAAGTGATACAATGAGCCAACCATTTCGAAAGGCATTGTTTGGAGACAGCATTGCCCTCTCTTTTGTGAGCAAAAGAGAAACAGTTGATCAGTCTTTCTGAGATCCTTTATCCTGTTGGTGTAGTATCTCAGAATCTGGTGAACATCCAGAGTATGCAAGAGGTACTCTCCTTGATTAGAATGTTGTGTATAAAGAACGCAGGCAATTCCATGGACTGATTCAGCGTAGATTCTGCTACCACCTTAGGGAAAAACTCAGGGTTGGTACGCAGAGCCACACGTTCCTCGTGGAAAATCAAGTATGGGATTTTGCACATTAAGGCCCAAAGCTCGGAGATTCGCCGAGCGGAGGTATTGGCCACCAGGAAGAGAGCCTTCCAGGAAAGGAACTTAAGGTCTGCTGATTCTGCCGGCTCAAAAGGAGGCAGGGTAAGCTTCTCGAGAATGAAATTTAAGTCCCAAGGAGGGGCAGGTGCACGAACGAGGGGTCTCAAGTGGAGGACCCCTCTAAGAAAAGTCTTAGTGACTTCCAGCTGTGCAAAAGACCTGTCCCCAAAAGGAACATGGTAAGCGGAAATAGCCACCATGTGAACCTTCAAGGAGGAGTGACTGAGACCCAGGTCGAAGAGGTGACGCATGTAATCCAGGAGCCTCCCAACAGAGCAGGAGAATGGCTCGAAAGCTCTGGAAGAGGCCCAAATAGAGAACCTTTTCCATTTCATGGCATAAGTGGAACGAGTGGAGGGCTTTCTGGCCTCCACTAGAATCTGCCACCTGTGACGAAATCCTGAACCGGGTTTGAATCACGTCTGCAGGAGCCATGCAAGCAGCTGAAGGGATCTGAGTCCTGGATGGACCAGGGTCCCCTGATCCTGGGTCAACAAGAGTCATGACAGGGGACGAGGAAGAGGAGGTTCCTCTGAGTACTGTTGCAGAAGAGAGAACCAAACTTGCCTGGGCCAGAACAGAGCAATGAGAATCATGTATGCTCCTTCTGAACAGAGTTTGTGAAGGACCCTCGGAATCAACGGGATCGGGGGGAAAGCATAGACGAAGCTGCCTTTCCAGTTTAGAGAGACAGCGTCTCTCAAAAAAACTCCGCGCCCTGGAGCAAGCGAGCAGAAGATGGGAAGTTTTGCGTTGAGGAGAGGCAAACAGGTATACCCGAGGGGTTCCCCAGCATAGGAAGACGTCTTCTACTACCACTGATCCAGTTCCCATTCATGAGCTTGGGCGGACGACCGGCTGAGGTGGTCTGCCAAAGTGTTCTCGACCCCCGGAACATGAACCGCTGTGAGGTGAAGGTTGTGAAGTATCGCCCAATCCCAAACCCGCATCACTTCCTGCAAAGAGGGCAGGAGCAGGTTCCTCCCTGTTTGTTGATGTACCATACTACGCACATGTTGTCGGTCTGAATAGCCAGATGACCGGGAAGCAGATACAGATGCAGAACTTGTAAGGCATACAGGACGCCCTCAGCTCGAGAGCACACCGATGTGAAGAGTCGCTCGAGCCTGAACCAAGAGCCCTGGGTCCGCTGAGATCCCAGATGGGCTCCCCAACCCTCACCAAAGGCGTCTGTTAGGATGTGGGAGGGGGGAGAAAGACAAAAGGGAACTCCCCGGCAAAGGTTCTCCTGGACCATCCACCACTGCAAGTCCCGAACCATCGGAGAGGAGACCAGGATCTCGCGATCCAAGTCGTCCACCAACTGATCCCACTGAGACCGAAGCGTCCACCTAGAGATTCTCATGTGGATCTGAGCACGAGGCACCGTCAGGATGGCAGCCGCCATGAGCCTGAAGAGGCGAAGGACCGACCTGGCAATGACCCGCCTGCGGCTGGATAAAAGTCTGGCCTCAGCCTGCAGGGTGGCCACCCTGTCCAGAGGCAGGAAGGCCATACCAGAAGTCGTATCCAGGATCGCCCTGATAAACTGGAGTCTTTGAGATGGGATCAAATGGGACTTGGCCTGGTCGATGGTAATACCCAAGCTGGTGAAAACCTGCAGGGAAAGAGAGCACAGGAGATCCTCCCTGGACGGGGCCACCAGGAACCAATCGTCAAGGTAATGGAAAACCTGAACCCCCTGGGTATGCAGGTGGGCCGCCACCACAGCAAGGCATTCAGTAAATACTCGGGGGGCCGAGGAGAGACCAAAAGGGAGGGCCCTGAACTGGTAGTAGTCCCCCTGAAAAGAAAACCAGAGGTATTTGCGGTGGGACGGGCGAATAGGGATATGCAGGTAGGCATCCTGCGTGTCCAGGGTGCACAGCCACTGTCCCGGGTGAAGGAGGGGTAGAAGGCTCTGCAGAGAGGGCATTCAGAACCTCTTGTACTCCACGAATAGATTCAGGGAACTGAAGTCCAGGATTGGCCTCACTTTGCCCGACTTCTTCGACACCAGAAAGAAATTAGAATAGTAACCGCTCCCCTCAGATGGAGGACAGGTTTATTGCCGCTCCGAGGAGGGATGAGATTTCGCCCAAACCAGAAGGTGTTCGGGAGTAAGACCACCTTGGAGGGGGTTTTCTGGGAGGTTTCTGAAGAAACTCTATTGAGTGTCCTTCCGCTGTAAGCTGGAGCACCCAAACGTCTGACGTGATCCTCTCCCAACCCGGTAGATGTAGGGAGAACCTCCCCCCTACTGGTTCCTCTGGAAGAGCCAGAGGCTGTGGGAGAGGAAAGGAGTCAGGTGGTGTGAGGCAGCGCCACGGCTGGAGCTCCTGTTGCTCGTTTGGGCGTGGGGGGGGGGGCTTTGCAGCCTGAGGGGCCTGGCGTTTATTGGCCCGCTTCCCTTGTGGTTTCGCCTTGGCCAGTGCCCACTTGCGAAAGGGACGCCGCTGCGGTTGAGGGGCTCTGTACAAGTCGTCGACCTCCTTGAGAGCAGTGCCCTTCTCGTGCAGTCTGGTGATATCCTTGACATCACCACCAAACCCCTGAAGGGCGGCCTCCTGGATTGCAGAGTGCACTTCAGGGACCAGATCCGACACTCTGAGCCAGGCGTGCCACTGCAAACCTACAGCGCACACCAAGCTCCAACCAGCAGCATCCACTGCATTGTATGAAGCACCTAAGCATGTGTCTACTGGCGACGAGCAGATCGGACCAGGTCTGCCACTTCCTGTTTGGTCTGAGACTCAGGAAGGGAGTCCAGTTTAGCTTCCACCTCGCTAAGAACAGCATTCTGGTAATCCCCATATGGGTGGCTAATTCAAGGCCCTAATACCCAGAGTGGAAGAAGCGAAGACTTTTCTTCCCATACTGATCAGAAAGGCGGATTCCTTATCGGGTGGTGATGAGCTCAAATACTTAGGATTGGCTGTCCAGCCGTGGGTGGCGCTGATCACGACCGAGTCAGCCTTGGGGTAAGAGATAAGGAACTCAACACCCTCAGGAGCCTGATATAGCCTGCTGCCTTCCTCGGAAGGGGGGCTATGACGGAGGGTTGCTTCCAGATAGTGGAAACAAGGTCTGCACGAGGCTCGATCCAGGGTGGAACCAAGGTAGAAGCAACCTCGGGCAGGTCCAAATGGGCAGCTAGCTTCTGCCGCTGTGGATCTGGCTCCAAAGAGTGCCACTGATGGATAGTCTGGATTTTCGCTAGCAAGTCCGTAAGGAAGGATCCTCCAGAGGAGACTTGGAGGAGTCGGCCTGGGCTTAGCCGGAGGTGGGGCTCGTCGTCCAAGTCGGGCGCCCATCGGAGTCATCAAAGACTCAGGAGGAGAAAAGAAGAGGAAGACACCACGTCATGATGCGGGGGAGGAACGGACCCCTTAGGAAGCCCTCGCGGAAGCGTATCCAACCCCGCTTTGGAACCGGAGGGCTCACCTCTGGTATCCAGAGTAGGGCAGGGAGTCTCTCGTGTCCGGCGTAGGGGGTCCGGAACTGGGACCGGCATTGGAAGACGACTCTCCGCCTCCCTGGTGAGCCGAACCTTGGCCTCAGCCTACCAGGAAGCTAGAGTCTCCTTCAAATCCACGGCAGCTGGGGTAGCGGTGGAGGAGGAGGGACACGGATACTGAGTGTATCCGTAACCAGGCAGCGGAGTAATGAGCACCATGTACAGCGCGTCAGATAGGCTGGCGTCGGCTACTGGGGCACGGATACTGTGGACCCAGGTATGGCGTCTGATATGACAAGGTTGGATACCCAGGAACTGGAGGATCTGCCAGGGCAGGCGACCCCGGCGAGGCGCCAACAGGTGGGCCTGATACTGAAGCCCGGCGGGCCGGTGTGGGAGCAGCATCCGAGAGGGGATGTTGCCGGTGTAGGCAGGACTGGTGTCGGGGCCAGCGTTTGGGAACTTGACATCAGGTAGTCCGGCCCAGTGGGAGGGAGACCTAATGGGGGTGCCGAAAAATCCTCAGCATCGCCCGGCGAAGGAGGGGAAAAATCCCTGGGGTCAGGCTGAGGAGACCCAGGGTCCCTGGAGGGCAGCAAAGGCTGCGGAGAGCAGGAGCAGCCGGACGAAATGAGTCTGGTGTCGGCTCGGCGCGCCGCGGGCGTCGGGCAGTCCGATGCTGCGACTGTCGGCGAGTCAGGCAGGCGTCAGAGGAGCCGACATCCGACTTGGCAGACCCTTCGCCCAAGGCAGGCCGCGGGGAGGAGTGGTCTGGTTTGAGCGGAAAGGGGCCATGCACCGCCCAAAGGGTCAGGCGACTTAGCATCCGATTCCAGGCGGGTGTCAGAGGAGCTGACGCCTGGCTTACCAGAGCCACTCGCACCAGTAGACCACACGCGGCAGGCCTTACTGGGAGTGACAGCCTCCAAAGCTCAGAAGCGCCCGAAGGGCCAGACCCAATGCCATCTTGGAAGCCTCCAAGACAGCTATCTGGAGCAGTCCCGGGGCGTTACTCTGCAACACGGTGACTCCAACTGAAGTCACGGTGGAAGAGGAGCCAGGTCCGATGCTTCTCCTTGTCCTTCTTACGGTGGCCTTCAGGGAAAGCAGAAGCCTGACTGAGCTTTTTCAACTCCTTCTCCATGGAGGTCATTTTCTTCTTTAGGTTGTGGGTCTCCAGGGACTGCTGCCTCCGTCTATGGGTGGCGGCGTTGAAGTTCAAGCAATGCTGGCACTTCTCCACCCGATGGTCCAGGCCCAGACAGAACAGACACTGGGAATGGCCATCCTTGTGCGGAAGTTGGGCGCCGCACGAGCCTCACTTATTCTTGTGCTCAGAGGGTGTAGGGGACGACATACACCACCAAAAAAGTAAGCTATTTGTCGAATAAATTGAGAAAAAAAGGACAGTATAACTACCGACAGGCTGCAGCATTGAACTTTACCGTGAGGTGCTGACACGAACAAGCGGCGGAAAGAACTGGAAGGCGGGTGTGGGGACCCCCTCTATCACGGACATCGGTCACCTGGCGTGGGGGCAGTCCCCGCCAGAGACTGCTAGCTAGAAATTTTCCGTGGGTCCCGGCGCCTGCGGCTTCAGTCCTATATGCAATTACCTACTGCAAGAGCCCTCTCAAAGTAAGATCTGTCCTCTCCCTCCTGTCTGCATCGGTACTCCCCTCTTCTCTTATACTGCTTAACCCTGAACCTCGCTCTCACTCCATGGCACATTCTTGCATGACAAGAAGGCACAAGTGCTCGATCAGGAATTTCGTTTGTGCACTCTGAGCTAGTGCTCCTTCTCCTGCTGTTGTCGGTGGCAGTTCCTCCAAATCCTGGCCCAGCCCTACTAAGGTCACGAACCAGAACAAACTTTCAGGTACCCTCTCAATCACTTCTCAACATCTGCAGCCTTCTTCCCAAAATTAATGCCCTTCCGATCTCTACTAGCCAACATAGCCTGGACATCCTGACAGTCGCTGAAACCTGGCTCTCCCTATCAGTCCCTGACCAGACTATCACCCTTCCTGGCTACAATGTTTTTAGGCTTGATCCGATGTCTAAAAGAAGTAGTGGATGCGCCTTACACCTTAAAGAAACTATCATGGGACACCCCATCAACACTGCTCCCCAGACTACTACGGCTCAGATGCTTCCCATCAGAATCCTCCTAGGTGATCACTACAAAGCCCTCACAGTTGTCACGGTTTACATACCACCTAAAGAGCAAGGAAATGGGCTTACCGCAGTTCTGGTCTTTGTCAGGTCACTTCCACCGGACACTGAATCTATCCTACTAGGTGACTAACGTAAACTGGCCCTGGGCTGAGGCAGGGGCACATCGGGATTCCATTGCAGCAGCCAACCTCACCCAGATGGTAGACTCGCCAACCAGAAAAAACTACAAAACTGGCTCCAGCACCCTCCTGGACTGGATCCTTACCAGCCACCCACCTGGATAACAACCACCACCACTGTCCTCTGACTCACTCAGTGACCACTCCCCTGTGAGCTGCTTATGGTCTAACAAATTCACTAAACCTCCCTTAAAACCATCACCAGTAGGGTTCTACACTGTGGTTAGTTAACTCAAATCTCACCTCCTCCAACAGGACTGGTCACGATCTTCCACAGCAACTAATGTCAACACTGCCCTGGACCACTTTATCAACATCTTTAACAAGGCCTGCAACAAATTTGCCCTGCTGAAAAGGTGAAAAGTCAAAGCCCTCTGTACCCCTGGCTCTCAGGTGACCTCCTAAGGCAACTAAAGCGAGGACTACCTCTGGGAGCTGACTAGAACCACTGTGAAGCAAAATGACATCAAACTACAAAGCGTGCATGGAATGACTGCACCAAATCTATTCGCAAAGAAATCAGCCTATTTCAAGAATGCTCTTACTAACTCCTAGGTAACAGAAGAGACTTCTGGAACAACATAAAAGAAGTCACTGGGAAGCAGACAAAATCCCCCATCCGTGCTCAACATAAATGGAGATAATACATCAGACTCGAAAATCATCGCGGACACCTTCAATACTGCCTTCACTGCCCTCACTGTCTTCTCCCCTGATTTTTTCAAAGAAGAGGATGCCCCTATGTCCCCAATTTCTTCTGCCTCCACTAGGCACCCTTCCTTCTACTTTAAAGCGGTCAAGGTGTACCAGATTCGCAATTAGGTAACCAAAGCCATTAGCAAATCCAGATCCAGCAATGACTCATTCGACCTCAAACTTTATCCCTCACCCTTGAAGAAGTACTCAGGCCATTTACCAGGATTTTTAACCTCTCTCTCTCTCTTCCCGCCTTAGCCGGTTCCCTGACAAGTGGAAATCTGCCACTGTAACCCCAATACACAATACAGGGTTGTGGGTTTTAGCTCAGTACTTTCCCACTAGTGTGAATGAGTGATGGAGACTCAGCCCAGTAAGATATGGAAATTATGTACTTACCGTAATTATTGATCTTCTTGGACAGTCTCCATCACTCATTCACGTGCCCACCCACCATCCCCTGGGTTCACTCATTTTTCTTTCCTGGTCTTCATGACCTATGGTTCGGACTGTGAAGACATTGTTCTTTGACCTTTCTTACAAAGGCCATCTGGGCCCTCTCAGGCCCAGAAACTCAGAATGAGTTATTCTCATTAGTTTTGCTGCACCTCCTTGGTCGAACAGGTACTGAGGCAGTTGGAGGGTCAACGCCGAGATAGCCTACACAGGCATGAGCCAGTCTCGCGGTGCCATGCATGTGCGGTCCTACCTCGGCGCCGACCCTTCAGAAAATGTTTGCCTCCCGCTGATCCAGCGCCGCTATCCCACTAGTGTGAATGAATGAGTGATGGAGACAGTCTAGAAGATCATATTGTCGCAGACCAGCTTAATGACTTCCTGGACAAACAACATCCTGTGCAGGCAGCAGCACGGTTTTAGAAAGGTCATAGGACCTCCTCGGCACTACTTGAATTCACCAGTGCCATCCACTACTCTCTGGATAATGGTCAGCAAACTGGTTCCATCATCATCGATTTAACAAAGGCCTTTGACACCATCCACCACAGTCTCCTGCTTGTCCAGCTCCATAATGCGGGACTCTCACCCAACTCTGTAAACTGGTTCCAAAGCTACCTAGACAACCAGACTCTGAGTGAAAATTGTTGATACGCTCTCAGATGCCAGACCTGTCCACTCTCGTGTTCCCCAGGGTTCTATTCTGGGCCCCCTCCTCTTTAGCCTATTCCCGAACTCACTACCAGATTTCTGTCCAGAACAAATCATACTCTACGCAGATGATGCAGTAATCCTAGCCTCCTACCATGATCCAAAACAACTGCAAGAAAATCTCCAGCTGGATTTCACATCAGTCAAAAACTGGTTTTTACAGCACAAACTGAGCCTAAACCAGGAAAAACCATGATTTTCAGCAGCTCTCACAACAAAATATAGCAGCATCACCTCTCCATTAAAACCAAGCAAGAGTCACTCTTGAACAAATCCAAACCTTCAAATACCTTGGCACCACCTCGACTCCCATCTCCTATACTTACATTCCACATTAATACTGTGGCGAGCTGCAAACACCAGGCTGGGCCTACTGTTCCGTCACAGGAATCATCTAGCCCTGAAGCCTTGTCAGTTGCAGTTCAGAGCTCCATTGTTGGCATTATTGACGACAAACTCATTATTTATGGCTCTGCCACTGCCACCTCTCTCAAACCTCTTTCTATCTTCCTCAATAAGGGCCTGTCTACTACTCAGCTGGATCCCACCTCTCACTCATACTTGTGACCTCTACTCTCAAACTGGGTGGCTGCAACTCAACAGCCGAATACAATATTAAACCTGCATCACAGCTAAGAAAATAATGATGGGCATTGCTCCTCCTGGAGTCTGCTCTCTCCTTAAACCCAGAAATAACAACTGCAACACCAGGAGGTCTAAACCTCAATTCCTGCAAATCCCTCACTGTCGCACAACCCAAGGCCAAAGGTCCTTTGCATATAGGGCACCCAGCTGGCTAAATAGTCTAAGTAGTGACATCTCTGCCTCACCCACGCTGGGTTCTTTCAAGTCCAAGCTTCGCCTCTCTCTTCTTACCTCCAGCTCCTGTGACTGCCCTGACTAAGCAGTACTCCCACCTAGCTGCCCCTTGTTTCTGCTGCCTGTTGTGTCCCTCCTCCAAGCACTTTACTATCACCTCTGCCCCTCTGTTGCACTTACATCTGTCTGTCCTTGACAATGTCCCCTTGGCTGCCATACCCCCGCCCCTGTACTCCCCTCCCACCCTCTCTTTCCCCAGGCGCCTGCCCACCTCCCTCCTTACTCTCCCTCTTGCTTCTCCCCTTTTCTCCCTCACCTCCTCACACCATGTAATCTTCTTTCCCTCTACCCCTCCTTCTGTCCTACCTCTGTCATTCCCCCCTTTTTTTCCTTGTGTTGCATGTATTTACCTTATAATAGCATGTTATGACCTTGATGTACTGATGGTAATACTGTATTTAATGCTGTATTTATATTTCTTAAAACTGTATTTGATGCTGTATGCCTGTACTCACTGACATGGAACCTTTTAAAAGAGCCTCGGTTCAAAGGTACTTGCAATCCTAGACTCAAATAAATAAAAAGGGGCTGCATAAGCTGTGCAATACAGATATTCCAGTCCCAAGAAGAGGTAGGCTTTTGAAAGGAGGATTAACATGTACCAAACCCTTGAAAAATTTCTTGAAAACTGGATGAGAAGCTAGGGAAGAGTCTTCACAGAGAAAGGAAGGCATACACAGCTGCCAAATGTACCTTGAGAGTAGTAGGCGGAGGCCTAAACTGTTAAGATGCACCAAATAGTCCAATATAGTAGCAATATCAGCAAGCTCTGGCTGGACATGCTTCTGGGAACACCAAAACCAAATCTTTTCCATTTGGAGTTGTGATTCTTTCTAGTAGCAGGTTTCCTGTTAACTTTTAAAATGTCCAAGACTGATAGAAAAAGATGTAGGCTTGCATATTCTAGCTCTTCAAGAGCCAGGCTTTGAGCCTGAGAGTCTGAAGGTTGGGGTAAAGAATCCTCCTCTGTGAGGAGGTAAGGAGATTGAACTGTCCGGGAAGAGACAGAGGCACTGTAACTGACAGTGACAAGAGAAAGGGGTATCAAGGCTGTCTGGCCCAGTCTGGAGCCACTAGAATCACTTTGCAGGGCTGAGACCTGATCTTGATCAGCACCCTGAATATCAGAGGAAATGCATAAAGAAACCTGCTTGTCCAATTCAGCAAGAGAGCATCCTGAGGACACGGCCCAGAAGAGGCGGTCAGCAACAAAAGAGGAAGTTGGTGACTGTCTGGGGCTGCAAAAGTTTATCTCTGGAATACCCCATGTCTTGAAAATGACCTGAAGAACTAGAGGGATTCAGGGTCCATTCGTAGTGACCCTGAGAAATCCTACTGAGAGCATCTGCTAGAATGCTGTCCTTCCCTGGGAGATGCACGACCATCAGAGAAGCCTGAAAGTAATAATATAGAGACCATATATTCATGGCCTCTGTGCACAAGGCTGAGGACCGAGTGCCTCCCTGCTTGTTGATGTACCACATGACTGTGGTATTGTCTGTTCTGATCTGCACCACTTTCCCCTGAACAGCAGTTGAGAATGTCTGGAGTGCTAGAAAAACAGCGCTCAGTTTGAGAAGGTTTATGTGTAGAAGAGACTCTTGGTGAGACCAGGTTCCCTGAGCAGTAAGCTGATCTAGAAGAGCCCCCCCCAACCCAGTAGAGCAGCATCTGTGGTGAGAATCACTGAAGGAGCCTGACTGATAAAGGGGACACCTTGTCGAAGACTGTACTCCTCCAGCCACCACTGGAGGGCCCGAACTAGAGTTTGAGACACTGGAACCAATTTGGAGAGAGGCGCCCCCCCCGAGACCAATAAGAAGATTTGAGATGAAACTGAATCTCCCTCCTCTGAAACCTTGCTCCCTGGACCACTGCTGTGGATACTGTCATGTGACCCAGTAACTATAGAAAGTGTCTGGCTGGACGAGAAACTAGAGGATGAAAAGAGGAAGCCAGAGTGATAAGAGACTGAACCCTTCAGAGAGGGAGAAATGCTCTCGCCTGAATAGTGTCTAGTTACACCCCTATGAAAGTAAGTGAGATGCTGGACTGGTTCCAGAACAGACATTTCTAGGTTCAGAATGAAACCCAAGGAGTCTAGAAGTTTCTGAATGACCTCTAAGGCTGACTGGACTTGGTCTGAGGACTGGCCCACTGAAGAGCCAGTCCAGGTTGGGAACAGAAGGATACCCAGTCTCCTGAGGAATGCCACCATTACTGCAGGACACTTGATGAACATGGAGCAGATGTTGGGCCGAAAGGCATAGCTCTGAATTGGTAATGGCCTGAGGGCAGCTGGAACCTGAGTACTTTCTGTGAGAATGTCTGATAGGTATGTGGAAGTAAGGAATGAAGAGCCCTGGTGTGGGAGGAGAAGGGTGGAAGCCGTAGGCGTGGAGGCAGCGGTTGGATTCATTGATGTAAACGCCTTCAACCTTATCAGACTAAATCATCTTCATGCCAAACAGTGCTCTCATTGCCCCCCACCCGCATACAAAGGAGAGTGACAAAGGAGGGAAGGGTAAATATTAGGAGATAGACTGCTTTTGTGTCTCCTAACAGAATAGGCTATAAACCATTATTTTTACAAATAACTTGAGATTTAATGAATGAAAACCTGCCTAAAAATAAATATTTAGTAAAAGGCCTAACTGGAGGTAGAGAAACAAAAGAGGCGGGGAGGGTGCTTAACTTTGTGTCTGCTCTTGTGACTGCAGTACATTTGACTTAAAAATAACATATTAAAGAGAGGAGATGGACCAGGGATCATTGAGAATGAGCAAGCAGCTGTAAACGTTATAGAGGCAAAGCGGAGAGCAAGAGCTGGACTTTTTGCAGCCTAAAAATAAAAGGCACTGGGCAGAATACAAGAGCAACTAAGTGAAATACAATCAGAGAAACAAAGGCAGCAGTAAAGGAGGAGAGCAAGGGGGCTACAAGGCTGTGTTGTTGCCCATAAGTAAACGGCAAGTCTAACTGCTAGTGCCTAAGGAAAACAAAATGCACTGGACTATCACTTGAAACTCGGGGACTACCATTTTTGGCAAAGCCAGTTGTCCTGGACTAGCATGCCATTTTGAAATTTGTTGATCCCTGTCTCCACCCCTCCCAGTCTTGCCCCTACCCTTTTCCCGGAAGCACTGCCAGCTCCTAAATCTAACTTTTTTTTCTTCCTTTCTCTGACAAGATTCCCTCCGGGTTACTAGCTGTTACTCCATGCAGTAGCTCACAACTCTTATTATATACGACTCTGGCCAACTGTATAAACCACCTGCCTGAAACCTAATTTTACTGTAAGACATCAGTGTCTATCGCTTTTGTTTCTGTGTTTATGACGTGGAACCTTGTAAGAGAGTTCATACTCAAAATTTGTATCCAAAAGTATAAATAAATAAAAAACCTTGAGCAGCAACCGCTGCAGGATCTGAAAGGGAGGAAAGGCATACACGTACAAGAACCTCCTGGTCCAGCAAAGAGATAGTGCGTCTCACCAGAAAACACTAGGCCCTGGAGCAAGCGAGCAAACTTGGGAAGTTTTGCGCTGGATGGCGAGGCAAACAGAGATCCTGACGACCCCACAGGTCGAAAATGCCTTTGAACACATACTGGCTTAGTTCCCACTCGTGAACCTTGGTCTGGGAGCAGCTGATACTGTCCACTAGGACGTTCTGAATGCCGGGACATAAACTGTAGTGAGGAGATCTGATACAGAATCTCCCAGTTCCAGACTCGCATTGCTTCCCTGCAGAGAGGGTAGGAATGGCGCCTTGTTTGGTTAGATACCAGACCACACACATATTGTCCATTTGGACCAGCAGTGGACCTGGACTGAGGAGGTGCTGAAAGGCCTGCAGAGCATACAGTCCGCCCACATCTCCAACACACTGATGTGCAGAGACAGTTCTGACTGAGACCACAGACCTTGGGTCCTGGGGTCTCTAGATGACTCCTCAACCCAGCCCAGACACATCCGTGGTCAGGGACTGGATGGGAGGAGGGACTAAAGGAACTCCCTTGTGGGGTATGCGATCCTGCAACCACAGGAGATCCTGACACACTGACGCAGAAACCAAGACGTTGTGGACGAGGTTGTCCAATCTCTGGTCCCACTGAATCCTGAGTGTCCACTGCGAGATCCGCAAGTGAAGCCTGGCCAGAAGAACAGTTGGATGGCCGCCATAAGGCCCAAATGCGAGGACTGACCTGGCTGAAATCCAGCAAATGGAAGCTACCAGCCGTGCCTGCTGTTGCAAGGTTTCCACCTGTCCAAAGGGAGGAATGCCTGACCCTAGGCCGTATCCAGCACCACTCCAATGAGCTGCAGTTGCTGGAGGATAAGGTGAGACTTAGGGTAGTTCAACTTAACTCCCACTTTGCCAAACAGGTCCAGGGTAGGTGAAAGATTTCCAGTTGCTCCTCGATGGGGCAGAGATCAACCACTCGTCAGGTGCGGAAAATATAGTGAACCTGGCACCTTAAGGAGGGTTGTCTGGGGTCTTTCCAGGAACTCCCAATGTGGCCCTGGGAGATTAATTGAAGGGCCCATGAATCTGCAGTAATCTCCTCCTGTTCTGCCAGATGATCCATAAAATCTTCCGCCCACCAGTTCCTCCGACTGGAGAGGAGGAGGAGGAGCCATGAGTCAAGAGGTGGGAGGAGGGTGGGAGGTTGCCCTGAAGTCCTCTGGTTCTTAGCTGGAGGGGTGGCCTTTGCTGAGGGGGCCTGACGTTTGTTTGGATGTCTGGGCTGTTGTGCTTGCTTCATCCGCCATCTCTGCTGGTGATGAAAGGGTTTCTTCACTTGAGAGCCAGTGCAGTACATGGTCTGCACCAAACATAATGCCTGCCCCTTATCCTGGAGGTTTGTGATGATGTCTTGTGCATCTTCTCCGAAGAGGACAGAAGGGAACATCTTGGATGGCAGCCTGGACATCAGATGCCAACCCAGAAACACTCAGCCAAGAATACCTCCAGAGGTAGACTGCAGTAACCATGCACCTAGCTGAGGTATCCACAGCATTGTAAGTTACCCTCAAAGAGTGGTGACACACAACCTTAGCTGACCTAATGGTGTCAGAGAGGGTTTCCTTCACCTCAGAGTCCAGCACAGCCTCAATAACCAGCTCTAACTGGCGAAAGAGGGATTTTTGATGCACCAACATGTCTGTTAAGAAGGGGGATAAAACCTTTTATAGGTACATCAGGGAGCAAAGGAAGACCAAGGAGGCTAGTGAGGCTTAATAAAGAGGAGGAGGGTGGGCAGAGGGTGACTGTGAAAGGCAGAGATACTAAACAAATATTTTTGCTCAGTATTTACAAAGGAAGTGGGGAGGTACCTAAAACAAACAGTAGAAACACTCTGGATACAGAAGTTGATACCAGCCCATTTACAGAAGAAAGGGTTCTGAAAGAACTCTTAAAACTGAAGGTGGACAAAGCAATGGGGCCTGATGGGATTCATCCCAGAATTCTAAAAGAACTAAGGGTAGAACTAGTGACACCACTGACTACCCTCTTTAACAAATCATGGGAGGATGGGGTGGTACCCGAGGACTGGAGAAGGGCAGATGTGATTCCCCTTCACAAAAGTGGGAGCAAGGCAGAAGCAGAAAACTACAGACCTGTTAGTTTAACCTCAGTGGTAGGGAAAATGATGGAAATCACTTCTGAAGGAAAGAATTGTTGAGTATCTAGAGGCCAGAGGGCTCAGGACCCAAGGCAGCATGGATTCACAGCAGCGGGAAGGTCATGCCAGACAAATCTGATAGATTTATTTGACTGGGTGACCAAAGTAGTAGATCAGGGAGGGCTGTGGACATGGCCTACCTAGACTTTAGCAAGGCATTTGACACAGTCCACACAAAATATTAATATACAAGTTAGCCAGCCTGGGAGTGGGTCCCAAGATGACAGCCTGGGTAAAGAATTGGCTGGAGAATAGGACACAGAGAGTAATAGTAAATGGAGTCCATTCTGAAGAAAGGGGGTTACTAGTGGGGTACCGCAGGGTTCAGTAATAGGACCGGTCCTCTTCAATGTCTTTATAAGCGATATTGCAGAGGGACTGGAAGGAAAAGTATGTCTCTTTGCAGATGACACAAAGATCTGCAACAGAGTTGATGCACAAGGTGGGGTGGAAAGGATGAGAAGGGACTTGGCAAGGTTAGAGGAATGGTCAAATGTATGGCAGCTTAGATTCAATGCTAAGAAATGCAAGGTAATGCACCTGGGAAACAAAAACCCAGGGGAAGAGTACACAATGGGGGGCGAGATACTAACAACAAAAATGGAAAGGGACCTGGGGGTAGTGATATCAGATGACCTAAAGGTGGGCAAGCAATGTGAGAGGGCAGCAAGGAGGGCTGGGGGATACTGGGATGCACAGGAAGGCATCACCAGCAGAAAACAGGAAGTTATTATCCCTCTGTACAGACAGTTGGTGAGACCCCATCTGGAGTACTGCGTGCAGTTCTGGAGACCCAATCTCCGCAAGGATATAGACAGGATGGAGGCTGTCCAGAGAAGGCAACTAAAATGGTGCAGAGCCTGCACGGAAGACATATGAAGAGAGACTTAGAGCTGAATATGCATAGCCTCGAGGAAAGGAGAGAGGGGACATGACAGAAACTTTCAAGTATCTCAAGGGAATCAACAAAGTCCAAGAGGGTAGCATCTTTCAAAAAGAGGTGTGCAAGAACAAGGGGCACAATTTGAAGATAGAAGAGCGCTCAGAGGTAATTTAAGGAAGTATTTTTTCACAGAGAGGTTGTGGATGCATGGAATGGCCTTCGGAGGAGGTTGTGGAGTCAAAACAGTGGTGGAATTCAAGCATGCATGGGACAGTCATAAGGCAATTCTAGGGGTGGGGTAGGAAGAAGTAGGCTGCTGGTTAACTAGGATCTGCAGCTTATCCAATAGGTAGAAATGGGCAGACTGGGTGGGCCAAACGGTCCTTATCTGCCGTCAAAATCTATGTTTCTATGTCGCCACATAATTAAGAGGCACGTGTAGCCAGGGGTAGAGGACAAATAAAACTTAAGCCCCAAATTGGTCAAGCTGCCTCGACTACTTGTCAAGGAGAGGTGCTCATGTGTTTGGGTTTGGTGCTCTGTCGTGCAACACGTGAATGTCCACAGAGTCTGCTTTAGAGTGGACGCTAAGGTGGTATTTGCCCTCTGGCTTACAGGAAGTCTTGTCAGTCTTCTTGGCAACAACCAGAATGGAGGAGGGCATTAGCCAGATGTTGGAAGAGAGATCCTTGTGAGGTTCCAGCCAAGGGGGCATGAAGACTGGGGACAGCTCAGGCATATCCTGATGTTCAACCAACCTCTTGTTTGGGGTCCTGGTCATCAGTCTTCCAATCACAGGCCTCAGCAATCCTTTTTGAGGAGATCCGAAAAGGGGGGATCCTCCACAGGAGACTTCGGAGATTCCTTAGCCTTGGGTTCTTCCAGCGGAGGTGTCTTGAAGCCAGAGACTGAAGAAGAGGAGTCCGAATCGGAATCCAAGACCGACGAATGAATTGAGACTAGAGAGATAGAGCTCCTGTGTCCTTCGTCAGGCCCAACACCGAGGAATGGTATTCCCCTAATGAAGGGGACCGATGCGTCAGATCCAGGGGCACTGGGGTTGAGGCCGCTACTGGATGATGACTGTCCAATTCTGAGATTAGTTGAGACTTAGTTTCGGTCCACCAGGACTGGAGAATGGCCCTGAAGTCCACCTGTGGTTGGGAGGTGGAGGAGGGGGTTGGGGAGAGGCTGGTAAACTGGCTGAAAACTTGGGCCATAACCCAGTGTCAGGTATCCTGAAGTCTGATACCCTGACAGCGGTAACCAGACATGGGATAACTATGGACATTGCCTGGCAGCAGGTACCCTGGCGAGAGGACCTGGCGCCTCATACCCTGAAGGAAGATATCAGGGTATGATAGTGCAGCTGCTGGTAGCCTGACATCTGAAAAATCTGGTGTTGGACCAGGAGGAGGAGGAGTGCTTCAGCCAGACAGAGGACACTGAGGAGGCCCGAAGGCGGGCTGGAAGACCCGGAGGCGATAATCAGCATCAGGCCACTAGGGAGGGCCCAACATTATCTCGGAGGTGCCCTTGACGGAGGTGGAGGGCAAAGGCCCTGCGGAAAGGTCGGGAGGAAAGGTCCAGAGGATCCACCAGGAAACTAGTATTGGCGCGGTCCAGATGCGACCCAGTGATGGCATCGTCAGGCTGACATCCTTCTGACTCCGGCTCCAAGTGTTCAGGGGAGGCGAGAGGATCTGGTCGGGTGAGCCCACTGGGTATGTTGCACAAGAGACTGTAGGCACTAAGGATCAATGTTAGGCAGCTCGTCGAGGGCCTGACGGAAGCACCTGGGCTGGGCGGGTGTCAGCAACCATCAGCTGAGGCTGGGCATTCACGGAGCCTCCAGGTGACTGACAACCTGGGCTGGGAGCTTATCAGACCCACCAGCAGGCTTAGACCCCTAAGGTTTTGAGGGGTCTCAAGAGTGGCAGCAGCCTCAGATGTCGTTGAGGCAACCACCACCACCAAGGCCAGTGGTGGTGGGGAACAAGCTGCTCCTGAAAGGTCGAAGCAGCCTTGTCCTTAGAGGCACTCTTCCAAGAGGAAGGGGCTGTTGTCATTGTCCATGGTCCCTGAAGGAGTCACAGGCAGGAGGGACCTTTCTGGCCAACTAGCTTCTCCTCGCTTTTTTTGTGATGGTGCTAATCTGGATGAGGGTGAGGAAGAGGCACTCCCACTTCTGCAACTCTTTCTCCATCAAAGCCATTTTCTGTTTTAAAATATGGGCCTCGAGGGCCTTCTGCCGGCGTTTCCATGTGGCCTGGCTGAAACTCAGGCAAGCCTCACAGTCTGCAGTCTGGTGTTCTGGGCCAAGGCAGAAGAGTCAGAAAGTATAGTCATCTTTATGCATGAGTTGCATGCTGCAGGACTTGAACTTATTTTTATGTGATTCAGAAGGCGTCATGGAAAACATACATCAAGATTTACAAAAAGACAGTAGAATAATTCAAAATATACTCATCTGAAATGGCGGTCAAACTGTAACAGCACTCTCCGAAGTCCGATGTCGCAGGTCAACAGCGGAATGAACTGGAGGAGGGCTTGGGACAGCCCACAATATAGGCTCACAATGACATCAGTCACGTGATGGTGGGCGGTCCCCCACCAGACACTGCTAGCTAAAGTTTTCCGTGTGGTCCTGACGCCAGGACACGCAATCCTAATGTTTAATACCTACTGCAAGAGCCCTCTTGAAGGAAGATATTTTTGTTTGCTCCAGGCCATTTTCAGGATTTTTTCCTTTACTGTAAAACTCAAAAAGCACACAATAATATATATATGGGTCTGCCATAGGGGTCATGAGGTTTTGGACTCAATGCCGGTGGGCCGTTCAATATCAATAGGGAGATCAGGACCAAGCGCAAGAGGCTGTGCCAAAAAGGAGTCTGGGAAGGCAATCATGTTGGAGCAGTCTGTGTTTTCAGGCAGACTGCAGAGCCTTGATTTTGTGCCAAGCATGGTTTTCAGCATCCTTCTGCCTTGCAAAGATCGCTGCCTGAGTATCCATTATTTTAATCAATCAATCAATATTTAGCCAGATGTAGCACCACTGAGGAAAACTCATTCACAAGGTGTGCCTCGGTTCAAAACACAATACAACATAACAAATTTTGTACAATATGTATATGATCCTGGCGCAGCAGGAAGACCTAACATAATAGGTTCACAACACCTATTAACACAACATTTCCTGGAGGGTTTGGTCCATGTCATTGAATCAGTTGTCCACCGTGGTCATACGTCGCTCCAATTCGTCAGTCCTCTGCTCTAAGCCAGCAATCTCTCTATGTAACACCTGTACCGCCCACTTCATATCGGCCCTAAAGGACAGGATCTCCTGATACATAGTTTCAAGTTAAAATTATTTGAGGTTTGTTCTTTTCTGGAGTCGACCGTGTTTCAACAGTGTCAGCCACTGAATTGGGATGGCATGTCTGCAGCCTGCTATTGTTCAGAGTGATCGCTCTGGGCATGAAGAGATCAGGTCTCAAGAGCAAATATTCACCTTTCCTCTGCCAGGTAACATTGTGACACCTTGAAAATCTTCACCATGTCCAACAGCAATGTGAAAAGATAGCAATTTGAGCATATGCAAGGTGTATTTTGCTGGAGGGGGAGGCAGAGCTGTTAGGCTATGCTGCCATCTCTTTTAGGTTCCAACCTGAAGTCGACATACCTGTTTTGGGAAACCATCTGGGTCTGAACCATAAGGCATTCTACCCTGTCCTGGGGCAGGAAAGGCTAGGCCTTGAGCCATATCCAGTACTGCCCCAATGTACTGCAGGTGCTGACAAGGGGGGTCAGGACTGACTGAGGAAGACTTGACAGTGATCTCTAGGGAACTGAACAGCCGCCTTGCATCCGCTAGGGTTCAAGACAGTTGCTATTTGGACTTGAGCAACCAGTTGTCTAGACAGGGATACATTCCCTCTCTCCTGAGGTCTGCTGCCACAACTGCCAAACATTTGGTATATGCCCGTGGCATGGATGACAAACCAAAGGGCAATACCCTGAACCAGTAATGCTCCCGGACAACCACAAAGTACCTCCTTTGAAGTAAAAATCTCAATATGGCAAGCATCTTGCATGTTCAGGGGCACATCCACTTCCCTTGTTTCAAAGTTGGCAGCAGGCCTTGAGTGACAATTCAGGACTTTGTGAACTGGAGGTGAAGATCTGATTTCTCAGGTTTGAATGAGCTAAATCCCAGGATCTCTTGGCAACACCAAAAAGTCTCGACTATATTGTCGTTACTGACTGCAGGGCCCGTATCTTTGAACCTTCTGTCACTATTTCAGGAGGAGGGCATGATGACCCTGACCTAGGCTTGTTGGCAGCCATGCAAAACTGTTCTGTCTGCCTACTTCTTGACTATGTGTGGAAAGGGCCAACTTTAGAGTCCTGCCTGCAGTTTCCTGGCACACCTGTCCCAGAGGGCTTGCATCCTCTGAAAGGGGCATACATAATGGATGGATAGACATTACCAGCAAGACCAGATACAGCCAAAAATGCCTTAAGCAGATGCCAGTCGCAGCTCCTCTGATGGAGGCAACCGCTCCAACCCTTGTTCCTAGAGGGCAGTCTGGCCCTGGACCTTATGGGCCTGGCAACAGTGTCGTCAAGGTACAGGTCAGGAAGCATAGAGAAAACCCAGGAGCAGTTGAAAAATTCCACAGAACTATTTATTTGTAGTTGCAGTAACATGAAATAAATCTGTTCAGAATAACTATGTACATAAAAAAAATAAAATCTTTCTTTTCAAATCCCTTGTTCTTCCAAAACAAACTTCTATCTAAATCATTGCAGCTCAGCTCTTTTATGCAAGTCTTCCACCCCCATCCTTAGCAAGCATCCTGTTCTTGCAAATAAAATGTTCTCTTCTTGTAAATATCAGGAGCTGCTAGAACAGTGAGCTTCCTGAGGCCCCCCACAGCCACTGCAACAGGCTCAGACATTTGCACTCAAGTAACCTCTATTTTAAAGTCATGTCAAAACACCATTAATATACATTTCACCAGTAATACTAAATATTTTCCAAATAAGTGATCCCATTATCAGCTACATTTCCATACATTGATTTGCAATAATTTTATATTAGCTGATCTAGATATGCAAGGGAGAAAAACAGACAAGAGAGGCAAAGAATTGCGAGACCGTTCGGGTTGATCAAGCCTGAGGTCTCTTACAAAATTAAGGTTGCGTAACCAGAAAGAAGAGACAGAAAAGGAAAGAATACAGATCCTTGCATTTAAACACATTTTCCATTGCAAATAGGACAGGGTCCTATTCTACCCTGTCACAAACAGAGTGCGCTGAGACAAAAGTTCTCTGTCCCCGGCCAGGTTCTTGAGTCTATCTGGGAGGAGAGATCAGAGATGCTGAGGCCCTTAGGGCTCGAATGGTCTGCCTGCCCGCCTGAGGGGCCTGGCACAGCTTGTCTGCCTTTATGGGGACAGCAGGGAACAAGCCTGCCTGTGCCAGAGTGGTAGCCTCTGGTACAGTCTATGGAGGTTTCAGCCTCAAACCCCAGTGCTGCTGCAGGAGCTTCATCAAAGAGACAAAGGGTACTTCAGGAGAGGCCTTGGAGTATATAATGTGAGGCTGCACCCTGATGGCAATGGCGAGCCAGATTTCTCAGGGGCTTCCCAGATCTTCGTCTCCTTCCTCCTGCAGAAGGTAGTCAGTGTTGTGTGCTGACCCTTTCAATGTGTCCTGAAGGAAGAAAGTGAGGAAGCCGATGCCCTGGACTGTGCCAGGCTCAACATGGGCAGTGTCAGGGGGATTGGTCCTGAGAGGCCCCGGCAGCGTCATGCCTTGCTTACGAGGAGGAGGTACAAGGTACTCTATTGTTCCCACAAAGGAAAAGGGCACAGCTGAACACAGTGGCCTGCATAGTAAGAGCACCTTGTGACATCAACAGGGTGATCAAAGCCCCAACTCACTGCCAGAACCAACCTTGCAAGTCCTGAAGCATGCATAGCAGGAGGTGGCGATGGCAGCCTGCACTGAAGGGGCACCTCGCCACCGGGGGGGGTAGGGCCCCATCAACGAGCCTTCGCTGGTAGCAACAGGCCCAGCGGAATGCACTGCTAACACTGTGTTCTGGGGGTCTGGGCAGAAGGAGGTGTCAATGCCAAAGCAGTCAACAGCATTGCAATGGACAGCGCTGTGAAAAAGCGAACAGGAGGGATTTATCCTGGCTCCATTCCCTCTCCCAATGGGAGCTTTCCAGACGACGTCTCTTGGCCCTGGGAAGCCTGCAAGCCCAAGGAATGGTTCGGGGATATAGTGGGGATCTTCCCCTGGCATTCTCTCTCCATTCTGGTGGCCTGCTGCGTGGGAGGAAAATGCAGGGCCCATAAACAGCATCGCTGGGAATCAAAGTGTGGACTTCAGGCAAAATATGCAGGTCTATGGTTGCAGGTCGCTCCAAAAGAGCACCCCCAGATGATGCAACTGGAACCAGGGAAGACCGTTCCACCTCACTCATGGAAAACAAGAAAGTGAGTGGCGTCAGTTGTCGACCTGTACAATAATGGTAAACATTTAAAAACAAAGTTTGAAAAAAAATAAAGAGTAGAAAAGTCAAACATTTAGCAGCGGCAGCATCTCAGTAGAGGCCGCGGCATGGTCAATGGCAGGAAAAGAACTGAGAAGGAAGTGGGGCCAACCACACTTCTATACTATAGGGATGTCAACGTCTGATGTTGCTGTGGGCAGCCCCTAGTAGACTACTAGCAAAAACGTTTCCATGTGGTCCTAGGCCTGGCAACTATAGTTCCACAAGTGTGACCTGATTAAAGAGATATCCTTGAAAAAGACTGCATCTCATCAAAAAACTGCAGGGCCTGGAGTGAGGGTGTGGAAATGCAACCATTTTGCATTATAAAAAGCATCCAACTCTGATGACTCCAATGGGTGAAGAGGTCTACGATAGTCATCTAGTAGTTTCTACTTGTGTGACTGAGCAACTGACCTGCTGAGTCTGTAAGGGCGGTTGGAGTGCCAGGTAGAAATGTGGCTATGATGTATATACATCATGTGCCAGAACCCCACACCTGCAAGTTAGTTGAGGTAGTGCATGACACAAAGGTTGTCCATCCGTACCATCAGAGATCAGCCCTGCATGTGAGGCAAACACCCACAGGCCAAGAACAGCTCATCTGCAGAATGTTGATTTGGGAGAAGCGGTCTGCGGGGACCAGACAACCTGCAGTACCGAGTGCACCAGATGGACCCACCAACTCATCCCAGAGGCATACATGGCAAGGACCTCCAACGGGGATGGATGGAGAAATGGGGACCCCCTAAAACAAATGCTAACGGTCCTGTCACCAGCAAAGAGTCCTATGTAAGGTGCCCATAACAAGACAGGGTGATACAGAGATTGAGTAGCCTGGGGACTACTCAGCACAATGCATCTACTGGGGAATTCTCATGTGGAAGTAGGCCATTCAACAGTCACAATGGCAGCTACCAATAGACACAGGAGTCGAAGCATGGATCTTGCATGGATGGGGCACTGGAGACCATCAGTGCTGACTGAGTTATCAGGCTGTTGGCACAGATAAACTGAGCCAAGCAGGACAATACCTACTGGGTTTCCAAGCATAAGGCCACAGTCACCACAGCGATGCACTTAAAGACCTGAAGTACCAAAGAAAAGCCAAAGGGTAAATCACAAAATTGGAAGTGATGACCATCCAAAATAAAGTGTAGGTACTTTTGCCGGCTGCGCCAAATCCAGCCATGCAGATACACATCCTGCATGTCAACAGTACAAAGTCAAATCCCCAAGCGACAGTAGAGGTAGCAGAGACAGAGTGGGCATGCAAAACATTTTATATGTAATGTATGGCTCCTCCTAGCTGGTTTGACTCACTGACAAAGCGGGACAATAATGAACCTGATGCCCGGTAGCAAAGCAGTTTAGGCAGCAATGATGCTCATCTGGGAATCTTATTACAGAAAAAGCACTTTCGAAAAAGCAGTTTATTGTTCAATGATGGTGGACTTGACAGCATAAAACACCAAGATGAACAGCAGATGGTGATCCCAGAGGACAGCATCACCAAACACAGGTAGAAACAAGAAATAGTACACCTGTTTGGGGGAGGGGGAGGGGTGAAATCGAACAATCTAAGATGAAGCACTCATCTCCACTGGTCCGTTGGGCACTTGATGGATGAGGTCTGCTCACATTGTACAAGAGATGCAGAGGTATCCAACATCATAAGTGGGTGTACATCAGTGTAGGCACCCAGCTATAAAAAGAAGCAGTCAGCTTACAGTCCAATGTGTGGCTCTATGGAGGAGATATCCTAGATGATCAATTATCAAACACTAATATGTACTTAGCAAAACGCTGATTACATCTAACTGGGAAACTGCATAATATGTAACTACATTAAAACGATTTGTAAGGAAATAAGTGTTAAAGAATATATCAGAAACAATTTGCTTTACCTTCTTTACAGGTGATGTAGGTGTCACTTGGTTCGTAGGAATTGAACTTGTTACTGCTACAGTTGGCTGTGGACTGGTACTGATTGTATTATTTACAGTTACTGAAGGCTTACTCTTGTCTAGAAAACAAAATAATCGTAATCAGATTTCCACAGAATTTACAGCCTAGTTTTAATGCAACAGGGTGCCTTTATAAACACAGCAGCACAAGGCTAAGATTTATACTGTCCAAAAGAGCCATGTTAAAATGCTTTTTGTATTGTTTTGTACAGATGTGATAAAATCCGTTTAATTAAAAAAAAAAAATAAAAATAGACATCAGAACCACCATAATGAATCCCAATCCATAAAACCCACCAGTTCTAGCAAAGAATATCACTGATGCACAGGAGACAAGCATATTTTACTCATTTTCAAAGAGCACTGGGATGAATAAGTTACTTACCTGTAACCATAGTTCTACTACTAGTATTGTGTTCACATCTACACTTGGGTAGTTTTCCACTGAGCACGATCAGTCACCAAAACAATCTTTAAACCAGCAGTGCAACGAAATTGGGTAAAAAAATTGACACTACCTTTTTTCACTATAAAACATTTGACACATTCCATTTTTTTTTTTTTTTTTATACTTTATTGTATTTCTTCAGAAAACATACAATTACTGTTCCTGATGTAATACATTAGGATTTGGTCAACATTCTTTTGAGGGTGCCACCCCTCTTAATACAAACGTTTAGTAAATCCGTCTTACATCTATAAGATACTTCGTGGGGGTACAGCAAAGGACCATATAGTCCAAAAGTTTAATTATACAAGAAAAACAAATACCATGGTGTAGGCTATGCATCTTGCACCCATGTGCGGCACGCCTTTAAAAATAATAGTTTAAAGTCATTAGAGTCCATAGTTTCTGTCTCTACCATGAGACTATCAAAGCAGCATGCATTAGCCAAAATTATTGTACCAAAATAGTACTTTACGATTAGGATTATAAACAAAGCCCAAACAGAAACATTGTCCCCAAAGTTAATAACTTTGGGAGCATGTTACCTAGTCAAACACTCGTTACTATAAAATTCCTTAAATTGATAAACAGAAAGGTAAGAAACTCCTCTCTTCCCTTAACAACTTTTATTGCCTCAGACCAGTCACACTTAAGTGACTAGTAAGTTCCTAAACATAAGTCTGGTAAAAACAGGCTAACTATACTTTCCCAGGAATTTTTAATTTAACAGACCTGAGGTTTTCTAAACAAAAATGTCTCTTAAGTGTCCAAGTCATCTTTGTCATCTGTACCGGACCTGGAGGATTCCAGTCTTCTCCTGCTCGGCTTAGCGACCTTTTGGGCCCACTTCAAAGCGTTGGCTGGATCCGAAAAAACAAATATCTTTCCATTGTGTGTCAATCTCAATCGTGCAGGAAAAAGCATATTGTATGGGATATTTGCCTCGCCTTCATCGCCCTTGTCCCATCAATTTCTCTTTTTTCTGCGAGTAACAAAACTCAGATCGGGGTACAGAGACACTTTCTCAATCGTGCAGTAGAGATCGCTTTTGCCTGGCTAGAGACAGGATTAAATCTAGAGTGCCCATACTATCCAGGACTGCCACCATCGTCCTTGGAGACTGTGTTACAAGGCCTGCTCCAGAAGGTAACTCTATATGCTTTTGAATCCCCATGATCTCTCTTGCAGGGTTGACCTAGTTGTTGCTCTAGCCAGTCTTTTAAAATAAGCTCAGTTGGTCTCCCTCACTGCCTTCTTGGATGTCAATTATCCTCAGATTTGAAGCACTGGCCTGGTTCTCTAGGTTTTCGAGTAGAGCCCGAAGATGAAGTTCTCTTTTACTAGATTCGCAGCCGTGCCCAAAGCAGCTTCTGACTGCTTTTTTGCTTCACTTGCCTCAGTCTTCATCACTCCCGAATCTGTCTCGAGGAGGGTTACCCTATTCATGAGGGCATCGAAGCGCTCTGAGAGACCCGCCACTGACGCTAACATTTTATTCATTTTCTGGCCTAGCGTCTGCAGCGTCTCCTCCTCGCTCTCCATACTGGAATCTAGAAGGAATTGACCATGCATCAATCGCACTGCTGGAGGGCCAGTATTTGCTTTACTTCTAACGCTCTCCCCACTTGCTTTATCCTTCTTTGGGTTCCCCATCTCAGGTCTGATAGTTCAATATTCTTTTCTGCATGGATAGGTAGGTTTACTCTATTTTAAACTCCTCAAAAATTAGCTTTTATTTTGAGATTTTGAAGAGCTTCCTAATCCTGCATCCATACTCTTAGGCTCCAGGCCCCACATTCCAGTTTTTGATGGTACAATTGTCTAATTCTACCAACATCTGAGTATCTTATTAATGTTTTAATTTAGTTTTTGCTCAAGAAATAAAGATAGTTGCCACATTTTGCACTGAAATAGCATTGTAGACCTGGCAAGGCTAGGATCGAGAAAGGTGCACAGCACAGGAGGTACCTAGAAAAGTACAGCTGACGGGTATGCCAATATTTGTATTAACTGTAGCTGAAAATAGCAGTTACATAAGAACTTACTGTAACAGTATATCTTCGAGAGGTGTTCCTGCAGTAGGTCTTCACATAGTAGGACTGCGACACCTGGCATCAGGACCGCACGGCAAACTTCTAGCTAGCGATTAATAGTGGGGGACCACCCCTGTCATCACATGACGGAAGTCAGTGTGACTGTATAAAGGGGTGGTCCCCACGCCCACTCTCCAGTTCTCCCGACCGAGACCTCGGAAGAGGAAACAGGAGAAAGGAGTAACAACTCCTGAAGCCCTGAGCTGCTAAAAAACAAAGCCTTGGGAAAGGAAAAGCGGAAAGATACAGGAGCTGGGGGAAGGTGGGAGGGAAATCGAGACCTACTGCAGGAACCTCTCTCGAAGATCTGCTGTTATAGTAAGCTCTTACGTAACTGCTATATCTTACTTAGACAGGGTTCCTGCAGTAGGTCTTCACATAGTAGGGCTGAATACCAAGCAGTCAAAGAAAAAAGGAGTCGGAGATTAGGTTCCGAGAGGAGGAAGCATCTGCCAACTAGAGGTCTGCTTAGGATAGGAGGCCTTGTAGGACGACGAGGACAAAACGGGCTCTGCGTCTAGAAGCTATGTCCAGACTGTAGTGCTTGGTGAAGGTACGGACAGAAGACCAAGTGGCCACTGCACAAATAACCGCAGTGGACATGTTTCTCAGGAAGGCCATCGAAGCGGCCATGCCATGAGTCAAGTGGCCTTTCACATACCCCGTAAGGGGCTTCTCGTACTTGTTGTAGATGTACAAGGTGCAGTTAGCCAACCATTTGGACAAACACTGTTTGGAAGTGGCCTTGCCTTGACATTTGGGAGCAAAGGCGACAAACAACTGGCTAGACTTTCGGTCCTCTTTGGTCCTAGAGATGCAGTATCTCAGAATCCTATGCACATCCAGGGTGTGCAAGAGGTATTGCCCCTGTTGGAATACTCTGGGTACTATACCGGCAGTTCAACATTCTGATTCAAAGTAAATTCCGAAACTACCTCGGAAGAAAAGAAGAGTTAGTTCACAGAGCCACCCAGTCTCTGTGAAAAATCAAATTTGGCTCTTTACAAACTAGGGCCTGAAGCACTGAAACTCTATGAGCAGAAGTAATGGCGACTAAAAAAAAAAAAAAAGAGTTTTCTCCAAGATAAGCAATGCATATCGCAACTTGCTGCCGGCTCAAAAGGGGGCAAAGTAAGTTTTTCTAAAATAAAATTAAAATCCTGGGGGGAACCAGATTCCAGACCGGAGGTTTGAGGTGGAGGATCCCCTAATAAAGGTTTTGGAGACTGCTGACTGAGCGATGGTTTTGCCCTCCACTGGAAGGTGGTAGGCTGAAATCGCAGATAGGCGTACCTTCAGCGAGGAATAGCTGAGGCCTGAGTCAGACATGTGCAAGAGGTACTTAAGAACCTGGGATGCCAAGCAAGAAAAAGGGTCCACACTTTTGGATGTGGCCCAAATAGAAAATCTCTTCAATTTCACAGCATACGTGGATCCCGTGGAGGATTTCTGGCCTCTACTAGGACCTGAGCAACTCTGGAAGATACACTGAAGCATGAGAAGGGCTATCGGAAGGTGCCACGCATGCAGACGGAGAGACTTGAGGCTTGGATGCACCAGGCTGTTCTGCTCCTGAGACAGAAGGTAGTGAGAGAGAGGAAGAGGTACCGGGGGTTCCATCAACAGCTGCTGCAGCAGAGGAAACCAAATCCGCCAAGGCCACAGAGGGGTAATGAAAATCATGTGGGCCCCCTCTGCCTGGAACTTCAGCAGAACCTTCTGTAGAATAGGAAAGAGAGGGAAAGTGTACAGAAATCTCCCTGTCCAAGACAGAAACAGCGCGACTCGCCAGAAAACACCAAACCCGGGAACTTAGAGAGCAAGCAAAAGCTGGGTAGTTTTGCGTTGAATGGGGAGGCAAATAGAACTATTTCTGGCTGACCCTGTTGAAGGAAGAGATCTTCCACTACTTCCTGCTTTAGCTCCCACTCGTGAGCCCGAGTGACAGTTCGGCTGAGACTGTCCGCCAGGACATTGTGGATTACTGGGACACGGACTGCTATCAATGTCAGGTTATGCTGGACTGCCCAGTACCACACCCGCACTGGTTCCTGCAAAGGGTGTACTATCGGTGCCTCCCTGTTTATTGATGTACCAGACCGTGACAGTGTTGTCTGTCTGGATCGAAAGTGTTCCCGGAGTAAGAGGATTGAAAGGCATGGACAGCATACAGCACTGCCCTCATCTCCAGGATGCTAATATGCAGATGCCCCTCTAGAGGAGACCATGTTCTCCAGAGTCTGGTGATCTCCCAGGTGGGCTCCCCAACTGTGGCCCGAGGCAACTGTCATGAGGGTCATGGAGAGGGGCTGGGGATGGAAAGGAACCCCCAGAGACAGGCTGGATAGATCCTGCCACCAGAGGAGATGCCTCTTCAAGTTGCCGGAGACTAGGACCCTGTGATCCATGTCGTCCAAGCGTTGATCCCACTGAACCCAGAGGGATCATTCGGTCACCTTCAAATGCAGTCTGGCCAAAGGGACTGTGGGTGTGGCAGCTGCCATGAGCTCAAACAGGCGGAGAATAGAGCACGCTGAGGTCCAGCAAGAGGAGACCAGCGCTGCTTGTTGAATCAGGGTTTCCTCCCTGTCCGCAGGAAGGAAGGCCCTGCTCTGGACCACATCCAGCACAGCTCCAATAAACTGAAGGTGCTGGAAGGTGAGAGCTGAGACTGGGGATAATTCACAGTGATGCAAAGTCTGGTGAAAAGGTCCAGGGTGGTGGAAGAGAATCCATCAGACTGTCCTGAGATGGGTGCTGAGGTAGCCAGTCATCCAGGTAAGGGAACACACAAATCCCCTTGCAGCGCGGGCACAGCCACCACCCGCCAGGCACTTGGTAAAAACAAGAGGTGCGAGGACAGGCCAAAGGAAGGGCCTTGAACTGAAAATGGTTCTCCTGAAAGGGGAATCTCAGGAAACAACGTGGGCGGGAGGATGGGGATGTGCAGGTAAGCATCCTGCATGTCCAGCGAGCACAGCCAATGTTTGTTGGAGCAGCAGTCATTGTCCCTGGAGGAACAGCATGCGAAACCTCTTGTATTCTACAAAGAGGCTGAGCAGATCTAGAATAGGTCTGAGATCTCCCATTTTTTGGGGCACTAGGAAGAAGTTGGGAGTAATATCCCCTTCCTATCTGCCCTGGCGGAACTGGCTCTATGGCGGACTGTAGCAATAGAGCTTGGATTTCCTGATGAACCAAACTTAGATGGTCTGATGGGTAATGGTACCTTCTTGGCAGACTGCCCGGGGATCTCTCAAGGAACTTGGGAGTGTCCACTTATGACGAGCTGGAGCACCCAAGCATCTGCGGTTATCGCCTCCCATGTAGAGGGCGAACCGTCCCCCCACTGGCTCCTCAGAGGCGTGTGGAGGACCCCCCAAGTTAGGGCCGAGAGGAGGCAGCTTTTGCACCGTCACCGCTTTTAATTCACTTGCCTGAGGAGTCTGGTACGGAACCAGTGGAGCAGCGGTTGCCCTGTTGTCTGCCCTGGTTCTGCTTATTCCATGTCTTCTGGGGCAATGAAAAATTCTGCTTCGGTTTTCTGGCCCAAAGCGGTACATGGGCGGATGTCTTTAGAGACCTCCCGGCTCTCTTGTAGCTCTGTTACATCTTTGCATAGCCCCAAAAGGATGGAACCCCTGAAGGGGGTCCAGCAGGGTGCTCGAACATCTTGTGCCAGTCCTGCAAGACAGAGCCAGGCCAGGCGCCTCAGGCAAACTCCAGTAGCAGTGCAACGAAGTCACATAACTCCATCGGAGTCATAAGTGGGTCTAAAGGCACATGCAGGAGGACTTAGAAGTCTAACTTTATCTAGCAGCAGATTCCTGAGGTCCTAGTCTGCAATGGCCTGGAGTTCTTTTCTAAATTGGATAAAGCAGACTTCTGAAAGGACACCATATAGGCCACGTAATTTAAAGATCGGATGGCACAGGTAGAGGATGTATAGACCTTGCGGCCATATTGGTCCATTTGTTTGGACTACTTGTCTGGTGGGGAGGCACTCAGATGCTTAGGCTGGGCTGATCAATCATGGGCTGCTGTAATGACAACAGAATCAGCCTTCGCTTGAGTGGTCAAATGGCAAGCCCCCTCCAGGAGTGGTAAGACTTGTCAGCATTTTTAGAAACTGCAGGAATGGATTGCTGTTGCCATATACGGTAAAGGTTAAGTCCTCGTGTGGTCCCATCAATGGAGGAATAGGGAGGGGATCCACATTGGTGCGGTCCAGATGATCTGTCAGCCTCTCTCTTGGGGTCCATCTCCTGGGACGCCCAACCACAGGCCTGTTGAATGGACCACAGGAGTTCCATGAAAGATGCTTCCTCCGGTGGAGACTCTGGCGGTTCCTTGGGCTGAGGCTCTTTTGGGGAATGAGGCTCTGATTGGCCCACTGAGTCGGAGTCCGAATCGGAGGACTCTGGTCTACTGGGCAAGGGAGTAACATCTGGGGCCGCCTCCGTGACCCTAGCACCTAAAGGAACCCCCACTGGATGCCTGTTCAGATTCCTATCAGACATGCAGACCATAGGGGATGGGCTTGTCCTGCGAGTCGGGGTAGACACAACTGGTTGAGGTTGGCACAACTCTTGCAAAAGTTGGGACTTGGCATTCTTCCACCAAGCTAGGACAGTTTCCTGAAGTTCTGGCTGGGGCGGGGGGTGAAGGAGGCAGGTAGCCCGGGTACCCCGTGGCATGGGAGGGGGGTAGCCAGGTGTCTGGTGCCAGTAGTGATATGGATTATATAGGCGGTATGACCTGAGCCGCCAGCGCCGGGTACCCTGGCGTCAGCCCTTGCAGAGGGCAGCATGGTGATGGCCCACTCGGCATCTGGTAGTAGGGAAACTGAGGCGGCGGGTAGCCGGGATTGTTGCTCGTGGGGCCCAATGGAGGAAGGGCAGAGGGCCCATGGAGCGGCGGTGCTGAGGGACCACTTGGGGCAGACTAGTCCACTGGCAGACCTGGTGTCGGGGCAGGAGCCGTAGAAGGGCCAGCAGGAAGCTCCGGCATCTGAGAGAAAAGTCCTTGGTCCAAATACATATCAGAGGGAGGGTGGACCAGGAAGTGGCCTGGAGTCAGGGGTCTGAAGTCACCGGACGTCAGAACAGAGATGGGTAAGGTGATAGGCACCCCCGTTGACGGGTCTGCCGAGGAGGCTGGAGTCTCAGAAGGAAAACCTGACATAGAAGTCTCCTGGAGAGCAACACTCTATTCCCTCGGAAGTGAAGAAAAAGAGATGTCAGGCAGGATCAGTGAGGTCCGGGAATGAGAACCCTCGTGGGACTAAGGGTAGTCTAGATGCTCACTCTGTGGCCTTGAGACCACCACGGGTATCTGACGGAAGAACGACCATACGTCAGGTGAGCCGACGACTTACTTATCGGCGTCAACCTGGCAGACACTGGAAGAGCCAACATCCGACTTACAAGGAGAGGTCAGGCCAACAGCAGGGATGCTGGAGCCAGAAAGGACGACAGAGTCCGGGCACTCAGTGGCGAAGTAGGAGGGCGACTTATCGGCCGAGCTTACAGCAGGCTCTGAAGGAAGATCCCCCGGAGAGGAGGGCCCCCCGACTGCCCACAGACCAAGGCGGGGAGGCAGCGTCCAATTTGCCAGGGCGGATAGAGACCTAGGAGGTGGAGTTCTCACCGATGTGGAGGCCCCACCCAATGTGGTGTCTGCTGTCTGGCGACACTGAAAGGAAAAATGGTCCCACTCTCGGCATTTCTCCTTTTTATTTGGAGTGGGCGAAGAAGAAAAAATTACTCACCTTAGTAATGTTGTTTCTTCTAATGGAGTCTTGCTATATTATAGACATTAGCAGTTTGTTCCAGCTCTAGAACTGCCCCGGAGTGAAATGGTTAAAACCATTCCAAAGAATTTTTGGCACGAGAGCAGCTCTATCTGTGTCATTTCAAACTTGAACTGTCAGATCTTTACGAGCCAAACTCACTAAGGTCTGTGTGGAAGCTGTAACCTACACTAGCCAAATGGCTAACTAAATAATAACAACCATTGATACTCAAGTCAGGGGACCAGAAATACTAACACCATTCTAATAATATGAAAATGGAACATAAGTATAATAAAACACACACACGCATACACATACACACCCCCAAAGTCCCAAAGGGGACAAAATGCTAACAGGACATAAGTAGTGCCCACACTAAGTTGCCCGCACCCCACCAAGTAGAGGTTCTGAGAGGGGCAGGTTGGGGGGGAGGTCTATAATATAGCAAGACTCCATTAGAAGAAACAACATTACTAAGGTGAGTAATTTTTTCTTCAAACAACATGAAGTCTTGCTATATTATAGACATTAGCAGAATACACAGCAGTACCTCCATGGAGGAGGGGCAGAACCTACTTAGGGAATAGGCTCTGAAGAACAGCTGTGCCAAACCGAGCATCTCTCCTGGCCTGGACATCCAGGGAGTAATGCTTGGTAAAAGTGTGAACCGTTTTCCAAGTAGCAGCCTGGCAAATCTCTAATAAAGGGATATCTCTGGCAGCAGCTAGAGACGCAGCTGTAATGAGCCCTCAAACTGGGGCGGGGGGGGGGGCTCTGCCCACTTTCTGATAACAAAAATTGGATACAAGAGACAATCCACCTGGCTATTGATCTCTTACTGGCAGGTTTGCCTTTCCCAACTTCACCATAGGTAAGGAAAAGTTGGAGGGATTCGAACCTATGACCTTTGGTACGCTCTATATAATAACTAAGAGCTCTCTTAACATTATGGCTGTGCAATCTCCTCTCACCCGAAGAGGAGTGATCAGTGAAAAATACTGGAAGGGAGATAGATTGATTAAGATGGAAATCTGAAACCACCTTAGGCAAAAACTTCCTTTTAGTCCTAAGGACTACCTTATCCTGTGGAAGAGAAATAAAGTCAGTCTCCACTGACAAGGCTTGCAATTCACTTATGCGTCTGGCAGAAGTGATAGCCACTAGAAAAACAGTTTTCCAAGTTAGGTACTTAAGCTCTGCAGAAGACAGAGGTTCAAAAGGGGGTTGCATTAACTGGGCAATGCAAACATTAAGGTCCCAAGCAGGGGCCGGTTCCCGAAAGGGAGGATTAGTATGGAGTAATCCCTTAAACTTGGAAAACACAGGATGAGAGGAAAGAGGGGATGACTTTCCTGCTGACACAAAAGCAGACACAGCTGCCAAATGAACTCTCAGGGTAGCTGGTCTGAGACCCAAGGAATTAAGATGTACCATGTAATCTAACAAAATGGGCAATTCAGCAGATTCTGGGGAAGTATTTTTCCAGCACACCAAATGTAAAACCTTTTCCATTTAGAACTATAAGTAGCTCCTAGTGGAAGGCTTTCTGAAGCCTTTTGGATCTCAAGAACACCCTGAGAGAGGTGTAAATCAGCAACTCTTAACTCCTCAAGAGCCAGGCCTTGAGGTTGAGGGATTTGAGGTCCGATACCAAACCCTTCCCTGGGCACAAGTCAACAGATTGTGATTCCTGGGAGGCACAGGGGAAGATGGACTGTCAGAGACAGAAGGAGTGGGTACCAGGGCTGCCTGGCCCAATCCGGGGCAATCAGAATCACCCTGCAAGGCTGAGATCTGATTTTGACTAGTACTTTGAATAGGAGAGGAAAAGGGGGGAAAGCATAGAGGAACGTCCCCTCCCAATCCAGAAGAAGGGCATCCAGGGGAACTGAGCCCAGCACTGGACGCCTACAACAGAACAGAGGAAATTTGTGATTGTCTGGGGCTGCAAAAAGATCTGAGGGATGCCCCACCTGGCAAAAACTATCCCCAGCACTTGAGGATCCAGGGACCATTCATGATGGCCCTGGGAAATCCTGCTGAGGGCATCCGCTAGGACATTGTCCTTCCCTGGAAGATGAACTGCTATGAGGGAAGTGTTCAGGGAATAGGCCAGAGACCACAACTTCACTGCCTCTCAGCAAGCCGAAGACTGAGTGCCCCTGCTTGTTGATGTACCACATTGTTGTGGTGTTGTCTGTTCTGACTTGTATCACCTTGTCGTGGACAGATGCAGAAAAAGCTTGAAGAGCTAAAAAGACAGCTCTGAGTTCCAGCAAACTGATGTGGAGCAGAGATTCCTGGGGGGACCAAACTCCCTGAGTGGAAAGGTCGTCCATGTGGGCTCCCCAACCCAGAAGGGAAGCATCTGTAGTGAGAGTCAAGTCGTGAGAAGGGGAAATGAAGGGGACCCCCGCTCTTAAATTGCTCTGATCCTGCCACCACTGGAGAGCTAGGATCAAGGTTCGAGTCACTGGGACCAACTTGGAAAGGGGGTCTCTTCTCTGAGACCAAAAGGTTCTCAAGTGAAACTGAATGTCTCTCATCTGAAATCTGGCTCCCTGCACAACAGCTGTGGATGCAGCCATGTGCCCCAGGAGCTGCAGAAAGTGTCTTGCTGGTCAAGAGACCTGCAGAGTGAAGGAAGAGGCCAGAGCCACTAAATTCCTTACCCATTCTGGGGGAAGAAAGGTTCTGGCTAGCTTTGTGTCCAATTCTGCCCCTATAAAGGTGAGTACCTGGACTGGTTCCAGGACCGACTTTGGTAGGTTTAGCAGAAAACCCAGGGAGGTGAGAAGCTGCTGGGTGACCTGCAGGTGAGATTTACCTGTTCTGGGGACTGGCCTACAATGAGCCAGTCATCTAGATGGGAAAAACAGCAATCCTCTGCCTCCTTAAGTGGGCCACTGCCACTGCTAGACACTTTGTAAAACCCTTGGAGCAGAGGTAAGGCCGAAGGGCATTGCTCTGAACTGGTAATGACCTGAGGGCATTGAATCTGGGGTACTTTCGATGGGATCTTCTGATTAGGACATGGAAATAGGCATCCTTGAGGTCCAGGAGGCTAGCCAGTCCCTGGCCTTGAGGAAGGTAAAATCATTGCCAGAGTTACCATTTTGAACTTTGGTTTCAAAGATGCTTGTTCAGATATCTGAGATCTAAAATGGGCGCCATTCTCCTGTCTTTTTGGGGTGGAAGTATCTGGAATACAGACCCTGCCCTGATGCAGGAGGAACCCTTTCACTGCTCTGAGAGCTAACAGGGATGAGACCTCTGTTTCCAGGCGGGGTCTCTGAAGCACTTGCAGGTAGAAAAGTCTGCTTCTCAACTTGGGAAACTTTTGAAGCTGAGAACCAGACCCTGGCTTACTACTTCCAGAACCCACTTGTCTGAGGTTAAAAGCCCAATTCTGACTGAAGTAAGCCAGCCTGCCCCCCACTGGTACAGGAGAATCGGCCCTGGGCACCCCATCAGGATGCCTGTTTATGCAGGAGCTTTAGGCTGGGGGTGGGAGCAGGTCTGCCCACCCTCGTCTGCCCTGCCTCTGAAGAAGCCCCTCTGAGCATAGGCAGAGGAGGCCTGAGTCTGGTAGAAAGGCCTGTGAAAAGGCCTACCCCTACCCCTGAGGGCATGCCTTTGAGGGTGGCTTGCCGCTCCTTAGCCTGAGCACTCCTGTAAGTAGTCCTATATTCATCCATCTTCTTCATGTAATTCTCTGTCTGCTCTCCAAACAGAGAATTTCCCACCACAGGAAAATCCATAGCCTTAGTCTGGGTATCCTGTGACAAACTAGTACACCTGAGCCAGGCCAACCTACGAAAAGCTACAGATGTGGCCATGACCCTAGAGGAAACATCATTAACATCCACAGCAGCAGAAACTGAACCTTAGAGGCTTCAATGCCATCAGCAGCCCCTGTTCTAGTTCACTAGCCAGCTGGCCATGGGCCTGCTTGGCCAATTGCATAACAGTATCCCATCTAGATTTCTGATACCTAGCTTACATAAGCCATATAATTTGCTTGCCTGAGTCCCAGAGAGGCTGCAATATACTATTTTGCCATGGCATCAATCTTCCTGGAATCCTTGTCAGGAGGATGTAAGCCAAGGGAATATTAGCTTTATCACAGGTAGCAGCCTGAACTATAACCCAAATGACTGCATTGCTGAGAAAGGAATTCTGTATCAGGACCTGACAATGTATGCCTTCTGTCCATCTTTTTATCTACAGGAGGCACAGAATTAGGAGCTTTTAAAATTTTAATCGTTTGTTTCCTAAAAGACTTATGTAAAGGAATAGACAATCTCCTAGACTCTGGAATATCCATCATTTCTACAAAATCAGGCTCCTCTTGCTCATCCACAGCCTCTTCTAAAGGGAGCTGGAGGGTTTCAGCAACTTTTTTATAAAACATAAAATGAGATGGGGACTCAGACAGCATAGGGGGAGATTCTAAAGGTCTGTCTGGGGAGATGTCCGGTTCAATGGGCACACCCAGACCTTCCCAGCCACATTCATACTGTTCATAATCCTCCTCCCCCTCCTCTGGTTCATAAAATATCCTCAATATCATAATCCTGAACCACTGGGACGGACAAACTGACCTTTTACCAGATAGTGGTGGTTGGACGGACCCTGAGACAGTGACTGGACAATTTGTATGGCTTTGCTATCTCTGCAGCAGTTGGAGAAGGAATTTTGGACTCCAGACCTGCTGATTTTCTTGTTTTCTTTACTGGAATTGGTTCCTCAGAACCAGCTTTTCTTTTGCCCGAGGAAGTCTGGCCCTGGTCAGAGGGCACTCCCTCTGGTTTGGTTGGCACCGAACCGGGCTGGCCATCCGGGTCAGCGGACTTTTTGGCCTCTCGTTCCCCGAGCCTGCCCAATCTTTTTTCCAGGGTGGCTGCAGGGAAATTCTTACATACCTGGCAGTCTGACTGGAGGTGGTCAAACCCCAGACAATAAACACATGTGGTGTGTGGGTCAGCCTTGGCAAAGACTTCCCACAAACATCACAGTGTTGAAACCAGTGGGCCCGTTTTTCTTTTGGGTTTCTCCAGACATAATGCCAGCCTAACCAAAAACTTGCCCGCTGCGGCAGTGCCAGGCAAGACACCCTTATCGGTTCCCCTAACCGTGTCAACGGTATTGGAAAAACCGTAATAAATCGGTTTTTAGAACCGATAAGAACCGAGAACCGTACTCTAAAATAGTAACTTTTAGTTTTAAATGAGTTTTAAACCCACTGATCGGTTCAAAACCGAACTGATAACTTACAAGTTCCACACAGACAAAACCTTCATTTACTTACAGGTTACCACAGATAGAGCTTGAACGAGCGGTTTTGCGGTTAAAATAAAACTATTCTCTAGTTAAATCCAACCGAGAAAACACTTTTTAAACTGAGAAATGAACCGAGCAGAAGGAGAAATCTCCGGAGCGACTGTTCATTGAGGCAGAGTAAAGAATCTGACAGTTCAAGTTTGAAATGACACAGATAGAGCTGCTCTCGTGCCAAAATTCTATTTTGGAATGGTTTTAACCATTTCACTCCAGGGCAGTTCTAGAGCTGGAACAAACTGCTAATGTCTATAATATAGCAAGACTTCATGTTGTTTGAAGAGCGTTCCCTCAGCTCCTGAAGCTCTTTTTCCATTGATGTAAGGCATTGTTTTAAAAGGTGAGCATCTAGGGCCTTCTGGCGACGAGAGAGCATAGCCTGGTTGAAAGTTTGGCAGATAGGGCAATCCGCTACCTTGTGTTTAGGGCCCAGGCAGAGAACGCGGCGGGAGTGGTCGTCCCCGTGCAGGATTTGCGTGCCGCACTTAGAACACTTTCTCTTCGGTCTACACGAAGACATACAACACTGCTGATGGAAAGGTAAACGGAAAAAGCTAATACTTGAGGTTAAAGATGGCAGTCGACTGAAGCTGTTCTATCGCAAGGTCAGACGATTCGGGTAGACAGTGGGATAGAACTGGAGGGCAGGCGTGGGACCGCCCCTTGATACAGTCACGCTGACATCTGTCCCCTGCTATGGACTGCTAGCTAGAAGTTTGTTGTGTGGTTCTGATGCCAGGGGGCGCAGTCCTACTATGTGAAGACCTACTGCAGGAACCCTCTCGAAGTAAGATCTAACATTTTTGGAAAAACATATTTCGTTGCACTGCTGTTTTAAGCTTGGCTCCCCCTACCACCAAATCAAATGATCCTCTGGCTCCACCTTCATTGCTCAGGTCTCCACGATGGAAACAGGTATTGAAAGCAAGCCTTGCCGGGGGAGGCTGGATGTGTCCTCTGGATGTAAACTAAATACCAGTATCAAATCTATAGTTTTCAAGTAAGTACGTAAGCTATTCTTTTAACTGCCTATAATCAGTTCACCATCTGCATGTAGGCCCTCTCCAAGTTTTCCTCAAGAATGCTCCTGACTGCCCTCTACATTCTCGGGGGTTGGGGTGGGGTCATGCTGCAGGTCCCCAGATCCTGATTTTTTAATAAATCATGGGAGGATGGTGAGGTACCTGAGGACTGGAGGAGGGCGGATGTGATTCCCCTTCACAAAAGTAGGAGCAAGACAGAGGCAGGAAACTACAGACATGTCAGTTTGACCTCAGTGGTAGGGAAAATCATGGAATCACTTCTGAAGGAAAGAACTGCTGAGTACCTAGAGGTCAGTGGGGCACAGGACCCAAGGCAGCATGGATTCACAGCGGGAAGGTCATGTCAGACAAATCTGATTTCTTTGACTGGGTGACTAAAGTAGTAGAACAGGGAGGGGCTGTGGACATGGCCTACCTAGACTTTAGCAAGGCATCTGACACAGTTCCACACAAAAGATTAACAAATTAGCCAGCCTGGGAGTGAGTCCCAGGGTGGTAGCCTGGGTAAAACATTGGCTGGACAACAGGACACAACGGGTTATAGTAAATGGAGTCCACAGTGAAGAAAGGGGGTTACTAGTGGGGTACCGCAGGGTTTACTACTAAGGTCGGTCCTTTTTAATGTCTTTATAAGTGAAATTGCAGAGGGACTGGAAGGAAAGTATGTCTCTTTGCAGATGATACAAAGATCTGCAACAGGGTTGATCACAAGGTGGAGTGGAAAGGATAAAAGGGACTTGGCAAGGTTGGAGGAATGGTCAAATGTATGGCAGCTTAGACTAAATGCAAAGTAATGCACCTGGGAAACAAAAACCCAGGGAAGAGTACACATCGGGGGTGAGATACTGCTAACAACAAAAATGGAAAGGGACCGGGGGTAGTCATATCAGATGACTTAAAGGGGGGCCAACAATGTGAGAAGGCAGTAAGGAAGGCTGAGGGGATGCTGGGATGCATAGGGAGAGGCATCACCAGTAAAAAAACGGGAAGTTGTCGGCCCTCTCTACAGACAGTTGGTAAGACCACATCTGGAGTACTGCGTGCAGTTCTGGAGAGCCCATCTCCACAAAGACAGGCAGGGTGAAGGCTGTCCAGAGAGAGCGACCAAAATGGTGCAGGGTCTGCACCAGAAAACATATGAAGAAAGACTAAAGGAGCTTAAGATGTATAGCCTTGAGGAAAGGGGGCAAGATAGAAACTTTCAAATACCTCAAGGAATCAACAAAGTCAGAGGTAGCCTTTCAGAAAAAAGATGTGCAAGAACAAGGGGGCACAATTTGAAAATAGAGGGGGATGGCTCAGAGGTAATGTGAAGGAATATTTCTTCACAGAGAGGTTGTAGATGCATGGAACAGCCTTCCTGAGGGAGGCTTAGAGTCAAAAACAGTGGGAATTCAAGAATGCATGGGACAGACATAAGGCAATTCTAGTGGGGGGTAGGAGGAAGTAGGCTGTTGGTTAACTAGGATCTGTAGCTTATCCGTTAGGTAGGGAAATGGGCAGACTAGGTGGGCCAAGCGGTCCTTATCTGCCATCAAATTCTATGTATGTTATCACGAAACGGGAGGTTTTCAGTAGCAGGGCCAATTCTGTAGAACCTGCTACCATGGTGTCTGAGAGATAGGATAACAAACGTTAAAAATAGGTACTACCCTAGCTTGCTCCGAGACTGCTAATATAATGGAGTGGGAAGGGATAAGTTGAAAATCTTTGATAGAGGGGTACACATTAAACCAGCAATCAGTCTGAGGAACTTAGGATGCATGCCATCATTGTCAACACCGCTATGGTTGAGAAGGGTGTGGAGCAGAATGCAGATATATCCAGGGTATGAGAACTTAAAGTACAGTGGGGGCTACAGCCAGTGTCACAGGCAATACACTGGGACTCCTGTATATTATCCGGGGTCCTAGTGGGCAGTGTGGTAACACAAGGTAAGATAGTGTGTTCAAAACTGCATGCCTTTACAATAAGGTTAGGACCTCAGCTTCAGTTGTTAGTTTAACAGAACTTTGCTTGTGGCCAAATTTAGTTAGGGAGTTGATTGCTGTCCAGAATTTCTTTGGTAGCACAGACTCAGACTGCGATTTTGAGAGTCTGTCTTAAGATTTTCAACCTACCATTTACAGTGATTTCTCAGATGCCAATATTTTGGCCGGCAGTAGCAGACTTAAAGGATTTAAAGGCAGACCACAATTTGTCTTGCATTTTCATTTTCCTCAAGTAGTTCCCTGGATGGCAGGCAGGTGTTGCCACCTCTGACACGTATCTGATAATGAGAAGTACAGCACTAGGCATGAACTCAGGATAATGCAGTGCTGAAGAAACCAATGGCTAAGTTAACAATCAGTATGCTACCCAAATATGATCCATCAACTGATCTGATGTCTGTGAGCAAGGTAGCTGCAAACCTAATCAATGCCCAGAAAGTCCTGGGGGGGGGGGCAAGAGAGCCTTTTAGACCAACTACAATAGGTGGTAGAGTGACACTGATTGAGCCAAATAATGCACCAACTCCTTTTATCCTGTCCTTCATTACTGATTTGCCAGTCCAGTATAGAATGATTGGCAGTCTTGGGGCTCAGGTGGGTGGGGATAGTAATGAAATACAGGTTACTCACCTGTAACAGGAGTTCTACGAATGGTGTATGTGTTCATCCACACACTTACTGGCAGGTAACCTTGCAGCTTTAAATCTTGCGGAAGGTCTTCAAGCTGGCTCCTCTCACCCACCGGGTGGTAAAACTCGGCTCCACCCCATGGCCTTAGATCTGGCCACGCTGGAAGCTCAGGTTGTGCGCCCGAGCGGGGGAGTCGAGATTGGGTCGTGTGGATGAACAACATACCATTCCTAGAACTCCTGTTACAGGGAGTAACCTGTATGTCTAGGGACATGGATATGTTGTTCATCCACACTTACTGGCAGACTCCTAGCAGTTCTCTGGGAGGGAGGGAGGCAAGACGCACACCCCCTACTTAGAGAAAAGAGACTGGAGAACCGAGGCCCCAAAACCAGCATCCCGGCATGACTCAAGGTCGATGTGGTAGTGGGTGATAAAGGTGTGTGCTGACTTCCAGGTAGCAGCCCTGCAGATTTCCTGGATAGGGACGTCCCTGGAAGCAGCCACCGATGCAGCGGTATGGCGGGTAGAATGAGCTCTTATCCCTTTGGGAGGCTCCATGCCCGCCATCCTATAGCAGAGATCTATGCAGGAGGTGACCCACCTGCTTATCGCCCGCTTGGCTGCAGGTCTGCCAGGTGCGGCTTCAGCGTAGGTGACAAACAGCTGGCGAACCTCTCCCCGGATTTCAGCCGTGTGCTCCTTATAGTAAGCGAGCGCCCTTCTAGGGTCCAGAGTATGGAACCTATATTCGGCCTCCGAGGTGTGATTGGGGTAGAATACCGGCAGAGTCAACACCTGGTTAAGGTGAAACTCCGACACCACCTTCGGAAGGAATTTCGGGTGGGGGCGCAGGACAACCTTGTCCCTGTGGAAGACCAGGTAAGGAGACTCGATGGAAAGCGCCTGGAGCTCTCCCATCCTTCTGGCTGACGTAATAGCCACCAAGAAGGCGGTCTTCCACGACAGGTGAGAGATCACACCTGTGCATTGGTTCGAATGGCTTGCCCATGAGCTCTGCCAGTACCAGCAGTAGATCCCATAGAGGCGGAGGTTCTCGCACCAGAGGGGAAATGTGATCAAGGCCTTTGGAAAAGCGCCAGACCACCTTTCTCCTGCGCCACCGACTGCTTCCCGGCCCGCGCCTGGTAAGCAGAGATGGCTGCCAGGTGCACCCTTAGGGTCGTCTACCTGAGCCCTTGCTGAGAAAGGGACCATAAATAGTCCAAGATGCTTGCCAAGGAACAGGAGGAAGGGTCCAGGCCCTTGCCCTGACACCAAATGGAAAACCTTTTCCATTTGAAGGCATAGCATTTCCTGGTCGACTCCTTACAGGACGCCTCAACTACATTGAGGACCTTGTTGGAAAGACCGAAGACCTGGAACTCTAGCCGCTCAGGAACCAGGCCGTCAGGTGCAGGGATTGAAGGTCCGGATGGAACACCTTCCCCTGACTGACTGAAAGCAGGTCCGGGCGAGCTGGAAGCTGCCTCGGGAGCCTGGAGCTAAGGCTGAGGAGATCTGGATACCAGCATTGGTGAGGCCAGTCTGGGGCTACCAGAATCACCTGCGCCTTGTCCCTCCTCGCCTTGAGAAGCACCTTGTGGATCAAGGGAAATGGGGGAAAGGCACAGAAGAGGCCTGGGGTCCACGGCCTCGAGAAGGCATCCCCCTGCAGCGAGCCCTGCTGAGGGGGGCGGGCATGGAACAGCCTCAGCTTTGCGTTCTCCCTTGAGGCAAACAGGTCCACCTGAGGTGTGCCCCAATGGGAGAATATATCTTGTACTACCTCCGGCAGGAGAGACCACTCGTGGGATACAGCCCCTATCCGGCTTAGGGCATCGGCCAGGGTGTTGGAGGCTCCTGCCACATGAATGGCTAGGAGATCCACCTCCAGGCTGCGCACGAGTGACCAAATGCGGAGAGCTTCTTTGCACAGAGGCATGGAGCGCATCCCGCCCTGGCGGTTTAGGTAGTACATGGTCGTGGTATTGTCCGTCTGGACCTGAACCACTTGACCCCGTAGAAACGGAGCGAAGGCGGTGAGAGCTAGGCGGACCGCTCTGAGCTCCAGCAGGTTGATGTGGCATCGGGACTCCTGCGGGGACCAGAGGCCGCACTCTGTGCTCCCCAGATGGGCACCCCAACCCATCAGAGGCGCCGGTCGATAGAGAGACCCGCCGCCGAGGCGACAAATGGGATGCCCTCCTGCAGATGAGCTGGAAGCGATCCACCACTGGAGAGTGCTCCACATCCCCTGGGTCACCGCCACGAGCTGGTCCAATGGATCATGGCGTTGAGACCACTGGCTGGCCAGCCCCCATTGAAGGGGAGCATGTTCCAGCGGCCCCAACGGACCACACTGGTGCAGGCTGCCATGAGACCCAGGAGGCGAGGAAGTCCCGGCAGGGCGATTGCCCAACCAGAAATGACTGGGCAAAGGAGGAAAGAATCTCGCCCTGTCCGCTGGGAGCCGTGCTCTGGCTCAAGAGAGTCGAGCTCTGCCCGATGAAGAGAATCACCTGCTTGGGTTCGAGTTCCGACTTGGCCTCGTTGATGAGGAGGCGACCTGAGGAACAAACCTGGAGGGCCAGATCTCTGGACCGCTCCACCTCCTGTCTGGAGGGGCTGCTATCAACCAATCATCCAGGTAAGGACACCTGGACCCCTCGGCCACGTAGGGAATGCTGTCACCACTGCCATGCATTTGGTGAAGACCCTGGTGCAAGAGACAGGCCGAAGGGCATGGCTCGAACTCAAAAGGGATCCTTCCGCCGAAACGAAGGAATCTCTGATGAGACGGACGGATAGGGACGTGAAAAAACGTGTCCTGCAGGTCCAGAGAGCAGAACCACACGCCGCGTTCCAAGGATGGTATTATCTGAGCCAGAGTGACCATCCTGAAGATCCGAGACCTTAGGAACTTGTTTAGGTCATGCAGGTCGAGAATGGGGTGCCAGCCCCCCCGTCCATTTTGGGACCAGGAAGTACCTGGACACAAACCCCGGGTCTGAGGGAGGGTCCGCCACCTCTCTGATCACCTCTTTCTTGAGTAGCAGAGCGATGCCGGCTCGAGGCTGCGGACCCCAAGGCTCCCCTGGGGGCGACGGCTCGGAAGGGCGGGGCTGCTCGAACTCCAGAGGCAGGCCCTTTCCCACCACTTCCAACACCCACGGTCTGTGGTTATAGCAGACCAGGTGGAAAAGAATATAGACCGTCCCCATGGGGGAACCTGGGAGTAGTGGCGAGGGTTGAGGCGACACCCTCAACCCGTCACTGTGCAGGCTTGGAGGGAGACCGCCGAGGGACCTCCTGGCCTTACCTCCCTGCTTCCTGGAGGAGGAAGCTGAGCTTAGGTTTGGGATGCCAGGCCTGATGCTGGCCCTGATGCTGCTGGGCGGATGTGCAGCTGAGCGCAGACGGACGAAAGGACTTAGGTTGCGGACTGCGGCCCTTGTCCCTCTGGGCGGATGAGACTGAGTCCAAAGTGGCATTGGACTTTTCGATCCTCTGGAGGTGGCCTTCCACTCCAGGGCCGAAGAGGTCGGTCCCCAAGAAGGGGACATCCGCAAATTTGTGCTGGGTATCCGCTGTGAAGGTGGATATCCTCAGCCATGCTCGACGGTACATAGCCACTGCAGCCGCTACTGATCTGGCGCATGAGTCACCGATGTCCAAAGCAATCTGAAGTTGCTGCTTGGCCACTGCCCTGCCCCTGCTTAACTGTGGTCTGCAGGTCAGCCGGGAGATGAGGGACTACCTCGTCCAGGGAGCCCAACAGGGCGTGAGAAATATGTGCCATCAGTATGGCCGAGCTGGCCTGATGAAGGCCAAGGGAGGACGCAGCATAGTCCAACTTCTTGGACTCCTTGTCGGGAGGTTTGTCCACGTCCCTGGCGTTTCCGGCACACCGGAAGACGCTGACGGTAACTAACCCCTCGGCTGAGGGGTGTTCCAAGAAACCGGACAGGGAACCGGTAGGGACTGCGTACTTCCTTGCCATCCTGGCCGAAGGCGCATGGCAGGAAGCAGGGCGCTGCCAGAGCTCCAAGGCCAGGCCTACAATGGCCTCGGCCACCGGAAAGGCCTCCGTAGGAGAATCCCCTCGGTCCAATATCTCCGTGAGGGGATACTTGGCCCACTTGCATATGGGCTCGAGCTGCATCCCGGTGGATTCCGAGATGAGCCTAAGCAAACCCATGAAGGACGAAGGGCTATCGTCCAGTGACTAACCTCCCGAGGACTCCAAGTCGACCTGCCTGGAGAACAGGGAGGAATCGTCGTCGGACTCGGAGGAGTCCGCAAAGAGCTGCCTTGGGCCTGAGCCACCCTCCACCTGCCGAGGCTGATCGGGAGTGAGGGTGACAGACAGCCTATGGGGCTGACCTTGGGCGGACCGAGAATGTTTGGTCGGAGCCCCAAACAACGGCTGTGGAGGCGAAGGTTCCACAGGGATCGTGGGCAGCCGGTTTGGCCGAGCAACAGGCCTGAAGTAGGCGCCCGGCTAAGGCGAGGGTTGCTCGGACGCTCGGTGACAAGCCACTTGATAGCGGGAAGGTGGCAGCGAGTGGCTTGCTCCCAGACAGAAGAAGCTGTTGCCACATGAGGGTCCCTCGTATCGCCGGCGCAACTTGCGCGAAGCCTCCCGACCCGAGGATGAGACGGCGGCATGCACCGCCAGTTGTCGAAAGCCGAGACCGCCTGTGATGGCGGGATAGGCTGGAACGAGAAGAAGTCCGAGACCGAGAACCCTCGGCTTTTCCAATGAGGGTACGGGAAGCGGGGAACCCGCCTCGCTTGAGGATCAACCGCGGAACTCGCACCGAGGCATAGGCAAGTCCACGGACTCCTCAACCACCGGGGAACCAGAAAGTGAGGGTTTTGGCTTCACCGGTCGACAGTCCATCCAACGGGTCGAGAAAAATCTCGACTGCGTCGACGGGAGTCTCGGTTAACTGACCTGACGGGGACACCGTGAAGCCAGTGGCCGAAGCCGAAGGATCGACCTAAGTCGATGGTCGACTACTCGGTGAGAGGGACCTCTCCCGCTCCCAAGAGCGTCGACGGAGGGACTTACCTTTGTGGTCCTTCTTCTTGGACCGAGAGGAAGGCCCTGAAGATGTAGTCCCTCTCCCTTAGTGGAGAGGGAGACAAAACTCCTTAAAGAAGCTGAATAGGAGGATCCCAGGAGGCCGGGATAAATGCCACGGCCGAGGAAGGCGAGATGCGGCCTCGCCGCCTCTTCCTCGGGCGATCATCTGCTCAGCTGTTCCGCCGAGCCGCCGCCGCAGAAACCGCTAACGGGCCTCCTTGACTTTACTGGAGGATAACGTTTTTGGGTGCCAAGTTGTAAACGGGTGGCACGGTCTTCCAGGACGTAGGCCGAAAAAGAAGAGTACAGGTCGCAAGCCTACGGATCGTGCCCAAGGCCCAAGCAGTAAACGCACGTGGAGTGCGGGTCCGTCCGAGACATCTTCTGCCCGCATGGGCACCTCTGGAAACCGGGAGTCGATTTGTCCACCACAGCCGCGAGGGAGTAAGTGACCAAGTCTTGAAAACCTTAAAAGTAATTCAGATGAAGCCGAAGAAATAGGAACCAGTCTTATCATGAAGCGTTAAGGAGGGAACCTGAGCTTCAAGCGGTAAGGAAAATCTGGCGTCATGGGGCGGGCCGAGAGTTTCACCTGTGGGTGGGAGGAGCCAGCTTGAAGATCTCCGGCAAGATTTAAAGGCAAGGATACCTGCCAGTAAGTGTGGATGAACAACATATCCATGTCCCTAGAACAGAGAGATTAAGAAGCTCTTGCAGGCAGTATGGTTTGGTTTCAACTGATGTTAAAATGACCTAGCATGTCAATATGACTAAGGAAAGCAGCACATACTAGTCCAAAAATTACGGATTGCACAGAACTTACACCGTAACAGTAGATCTTGAGAACAGCTCTTGCAGCAGGTTACACCACTAGGACTGAAGCTGGCAGGCGCCAGGACCCACCGAAATTTTCTAGCTAGCAGTCTTCAGCGGGGATGCGCCTCCGACATCGGTCCCGCCCCGGCGTCAGGCGTGAGTACATAAGGAAGGTGGTCCCCATAATCCTCAGTTCTCCTGCTGAGACTCGTCCGCTAGATGACATCAGAAGAGGAGACGGAGGATCCGCACACAGATGGCAAAACAAGTAAATAGGAATGTCCCATCTAATATGATGGGTGTTGACTCAAGACTACCTCCAGCGGGGATGGTGGAGAGAGGTACCTGCTGCAAGAGCTGTTCTCGAAGATCTACTGTTACGTTAAGTTCTTCGTAACTATACTATCTACTCGAGTTACAGCCTTGCAGCAGGTTATACCCATTAGACTGATTTCCAAGCAGTAATGGCAATCATTCACCATCGGGAGGAGGAAAGATAGAGACCTCGAGATAACTCGAACCTAGGACAGAAGTCCCTGAAGGACAGCTAGATCGAACCCTGCTCTTCGCCTCGAAGCAATGTCCAGACTGTAATGCCTGATAAAGGTATGCACAGAGCTCCAAGTAGCTGCAGCGCAAATAGCTGAGGTGGAGACGTTCTTTAACGCCGCAAAGGAAGTAGCCACCCCTCTTGTGGAATGACCCTTGACCGCGCCCGGTAAGGGTTTATTGCACTTGTCATAACAGAAAGTGATGCACTGGGCAAGCCACCTGGAAAGTGACTGTTTGGAGACAGGAGCTCCTTTCATCCTGTGAGCGAATGAGACGAAAAGTTGGTCCGACTTTCGGAACTGTTTGGCTCTGGTCATGTAGTATCTGAGGCACCTGTGCACATCTAGGGTGTGCAGAAGGGCTTCTCCTCGATTAGATACCTTGGAAAATACATTGGTAGATCAATATCCTGATTGAGGGTGAGAGCTGAGACCACCTTAGGGAGAAACTTTGGGTTTGTCATAGGGATACCCTGTCCTGGTGGAAAACCAAATAAGGCTCTTTGCACATAAGAGCATGCAATTCGAAATCCTTCTGGCAGAAGTAACTGCAACTAAAATAACGTTTTCAAGAGAAAAGCGTGGCTCGCAATCCACGGCTGGTTCAAAGGGTGGCAGCGTGAGCTGCTCAGGACAAAAGGCAAGTCCCAAGGAGGGACTGGATCTTTAATGGGAGGCCTAAGGTGAAAGCCCTTAGAAAGGCCGAGTAGTGTCGGGCTGGGCCATCAGTCCGATGGCCTACCAGGCATGCAAGCAGAAATACACAAGGTGCACCTAATCAAGGAGTAAGCCAGACCAGAGTGAAAAGGGAAAGCACGTAGTCCAAAACCAGCTTTTCTGGACAATCTAATGGTGGAAAGCACGGCAGCAGGCCCTGAAACAGAATCTGCCATTTCATGGGCGTAAGCTGCGTGGTAGCCAGTTTTCTACAGCAGCGAAATTACTTCCCACTTCTTGAGACACCTCAGACGATCATGGCTATGTCTCGAGCCAAGCTGCAGGTTCAATCGAGCGAGGTCCGATGGACCAATGAACCCCCTCCTGAGACAATAGATGGGAGCTGATTGACAAAGGTGGAGGTTCCTGGGAGAGCTGGTGTAAAGAGGAACCAAATCTGTCTGGGCCAGAAGGGCTGCGATCAGAATGAGTGTTGCGTGCTCCTGCGAAGTTTTAAGAGAACTCTTGGATCAACGGGAAGGAGAAAGGCATGAGGAATCCTGCCACCCAGGAGAGGGACAACGCTGTCTCGCCAGAAAACACCAGGCCCTGGATCTAGCGAGCAAAAATTGGGCAGTTTTGCGTTGGATGGGGGACGTGAAAGGTCCGACTCTGAGTACCCCATCTGTGAAACAGATCCTCTACCACCTCCTGCAGAAGTTCCCATTCATGGACTCTGGCCTGAGAAGCGGCTCAGGCTGTCCACGATGGTGTTGTCCCTCCTGGGACATATGACTGCAATTAGGTTTTGCGCGTGTTGCAATACCCACTCCCACCTCTCATGGCCTCCTGCAAAGCAGGTAGGAGGAGTGCCTCCTTGTTTGTTGAGGTAATACATCACCGCAGTATTGTCTTTTGTAGCAAGTGTACCGGTGGAATCTCCACTGAAGGCCTGCAGGCGTAAGGACTGCCCTCCATTTCCACGATGTTGACGTGGAGATGAGACTCCCTAGGCTGTCCACAGGCCCCAGACCGAACCCGCCTAAGTGTGCTCCCCATCAGAGCCCTGAGGCGCTGCGGAGAGGGTCACAGTCGAGGATGGCGCTGAAAGGGAACCCCAGAGAGGTTCCTGGATTTATACCATTGCCAATCTCGAGTTATGGCTTTACGTGATCTGGATTGGATGCTGCAGATGGTCTTGCCTTTGGTCCCATTGCACCGTAGCATCCACTGGGTTACTTGCATGTGGAGATGGGCTAGCGGGACTGTCGCAATGGCCGCAGCCATGTGTCCAAGCAGGCAAAGGACCAGTCTGGCTGGGACGGTCTAGCTGACAAGTCCCTGATGAGGGATCTGATGTGTTCCGCTCTGTCCGAGGGAGAAAAGCTTTCCCTCTGGCGGTGTCCAGAACTGCTCCTATAAACTGCAGTTTCTGAGGCGGCACCAGCAGTGACTTCTCATAGTTGATGAGAATACCCAGTGATTGAAAGAGACTGGGTGCAGTGAACAGCCGTCATCAGGGCCTCCCTGGAGGGCACCATGAGAAGCCAGTTGTCAGGTATGGGAACAAGCAGTGTCCTGTCTCCTCAGAGGCAGCTGCTACAACCGCCATGCATTTCGTGAATACGTGAGGTGCCGATGACGGCCCAAAGTGAAGAGCTCAGAACTGAAAACGGGCGATTCTGAACTGGCTAAGAGAACCTCCGGGCGCTTTGAGCAACCGGAATGTGCAGGTAGCATCCCAAGTCCAAAGACGCCAGAAAGGCGTCCTGCTTCAGCATAGGAATTAAGCCCGGAAGGGTCACCATGCGGAAGCACTTGTAAATGACCAAAAGGTTGAGGTCGCTGAGGTCCAGTATTGGACGGAGGTCCCCTGTTTTCTTTGGAACCAGGAAGAAGTGAGAATAGTACCCTAGTCCTCTTTGGTTCTCTGGGACGTGCTCTAAGGCTTCCTTTTCCAGAAGCGTGAGTGCTTCCTGCTGTATGAGCAGGGCATGCTGACAAGAATATCGGGAGAGCAGGGGAGGTCTTGTAGGTGGGCTGCCTACAAATTCTATATAATGGCCTTTTTTGACCAGCTGCAGAACCCACCTGTCTGTGGTGATCGATTTGCCACCCTGGGAAGTGGCGTGCGATGCGACACCCGACTTTCTTTTCCCGTTGATCCTGAGGAGTGGTGGGGGCTGGGAAGGAGTCATGCTGTGGCAGCGTTTGATCCGGCAGGCTGGGCCGACTTTGAAAATCGTTGGCCTCTGCCTGGGCCTGGCAGGTGAAAGTGCCCCTCTGCTGCTGGCCAGAACGTTGCTGTTGCCTTTGTAGCCGGCCACAGAAACTGCTCTGGTTCCTAAGGGACTAGGCTGAGACCTGTACATAGCTTGTGCAGATCGGACTGCCTTCCCTGCGTCCTGGAGTTTGGTGATTACTCTCGGAGGCTTCACCAACACGACTGCCATTATATGGGACATCTAGGATGTTTTTTCTAGACGTCCGAGGTAAAGCCGGAGACACAGAGCCAAGAGTGTCTCAGGAGACACACACCTGAGGCTGCAGCTCTGGCTGAAGAGTCCGCAGAATCATATCTTTGACTCTGAGCAGCCCGACCCCATCTGAACCCATGCGGAGGTGGTTCAAGAGCTCCTCCTTGTGGTCGCCATTGGGCATCTTCTCGACCAAGTCCTGTCCCTGCTCCCACAGTGCTCTGGAACTGAAACTATGGGTGAGGTAATTCAGTGACCTGATGGCTAAGTCGCGTCATAGTATGTTTCTACCCAGGACATCCAATTGCTTGGATTCCTGGTCCGGGCTGTGTGCTCAAATGTAGAGGTCTGTGAGACCAGTCATGTGAAGCAGTGATGACCAGGAGTCAGCCAGAGGATGGTTAGCCAGATACTGGTCCTCCCTAGGGGCCTTGTATAGGCGGCCAGCCTTCTTGACACCGTGGGAGTGGAATGCGAGGACGTTTCAGGCAGCCTTGGTGGCGTCTCGAAAGTATCCACCAAGGGTGGCACTACCACAGACTTGAGTCTTTCTGCCGAAGGTAGCACGCAGGCGTTGCCTCTGAAGTCAAGCTCTTCAGCATCCACCCCATGTTCTCCTGGATGTGCCTCATGATCTCTGCGAAGGAGGGATCATCCGGAGAGACCTGGGTAAGTCGTGTGGGGTCTGGAGAGGAATGCTGATAGGAAAAGGTGATCTGGAGCACTCTGAAGTGTCAGATCTGGAATCCTTCCCGACAGAGTGTACCGGCATCGTCTGGGTCTCTTGGGGCTGGGTGACCCTGAGTGGGTTTGGAGGAGGTCTTCTCCTTTCCAAAGAGCTGCCCCTAGGAGGTGGTGTCTGCTCCTTGGGGGTTGGCGGTTGTCCCACTGGGTCCCCTAGGTGGAGGAGCGTGGGCGGCGGTGAAGGAGTGGGTGGAGACGGTGTTGGAGTAGGAGGATGACGTGTGGTGACCATATCTTTTGATGGTGTCCCACTAGAAGGTAAAAAGTTCTTTACGTCTGCCCGATTCATACCCGATCACGGCCTGTCGCGGGGTCGGGTCCCCTGTTCCGGGAAGGTTCCCTGGGAGCCCAGCGCTCTGGTGTCGCCCGCCTGGTCCTCCGGCTGTGTGGCGCCCTTCTCAGATGATTCTTCTGACCAGCGCCCGCTACGGTGGTAACGGTCCTCTTCCAGAGTAGCCGGCCGCCGGTCCCTGGCCGACGTCTTAGAAGGCGAACGCCTGGCTGGCGACGGGTGTCTAGGTGTTGCCGGCTCCTGGGAGCGCCAGTGGTGTTTGGCCGACGTCGGTTGGGCCGACGTCGGGTCCAACGTCCATTTAAGGGACATCAGGTCTTTGGTTTTACGGGGAACCGGATCCGAACCACGGGAAGGCTGGGAAACTGACCTGGCGTCGGTGTCCCGACGACGGGAGGAAGATTTATGGTGCTCCCCAGACTTCGACGAGGCCTTGGAAGGAGTGGAAGAGGCCGACAGTCTGGAAGTCTTCAGAGGCTGAAGAGAAGAGGAGCCGCTGGATGACCTGACCTGAACCGGGGGAGGTTGCGACCGAGCCCTGGAGGGAGAGCGGTCCAATTTCGAGCCGGAGTTTCAGGAGTCCGAGACCCTTGCAGGAGACCTGGATCTTTCCTTTCTCCAGTGCTTGTCCCAGTGCTTGTGGGTTTTACCCGAAGACTCTCCCCAGGAGGAAGGTTCCTTATCCATAATTTTAAGTTTCTCCTCCAGGAGAAACGCTTTAACGGCCTTCTGGCGGCGGATCCTGGTGCAAGTGTTGAAGCCCTGGCAGAAGGAGCAGGCCTTGGTGTCGTGTTCCGGGCCTAGGCAGCACACACAGGCCGAATGTGGATCCTTGAAGGGGATCTGTTTGCCGCAGGCACACTCGTATGGTGACCCTCTAAAGAAGTTGTTGGAGAGGACATCAGTGGATCAAAAGTTGAAAAGTAGACAAAAACTGTCGTAGTTCTAATGGTCGCTTGATGCTAGGAAAGGGAGGACTGAGAGGCCTATACTGGCGATGTACACAGCTGGAAAAGAACTGGGGATTGTGGGGACCGCCCTATGTACTATGCCAGATGTCGGGGCGGACTGACGCCGGAGGCAGTCTCCGCTGAAGATTGCTAGCTAGAAAATTTCAGTGGGGTCCTGGCATCTGCCAGCTTCAGTCCTAATGGTGTAACCTGCTGCAAGAGCTGTATCTCAAATAAGATCCTGAGATACCCAGGCATACATCCCTTTTTTTGGGGTGGGGGTTGTAGACACAGCTGATGCACAACTTTCTGGTGCAGTCCAGACTAAGTTCACCCAAGAAACAAACAATGACTGATACCAAAGATGTTGCAGAAAATGTGGATACACAGAGATTCACAGATTAGGATACCATCTCCCTTTCTGAATCCCTTCCTTGTAGAAAACCAGACATGCAAATCCACCGACAGGGACTGGAGTTCACTCACCCATCTGACCAAGCTGATGGAGACCTAACTTAACAACAACAACAACAACAAAAAAATGATATTCTATGAGAAATGCACAAAGGGCGCTTGTCCACGGGCTCAAACAGGTTGTCTGTATGTCACTTTGCAACAGCAATTAAGTCCAACAGTGGTTTTCACAGTGGAGGAGAAAAATGGTCTAGCCCTTGAAAAAGTAGGCAACCACTTTTTCCTGGGACACTGTCGGAATACCAGCCTTTGCCTGGTATAAAGAGATGGCAGCCAGGTGCACCTTGAAAGATGTAGCTCATAATCCTGACAGGACAGGGACCAAAGGCAGTCAGAGAAGGTGCTTCATCAGGCAGGATAGTGGGGCAATCATGCTCTACGCACCGCATGAAAATTCTCTTCCAACTGCATCTGTAAGTTGTGCTGCCCATCGGCACAGAGGCAGAGCTACTACACGAGACACCAATGACTCAGGTTTGGGAACGAGCCCAGGGCGTCGCTGGCCATTTAAGGGGAGGAAAACTGAGCGTCCCAATGAATGCTCTCCTCTGGGGAAGTAGGACAATGGTTGCTGCCATGCTACCACCACCTGGGTGACCACAAGTGGAGCTGCAGGAGGCAATGCTGGGGGATGGCAGCTGGTATTACTTGTATGCAAGCACATGCGTGCCCTCGCTGAAGTCCCTGCAAAGTGAGAAAAAAAAATAAAAACAACACAATCAATGCAGTATGAAGTTGGCCTCCTGCAGACCCCACACTGGTGACCTTCTCACCCCCTTCCAGTGGATTCCATCTCCGGAAGGGTTCTGGGCAGCCCTGCCGCGGTGGGGGTTAAACTATGGGGGACACAAGCAGGGGTAACTCCAGAAGAAGCTAGGTGATGGGGCTGGGGAGGCCAGTGGAAGAAGGCAAGTCAGAGACACTAAGGTGGCATAAACATTAACAAAAATATATACTGTATATATATATATATATATATATATATATATATATCTATATCTATATCTATATCTATATCTATATCTATATCTATCTATATCTATATATATATATATATATATATATATATATATATGTGTTAGGTTTTGTTAGTTGACTCCTTGTGAGACATCTCCAGAACCTTGAGAATGTCCATAGAAAAGTTCAAGGGCCTGAAATATTACCTGCTCAGGAATCAGGCCATCCAGTGATAGGACTGCAGGTCTGGATGCAGGACCGTCCCCCTTGGACTAGGTGAGCAGGTTCAAAAGGAGTAAGAGGAGCCACAGAAGTTTGTAACTGAGGAGATCCTGCTACCATAACTGGTGATGCCACTCTGGAGCTATCAGAATCAGGTACATCTGGTTCTCTGGACCTCGAGAGCCACTTTGTGGATCACAGGAAACTCAGATAAGTCATACAGGACAACATCCCATACAAGACTGGAGAAACACATCCCCTGTAGGGCATCATAAGCAGGATGGGTGAGAAATTAAGTTACTTACTGTAACAGTAGATCTTCAAGAATATTTTCTCCACACAGTCACATTCTTTGGTCTTCAAGCTGGAGGTGCAAGGACCCCACAGGACCAAACTTTTTACCAGCATGCCCAGCAATGCTGTTAGCACCACTGCACATGTGACTGCACACCATAGCCAGTAAGAAAAAATTACTCACCATAGTAATCTTGTTTCTTCAAAGGATCACTCATTATGATTAAACTTAATGTAGTCAGCCTCCAGTGTTGAACTGCCCGGAGAGATGGAATTTTATGCAAATTATGGAACTCTCAGTTGGCTCATGCCACTTTCAAACTGCTGCCCTAGCAACTGCTGCACTCTGAGTGCTTCAGATTCTTACGGAGCCTAACTGGGTAAAAGACCCACTAGCTAAAAATTAACAACCTTAAAAATAATATTTTTGCCTTTCAGGTCAAAACATCCTTAACCAACAAACCTAAGAAACCTGAGACCACCTGGACACCGACTAGCTAAATAAAGCTGTCTCTTTCTTAACCTATATAGGAGAAAAGAAAAAACCCTAATGCAGGGATGCACAGCAACTTCTATAGGTTCTAGTAGGGGAGGTAGGGAGGGTCTTTAATCATAATGAGTGATCCCTTTGAAGAAACAAGATCACTATGGTGAGTATTTTTTTCTTCTAACCCCACGAATCACTCATTATGATTAAACTTAATGCAGACTACCAAGCAGTACCTTTGGAGGTTGGGCAGAGAACCTATTTCGGAAACGGGCTCTGCAGTACTGCTGTACCAAACCTAGCATCACCTCTGGATTGCAAGTCCAGGCTGTAATGCTTTGAGAAGGTGTGTACTATTTTCCATGTAGTTGCTTTACAGATTTCCAGTAGCGGAATTTCTCATGAAGCTGCCAGTGAAGCAGCTGTGCCCCTGGTGGAGTGTGCTCTCAAGCCCAGAGGTACCCGTTTACCCACCTTACTATAACAAAACTGTATACATGCCACTATCCAGTGAGCAACTGTATGTTTTGTTGCAGCTCTGACCTTACCAACTTCACCATATGTGAGAAAGAGCTGTGACTGACTTGTCCTGTAAGACTTGGTTCTGTCAATGTAGTGGCTAAGAGCCCTTTTGACATCAAAGGAGTGAAGTCTCCTTTCTGGAGAACTGGAGTTGTCTGTAAAGAAGACAGGTAGAGTGATAAGACTGATTCATGTGAAAATCACATACCACCTTGGGAAGGAATTTTCTGTTGGTCCTAAGGACCACCATGTCCCTATGGAATGAGATGTAGTCCACATCTGTGCACAGGGCTTATAATTCACTGATCCTTCTGGCTGAAGTAATGGCAACCAGGAAAACAGTTTTCCAAGTGACATACTTGAAATCTGCAGTTGCCATAGACTCGAATGGTGTATCCATGAGTTTAGCAATGCAAATATTTAGATTCTAGGCCGGAACCGGTTCCCTTAGGGGAAGGTGCAGAAGATTAAGGCCTTTAAAATATTTTCTAAATACTGGATGAGAAGCCATAGACCTCTCCTTACCAACTGACAGGTAAGCAGAGACTGAAGCTAAGTGAACCTTGAGGATGGAAGGCTTCAGGCCTAAGGAATGTAAATGTGTAAGGTAATCTAGAATAGCCAAATCAGCCCGGAAAGGGCTCAAACCTTTACCTGTACACCATATTGTAAATCTTTTCCACTTAGAGGCATATGTCTTCTTAGTAGAAGGCTTCCTGGAACCCCTAAGCACACTCAGCGCCTGTTCTGATACATTAAGTTTAGCAAACTAAGTCCTCAAGAGCCACGCCTTGAGCCTCGGTGATTTGAGATTAGGGTACAGGATCTTGCCCTGAGAGGAGGTTAACAGGTTGTGCCTCCTGGGCAAATGGATTGGGGAAACCACTGACAGAGACAGCAGAAGAGAGTACCAGTGCTGTCTCATCCAATCCGGAGCCACCAGTATCATTTTTGCTGGTTGGGACCTCAATTTCAGTAGGGTCCTGAATATCATAGGAAAAGATGGGAATGCATACAGAAATTTCCCTGTCCAATCCAGGGCCAAGGCATCCAGGGGGATTGTGCCCCTTAGAGGAGGATTGCAACAGTACATTGGAAGCTGGTGGTTTTCTGGGGAGGCGTAAAGATCCACGTCTGGAGTCCCCATTTTCTGAAAATCGTACTGAGTACATGAGTATTCAGGCACCACTCATGGTGGTCCTGACTTGTCCTGCTTAGAGAGTCTGCCAGCACACTGTCCTTCCCTGGAAGGTGTATGGCTGACAGGGATACTCCCATGGAGTATATCAGGGACCACAGTCTCATTGCTTCTGTGCACAGTAGATGTGACCTGGTACCTCGTTGCTTGTTGATGTAATACATGGTTGTGGTGTTGTCTGTTCTGACTTGCACCACCTTGTTTTGTAGGTAAGGAGCAAATGTTTTAAAGCCAGGTAAACAGCCCTGAGCTCCAAAAGATTTATGTGCAACAGAGACTGGGAGACCACGTGTCACTTGCTGTGTGCTCTAACATGTGTGCACCCCAGCCTAGAAGAGAGGCATCTGTTGTGAGGATTACTGAAGGTTGTTCCCTTATAAAAAGGCACACCTACGCTGAGGTCATGCTCATCCAGCCAACACTGTAAGGCCTGGACTAAACTTTCTGTGACTGGAACCAGTTTGGACATAGGATCTGTCCTTTGAGACCAACACTGTCTTGAGATGGAACTGAATATCTCTCATTTGAAACCTGGAGCCCATTACCACTGCCGTGGCAGATGCCATGTGGCCTAGTATCATGAGAAATTCTCTGGCTGTTCTGGGTCTCCCAGACACAAAGGATTTTGCAATCTGCAGAATGCTTGTCGCCCTGTCCTGTGGCAGAAGGGCTCTGCCCTGTCTAGTATTTAGTTCTGCTCCAATAAACTCCAGCACCTGGAGTGGTACCTGTTGAGATTTTTCTTCGTTTATCAGAAATCCCAGGGACTCTAGTGTGGATTTTGTGAGCACCAGTCACTGTACTGCATGTTGCAGAGACTGTCCTACTATTAACCAGTCATCTAGGTAAGGGAAGACTGTTATACCTTGTTTTCTCCAAAACTCTACCATCGATAGGCACTTTGTAAAAACCCTTGGTGCCAAAGTTGGACAAAAAGGGAGAGCTGCAAACTGATAATGGCCTGAAGCCAGCCTCAATCTCTAGAATTTTCTGTGAGATGGTCTGATGGGAATATGGAAATAAACATCCCTTAGATCCAGGGAGGCCAGCCAGTCTCCCTTTTGCAATGAAGGAATGATTATGGCAACAGTGACCATTTTGAACTTTGGTTTCAAAATGTGCCTGTTCAGAAGTCTTAGATCCAAAATAGGCCACCAATCCCCGTTTTTCTTCCTTATGAGGAAGTACCTGGAATAAAAACCTTTTCCCCTGCTTATCAGAGGCACTACCTCTACTGCTTTGATTGCTAGCAGATGTTTTACCTCTGCTTCCAACAGAATCCTGTGTGCAGCTGTTACCGGACCAAAGGTTCTTGTTCTCAGCTTTGGGAATGATTTGAAACTGAGTGCCAGGCCCTGGCTCACTACCCCAGCACCCACTTGTCTGTGGTGATGGAGTGCCAAGCGTGACGGTAATGAGCCAGTCTGCCATCTACTGGTGGACCTGTAATAGGGGATGCGACCTGCACTAGCCCGTCAGGGATTCTGTGCGGGCTATGCCTGAAACTGTGGTGCAGGAGCCGCTCTTCTCATGGCTCTCCTGCCCCTTCCTCTAAAATAACCTCTAGCTTGCTGCTGAGGCTGGGAGGCTTGTGCCTGAAAGAAAGGTCTGGGGTAAAAACCCTACCCCTACCTCCCCTACTCTGGGATCTACAAGAGGCGAAGGGCTTATCCTTGGAATTGCTCCAATAGGTGGATTTATATTCCTCCACCTTCTTCATGCATGCCTCAGTTTTCTCCCCAAACAAGGGAGTTGTTCTCCAGGGGGAAATCCATTGCTTTGGCCTGGGTGTCTAAAGTTAGGCTGGTGGCTCTAAGCCATGCAAACCTCCGGAGTGAAACTGACAAAGCCATTAACCTGGATGCAGTATCATTGGCATCCTCTGCCATATGAAATTGGTACCTGGTAGCATCAAGTGCAGCCCTTGCTGTATCTTGCAAGTCTACAGCCACTTCATCTGGGACCCATATCAGCCAAAGCTAGAACAGTGTTCCATAGAGCTTTTTGGTACTGCACTGAATATGCCATGTAACTGGCCTGCCTAACTTATAAAGAGGCAGCCATGTACCCTTTCTTTCCCATAGCATCCATTTTTCCTGAATCTTTGTCTGGTGGATGGGTAGCCAGTGGGATCCTGGCCTTGTCACAGGCAGCAGCTTGGACTACTCCCTAAGGATCAGGATCCATAAACAGAAAATCAGCTGTAGTTCTGTCCAGCTGGTATTTCTTGTCAGCTTTCTTATCAACACCAGGGATAGAGGTTGGAGTTTTAAAATTCTGCATTGCAGCCTTCTTTAAAGATTGATGCATGGGCAGAAGTAGACATTTCGTGGGGGGTTAACCCCATCATTTCTAAAAAGTCTGCCTCCTCCATATCCTCCTCTGTTACCAGAAGAGGAAGGTTCAGGGTTTCCACCATCTTCTTAACAAAAGTATAGTGGGAGGAGTATTCCTCAGGACCCCTGGGAGGAGATCCAAACTCTTGCTCAGGAGAAACCTCTGGATCTATAGGTTCCCCCTTCAAAGTCATCCTCCTCCTCACCCAGCACTTCTTGCCTTGCTGGGGCTGTAGGAGGAACCGGGGGCAGTCGGTGTAGGAACTGGGATTGCACCCTGCAGGACTTGTAACACTTGTAGTGCCTTAGTGTCCTCAGCCGAGGGCATAATATGCTTGTCTGCTGGGAGCTCCTTAGCCTTCTCGGCCGGAGGCACAGCAACATGTTTTTCTTTACACTTTTTCTTTAATGGAACCGGTTCAGTGCCTGTTTCCACAGCCCTTTTTGTTTTACCTTGTTCAGACTTATCTTAACTCCTGTCAGGATCCTTGGCTTTACCTCCATCCTTTTTGAGGGAGGAGGAAGAAGCAGAATTACCCCAGAAGCAAAAGCCATCTCTTACAAAATGTTAGACCTTTTCTTTAATGCTTTTGGGCAAAAGGTCTTACAAATATCACAATTGTCAAATATGTGACTTATACCCAAACAAGAAATACAGAGAGAATGTCTATCTGCTTTTGCAGTAAGTTGCCCACAAGACTCAACATTTAAAACCTGTGGGTCCTGTGTTTTTTTAAGGTTTATCCAAATGGACCTCTGACATTTAAGCTAGGCAAAAAAGATTACTTCAAAAAAACGTTACTTAAAGTAACTCAGAAATACAGGTTACTCACCTGTAACAGGAGTTCTAGGAATGGTATATGTTGTTCATCCACACTCATTGGCAGTATCCTTGCCGCTTTAAATCTTGCCGGAAGGTCTTCAAGCTTGCTCCTCCCACCCACCCGGTGGTATAACTCGGCTCTCGCCTCATGACGCCAGATCTGGCCCGCTGGAAGCTCAGGTTGTGCGTCAAGCCGAGAAGTAGAAAATGAGGATGAACAACATATACCATTCCTAGAACCCCTGTTACAGGTGAGTAACCTGTATTTCTAGGGACATGGATATGTTGTTCATCCACACTCATTGGCAGACTCCTAGCAGTTCTCCGGGAGGAGGGAGGCAAGACGACACCCCATATACTTACTTGGGAAAGAGAGACTGGAGAACCGAGGCCCCAAAACCAGCATCCCGGCGTGACTCAAGGTCGATGTGGTAGTGAGTAATGAAGGTGTTTGCTGACTTCCAGGTAGCAGCCCTGCAGATTTCCTGGATAGGGACGCCCCTGGAAGCAGCCACCAGCAGCAGTATGGCGGGTAGAATGAGCTCTTATCCTCTGGGAGGCTCCATGCCCGCTAACTTATAGCAGAGATCTATGCAGGAGGTTACCCACCTGCTTATCGTCCGCTTGGCTGCAGGTCTGCCAGATGCGGCTTCAGCGTAGGTGACAAACAGCTGGCGAACCTCTCTCGAATATCAGCCAGGCGCCTTATAATAAGCGAGCGCCTTCTAGGATCCAGAGTATGGAGCCTATATTCGGCCTCCGAGGTGTGATTGGGGTAGAACACCGCAGAGTCAACACCTGGTTAAGGTGAAACTCCGACACCACCTTCGGAAGGAATTTCGGTGGGGCAGGGACAACCTTGTCCCTGTGGAAGACCAGGTAAGGAGACTCGATGGAAAGCGCCTGAGCTCTCCCATCCTTCTGGCTGACGTGATAGCCACCAAGAAGGCGGTCTTCCACGACAGGTGAGAGAGAGCACACCTGTGCATAGGTTCGAATGGCTTGCCCATGAGCTTTGCCAGTACCAGCAGTAGATCCCACGGAGGTGGGGGTTCCTGACTGGAGGGAAATGTGATCAAGGCCTTGAAAAGCGCCAGACCACCTTCTCTCGACACCGACTGCTTCCCAGCCCGCGCCGTAAGCAGAGATGGCTGCCAGGTGCACCCTTAGGGTCGCCGACCTAAGCCCTTGACTAGAAAGGACCATAAATAGTCCAAGATGCTTGCCAAGGAACAGGAGAAAGGGTCCAAGCCCTTGTTCTGACACCAAATGGAAAACCTTTTCCATTTGAAGGCATAGCATTTTCTGGTCGACTTACGGGACGCCCAACTACATTGAGGACCTCGTCGGAAAGACCCAAAGCCTGGAACTCTAGCCGCAGGAACCAGGCCGTCAGTGCAGGGATTGAAGGTCCGGATGGAACACCTTCCCTGATTGACTGAGAGCAGGTCCGGCGAGCTGGAAGCTGCCATGGAGTCCTGGAGCTGAGACTGAGGAGATCTGGTACCAGAACTGGCGAGGCCAGTCTGGGGCTATCAGAATCACCTGCGCCTTGTCCTCCTCGCCTTGAGAAGCACCTTGTGGATCAAGGGAAATGGGGAAAGGCGAAAGAGGCCCGGGGTCCATTGCCTCGAGAAGGCATCCCCGCAGCGAGCCCTGCTGAGGGGGCGGCATGGAACAGACTCAGCTCGCTGCCTCCATGGAGGCAAACAGGTCCACCTGAGGTGTGCCCCAAAGGAGAACAGATACTGTACTACCTCCGCAGGAGAGACCACTCGGGATGCAGCCCCTATCCGCCCAGGGCATCGGCCAGGGTGTTGGAGGCCCGCCACGTGAATGGCTAGAGATCCGCCTCCAGGCTGCGCATGAGTGACCAAATGCGAGAGCTTCCTTGCATAGAAGCATGGAGCGCTCCCGCCTGGCGGTTTAGATAGTACATGGTCGGGTATTGTCCGCCTGACTCGGACCACTTGACCCCGGAGGAACGGAGCAAAGGCGGTGAGAGCTAGGCGGACCGCCTGAGCCCAGCAGGTTGATGTGGCATCGGGACTCCCGCGGGGACCAGAGGCCATGAGCCCGGTGTTCCCCCAGATGGGCACCCCAACCCATCAGAGAGGCATCGGTCGACAGAGAGACCGTCGGCTCGGGGCGGACGAACGGGATGCCCTCCTGCAAATGATCTGGAACGGTCCACCACTGGAGAGCATTCCACATCCCCTGTGTCACCGACACAAGCTGGTCCAAGGGATCGCAGCGTTGTGACCACTGGCTGGCCAGTCCCCACTGAAGGGGACGCATGTTCCAGCGGGCCCAACGGACCACGCTGGTACAGGCCGCCATGAGACCCAGGAGGCGCAGGAAGTCCCGGGCAGGGCGCAATTGCCCAACCAGAAATGATCGGGCAAAGGAGGAAAGAACCCGCCCTGTCCGCCGGAGCCGCGCCTGGCTCAAGAGAGTCGAGCTGCGCCTGATGAACAGAATCACCTGCTTCGCTCGAGTCTCGACTCTGGCCTCGCTGATAAGGAGGCCCAGTTGAGAGCAGACCTGAGGGCCAGATCTCTGGACCACTCCGCCTCCTTCCTGGAGGAGCTGCTATCAGCCAGTCGTCCAGGTAAGGGTACACCCGACCCTCGGCCCAGAGGAATGCTGTCACCACTGCCATGCATTTGGTGAAGACCTGGAGCTGGAGACAAGCCAAGGGCATGGCTTGAACTCGAAGAGGGATCCTTCCGCCGAAGCGAAGGAATCTCTGGTGAGACGGACGGATAGGACGTGAAAAACGCGCCCTGCAAGTCCAGAGAGCAGAACCACACGCCGCTCCAAGGATGGTATAATCTGAGCCAGAGTGACCATCCTGAAGGTTCGAGACCTTAGGAACTTGTTTAGGTCGGTAGGTCGAGAATGGGGCGCCAGCCCCCGTCTGCTTCGGAACCAGGAAGTACCTGGACAAAACCCTGGGTCTGAAGGAGGGTCCACCACCTCTCTTACCACCTCCTTCTGGAGGAGGAGAGCGATGTCGGCTCGACGAGCCGCCAGTGAGGCTGGGATCCCGAGCTTTCCAGGGCGACGGCTCTGAAGGGTGGTGCCTGCTCGAATTCCAGAGGCAGGCCTCTTCCCACCACCTCCAAGACCCACCTGTCCGTGGTAACAGCGGACCAAGCGGAACGGAAGTGCCGGAGCCGTCCCCCCACGGGGGGACCCAGGGGTAAGGTGACGGGGATGGGGGCGACACCCCTCAGCCCGTCACTGGGCAGGCTTGGAGGAGGGACCGGCCGAGGGACCTCCTGGGCCCTTTCCTCCCTGCCTCCTGTTAGAGGAAGCCGGCGGCTTGGGTTTGGGATGCCAAGGTCGAGCCTGCTGGCCCTGACGTTGCTGGGCGCGGCCTGGGGCACAGAAGGACGAAAGGGCTTAGGCTGTGGTTTGCTGCCTTTGTCCTTCTGAGCGAAGAGACCGAGTCCAAGGTGGCATTGACTTCTCGATCCTCTGCAGGTGACCTTCCACCCCAGGGTCAAGAGGTCAGTCCCCAAAAGGGAACATCCGCCAACTTGTGCTGGGTATCCAAGCTAAAGGTGATATCCTCAGCCAAGCTCCGCCAACGATAGCCACTGCGGCCGCCACCGATCTGGCACATGAGTCCCCTACATCCAAAGCAGTCTGAGCTGCTGTTTGGCCACTGCCCTGCCCTGGTCCCGCACCTGCTTAACCGTAGTCTGCAGATCGGCGGAAGATGAGGGATGACCTCATCCAGGAGCCCAACAGGGCATGAGAAAAATGTGCCATGAGGACGGGCTCAACTGGCCTGACGGGCGCCGAGAGAGGACGCAGCGAGACTTTTCGCCCGACATAGTCCACTTCTTGGACTCTTGTCAGGAGGTTTGTCCACATCCCTGGCGTTGCCGGGCGCTCGAAAACGCTGTCGGTAACCAACCCCTCAGCAGAGGGTGTTCCAAAACCGACAAGGAACCGGGGGACCGCGATACTTCTGGCCATCCTGGCCGGGCGCAGGGCAGGAAGCAGGCGCTGCCAAAGTTCCAGTGCCGACCCACTCATGGCCTCGCCACCGGAAAGGCCTCCGCCTGAGAATCCCTCGGTCCAGAATCTCCGAGGGGATACCTGGCCTGCTTGGAAACGGGTTCGAGCTCCATCCCGGTAGACTCCGAGATGAGCCAAGCAGTCCTAGGAAGGACGACGGCTATCGTCCATTGGCTGACCTCCTGAAGACCCAAGTCCAGTCGCTGGAGAAGAAGGAGGAATCTTCTTCGACTCGGAAGAGTCCTCAAAGAGCTGCCTCTGGCCTGAGCCACCCTTCACCTGCCGAGGTCGGTCGGGAGTGAGGGTAACTGACAGCCGATGGGGTAAACCTCAGGCCTATCGAGAATCCTTGGTCGGAGCCCCAATTGGTGGCTGTGGAGGCGGAGGTTCCACCGAATCGGTGGAGCAAGTTGTTTGCTTCAACAACCGCCTGGGTGTAGGCCTCGGACAAGTCAGGGGTTGTGTCGGCCGCCCGGTGACAGTTACTTAATGGCCGGGAAGGCGCCGGAGTCGGCTTATTCCCGCCAGGAGGAGCTGTTGAACATAAGGTCCTCGCATCACGACGCATTACGCCAAGCCTCCTCATCCGAGGAGGAGACGAGGACAGGCGGCGACGCCGCTACCGCGTGCCGAGACCGAGACCGCCGATGACGGTGGGAACGGCTGGACTGCGAAGAGGTCCGGAGACCGAGACCGAGAGTCCCGGAATTTCCGGCCGGGGCGAGGAGGTGTCGGCCAGAACCGCACTCTTCGCTCGGAAGGTCCATCCGAGGGCTCCGAACCGAGGCACAGGCGAGCCCACGGGATCCTCAACTCCTCCCGGGAACCGGGAGAGGGAATCTCGCTGCTAAAGGCGACAGTCTGTTCAATGGGTCGAGAAAATCTCGACTTCATCAGTGGGAGTCTCGGTCAACTGACCTGACGGGACACCGTGAGGCCAGTGGTCAAGCCGAGCGGTCGATCGAGCCGACGGCCCACGGCCCGGGAGAGGGACCTTTCCGCCTCCCAAGAGCGCCGACGGAGGGACTTACCCCTTGTCCCTCTTTTGACCGAAAAGGTCCAGCAGACGCAGGCCCTTCCTTTAGTGGAGAGGGACAGACAAAGCTCCTTAAAGGAAGCCGCGTAGGAAGAACCCAGAGAGAGCGGATAAATGCCGCGGCCGAGGAAGATACGCTCGCGCCGCCTCTCTTCGAGGGCTTACCATCCGCCGGAGCTGATCCGCCGAAATTACCGCCGCTGATACCCGCCAACCGGCCTCCTTGGACTTCACCCGAGGGAACGCTTCTCGGACGCCCAGTTGTAATCGGGCAGCACGGGTCTTCGAGGACGAGGCCGAAAGATGAGCACAGGTCGCAAGCCCGCGGGTCGTGCTCAAGGCCTAAGCAGTAGACACACGTGGAGTGTGGATCCGTCCGAGACATCTTCTGACCGCATGGGCATCTCCAAACTGGGAGTCGATTTGTCCATCGCAGTCGCGAGGGATCAAGACTGAAGTCTTTGCAAAATATTATTTTTAAACCGCAAACGGAGAAATAGGAACTAGTCGCAAACGCAGAGCGTTAAGGAGGGAACCTGATCTTCCAAGCTGTAAGGAAGATCTGGCGTCATGGGGCGGAGCCGAGAGTTATACCACCCGGGTGGGTGGGAGGAGCAAGCTTGAAGACCTTCCGGCAAGATTTAAAGCGGCAAGGATACTGCCAATGAGTGTGGATGAACAACATATCCATGTCCCTAGAACTGGAAATTACTTTAAAATAACTATCGCTAGCGGTTCCTGGAACCGAGCGTTATTCGGTTCCTGAAAAAAAAAAAAGGAACAGAGAAAATTACTAAATTTAGACAAAACTAAAGCGGTTCAAGGAACCAAACGCTAAATATCTCTAAATAATAATAAATTGAGATAAAAACCCTTAAAACAGACGCAGAACCCTCAGTTCCAAGGAACCGTGAGGGAACCGCAAATATAAATAAAAAACTTCTAAAACACTAATTTACTATACTAAACAATGTTTCTAAGGCAGCAATTTAAAATTAAACTGAAAATGAGTACTTATCTACAGATAAACTTTAGTCAGAGACAGTTCAAGGAGAGCTCTCCGGGACGTCCTTACTAGGCAGGGGGAGTAAAGAATCTGAAGCACTCAGAGTGCAGCAGTTGCTAGGGCAGCAGTTTGAAAGTGGCATGAGCCAACTGAGAGTTCCATAGTTTGCATAAAATTCCATCTCTCCGGGCAGTCCAACACAGGAAGCTGACTGCAATAAGTTTAATCATAATGAGTGATTCCTGGGGTTAGAACCATCGCTGATACCCTGCCTCAGTTCTGTTAGGAAGGACAGTGGAAAACCAGCACCATGGCTGCAATAAGATAAACAACATGGATATAGATTAAGAAAAACTAAGGAATGTGAACAACTAACAATGTAACAGAATGAAAGGGAACAGCTTCCCTTCTTCACAATGCCCCCTCCCCCAAGGGCAGGCATGTTGTACATAAACCAAACCTACAGCTGTCCCGAGACAGGACCAGGACCCACAAAGCCTAGGACGAGGGAGCAAATAAGGCAATTACTCAGTTAGCTGCCCTCTAAGGTACTCCACACAAAGAAACAGCTCAAAAATGCCATTTACAATCTGCATGTGCCAAGCAACAAGGCAGTCTGAGTGTACAGGTGCTGTTCCCATAGACGTGGGATGACCAGATGCTCAGTGCAATGAATGTGTGAATGCAATTGGTCTATACCCTCCCAACTTAATTTCTAAAAAAAAAAAAATGACACCTTATCTCAGCAGCTAATGCCCTGAGTATTAAAAAAGACAATAATTGATCACCTGCAACCAGAACCAACAGACCGAGAAATGAGAACATGCAACTGGACACAAACCTCACTGTAGTGGAGCTCATAAAAATGAAACCAACTAGAAAAAACAGGTCTGGAATTAAATTGATTAGGTGTCCAAAATCCATTGAACGCAAGGCATAAAAAAATAATCTGGGTCAATATTTTGCTTTGACTATTAGGCAGAGAAAATCTCAGCTTCATATGCTATAAATGCAGAGAAGAAAAAAATTACTCACCATAGTAATGTTGTTTCTTCTAATGGAGTCTTGCTGTATTCAGACATAATGCAGTTAGTCCCAGCACTTGAACTGCCCCGGAGAGGAAAGAGTTAACTCTATGCAGAAGCATAGAATGTTGAGCTCGAGCTCGGTTTTCAAACCTCTGTCTGTGGTACTTTCCAATGTAACCGTCAGATTCTTACGAGCAAACTAACTAATATGCTATAGTACGGAGATTGTTCAAAATATTGTCAAAGGGCAAAAGATTCCTTTTGGGCCCAAAAGACTCAAGTCGAGAACCCAAGAAGGAAAGGTAGTGACAATATTTAAGTAAAAAACACCAGAAAAATAACATCTACCCCACCCAAGAGGGATGGTACAAAATACACCCCAGGTGCAACACTGTGCTCTGCAACCCACTTCCCAAAACCAGGTTCTGAGAGGAGGAGGGGGGGTCTGAATACAGCAAGACTCCATTAGAAGAAACAACATTACTACGGTGAATAATTTTTTCTTCAAACATCATGAAGTCTTGCTGTATTCAGACATAATGCAGACTACCAAGCAGTTCCCTATGGAGGAGGGAATGCAGAATCTACTTTGGGAAGAAGCTCTGCAGTACTGCTGTATCAAACCTAGCATCACCCCTAGCCTGGATGTCCAGGGAGTAATGCTTGGCGACAGTATGTACCATTTTCCAGGTGGTTGCTTTAAGATCACTAACAAAGGTATAGCTCTGGCCACAGCTAGAGAAGCAGCTGAACCCCTAGTAGAGTGAGCCCTCAGGCCAGAAGGGGGCATCCTACCCAACTTGTCATAACAAAATTGTGTACAAGAAACAATCCACCTGGCAATAGTTCTTTTAGTGGCAGGCTTACCTTTCCCCACTTCACCATAAGTGAGAAACAATTGAAGACAGTCATTTCTATGTGCCTTAGTATGCTCACTGTAGTAGCTAAGAGCCCTCTTGACATCCAGACTGTGTAACCTTCTTTCACCGGAAGAAGAATGGTCAGTGAAAAACACAGGGATATATAGACTGGTTCAGATGAAAATCTGATACCACTTTGGGCAAGAACCCCCTACTGGTTCTTAGGACCACTTTGTCCCTATGGAAGGAGATGAAGTCAGGTTCAACTGACAGAGCCTGTAACTCACTAATCCACCTGGCAGAAGTAATAGCTACCAGGAACACAGTTTTCCAGGTCAAGTACTTCAATTTGGCTGAAGCCAGAGTTTCAAGGGTGGCTGCATTAGCTGAGCTATGCAGACATTAAGATCCTGGAGGAGGGCTCTAAAGGGAGGGTTAATGAACCAGACCTTTGAAAACTTTCTGAAAACAGGATGAGATGCCAGGGAAGAGCCCTTCCTGCTGAGAGGAATGCAGAGACAGCTGCTAGATGAACCTTCAGGAGTGGTAGGCCCAAGGCCTAAACCATTGAAATGAACTAGATAGTCTAAGGTTGTGGAAATGTCTGCAGAATCGGGCAGGATGCCTTTCTAAGAGCACCAAATACTGAACCTTTTCCATTTGGAATTGTAAGTTTTTCTAGTGGAAGGTTTCCTTGAGACCTTCAGAATATCCAGAACTCCCTGAGAAAGATGTAGTGCTGCATATTCTAACTCTTCAAGAGCCAGGCCTTGAGATTGAGAGGCTGGAGACTGGAGAACCAGATCTGCCCCGGGAGGAAGACAGGAGATTTTATGTCCTGGGCAGAGACAGGGGATGCGACACTGACAAGGACAGCAGTAGAGGATACCAAGGCTGTCTGGCCCAATCTGGAGCCACCAGTATCACTGTGCAGGGTTGAGTCCTGATCTTGATCAGAACTCTGAACAGCAGAGGGGGAAGGGAGGGAAGGCATAGAGAAACCTGCCCTTCCAGTCCAAAGAGAAAGCATCCTGGGGAACAGTCCCCAGGACTGGAGGTCTGCAACAAAACAGAGGAAGTTGATGATTGTCCGGTGCTGCAAAGAGATCTATCTCTGGAGTGCCCCACCTGGAGAAGATGACCTTCAGGATGTGAGGATCCAGCAACCATTATGGTGTCCCTGTGAAATTCTGCTCAGAGTATCTGCCAGTACATTGTCCTTCCCTGGAAGGTGAACTGCTACCACAGAAGTCTGAAGAGAATAGGCCAGAGACCATGGCTTCTGTGCACAAGGCTGAGGACCGAGTGCCTCCCTGCTTGTTGATGTGACACACTGTGGTGGTCTTGTCCGTTCCGAGTTGGACCACCTTGCCCTTGACTGAATCCGAGAAGCTCTGCAGGGCTAGGAAAACTGCCCAGAGTTCCAGGAGACTGATATGAAGGAGTGACTCCTGTGGAGACCAGAGCCCTTGAGCTGTCAGGGCTCCCAGGTGGGTTCCCCACCCTAGAAGAGAAGCATCTGTAGTTAGAACTACTGATGGGACTTGAGGGAGAAATGGAACCCCTTGTCTGAGGTTGTCCTGGTCCAGCCACCACTGGAGAGCTTGGACCAGAGTCTGAGTCCCTGGAATCAGTTTGGTAAGTGAATCCTTCTTCTGAGACCAAAAAGACCTCAGATGAAATTGAATGTCCCTCATCTGGAACCTTGCTCCCTGCACCACTGTCGTGGAAGCTGCCATGTGGCCCAGGAGCTGGAGGAACTGTCTTGCTGGGCGGGAGACCTGAGGTCGAAAGGAGGAAGCAAGATCCACTAGGGCCTTCACCCTTGCCAGGGGAAGGAAGGCCTTTGCTTGTACAGTGTCCAACTCTATGCCTATAAAGGTGAGAAGCTGAACTGGTTCGAGTACAGACTCTGGAAGACTGAGAAGAAACCCCAGGGAGCCGAGTAGGTCCTGGGTAGTTTGAAGAGCTGACTTGACCTGTAAAGGTGACTGACCCACTAAGAGCCAGTCGTCCAGATATGGGAAGATGGTGATACCCTGTCTTCCAAGGTAAGCCACCACTACTGCCAGGCACTTTGTGAACACCCTTGGAGCTGATGTTAGGCCGAATGGCATGGCTCTGAATTGGTAATGGCCTGAAGGCAACTTGAACCGGAGGTATTTTCTGTGGGAGCACCTGATAGGAATATGGAAGTAGGCATCCTTGAGGTCCAGAGATGCTAGCCAATCCCCTGGCCTTAGAGAGGGAAGGATTATTGCCAGAGTTACCATTTTGAATTTGGGCTTTGAAATGTGTTTGTTCAAATACCTTAGGTCTAGGATGGGTCGCCACTCCCGTTTTCTTTGGGGTAAGGAAGTACATGGAATACAGTCCTTTTCCCTTCTGCTGAGTAGGAACTTTCTCTATAGCTCAGAACTAGAAGAGAAGAAACTCTAGGCCAAGGGTTTCTGAGACTGATGCAGATGGAAAAGACTTGGCCCTCTTTTTTGGAAATTTTTTGAAGCTGAGGGCCAGTCCCTGGCTTACTACTTCCAGGACCCACTTGTCTGAGATCACAGACTTCCAGACCTGGAAGTAGTAAGCCAGCCTGCCTCCTACTGGAAATGGGGAGTTGACCCAGGCTGACACATCAGGGTGTCAGCTTGGCAAGAGCCTTAGACTGAGAGAAGGAGGAGGGAGAAGCCCTGTTCGTCCCCCTCCTACCCCTCCCTCTGAAGAACCCCCTCTGTGGGAAGGGAGAGGATGCCTGGGCTTGGTAAAAAGGCCTTTGAAAGGGCCTGCCCCTGCCCCAAGACTGCTGCTTGTGCGGAGTGGCCTGCCTTTCCCTGGCCTGTGCACTCCTGTAGGTGGTCCTGTATTCGTCCATTTTCTTCATGTGAGCCTCCATCTGCTCCCCAAACAGAGAGTTACCTACTACAGGAAAATCCATGGCCTTAGTCTGGGTATCCTGTGAAAGGCAGGTATATCTGAGTCAAGCATGTCTTCTGAGAGACACAGATATAGCCATGACTCTAGATGCCACATCACTGGAGTTCACAGCAGCATGACATTGCATTTTGGATGCCTCAATTCCATCAGCAGCCACCACCTCCAGCTCCTTGGCTAGCTGGGGAGAGGCCTGTTTAGTCAGTTCCAGAACCATATCCCATCTGGATTTCTGGTACCTGGCTATGTAGGCCATATAAGTAGCCTTCCTGAGTCCCAAAGAGGATGCCAAATACTGTTTTTAACCATGGCATCTACTTTCCTGGAGTCCTTATCCGGGGAGCCAAAGGAATGTTAGCCCTGTCACAGGCTGCACTACCCCAACATGGCTGCAATTACTATAAAGGAACTCCGCAGCTTACCCTGATAACGAATACCTGCTGTCCATTCTCTTATCCACAAGAGGTATTGAATTAGAAGTTTGTAAAATTTTGTGTGCTTTCCCCAAGGATTTATGAAGAGGAACAGACAGTTTTTTGGACTCTGGGATGTCCATTTCCACAAAATCAGGCTCTTCATCCTCCTCTGCGGCTTCAACCAAGGGAAGCTGCAGGGTTTCTGCCACCTTTTCGTAGAACAAAAAATATGAAGGGGACTCAGACAGCCTGGGAGGAGACGCACCTGACAGCCTGTCTGGGGAGATGTCCGGTTCAATGGGCACATCCAGACCCCCCTCATCGTCTTCATCATTATCGCCATCATCACCGGGATAGTCTTCGTCTCCCTCCCACTCCTCATAATAAGCATCTGGGTCATAATCTGGAGGAGATGGATCCGACCGAACTGAACGCCAAACCAGCAGTACCAGTTCAGATGGAACCTGTCTAAGCGATTAAACAATACTAATCGCTTTGGCTATTTCATCCGCGGTTGGAGAGTGGAATACAGGATCCGAACCTGCAGACTTGCACTTTTTCTTTGACGGAACCGACCCCCTCGGGGTCGGCTCTCCTTTTGCCTGAAGAGGTATTGCCTAGGTCAGTAGGCACCTCCTCAGATTCAGCCACAACCGAACCGGGCTGCCCATCCGGATCTACGGACTTCTTGGCCTTCCTTTCCTTCAGCCTACTCAGTCTTTTATCTAGAGTGCATTTAGGAAAGTTTTTACAGATTTGGCAGTCTGACTTGAGGTGGTCAAACCCCAGAAAATAAACACAGATGAGGTGGGGGTCAGCCTTAGCAAAGGCCTCCCCACACTCAGTACAGTGTTGAAACCCAGTGGGACCAGTTTTCTTCTTGGGATTCTCAGACATGGCCAAGCTAACAAATTACTCTATTGCAGCTTTCAAGCTAGGTAACATAACAACCGATCGGTTACAAACCGTGCCACGGGCTTTTTAAATGAACTGGCAAAAGGTCCAGTTCTTTTGAAACCGATCGGTACCGGAACACCACATTAATCCCAGAAAAAATTAAATTAAAATTAAAGTTGGTTCCAAACCGGACCGACCGGGAAGAAACCGAAGAAAAGGACAATTTCCACTTTTTCATCAAAAGAAAATACAGTCACTACCTATCTACACACTACCTATACCGTAGACAGAGGCTGGAAATCTGAAAATAACAAAACAATATGCGGTTTAAACCGAACGCTTTACTTTTACCGAACCGAGCAGAGGAAATCTCCGGAGTGACTTCACTGTTAGGTGGAGTAAAGAATCCGATGGTTACACTGGGAAGTACCACAGGCAGCGATTTGAAAACCGAGCTCGAGCTCAAAGTTCTGTGCTTCTGCATAGAGTTAACTCTTTCCTCTCCGGGGCGGTTCAAGTGCTGGGGGCTAACTGCATTATGTCTGAATACAGCAAAACTTCATGTTGTTTGAAAAATGTATTTTGCCAGAAATGGCCTACTAGATTTTTTTTAAACCTGAATTACAATTTTAAGTACTAGTTCTGGGACACCAGAGGAAAAACTTGGGCTCTAGCCCTAAAAAGGAGAAAACCTAGATATGAGCAACTTCCTTGAGAAATCTGGCCTAGGACAGAGGTGACAAGAGACAAAAGATGGAAGGCATATATTCATTGGGCCACACTGACACATTGCAAACAGCTTGTCACAGCAATGGTGTTGAGCCCATCTGGCACACTAGCAGCTCAAACCAGATACAAAAAAAAGAAAGCAGTGCAAGAAAAAATGGGGATGTACCCCACTGGGACAGACAAAGGGGTGCACCCTGTCAAGAGTATGAAGAAAGAACAAGAATGTAGGTGGTAGTGGGGAAAACTGTTCACCTGTCACCCCAAAATATCCCCCCTCCCATTATTTTTTTCTAATTTTGTTTTTTAATCTGCACCCAAGTGAGCAAACAAATGACCAACAGATCAAAAAGAAGAGAGATCCTTATAGTGACCTCTCCTACTGCAGTATCCCAGGTAAAGACCACCACTGTGTCCTGACTGATCAATGTGAAGAGGCCCAGTTGCACGGCATTAGCATTTCTACTCACTAAGCAGTGTCAGTCCAGTACCTCCTGCAACTCTCATGAACCATTACAGATTACATCTTCCACAACAAAGGAGATGTGGACTGAGCATATGTTATCCTCTGAAGTGGATGTAGAAGGAAAGGAGGCCAGGAAACCACCAGAGGGTGGGGTGGGTGCTGGAAACAGCACTTGGTTGGTCTCACTAAACCAGCACTGAAATGAAAGTTATGTACTTACCATAACAGATCACATTCCTGAATATCTTACCCATAGATTACCACTAACGGGTCTTTGCCAGAGGCACTAGGACCCACTGGGAGCCAGAACTTTCCTGGAGGGCTGGCAGCACGAATAACCTCACACACTCATAACTGCACATGACCTCAGGCAAACGGCGTTGCCAGCCCCTGACCACCTCAGTATTTTTTTTTTTTTTACTGAGAACCTAACTAGTAACCTATGTACTTAACCTAAGGACATGAGATATCCCTGGTGGCCTTTGTAAGAAGGAACACCAAACCCAGTAACAGTGCGTCTTCACAGCCCAAACCAAGTACAAAGGATGAAGATCATAATGCAACAGTACTGGAGTCCAAGGGCTGGTGGGTGGGCATGGTAATCTATAGAGGAGATATTCAGGAAGATCAACGGTTATGGTAAAGTATGTAATCTTTATTATCTTAACAGACCAGGGAGGCTGGAGCTCAGAGCTCACTCAAGATAGTAATCCATTCAGAATTGTCCTGCCAAAGGAGGAATATGGCCTGGCAGGGACATCCAGGGCATGGTGCTTGGTAAACAGCTGCATTGTGCCCCAAGTTGCAGCTCTGTAAATTTCTCAGATAGGCACAGATGCACAAAGTAGGTGGTTTAATACTTTTTATTGGACCAACAGAGATTTACAGAAAATCCTTAAGCTTTCAAACCTACAGGGTTCTTTTTAAGAAAACTACCATTTCTCTTCTGAAGAAGAGCTCACTTTCAAATACCAAGAGCAATGTTAGAAAACAACAGGTTACTCACCTGTAACAGTAGTTCTAGGAGTGGTATATGTTATTCATCCACATTGTTTGGCAAGTCCCTTCCACTTTAAATCTTGCTGGAAGTCTTCAAGCTGGCTCCTCCCACCCCGGTGTTATATACCTCGGCTCGCCCATGACGCCAGATCTGGCCGCTGGAAGCTCGGGTTGTCTGTCAAGGCGGTCGGGTGTGGAGTCGTGTGGATGAACAACATATACCATTCCTAGAACTCCTGTTACAGGTGAGTAACCTGTACTCTAGGGACATGGATATGTTTTCATCCACACTGTTTGGCAGACTCCTAGCAGTTCTCCGGGAGGAGGGAGGCAAGCGTACACCCCTACTTAGGAAAAGAAACTGGAGAATGAGGCCCCAAAACCAGCATCCCGCGTGACTCAAGGTCGATGTGGTAGTGGGTATAAAGGTGTTTGCTGACTTCCAGGTAGCAGCCCGACAGATTCCCTGGACAGAGATGTCCCTGGAAGCAGCCATCGATGCAGCAGTATGGCAGGCAGAATGCGCTCATATCCCTCTGGGAGGCTCCTTGCCCGCCAACTCGTAGCACAGGCCTATGCATGATGTAATCCATCTTGCTATGGTCCGTTTGGCTGCAGGTCTGCCAGAAGCGGCTTCAGCATAGTTGACAAACAGCTGGCGAACCTCTCCAGGAATTTCCGCTGACCTCTCCTTGTAGTAGGAGAGAGCACGTCTCAGGTCCAGAGTATGGAGACTGTACTCGGCATCCAAGGTATAATTAGGGTAGTATACCGGCAGAGTCAACACCTGGTTAAGGTGAAACTCTAACACCACCTTCGGAAGGAATTTCGAGGGGGGGCACATGACAACTTTGTCCCTGTGAAAGACCAGGTAAGGGGTGTCCACCGAAAGCGCCTGGAGCTCCGCTGTCCTTCTGGCTGATGTGATGGCCACCAGGAAGGCGGTCTGCCACGACAGGTGAGCTCACATTTGTGCATGGGTTCGAATGGCTTGCCCATGAGCTTTTGCCAAACCAGCAACACATCCCACGGAGGTGGAGGTTCAAGCACCAGAGAGGATATGTGATCCAGCTTTGAAGAAGCGCCTGACTCATCAGTCTCCTGCGCCAATGTCAGCTGACCAGCCCATGCCTAGTAAGCAGAAATAGCTGCCAGGTGCACCCTAAGAGTCGATGACTGTAGACCCCTTTGAGAGTGACCAAAGGTAGTCATGAATGTTAGCCACAGGACAGGATAAGGGTCCAGACCTCCCTTCTCTGACACCAAATGGAAAACCTTTTCCATTTGAAGGCATACATTTCCTGGTCTATTCTTCGAGATGCCTCACCAAGGTGAAGACATCTTCAAAAGACCCAAACCTGGAACTCTAGCCGCTCAGGTACCAGGCTGTGAGGTGCAGGACTGAAGGTCCAGATGGAAAACCTTCCCTGATTCAGAGATATCAGGTCCAGGCGGCAAAAACGCCCGGGTGCCTGCAGCTGAGGCTGAGGAGATCTGGGTACCAGAACCGGCAGGGCCAGTCTGGGGCTATCAGAATCACCTTCGCCTTTGTCCCTCCTCGCCTTGAGAAGCACCTCTGTGGATCAAGGGAAATGGGGAAAGGCGTAAAAGAGGCCTGGGGTCCATTGCCTCGAGAGGCATCCCCTGCTGCGAGCCCTGCTGGTGGGGGCATGGGAACAGACTCAGCCCGGCGTTTCTCCATGGGCAAACAGGTCTCCACCTGAGGTGTGCCCCAAAGGGAGAACAGATGCTGTACTACCTCCGGCAGGAGAGACCACTCGTGGGATGCAGCCCCTATCCGGCTCAGGGCATCGGCCAGGGTGTTGGAGGCTCCTGCCACGTGAATGGCTAGGAGATCCGGCTCCAGGCTGCGTGACGAGTGACCAAAGAGAGCTTCCTTGCATAGAAGCATGGAGCGCTGGGCCCCGCCTGGCGGTTTAGATAGTACATTGGTCGGGTATTGTCCGTCTGGACTCGGACCATCACTTGACCTGGAGGAGCGGAGCAAAGGCGGTGAGAGCTAGGGCGGACCGCCGAGCTCAGCAGGTTGATGTGGCATCGGACTCCCTGCGGACCAGAGGCCATGAGCCGGTGTTCCCCAGATGGGCACCCAACCCATCAGAGAGGCATCGGTGTTTACAGAGAGACCGCCGCTCGGGCGGACGAACGGGATGCCCTCCTGCAAAATGATCTGGAACGGCCCACTACTGGAGAGTATTCCACATCCCCAGTGCCACCGACAAGCTGGTCCAAGGGATCGCAGCGCAGGACCACTGGCTGGCCAGTCCCTCACTGAAGGACGATGTTCCAGCGGGCCCAACGACCACGCTGGTACAGGCCGCCATGAGACCCAGGAGGCGGGAAGTCCCGGCAGGCGCTTGCCCAACCAGAAATGATCGGGCAAAGGAGGAAGAACCTCGGCCCTGTCCGCGGGCGCAGCTGGCTCAGAGAGTGAGCTGCGCCCTGAGTAGATAAATCACCTGCTTGTTTTCGAGTTCCGACTTGGCTTGGTCTCTGATAAGGAGGCCCAGTTGAGAAGCGAGACCTGGGGTCGGATCTCTGGACCCACTCCGCCTCCCCTTTCCTGGAAGTGGGAGCTGCTATCAGCCAGTCGTCCAGGTGGTACACTCTGGACCCTCGGCGCCGTGGGAATGCTGTCTCACTGCCATGCGTTTGGTGAAGACCTGAGCTGGAGACAAGTCGAAGGGCATGGTTTGAATCTCGAAGAGAGATCCTTCCCGCTCGAAGCGTAAGGAATCTCTGGTGAGACGGACGGATAGGACGAAAAACGCTGGCGTCCTGTAAGTCGAGAGCAGAACCACGTCATGCTCCAAGGATGGTATTATCTGGAGCCAGAGTGACCATCCTGAAGGTTCGAGACCTTAGGGAACTCTGTTTAGGTCGTAGTAGGTTGAGAATGGGCGCCAGCCCCCGTCCGCTTCGAACCAGGAAGTACCTGGACACAAACCCTGGGTCTGGAAGGAGGGTCCACCACCTCTCTTACCACCTCCTTCTGGAGGAGGAGAGTGATGTCGGCTCAGACGGGCCGCCAGTGAGGCTGGGGATTCCGGGCCCCGAGGGCGGTCGGCTCTGAAGGGTGGTGCCTGCTCGATTTCCAGAGGCAGGCCTCTTCCCACCACCTTCCAGACCCACCTGTCCCGTGGTAACAGCGGACCAGGCGGAACGGAAGGTGCCTTGCCTCACGGGGACCGAGGGCAGGTGACGGGATGAAGCGACACCCTCAGCCCGTCACTGGGCAGGCTTTGGAGGAGGGACCGACGAGGGACCTCCTGGGCCCTTTCCCTGCCTCCTGTTAGAGAAGCCGGGCGCTTGGGTTTGGGATGCTAAGGCGAGCCTGCTGGCCCTGACGTTGCTGGGCAGGCGGCTTCGGGGGTGACAGAAGGACGAAGGAGCTTAGGCTGTGGTTATGCCTTGTCCTTCTGAGCGGAAGAGACCGAGTCCAAGGTGGCATTGACTTCTCGATCCTCTGCAGGTGACCTTCCACCCCAGGGCTAAGAGGTCAGTCCTCAAAAGGGAACATCCGCCAACTTGTGCTGGGTATCCAGGTAAAGGTGGATATCCTCAGCTCCGCCATGACGCGATAGCCATCATGTCGCCACCCGATCTGGCACATGAGTCCCTGTGTATCCAAAGCAGTCTGGAGCTGCTGTTTGGCCATTGCCGCGCCCTGGTCCCGCACCTGCTTAACCGTAGTCTGCAGATCGCGGGAAGATGAGGGATGACTCATCCAGGGAGCCCAACAGGGCATGAGAAATGTGCCATGAGGACGGCCGAACTGGCCTGACGGCGGCCGAGAGAGGACGAGCGACTTTTCGCCGACATGGTCCAATTCTTGACCTTGTCAGGAGGTTTGTCCACATCCTCATGCTGTCGGCGCTACCGAAAACGCTGTCGGTAACCAACCTCAGCAGAGGGGTGTCTGAACCGGACAAGGAACCGGACCGGGTGATACTTCCGGCCATCCTGGGCGAAGGCGCAGGGCAGGAAGTAGGCGCTGCCAAAGTTCCAGTGCTGGACCTACTATGGCCTCGGCCATCGGAAAGGCTCTCCGGAGAATCTTCGGCCCAGAATCTCCCATGGAGGGGATACCTGGCCCGCTTTGGAAATCGGTTCGAGCTCCACTCCCGGTAGACTCCGAGATGAGCCGAGCAGTCCTAGGAAGGACGAGTGGCTATCGCTCATTGGCTGACCTTCCTGAAGACTGCAAGTTCAGTCGCTGGAGAAGAAGGAGGAATCATCTTCGACTCCGAAGAGTCCTGAAGACACTTTCTGGCTCGAGCCACTTCTCACCTGCCGGTGTCGGGTCAGTGAGGGTAACTGACAGCCGATGGGTAAACCCCACGATCGAGAATCCTGTCGGAGCCCCACTGGTGGCTGTGGAGGCTGAGGTTCCACCGCAATCGGTGGAGCAGTGGTTTTGGCCGAACAACCGCCTGGGTATAGGCTCCTCGGCAAGTCGAGGGTTGTACCGCCGCCCGGTGACAGTTACTTAATGGCCGGGAAGGCGCTGGAGTCGGCTTATTCGCCAGGAGGAGTTGTTCAACATGTTGCGCTGCCGACGTACTTTACGCCGCTTCCTCATCCGAGGAGGAGAGAGGAACGGCGACCGGCTATCGTGTGTCAGACCGACCGCCTTATGACGGTGGAACGGCTGACCGGCTAAGAGGTCCGAGACCAGACCGAGTTCCGGAATTTCCGTCGGTGAGGGAGGTGTCGGCCGAATCACACTCTTCTGCTCGAAGGTCTATCCAGGGTTCGAACCGAGGCACAGGCGAGCCTACGATTCAACCTCCCGGGAACCGGAGAGGGGCTGCTAAAGGCGACAGCCTGTTTAATGGGTCGAGAAAATTTGATCATCAGTGGGAGTCTCGTCAACTGACCTGACGGGACACCGTGAGGCCAGGTCGGGCCGAGGTCGATCAAGCCGACGGTCACGTTCGGGGAGAGGGACCTTCCGCCCCAAGAGCCGGATTGAGGATTTACCCTTGTCCTTCTTTTTGACCGAAAAAAGGTCCATAGCAGGCGCTTCTCCTTTAGTGGAGAGGGACATAAAGCTCCTAAGGGAAGCCGTAGAACTCAGAGAGCGATAAATACGTCGAGAAGATACGTCTCGCCGGCCTCTTCGAGGGCTACCATCCGCCGAGCTGATCGGCCGAGTGGCCGCCGGACACCGCCAACCGGCCTTTGGCTTCACCGAGGGAAACGCTCGGACGCTCAGTGTACTGGGCAGCACGGCTCGCAGGATTAGGCTGAGATGAGCACAGGTCGCAGCCCGCGGTCGTGCCAAGGCCTAAGTAGACACACGGGAGTGTGGATCCGCCCGACATCTTCGGTTCGCATGGGATCAAACTGGGCTCTATCCGTCGCAGTCGTGAGGGATCAAGACTAAGTCTTTTGCAAAGTATTATTTTTAAACTGCAAACGAGTAGTAGAACCAGTCACAAACGCAGAGCTGTCAGGAGGGAACCTGAGCCCAGGAAGATGTCATGTGCCGAGCTTGAGTTATACACTGGTGGGTGGAGGAGTTGCTTGAAGATTTTCCGCAAGATTAAGTGGAGATGTTTCTCAAAGAATGAGTGTGATGAACAACATATCTGTCCCTAGAACAACAGGTTACCACCTGTAACAGTAGTTCTAGGAGTGGTATATGTTATTCATCCACATTGTTTGGCAAGTCCCTTCCACTTTAAATCTTGCTGGAAGTCTTCGTTGGCTCCTCCCACCCACCTGGGTGTTATATACCCGGCCCGCCCCATGACACCAGATCTTGGCCCGCTGGAAGCAAGGTTGAGCGCCCGGCCGGGAGGGGGTGGGTGCGCAGGATGAACATATACCACCCTAGAACTACTGTTACAGGTGAGTAACCTGTTCTTCACGAGTGTGGATATGTTTTCATCCACACTGTTTGGCAGACTCCAAGCAGTTCTCCGGGAGGAGGGAGGCAAGGCGTACACCCCCTACTTAGGAAAAAGAAACTGGAGAATCGAGGCCCCAAAACCAGCATCCCGGCGTGACTCAAGGTCGATGTGGTAGTGGGAGATAAAGGTGTTTGCTGACTTCCAGGTAGCAGCCCGACAGATTCCCTGGACAGAGATGTCCCTTGAAGCAGCCATCGATGCAGCAGTATGGCAGGCAGAATGCGCTCACATCCCTCTGGGAGGCTCCTTGCCCGCCAACTGTAGCACAGGCCTATGCATGATGTAATCCATCTTGCTATGGTCCGCTTGGCTGCAGGTCTGCCAGAAGCGCTTCAGCATAGTTGACAAACAGCTGGCGAACCTCTCCAGGAATTTCCGCTGACCTCTCCTTGTAGTAGAGAGAGCACGCCTCAGGTCCAGAGTATGGAGACTGTACTGCATCCAAGGTATAATTAGGGTAGTATACCGCAGAGTCAACACCTGGTTAAGGTGAAACTCTAACACCACCTTCGGAAGGAATTTCGAGGGGGGGCACATGACAACTTTGTCCCTGTGAAAGACCAGGTAAGGGGTGTCCACCGCAAGCGCCTGGAGCTCCGCTGTCCTTCTGGCTGATGTGATGGCCACCAGGAAGGCCGTCGTACACAAGTGAGCTCACATTTGTGCATGGGTTCGAATGGCTTGCCCATGAGCTTTGCCAAACCAGCAACACATCCCACGGAGGTGGAGGTTCAAGCACCAGAGAGGATATGTGATCCAAGCTTTTGAAGAAGCGCCCGACCGCAGTCTCCTGCGCCAATGTCAGCTGACCAGCCCATGCCTAGTAAGCAGAAATAGCTGCCAGGTGCACCCTAAGAGTCGATGACTGTAGACCCCCTTTGGAGAGTGACCAAAGGTAGTCATGAATGTTAGCCACAGGACAGGATAAGGGGTCCAGACTCTTACCTCTGACACCAAATGGAAAACCTTTTCCATTTGAAGGCGTAACATTTCCTGGTCTATTCCTTTCGAGATGCCTCCACCAAGGTGAAGACATCTTCAAAAAGACCCAAACCTGGAACTCTAGCCGCTCAGGTACCAGGCTGTGGGGTGCAGGGACTGAAGGTCCAGATGGAAAACCTTCCCCTGATTCAGAGATATCAGGTCCAGGCGTGTACAAAAACGCTCCGGGTGCCTGCAGCTGAGGCTGAGGAGATCTGGATACCAGAACCGGCAGGGCCAGTCTGGGGCTACCAGAATCACCTTCGCCTTGTCCCTCCTCACTTTGAGTAACACCTTGTGGATCAAGGGAAATGAAGGGAAGGTGTAGAGGAGGCCTGGGGTCCACAGCCTTGAGAAGGCAACCCCCTGCTGAGGGGGCGGGCATGATACAGCCTCAGCTTGTTGTTTTTCCTGGAGGCAAAACAGGTCCACCATTGGTCTGCCCCAATGGGAGAACAGGCTGTAAGCTACCTCTGGATGGAGAGACCACTCATGGGAAGTGTGGCCTATACAGCTGAGAGCATCCGCCAGCTGGTTTAAGGCTCCTGCCACATGGATGGCTAGGAGATCCACCTCCAACCGGCTTATGAGGGTCCAGATCCAGAGCGCCTCCTTGCACAGCAGATGGGAGTGCATGCCATCCTGTTTCTTGAGGTAGTACACGGTCATGGTATTGTCCATCTGGACTTGAACCACTTGACCCAGAGCTGAGGAGCGAAAGCCAACTGTGCCAGTCTGACTGTTCTGAGCTCCAACAGGTTGATGTGGCATCGGGACACCTCGGGGGTCCAGGACTCGTGGGCTGCCTTGTCCCCCAGGTAGGCTCCCCAGCTCATGAGAGAGGCATCAGTCGTAAGGACGACGGTCAGTTTGGGGCGGAGAAACGGAATCCCTTCCTGCAACCGGTGTGGGGCAGTCAACCATTAGAGAGCGTCCCACATCTTCAAGGTTACAGTGATCAGCTGGTCGAAGTGACCATATCGCGGAGTCCACTGTGCGTCCAGCTCCCACTGAAGGGGGCGCATGTGCCACCGGGCTCAATGGACCACCGAGGTGCACGCTGCCATGTAACCCAGAAGGCGCATAAAGTCCCAGGCAGGGCACAAATGCCCAACCAGAAATGATCGGGCAAAGGAGGAGAGAACCTTCGCCCTGTCCACCGGAAGCCGAGCTCTGGCTTGACAAGAGTCGAGCTCTTCCCCAATGAAGCCCATCACATGAGAAGGCACGAGTTCCGACCTGGCCTCGTTGATCAGGAGGCCGAGCTGGGAGCAGGTTTTGAGGGTCAGATCCCTGGACCTCTCCACCTCCTGTTGGGTAGAACCTGCCAAGAGCCAATCATCGAGATAAGGGCAGATTCTGACCCCTCGATGCAGAAGGTGGGCTGCCACTACTGCAGTGCATTTGGTGAAGACCCGTGGGGCCGATGACAGGCTGAACGGCATGGCGCGGAACTCATACAGGGTCCCCTCGACCCTGAAGCAGAGGAACCGCTAATGGGACAGACGGACTGGGACGTGAAAGAACATGTCCTGTAGATCCACTGAACAGAACCACGTTTTGCTCCAGGAATGGTATGATCTGGTCCAGAGTGACCATCCGAAAGGTGCAGGACCTGAGATATTGATTCAGGTCATTGAGATCTAGGATGGGGCACCAACGCCCCCATCTGCTTGGACACAAGGAAGTACCTGGAAACAAAGCCTCGGTCTGTCGGAGGATCCAGCACTGGAGCTACTGCCTCCTTGCGGAAGAGCTGAGCTACGCCATCTCGAAGAGCCAAATGGGTGCATGTGGAAATATGGTCCTCCTGAGGGGCGTGGGCTCGGCTGGAAGGGTACTGCTCGAATTCTAGAGGCAGTCCCTGACCGACCACTTCAAGAAATGAAAATTACGTACCTACCGTAATTCCTGATCTTCTTGTATCTTCACCATTCATTACTTACTGGGTTAGCCGGAGGCGCACCCGCCACGGGAGCTTTTTTTTTTTTTGTTTGCTCAACGCACGCGCCGAGAGTGACGCCATGCGTCATGCGCGAGGGCGGCCGTTAGTAGCGATCGACCTCCTCCAACTCAGTTCTGTGAGCCGGAGAGGCAAAAAGTGAGAGCAGAGAATATAGATAGCGAGGCAAGATAGCCGAGGGATAGCAAAAGCAAGGAAGAATGAACTGAAAAGGAATAAGTCGATGGAGAAAGGACAGAGGAGATAAAGTATCCTTAGCCTAGACTGCAGGGCCTCTTACCTGGGCGACTCTAGGAGGAGAGATAAAGTAAGAGATGAGAAAATAGAAGAAGAGGAAAGAGAGAAGAGAGATGGGATGTTGAAGGGACCAGAATGCCCAACGCAGCATAAGTTAGCTTAGAGCTGAAGGCTCACTAAGAGGGAAGCAAGAATCCTCGGAGATAGAGCTGAAGAGAAGGTTCACCAAACCCGCTTAGACAGACTCTGGAGGGCATAGTCCTTATCCTCAACATGCCATTGTTAGTTGATACCCCTCGGGTTCCTGGCCACGACAGGCCTAGAATTGAGGACACCCGAGGAGGGAAAGGAACCCCAGGCAGCAGGAGAGTGCTGCTCTGGGACTTAGAAAAGGAAATGTAAGCCTTCAGGCTGCTAACATAGAAATGGAGACAGACTGGCCAAGGCTTAGGCTGGCCGGGATTGATATGGTCATACAGCTCTTTCTGTAAAAATTGTCCAGGAGGACACTTAAAAGGAGAAACCAATATGCAAACTAGCGAGAAGGGAGATTACCTCTCATTTCCCTCGCTTGTTTTTCCTTTTTTTTTTTTTTCAGAAGAAATTTGAGGTTGGTTGCATGACCCCAAACCAAGGTGCCTATAGTAGTTAAAAGAGTTCCTCAGTATTTTTCCTTTTTTTAAAAAAAAAAAAAGAAAAAGGAACAGACGTGTCTGCTCCTCTGCTCTGCAGGGCAAGAATAGAAGGGGGGTTGATTCCAGGGCAATATCTGGAACACAGATTGCAGGATCAACTGAATAGCCTGAACCAGGCCAAAACCCCAGAGATATCTTGTCAGGATAACGGCAAGAGATAGTTAGCAGTCTGATCGCCAACGCAATCCACCTAGATGGCCTACCTAATCTTGAGTAATTAATTTTTCTGAAAATTAGAACCCCCCAAAAAGAAGGATTTTTTTTTTTTGAAAATTAAGCAATGTTTCCTAGTTTTTAAGAAAAATTTTTTTTTTTTTTTTTTTTTTCAGAGAGAGGAAGGAGACGGGAGGTAGAGAAGTCAGAAGAGGCCACTGAGGGATGGTAGGCGGAGTAGTAATGAATGGTGAAGTACAAGAGAAGATCAGAATTACGGTAGGTACTGTAATTTTCATATCTTCCCTTGTCAATCTTCACCATTCATTACTTCCTGGGTGAGTACCAAGCTCCTCTTCCCCTGGAGGGGGAAGAGGTAATATCCTGAGGGAACAAGACTCCCAGCCTTCTGCTGGTGAGAAAACAGAAGGAGAAGACCCTGGCTTATTCAGAAAGCCTAAGGGAGAAGAGCTAGAGGTGCTCCAAGACGAGGAGACGGAAGGAGCCCCTGAAAAGTCTCCTAGCTCTGAAGAGAAAAGACGGGTCCTCTCGAAGGCGGAGCGAATCACCCTCACGAGGGCCAGGGTGACAACCTGGAAGACGGCCATGCCGGCCCGCCTGATGCAGATCGCTGTCCCCACAAGCCTGGAAGCCACCTCATTGGCGCCATAAGATGTCCTTGCTTGGTGTCTTGCTAGCTCCAGGGCTACCGCTGAGAGGGCAACGGCTTGTCTCTGCTTTCTCTGTCAGGCATAGATGCCAGCAGCTGGGACATCATCGACCACAAATGCCAGTTATAGGCAGCGCTGAGCCTGATGTGATGCAATACATGCACCGCACGAGAAGAAGAGAACACTCTTCGCCCCAACGGCTCGAACTGGAGAGAGTCGAACTGGTGGGCGGTCGTGGCGCCAGGCAACGGCGCCCAGAAGGAGTATCCAGGTATACCAAACCTGAGGACGGGTTGGAAGGGAACCTAGAGACTCAGAGGGGCACAATACCTATGCTGGCAGTCCGCCGGGTTGGGGAAGCAGGCAGGAACTGCCAGGACCGGATAGACGCCTCCCTGGAAGGGGATAGGCCAGGAAGGTACCACCAGATGCTGGGCACTGAATCACCAAGAAATCTACGCTGCCTCCTGCTCGGGTATCATTGTCTCCGAACATAGAAATCCGGAGATCCTCACCATCCTCGAGAGGAACGCTGATATTCTGTGAAATCAGCATCGAAGGACAGATGAGCAGGGGGTTCCTTCCTCAGAGGAGGGAGACGAGATGATGGGAGTTGGATGTCAGAGGATTCGCTGGCGGTGGGGAGAGTCGAAGACCCGCCATGCATGTATCTAACATATGAGGGGAAGGCCGCTGCAGAACCTCTGAACTGCTCCCAGGATAACGGACCCGTAGGACCGACATGGCCCGGGAGCGGGGGTGGTGAAGGCAGAGAGATGGGAGAGGGGCACCTCCGAGGAGGCAACTGCTCTCTGCGAGGGCTCTGGAATCCGGGGAAAGGAGCCCTAGTAGGAGGGATCCCGGATATCAAACCAGGCCGCAGAACGGAACTCTGGGGAAGCGGAGCCTGGAAGAGCCCTGGGGGAGAAACTCCCCTGCGACGACGCCGGGACTGCATGGATCCAGAAGGGCAGTCCGCACAAACGCCGCCGGAGGACACCCTAGAACCCTGGGGAGGGACGGGCCTGCACTATGCTCCTGGCCACCCCCTGAGGTGGCTAAAGAAGACTGGGCAGCAGGCCGCCTGCCCCTCAACCCCTCGGATTCCGAGAGGGCCCTCCTCCTCGACTGCAACGTCCCCCTGTCCCTAGAGGAGGCAACAGCACCCCGGGGGGTAGCCGTCACCGAGCCTCCAGAGAGGGGAGCCTCCCCCTCCGTCACCCCCACGTCTGCCCCCCGGGACTCTCGGCCACCCCCAGCCGAGGAACCCTCAGGAGACGACGGTAAGGGGGACAGAGGGAGGGGCCCGCTGCGCCGCCTGGTACCCCTAGCCACCGAGGACCCAGATCCCGAAGAATGGGGGTGCCAGGATGGGTCCACATCTGAGTCATCGTCCTCCGAGGAGGACGAGACCAGCAGGACCTCGATGCTGGCCACCCCAGGGGTCCTGGAGGCCACACGGGCCGCGAACGGCTCCTGGTGTATCATGGGCGACGCTGCCGCTTCCCCACGCTGCAGCAGGAAGGCTTGGTCCCCACACCCCAGCGGTCGCGCAGGCTCGCACCGCCTGGGGAAGGGGAAGGCCAACGCGCCGCCGCAGCGCCGAGGCGGAGGCGGCACCGCCGACGGCGCCACCATGTCCACCAGCACCGCGAACGGCGCCGAGTGTTAAAAGCGGCACTGCCTAATCACCGTGCCGAACGGGCGCCGATCCAGGCAAGCGCGCCGCCTGGACACCGGGCGCGATGATCCGAGGCACTGCTATCACCGGCACCGCAAACGGTGCCGATTCAAACGGCGCTGTGAGGCGGCGTGAGGGTCTACCTGCCGGGCCCAAAAGCCAAGGGCTCCGACACGGGGAGCCTGCACTGAAGAGGTGACTGCCGAGGCGGTGTCAGCGCTATGCCCCGGAGGGGCTACGACGCCCCCAACACCGCTGAAGGGGCCTCCTCTCGGCAAGATAGGATGAGGAAACCCTCCTCGGACCGTGATAGGGCCGGAGGGGACCCGGGAAGAGCCTAAAGATCTCGCCCGAGATTCCCGTGAGCGACGCCGTCCCCCGAAAGTCGGTGGGGCCTTGCCGAGCTTGAACGCGCGGACTTCAAGGACGCGACAGTCCATCGAGAAACAGGCGTCGCACGAATCCATATCATGGTTGGGTCCCAGGCAACGAAAGCAAATGTCATGCCGGTCCGAGACGGAGAAATGCCGGCCACAGGAGCACCGACGCATAGGAGCGCGGCCCGTCTTCGAAGAACGCTTAGCTCCAGAACCAGACATAACGCGAAACCAACGAGACTAAAACACAGTAGGAAATACACCCGGCGCCGAAAGAAAGAAAAAGAACAGTCTTACCATATCGGCGTCCAGTGTCAGGAAAAACGGAGTCGAAAACTACTACAACTACCAGCGCTACACGTGGACAGGTGCTGCCTCGACAGCGGGAGAAACAGAACTGAGTTGGAGGAGGAGTCGGTCGCTACTAACGGCCGCCCCTCGCGCATGACGTCACTCTCGAGGGCAGTGCCGTTAGGCAAACTTTAAAAAAAAAAAAAGGTCCCGTTGCAGGTGCGTGCCTCCGGCTAACACCCAGTAAGTAATGAATGGTGAAGATTGACAAGGGAAGATCACACCTCTTCTAAGTGACAGTGGACCAGGCGGAAAGGAAGTGGCAGAGCCGACCCCCCACAGGAGGACCCAGAGCTGGCGTGATGGGTGTAGGGGTGGCCACCCCAACCCGTCACCGAATAGGCCTGGAGAAGGAGGAGGAGGCTCCAGGACCTGAGCCTCGGCCTCCTTTACAGGGCTGCTGAGGACCCGGCTTGGGCCGAAGGCGCCAAGCTTGAGCCTGCTGCTGCTGTTGATGTTGCTGTCCTCCTTGATAGGAGGGCTGCCGGACCGCAGGGGAAGAGTGCCGAAATGGCTTCTTTCTCTTCTGCTGGTTCTCGCCTGAACAACCCTTGGCAGAAGTAGCATCCAAGGTGGCACTGAACTGCTCTATACACTGAAGGTGACCGGCCACTCCTGGACTGAAAAAGTCGGTACCCAGGAAGGGCATGTCAGCAAGCTTATGCCGAGTATCCACCGGGAAGGAGGAAAGCCTCAGCCAAGCCCTGCGGCAAGAGACCACTGCAGCTGTCAGCAATCCCAGATATCCAAGGCCGTCTGGAGCTGCTGTTTAACAGCACGGCCATGGTCACGGACCTGCTTGACCGTGGTCTACATGTCCAGTGGGAGATAGAGGATCTCGTCTAATGACCCAAGAAGGGCATGAGAGAAGTGTGCCATAATGACAGCAGAGCTGGCAAGGCCCAAAGAAGAGGCCGCACAGACCCTGCAGGCAGTGTGGTCCACATTCTTGGACTCCTTGTCCAGGGGTTGGTCACTGTCTGCCCAACTACCAGTACGCCTGAACACAAGGGCAGTCACCAGGCTCTCAGCCGAAGGGTGCTCTCTGAACCCCGCAAGGGATCCCATGGGCACTTCGTACTTGCAGGGCATGCGGGTAGATGGTGCTGGGCAGGAGGCAGGACGCTGCCAAAGTTCAAGGGCCGGGCCAACAATGGCCTCGGCCACTGGAAAGGCCTCTGTCAGGATATCCCCTCTCAAGAATATTGGTGAAAGGGTACTCCGCCTTTTTCTGCATATGTTCCAGGGGCATTCCAGTGGAATCGGAGATGAAGCAGAGAATGCCCTGGAAAGAGGAAGGGCCTTCCTTCATCCCTACGCCGACAGACTACTCATCATCCCCAGGATGTGAGTGTAAGCTGGTGACGTCAGAGTCGAAGAGTCGTGATACAGCGGTCCGCCGCATAAGTCACCCTTGATCTGCCGACGGCAGTCCGGGGTGACTGTTAGACATCGGGGAAGCCCGGTGTCCTGTCTGTCCTCTTTCAAGGGCGCCCCCCCTCAGGCTGTTTAGGTGGTGGAGAGACCGGAGTAGACCTAACCAGGAGACGGTCTGGCCCAACAGGTGGCAGAACAGAGGGCTTCGGTTCTGGAGGGGTCGGCTTCGGCCCAGGAGGCGAGAGCCAAGTGATGGCTTGGGTAGGCGGCGGAGCCAGCTTCCACCCGGTCAAGATCAGTTGCTGCCACATAATGTCTTCATAGCACAGGAGTTTCCGCCAGAGCCTCTCCTCGTCCGAGGAGGATGAGGACCAGTGGCATCACCTCTTCGAGTGCTTATGGCTCATCCACAGTCAATCTTCTGAGGGGGTCCTGGACAGAGACCGAGATTGGGGAGGCCGACTTGGTCGATCGGGAGACATGGGGATCGGTGAGACCCGGGGTTCCGGGACCGGTTCCTTGATGGGGGGAGACCAGCTAGCTGGGACTCCTCATCTGGAAAGACCAGGACAGGAGTCCTTTCCGACGAGTCGTCGGGCGCAGCCGGCTACAAGGGGTCAATGATAATTTCAACCTCGTCTGCCACGTCCTCAGTCTCTTGGCCAGACGGAAGGTCCGGAAAGCCAGCGGCCGAGGATGCGATCTCGACCGAGGTTGAGACCACGTGTTCTTGGGACTCTGACCTCTCCCGGTCCCAAGAGGGTCTCCGACAGGACGAAGACACCGTGTCCTTTTCCCTCTTCCAAGAGCGGGAGGAGTGCGAGCCTGAGGGCGCCTCACCCCAAGTGGAGAGAGACTGTCATATCTCCCTGAAGGAGCCCATAAAGGTGGAGCCTAGGCTCAGCAGGATGAAGAAGCTTCAATTGGCCAAGCATGAACTGCTTCTTCCTCGAATGCTTTTATCTGTTCCAGCGGGTCGGCGGAGCACGCAGCCTTGGAAACCACCCACCTAGCCTCCAATTTCACCGACGGGTTTCTCTTTTCTGGTCTCCCCAGCTTCAGGCGTGCCTCGTGGTCGCCCAGGACGTTGGGATGGAAAGCCATGCAAAAACCGCATGACGAGGTGTCATGTCCGACATCTAGGCAGTAAACGCATGTGAGGTGGGGATCGGTGCGTGACATCTTCTGGCCACAGGGGCACCGGCAAAATCCTGGTAAGATTTTTCCTCCATAGTCAATGCGACGATAGCGCAATCACTAACTCGAATGAGTTTAATTTTCGGTAAAACCAACAATTTGAAAACCAGGGCCCATGAAATGCTGAAAGCACGACACAAACTGCATCTTCCAGCGGAAAGGAAGATCTGGCGTCATGGGGCGGAGCCAAGGTATATACCACCCAGGTGGGTGGGAGGAGCCAGCTTGAAGACTTCCAGAAAGATTTAAAGTGGAAGGGGACATGCCAAACAGTGTGGATGAACAACATATCCATGCTCCTAGAAATATATTTTAAGCACAAATGTGACAGATTAGAGAAGTAATTAGATGGAAAACACAACCAAAGATGATAAAACCTCTTTGAAAATCTAGTAGCGTGTAGGTCAGTGTCACAGAAAGAGTGTTATGAATAAGTACAAGGTCTATAAATTATTTAATGTTAAATGTTTTACTAAGAGAAACCAGAGACTGTGTGTGTGCGCATTTGTGCACTAACCATGTAATGGATTTAAAGACACGCTGCAACTGCATAAAAATACAGGTTACTCACCTGTAACAGGAGTTCTAGGAATGGTATATGTTGTTCATCCACACTTCATGGCAGGTTCCTTGCCGCTTTAAATCTTGCCAGAAGGTCTTCAAGCTGGCTCCTCCCACCCACCCGTGTGGTGAAGCTCTCGGCTCCGTCCCATGATGCCAGATCTAGCCCGCTGGAAGCCAGGTTGTGCATCGAAGCCAGGGAGGTCGGGTAGGTTGGTGGATGAACAACATATACCATTCCTAGAACTCCTGTTACAGGTGAGTAACCTGTATTTCTAGGACATGGATATGTAGTTCAATCCACACTCATGGCAGACTCCTAGCAGTTCTCCGGGAGGAGGGAGGCAGCGACACCCCTATTTAGAAACAAGGACTGAGAACCGAGGTCCCAAACAGCATCCCAGCGTGACTCAAGGTCGATGTGGTAATGGGTGATAAAGGTGTGTGCTGACTTCCAGGTAGCAGCCCTGCAGATTTCCTGGATAGGGACATCCCTGGAAGCAGCCACCGATGCAGCGGTATGGCGGGTAGAATGAGCTCTTACCCTTTGGGAGGCTCCATGCCTGCCAACCTGTAGCAGAGATCTATGCAGGAGGTGACCCACCTGCCTATCGTCTGCTTGGCTGCAGGTCTGCCAGGTGCGGCTTCAGCGTAGGTGACAAACAGCTGGCGAACCTCTCCCTGAACTTCAGCTGTCTGCTCCTTATAATAAGAGAGCGCTCTTCTAGGGTCCAAAGTATGGAGTCTATATTCAGCCTCTGAGGTGTGACTGGGGATAGAACACCGGCAGAGTCAACACCTGGTTAAGGTGAAACTCTGACACCACCTTTGGAAGGAACTTCGGGTGGGGGCGCAGGACAACCTTGTTCCTGTGGAAGACCAGATAAGGAGACTCGATGGAAAGCACCTGGAGCTCTCCCATCCTTCTGACTGACGTGATAGCCACCAAGAAGGCGGTCTTCCACGACAGGTGAGAGATGTCACACCTGTGCATCGGTTCGAATGGCTGGCCCATGAGCTTAGCCAATACCAGCAGTAGATCCCACGGAGGTGGAAGTTCTCACACCCGGAGGGGATATGTGATCAAGGCCTCTGAAAAAGCGCCCTACCATCTTCTCCTGCGCCACCGACTGCTTCCCGGCCCGCGCCCGGTAAGCAGAGACAGCTGCCAGGTGCACCTTTAGGGTCGTCGACCAAAGCCCTAGCTGAGAAAGGGACCACAGGTAGTCCAGAATGCTGGCCAAGGAGCAGGAGGAAGGGTCCAACTCCTACCCTGACACCAAATGGAGAATCTCTTCCATTTGAAGACGAGCATTTCCTGGTTGACTCTTATGGGATGCCTCAACAACACTGAGGACCCGCCGGAAAGACCCAAGGCCTGGAACTCTAGCCACTCAGGAACCAGGCCATCAGGTGCAGGGATTGAAGGTCCGGGTGGAGAACCTTCCTCTGGTTGACTGAGATCAGGTCCGGGCGGGCTGGGAGCCGCCTCGGGAGCCTGGAGCTGAGGCTGAGGATATCTGGATACCAGAACTGGCAGGGCCAGTCTCGGGCTACCAGAATCACCTGCGCCTTGCCTTGTCCCTCCTTGCCTTGAGAAGCACCTTGTGGATCAAGAGAAATGGGGGAAAGGCGTAGAAGAGGCCTGGGGTCCACGGCCTCGAGAAGGCAGCCCCTGCAGCGAGCCCTGCTGAGGGGGGCGGGCATGAAACAGCCTCAGCTTCGCATTCTCCCTGGAGGCAAACAGGTCCACCTGAGGTGTGCCCCAGTGGGAGAACAGATCTTGTACCACCTCCAGCAGGAGTGACCACTCGTGAGACGCAGCCCCTATCCAGCTTAGGGCATCGGCCAGAGTGTTGGATGCTCCTGCCACATGGATGGCTAGGAGATCCACCTCCAGGCTGTGCACGAGGGACCAAGTGCGGAGAGCTTCCTTGCACAGAGGCATGGACCGCGACCCGGCCTGGTGGTTTAGGTAGTACATGGTCGTGGTATTGTCCATCTGGACCTGGACCACTTGACCCCGTACAAACGGAGCGAAGGCGGTGAGGGCAAGTCGGACCGCTCGAAGCTACAGTAGGTTGATGTGGCATCCGGACTCCCGAGGGGACCAGAGACCATGTGCTCTGTGCTCCCCCAGATGGGCACCCCAACCCATCAGAGAGGCATCGGTCGACAGAGTGACAGTCGGCTCGGGGCGGACAAACGGGATGCCCTCCTGCAGATGAGCTGGAACGATCCACCACTGGAGAGCGTTCCACATCTCCTGGGTCACTGCCACTGGCTGGTCCAAAGGAACGGATCGCTGTGACCATTGGCTGGCCAGTCCCCATTGTAGGGGACGATGTGAGGCACAGTTTAGGCCCAACCCTTCCCACCCTCACCCCACCCACCCCTGGAAATAGTTCCTTTATACCTGGGGTTCTGACATCATTTCCTGAAGAGTGCAAGGTGCGATCACTGTCATATCCTCTCTAGCACACTGTACTGACAATATAAGCATACACATTGTATTATATATATATATATATATGTATGTATTATAAACCAATCACACACACAAAAAAAAAAGTGGGAGTAGTGCAATGTAATGGCTGTGGGCCAGCAGTCTTCCGGGAGTCTTTCTGGAGGCTGAGATGCTGCCCTATTTGCAGACAACTCTCTGCCCTGAGGGAGGAAGGTCTGCCTCTGGCCGCACTGGACAGTAGTAAGGGACCTCGCCAGGCCACACTGGACGGTAGGAAGGAACCTCCCCATCCAGGGAGCACCAGAGCCACCACTACCTCAGAGGTTGCGAAGAAAGCACAGCAGTTGGACCACAGTGGGCTCAGGGAGGGTGAGGATGGTGGAACAGAGGCACACCCAGTCAGCTGTTCCACACCACAATCCATACACCATTCTGGGGGAGCATAGCTCCCCTATGGATGCACCCCACAGAGGAGACTAAGGAGGCTGAGGACAACAGTCACAAGGGAGGCCCACAGGAAGGAGGCAGAGGACACCACAAGGAAAGGAAGCAGCTCCTGGTGGGGGACTCAGTTATTAGGGGGATAGAACTGGGGGGAGCAGAAAAAAATGAAGTAAGGTGCCTGCCTGGTGCCATGGCTTGGAGAGACCGGAAGCGCATCCTCAGGATCACGAGAACAGCTGCACGGGAGTCTGAGCTAGACGTCATTGTCCACCTAGGGACAAATGACCTGGCTAATCATGAGATTAGAGCAGTGCAGAAGGACTCTGTAGAATTGGGGAGGGGCCTAAGACAAGTAGCACACACAATATCCTTCTCTGAGGTGCTGCCTGTCAATGGCATGAGTGAGGCGAGGGTACTTTGCACCATGCAGTTTAATGAATGGTTGAAAAATGGTGTGGAGCACAGGGTTTGGCTTCATTGGGGACTGGGGTTCCACCTGAGGACACCAGCCTATACTGGCAGGGTGGTCTGCATCTGTCCAGGAAGGGAACAAGTCTTCTGAGCAATCGGTTTAAATGCTTCATTGGCAAGCTTTTAAACTAGTCAAGGGGGGGAGGCACTGATAAGCAGCAGGAAAATCCCAGCCTCTCCCTACAAAACAGGGTACTAAATGAGAAAAAGACTGAGGTAGACAGGTTAGTGGGGGATGCTGCAAAAGAAGGTAAAGCCATCAAAAAATGGAGAGCAATGAGTACCAATGCCCGTAGTCTGAGTAACAAGCTTCCTGAATTAGTGGCCTTGATGGAGGAGGAACATCTGGATATCGTGGCAGTCACAGAAATATGGTACACAAACATACCAGGATACACTATCTAGGGACAGGGAGGGTAAAAGAGGAGGAGGAGTAGCTCTTTACATAAGGGAAGGAATCAAAGCAACAGAACAAAAGGGAAAACAGGGAGGTGAAGAAGCACTGTGGGTAAATTTGGATACCAGCAATGGCACCACAATCCGCACAGGGGTTGTATACAGACCCCCTTCTCAGGGGGAGGAAATGGACAAGGAAATGATAGAAAGAATACTTAGAATGGCAGAAAAAGGGGAGATATTGCTGATGGGTGATCCGAATATGCCAGATGTTAACTGGAGTGCAGTTGCAGCAGCCACTTCAAAGAGTGGGGTTATTCTAGATGTCCTACAGGGGGCAGGCCTCAGACAACTAGTATTGGAGCCCACTCAAGAGGGAGGAATCTTAGACCTGGTTCTCTCAAATGGAGATGAAGAGAGGATCACAAATGTAGAAGTGGGTAGCCATCTGGGAACTAGCGACCATCGAACAGTATGGTTCACAATAAACACAGCAATAGAGTCAAGCTACACACAGGCAAAAAGTACTGGACCTTAGGAGGGCTGACTTTGCCAAAATGGTGAGTGCCTAAGGATGCACTCAGCAAATGGGCAGGAAGGAGGGTGGAAGAACAATGGGAAAAATAAAAACTGCCATCACAGCGGTAACAAGCCTTTGTGTGAAGCAAATAAACAAAACGAAACGACGCAAGAAACCACTATGGCTCTCAAAGGAAGTGGCAGTGAAGGTTCAAGACAAAAAGAAAGCATTCAGGAAGTACAAGGAATCACAGAAGGAGCAGGACAGAGAACTGTATCAGTTAAAGCAAAAGGAAGCTGGGAAGGCAGTCAGAACAGCAAAGGCCCAAACCGAGGAAAAGATAGCCAACTCAGTTAAGAAGGGGATAAAACCTTTATAGGTACATCAGGAGCGAAGGAAGACCAAGGAGGTTAGTGAGGCTTAATAAAGAGGAGGGAGGGTGGGCAGAGGGTGACTGTGAAAAGGCAGATACACTAAACAAATATTTTGCTCAGTATTTACAAAGGAAGTGGGGAGGTACCTAAAACAAACAGTAGAAACACTCTGGATACAGAAGTTGATACCAGCCCATTTACAGAAGAAAGGGTTCTGAAAGAACTCTTTAAACTGAAGGTGGACAAAGCAATGGGGCCTGATGGGATTCATCCCAGAATTCTAAAAGAACTAAGGGTAGAACTAGTGACACCACTGACTACCCTCAACAAATCATGGGAGGATGGGGTGGTACCCGAGGACTGGAGAAGGGCAGATGTGATTCTCCTTCACAAAAGTGGGAGCAAGGCAGAAGCAGAAAACTACAGACCTGTTAGTTTAACCTCAGTGGTAGAGAAATGATAGAATCACTTGAAGGAAATAATTGTTGAGTATCTAGAGGCCAGAGGGGCTCAGGACCCAAGGCAGCATGGATTCACAGCAGGAAGGTCATGCCAGACAAATCTGATAGATTTCTTTGACTGGGTGACCAAAGTAGTAGATCAGGGGGGCTGTGACATGGCTACCTAGACTTTAGCAAGGCATCTGACAGTCCCACACAAAAGATTAACATACAAGTTAGCCAGCCTGGAAGTGGGTCCCAAGATAACAGCCTGGGAAGAATTGGCTGGAGAATAGGACAGAGAGTAATACTAAATGGAGTCCACCTGAAGAAAGGGGGTTACTAGGGGTACCGCAGGGTTCAGTATTAGATCGTCCTCTTCAATGTCTTTATAAGTACATTGCAGAGGGACTGGAAGGAGGTATGACTTTGCAGATGACACAAAGATCTGCAACAGAGTTGATGCACAAGGGGTGGAAAGGATGAGAAGGGACTTGGCAAGGTTAGAGGAATGGTCAAATGTATGGCAGCATAGATTCAATGCTAAGAAGTGCAAGGTAATGCACCTGGGAAACAAAACCCAGGGAAGAGTACACAATGGGGGGTGAGATACTAACAACAACAAAAATGGAAAGGGACCTGGGGGTAGTCATATCAGATGACCTAAAGGTGGGCAAGCAATGTGAGAGGGCAGCAAGGAGGGCTGGGGGGATACTGGGATGCATAGGGAGAGGCATCACCAGTGGAAAACAGGAAGTTATTATCCCTCTGTACAGACAGTTGGTGAGACCCCATCTGGAGTACTGCGTGCAGTTCTGGAGACCCAATCTCCGCAAAGACAGACCGGATGGAGGCTGTCCAGAGGAGGGCAACTAAAATGGTGCAGGGTCTGCACCGGAAGACATATGAAGAGAGACTTAAGGAGCTGAATATGTATAGCCTCGAGGAAAGGAGGGAGAGGGGGGACATGATGGAAACTTTCAAGTACCTCAAGGAATCAACAAAGTCCAAGAGGGTAGCATCTTTCAAAAAAAGAGGTGCAAGAACAAGGGGCACAATTTGAAGATAGAAGGGGGCGGCTCAGAGGTAATTTAAGGAAGTATTTTTCACAAAGAGGGTTGTGGATGCATGAACTGCCTTCCGGAGGAGGTTGTGAGTCAAAACAGTGGTGGAATTCAAGCATGCATGGGACAGTCATAAGGCAATTCTAGGGGGTTGGGGTAGGAAGAAGTAGGCTGCTGGTTAACTAGGATCTGCAGCTTATCCATTAGGTAGGGAAATGGGCAGACTGGGTGGGCCAAGCGGTCCTTATCTGCCATCAAAATCTATGTTTCTATGTGCCAACGGGCCCAACGGACCATGCTGGTGCAGGCCGCCATGAGGCCCAGGAAGTCCTGGGCAGGGCGCAATTGCCCAACCTGAAATAATTGGGCAAAGGAGGAAAGAACCTTGGCCCTGTCCGCCGGGAGCCGTGCTCTGGCTCGAAGAGAGTCGAGCTCAGCCCCGATGAATTGAATCGCCTGCTTTGGCACGAGTTCTGATTTGGCCTAGTTGATGAGGAGGCCAACTTGAGAGCAAACCTGGAGGGCCAGATCCCTGGACCACTCCACCTCTGGTCTGGAGGAGGCTGCAATCAGCCAGTCGTCCAGGTAAGGGTACACCCGGACCCTTCGGCGCCGCAGGAATGCTGTCACCACTGCCATGCATTTGGTGAAGACCCTGGGAGCTAGAGAGAGGCCAAGACCCGGAACTCGAAAATGGACCCCTCTGCCCTGAAGCAGAGGAATCGCTGGTGGGACGGACGGATTGGGACGTGAAAGAACGCATCCTGGAGGTCCAGAGAACAGAACCACACGCCTCGTTCCAAGGATGGAATGATCTGAGCCACAGTGATCATCCTGAAGGTTCGAGACCTTAAGAACCTGTTCAGGTCGTGCAGGTCTAGAATGGGGCGCCAGTCCCCATCTGTTTCGGGACCAGGAAATACCTGGACACAAACCCTGGGTCTTGTGGAGGATCTGCCACCTCCCTGATCACCTCTTTCTGGAGGAGCAGGGCAATGTCGGCTCGACGGGCCGACAGAGAGGTCGTGGACCCCATAGCCCCCCGTGGGGCGACGGCTCGGAAGGGCGGGGCCTGCTCGAATTCCAGAGGCAGACCCTTTCCTACCACTTCCAACACCCAGCGGTCCGTGGTGACAGCGGACCAGGCGGAAAGGAAGTGGCGGAGCCGCCCCCCCACGGGGGAACCCAGGGGGAGTGACGAGGCTGGAGGCGACACCCCTCAACCCGTCACTGGGCAGGCTTGGAGGAGGGACCGGCCCTGGGCCTCCCGGGCCTTTCCCTCCCAGCTTCCTGCTGGAGGAAACTGCAGGCTTGGCTTTGGGGTGCCATGTGCGAGCCTGCTGGCCCTGATGCTGGTGTTGCTGGGCCGGACGTGCCGCAGGGGCAGAAGGCCGAAAGGGCTTATGCTGCTGCTGGCGGCTTTTGTCCTTCTGGGCAGATGTTACAGAGTCCAAGGTAGCATCGAATTTCTCGGTCCTCTGCAAATGGCCCTCCACCCCAGGACTGAACAAGTTGGTACCCAGGAAGGGGACGTCTGCCAGCTTGTAATGGGTATCTGCCGTGAAGGTGGAGATCCGCAGCCAAGCTCTGCGGTGCATGACCACTGCGGCCGCTACTGACCGGGCACAAGAGTCTCCAATAGCAAGAGCAGTTTGGAGCTGTTGCTTCGCCATCTCCCTTCCCTGATCCCGCACCTGCTTGACCGTAGTCTGGAGGTGAGCCGGGAGATGAGGCATCACCTCATCCAGGGAGCCCATAAGGGCGTGGGAAAAGTGTAACATCAGTATGGCCGAACTGGTCTGACAAAGGCCTAGGGAGGTCGCACGTACACTTTACGCCCGGCGTAGACCAGCTTCTTGGACTCTTTCTCGGAAGGCTTGTCCACGTCCCTGGTGTTCCCGGAACACAGGAAAACATTATCGGTCACAAGCCCTTCCGCAGAGGGGTGCTCTGCAAAACTGGATAGTGAACCGGTGGGGACCACGTACTTCCTGGCCATCCTGGCCTAAGAAGCAGGACAAAAAGCCGGCTGCTGCCATAACTCCAAAGCTGGGCCAACAATGGCTTCAGCCACCAGAAAGGCCTCCGTGGGAGAATCCCCTTGGTCCAGTATCTCCGTCAAGGGATACTTGGCCCACTTAAACATGGGTTCGAGCTTCATCCCAGTAGATTCTGAGATGAGCCGAAGAAAACCCATGAACGAGGATGGGCTCTCATCCACCAACTGTCCCCCAGTGGACTCCAGGTCAAGGGGCCCGGAGAACAGGGAAGAGTCATCATCAGACTCAGAGGGGTCTGTGAACAGCTGCCTAGGGCCTGGGCCACCCTCCACTTGCTGAGGACGATCGGGAGTGAGGGTGACAGACAACCGATGGGGCAACCCCTGACCTGACCGAGAATCCTTGGTCGGAGCCCCAGATTTAGGTTGTGAAGGTGGTGTTCCACAATGGGTGGCGAGCTGGTTTCAAGCCGAACAACCGGTGCCGGTTTGGGCCTCGATACTAACGAGGGGCTGTTTCAGCCGCTGCGTGACAGCCACTTAATGGCCGGGAAGGCTTATCGGTCGGCTTGCTTGCGTCAGAAGAAGCTGCTGCCACATCAAGTCCTCGCGAGCGCTGACGCAATTTGTGCTGAAGTCTTCTTCCTAGTAGAGGACGATGAGACAAGCGGCGTTGCCGCTTTCCTCGATGCCAAGACCGCTGGCTGGACCGAGAAGAGGTCCGAGATAGAGATATTCGGTATTTCCGAAGGTGGGTCTGGGAGGAAGCAGGGGAAACCCGTTCCTCCCTCGGCTCGGCAACCTTAACCGGGGACTCTGGCACAGGAGGCACAGGTAAGTCCTCTGTTTCCACTGGGGGAACCGGTGAAGAAGGGTTGTCGGCTTCTCCAGTCGACAGCCCGTCCGACGGGTTGAGAAAAATCTCGACCGCGACGACGGGTGTCTCTGCCGGCTGACCTGACGGGGACACCGTGAAGCCAGCGGCCTTAGCTGCAACCTCGACCGAAGTCGAGTGTCGACTGTCCGCGGAAGGGGACCTCTCCTGCTCCCACGAACGCCGACGGTGGGACTTCCCTTCGAGTCCTTCTTCTTGGACCGAGAGGAATGTCCAGATGGACCCTCACCTTTTGTAGAGAGGGAGTGACAAAGCTCCTTAAAAGAAGCAGTGTAAGAGGAGCCCAAGAAGAGCGGGATAAATGCCGCGACCGAGGAGGAGGAAGATGCAGCCTGGGCCGCCTCCTCCTCAAGGATGATCATCTGTCTGTTGCTCAGCCGAGCCCGCCCGAACACCACCTAACAGGCCTCCTTTGACTTCACTGGAGCAATATGTCTCCGGCACCTGATTTGGAGTCTGTATACGGTCTTGAAGACATTGGCCAAGAAGGACTTGCACAGTCCAGGCTTGCGGATCGTGTGTGAGCACCAAGGCAGTAAACGCACATGGAGTGCGGATCGGCCAGAGACATCTTCTTGCCTTCATGAGCACCGCCGCCGAAATCTGGGAGTCTACTTATCCATTGCAGCCGCGAAAGAAACAGACCGAAGTCTAGAAAATCTGAGAATAAGTTTTGGTTTAACCAATGAGTCTGGATTCAGGCCTAAAACGCAGAGCACTAAGGAGGGAACCTGAGCTTCTAAGCGGTAAGGAAGATCTGGCGTCATGGGGCAGAGCCGAGAGTTTTACCACCCGAGTGGGTGGGAGGAGCCAGCTTTAAGACCTTCCAGCAAGATTTAAAGCAGCAAGGAACCTGCCATGAAGTGTGGACTGAAAAACATATCCATGTCCCTAGAATGAGCCTTCACATGCTTTCTACCACATATGTTCAATGCTAGCACTGTTTAAACAAGTTTGTCTGTAACTATGTGTTCATTTGTCAATATTATTTTTGAATATTTAACCTGTAACCTGAACCACGACCACCTTGTAGATAGGGATTTGTTGCCCTAATGGTGTCAATGTACCAACGTATGCCTGTAGAAAAAATAAAATTCTACTACTAAATAGTTCTGCACATGTAAATCAAAAATCAATGGAATCACCACCCACCAGTTAAAGACAAACCTATAAATACGCAGTCATACAGATCAGGTAGAATCATTTTATATATAAGCATAATAGAAACATGTAACACAGACAGATGTTTGTTTCGGAGAGACCCAGAGCCTGGAACTCTAGCCACTCAGTAACTAGGCTGTCAGGTGCAGGGACTGAAGGTCCAGGTGGAGGACCATCCCCTGAGAACACAATAGCCGCTCCAGGCAAAGTGGCAGACATCTTGGAGGCCTGTTGCTGAGGAGATCAGGGTACCAGAACTGGCACAGCCAGTCCGAAGCCACCAGGGTCATCCATACCTTGTCCCTCCGAGCTTTGATCAGGGCCTTGTGGATCAGAGGAAAGGGAGGAAAGGCATAAAAGAGGCCTGTAACATATGTAATTAGGTCAATTTCAGATTCTCATTTCCTGGGTCTATATTCTAACAATTGATTCCTATCTAATGATGTGGCTTTCTCTAAGGCTTTTTGTAACAGTCTCACTATACCCCCTTCGTCTAAGTCTGGAGGATAAATCTGAGGTTTCTTTTTTAAGCTTACTCTCACTGATGCAATTACATTTGATTCGGACCGGCTGTCCGTATGGCAAATTATCAATGACATGTTTCGGGTGCTAGATTTGAGCATATAAAATGCTTTTGCCTGCTATTTTTTTCATATAACCCAATGTCTCCACTGTTCCCAGTTCTGTGCCAACCAACGTTAAATCGAGAAAATGTATTTTTGTTTTATCATAGGATGCTGTAGAATGAAGTCCTGACTCATTCAAATTAATATAACCCAAAAATTCCTGCAACTTTGCTGCGGATCCTTTGCATACACTCAGGATGTCATCTATAAAACATTTGTAATAAACGACAATGGAGTAAAACAGGTTTACCAATGGGTCATAGATGGCATCCCTCTCCCCCCAACCCATAAAAAGGTTGGCGTAAGAGGGAGCCGAGAAACCCATGACAGTACCCAACGTCTGCAGGAAGAAATTACCATCAAACAGAAAGAAACTGCTTCTAAGAATTAGATCAAAGGCCAGGGTAATGAATTTTACAGGGTATCAGGTGGTAGATGTTTCTAAAATAGATTTCACGGCTTTTACCCACAATTCATGTTTGATCACAGCATTTAGAGAAGTAACATTGATACTCAACCATAAGTACATATCTTTCCATACAAAATCTTTACAGGATTGTAAAACAGTAGTAGAATCTCTAATATAAGAACACAATTTAACTACCTCCTGTTGTAGAAACCCATCAAGAAACATTGCTAATGATTCTATAAGGGCCTCATTACCTGAAATAATGGGCGTCCTGAGAGGGCATTGGTATTTCTGTGCATCTTCAGAATGTGACAGAAAACCGGAATTTGGGGAAAATCTTGACATAAAACTTTAAATTCTGACTGATCAATCCATCCTTCTTCCAAAGCTAACTCCAACCCTGACGGGTCACTGGTCCATTCCCTATAAGTGAAAGTAACTGACAGATGGTTTAGCGTTTCAGTGTAGGGATAATCCCCATCAAGGACAACACCACTGCCGCCCTTGTCAGAGGGCTTTATCACCACATCTTCCATTGTTTTTAATTCTGCTAATGCAGCTCATTCTTCTTGTCAGATTATCCTACTGTTTTTCTGACTTCCATTTTTTAATTGCCGCAGCAACATCCCTAAGTACTGCTACTTGAATATTTATCATCGCTTCACTGACACCAAGACCAGGCATACATTTAGATTTCGTACTCTTAGTGGGTCTAATAGCATTTTGCACTGGGTCAACTCAATCAGGGACTTCTGTCGGGAAAGTCTAATCACCCAGAATTCCAAATTCATTAATGCCTCTACCAACTGCCTCAATTAAATGCTGCAGCTCATTACTGGTTACCCCATCTAATACACAGTCAGGAAAATCCCAATTAATTTGGCAATTTGTAAATGCTTCTACCCACTTCATTCAATCCCCTCCAAATTGACACAACCATGGTTCAGATTCATGTAAGTATCAGAGAAATGTTTTTTTAAGATTTATCTTTCTGAAAAACTTAAAAGTGATCACAATATACAGAAAACACATTGGTTTTATGTACAGGAATGAAGGACATTTCATAACTTAGAACTTTCTTCTGTGTTGCTGTAAGCTCCCTTTTAGATAAATTACAGTCACAGTTTGACCGGTTTGTTCTTCAATCTGGTTTGAACTGTCTCTGATCTTCCGGAGTCCTTTCCCTCTTAGTGTCTCCCCCCACCAAAAAAAAAAAAAAAAACTTTTCTTAAAGTTTGGGCATTATTCTGATTGATTTTGTGATCAATTTCATCTTCCACCACTGAGTCCTGACGGGAAAAGTGAACACTCCCGAGGATGCAGGTGAGGCATTTCTTGTTCCTGATTACTGTTTGTTCTTAGAGGAAGTATTTGACCTCCCTCTTGATCTCAGTCTACCACGCAATCTGGAATGGCTGTAATTGTCCCATTGATAAATGTTATTCATGACACAGTCCTGGTCATCCCACAACAGTTTTTTCTTTTTTTCTATCACCTCTTGTTCCCATTTTTTAACTTTCTCAGTCAATTTGTTGTCCAAGTCCTTAACTGAGGCCACATTCTGAAATTGAGTCAATTCATCATGCAGCACCCATATTTCCTCCAAAATCTTGGTTCTGTGAAATTCATCATCTTCGAGTGCTATTTTCATAAAACCCATAGAATACACTCATTTATTCTCTTACCACTTATCTGTAAAATGCATGTTTTCCAAGCCACAGGCTGGGAGTTTGGTCACTCTAAGTCCTGTAGACACCTGATCTTTCTCAAGATTTTTTTTCTTTTTTAACAGACAAATACTGTAGTGCAGAGCTGTTTCTTTCATAACAGCTTTCTCCAGTCTATGAAAAGTAGACTGAATTTTACCTTCTTCAGTATCTTCCGATGCCGCAGCTCCAGTGCTCGACTCCAGGACAACCACAGTTCCCTAAGACAGTCAGGCTTGCGCTGGTCAAGGAGCACACCAAGGCCCCTTTCTCGCTTGTCTCTCAATTAGCAGTTCTGTAGGTGTTACCTCCAGTGGTTCAAATCCAAGCTCTGGTGTTATTTTTCTCAGTTACTTCCGATGCAACTAGTTGCAGTTGCCCACCCGGGCTGCTCTGCCAAAAAACACTGAGACAAAAAGAGCTGAAAAAGCTGCACTCTCAGCTTAGACTGGATGCTTGGTAAACGCAATATGGCAAAACAAAGGTAAAACAGCACTCCACAGCGTCAGTGAAATTCAATTTTTAATGTAAGAATATGCAAACATGGTACAGTATATAAGTGCAAATTGCAGACCACAAAAATGAACCACTAAACTTAACCAGCCCCAATGCTTTGAGGCTCCAAATCCTCTTCCTCAGGGGGCATGGCTACCAATAACATCACAGTGTTCAAATAATGAGAACAACAGGTGAATAAGTGCTGTGTTAATATATTCACTTTGTGTATCAAAAAAGTGCTACTGATGCCGGCCCGGTGGCGCAGAGGGCTGAGGGCTGGCGCCTTTCCTCGTGCTATACTGGCGACCCAGGTTCAGGAACAACCTCAGGTTGCCAGGTAGCCGGTTTTGGGTGGGGGATGGGCTGGAGCTGGATTGAGCTTGGTCTCCCCTCCAAGGGGTGGCTGCCCGCTCATCCACAGTCCCGCTCCTACCGGGTGGAGGTCAGGTGAGTAGGTGGTACAGAGCGGCGACGCAAGTCAGGGGAGGGGCGGAAGGGCCACCGATCCTGGCGTGTGGTAGTGCCTCCATGCACACACGCATGTGTATGCTATGGCTTGGGGAGGGAGGGAGAAAAGTAAAAAGCAATAAAGTGTAAATGGAACAAAAAAAAAAGTGCTGCTGACTGCTTATCTGTGGGTATCATTAAATCATGGATAAGTATCCCATGAATGATTTCCAATTACCAGAAAGGACCCAGCAGACAAGGAGTCCAGCAGTATGCACTAATAAAATCTTCATGTCTAAGCACCTATTTGACATCTTGGATTAGCACTCAAAAAAGATGCATGTTTTTTAACTCCTAATCAGTCCTGATTCATACTTCATACATTTACTAGATTTTAAATTTCTAATTCATATTAATAGCTAAAACCATAACACCATTTAGAATTATCCAAATAGTGCAATAAATCTAGCTGCTGGAAGCAAGAAACAAAGGAAATATGCACTATACACAAGTTTCAATTTAGGTGTTATGTTTACAATCACCTTAATACACAGATGGATGGCTCTATAAATTCTAAATATTTTCATTTCAAGCATGTACCTTTTTAACATAGCCCAAATTACCTCAAATAAGCGAACAATTGGCTAAACCATAAAAAAGGTTACCAATCCATGTCCCCTCGACATAGAAACATAGACTTTGACGGCAGATATGACCACTTGGCCCACCCAGTTCTGCCCATTTCCTACCTATTGGATAAGCTGCAGAGCCTAGTTAACCAACAGCCTACTCCTTCCTACCCCCACCAGAATTATGTCTGTCCCATGCATTCTTTCAGGAAACAAGGCCCTTATGGAACCACTAGCAATTTTTCTTGAAGGATTTCTATAACAGGACATAATTAAATTATGTTCTTATATTAGAGATTCCACTGTTATTCTACAATCCTTCAAAGATTCTGTATGGAAAGACACATACTTGTGGTCGAGTATCGATGTTACGTCTCTATATATTGTGATAAAATATGACTTGGGGATAAAAGCCGTGGAATCTATTTTAGAAACATCTGCTACCCGATACCCTGTAAAATTCATTACCCTGGCCTTTGATCCAATTCTTAAAAGCAATTTCTTTCTGTTTGATGGCAATTTCTTCCTAGAGATGAGGGGTACTGCCATGGGTTCCTCAGTGGCTCCCTCTTATGCCAACCTCTTTATGGGGTGGTGGGAGAGTGATGCCATCTATGATCCATTGGCAAACAAACCCATTTTACTCAAATGTCATTACAAACATTTTATAGACTACATCCTGATTCATATGGGAAGGATCAGCAACAAAGTTACAAGAAGTTTTGGATTACATTAATTCAAATGAGTCAGGACTTCATCTACAGCATCCTATGAAAATAGAAATAAGTGTTCTTGATTTAACGTTGGTCGGCACAGAATTGGGAACACTGGAGACACTGGGTTATAAGAAAAAAAAAAAAAAGGCAAGCAGTAGCGTTTCACATGCTTGAAGCTCTCAACCAAACATGTCTTTTATAATTTTCTATATGGACAATTGGTCCGAATCAAACGTAATTTCACCAATGAGAGTGGGTTTGAGAGAGAAGAAAAAATTACTCACTACAATAATCGTGTTTCTTCAAAGGGATCACTCATTATGATTAAACAAATGCAGTCAGCCTCTTGTGTTGGACTGCCCGGAGAGATGGAATTATATGCAAATGATGGAACTCTCAATTGGCTCATGCCACTTTCAAACTGCTGCCCTAGCAACTGTTGCACTCTTAGTGCTTCAGATTGTTACGTAGCCTAAACTAGGTGTAAAACCCATTAACTATGATACTAGTTATATCTATAATAAAATTTTTGACCTCTCAGGTCAAAAAAATATCCCAATAAATAAACCTAAAAAACTTGAGACCACAAGGGAACCAACTGGTTAACAAAAAGGTGAGTCTCTAACTTAACCTATATTGAAAAATATCCTAAAACAGGGATGCAGAATAACGTTCATAGGGTTTTTTTTTTTTTTAGTAGGGGAGGCACGGTGGGTGCTTTAATCATAATGAGTGATTCCTTTGAAGAAACAAGATTACTATGGTGAGTAATTTTTTCTTCTAACCCCAGGAATCACTCATTATGATTAAACATATGCTGACTACCAAGCAGTACCTTGGAGGTTGGGCAGAAAACCTATTTAGGAAATAGGTTCTGCAGCACTGCTGTACCAAACCTGGCATCACTTCTGGATTGCAGATCCAGGCTGTAATGCTTTGTAAAGGTGTGAACTGTTTTCCATGTAGCTGCTTTGCAGATTTCCAAGAGTGGAATATCCCTTGAAGCTGCCACTGAAGCAGCTGTACCCCTGGTGGAATGTGCTCTGAGGCCCAGGGGAGCCTGTTTACCCACTTTACTATAGCAAAACTGAATACATGCCACTATCCAACGAGCAAGTGTCCATTTTGTGGCAGGTCTACCCTTACCTACCTCTCCATGGGTAAGAAAATGCTGTGTCTGGCCTGGTCTTTAAGTCTTAGTTCTGTCAATATAGTGGCTAAGTGCCCTTTTGACATCAAGGGAGTGGAGCCTCCTTTCCAGAGAACTGGAGTTCTCTGTGAAAAAGACAGGTAAAGTGATGGACTGATTTAAATGGAAATCAGACACCACTTTGGGAAGAAATGTTCTATTGGTCCTGAGGACCGCTTTGTCCCTATGGAATGAGATGTAATCTACGTCCGTACACAGGGCTTGTAACTCACTAATTCTTCTGGCTGAAGTAATAGCAACCAAAAAACAGTTTTCCAAGTGATATACTTCAAATCTGCTGTTGCCATCGGTTCAAATGGGGCATCCATGAGCTTGGCAATGCAGATATTCAGATTCCAGGCCGAAACTGGTCCCTCAAGGAAGGGTACAAGAGAGCAAGGCCTTTAAAGACCGGATGAGAGGCCATGGACCTCTCCTTACCTGCTAACAGGTAAGCTGAAACTGAAGCCAAAGTAACCTTGAATGTGGAAGGCTTCAGAGCTAGAGAATGCAGGTGTGTCAGGTAATCCAAGAGAATGGCAAAGTCAGCTCTGGATGGCTCGATACCCTTACCTGCACACCATATGGAAAACCTTTTCCATTTGGCAGAATGTCTATTTAGTCGAAGGTTTCCTGGAACCCCCAAGTACTGCTAAAACTTGGTCTGACAGATTAAGACCTGCATACTCGAAGTCCTCAAGAGCCAGGCCTGGAGCCTTAGTGATTTCAGGTTGGGGAACAGTACCCTGCCCTGAGAGGAAGTCAGCAGGTTGTGCTTCCTGGGCAGATGAATTGGAGGTACCACTGATAGAGCCAACAGAAGCGAATACCAGTGCTGCCTCGCCCAATCTGGTGCCACCAGTTTCATTGCTGCTGATTGGGATCTCAATTTGAGTAGGGTCCTGAATATGAGAGGAAAAGGAGGGAAGGCATAGAGAAACTTCCCTGTCCAATCCAGTGCCAACGCATCCATGGGTAGTGTGCCCCTGAGAGGAGGCCTGCAGCAATATGTTGATAGCTGGTGATTTTCTGCAGTGGTGAAGAGATCTGTGGAGTGCCCCACCGCCTAAAAATCGAACTGAGAATTTGAGGATTCAGACACCACTCGTGGTGATCCTGACTTATCCTGCTGAGGGAGTCTGCAAGTACACTGTCCTTTCCAAGAAGATGTATGGCTGAAAGGGATACCTTCATGGAGTAGGCCAGGGACCACAGCCTCATTGCTTCTGTGCACAGTGGGGCTAACCTGGTACCTCCTTGTTTGTGTAATACATAGTAGTGGTGTTGTCCGTTCTAACCAGCACCACTTTGTTTTGAAGAAGGGGAGCAAATGCCTGCCAGGCTAGGTACACTGCTCTGAGCTCCAGAAGATTTATGTGCAACATGGATTCTTGAGCAGACCATGTGCCACTTGCTGTATAATCCAACATGTGTGCACCCCAACCCAGAAGGGATGCAGCTGTTGTAAGAACCAAGGAAGGTTGTTCCTTTGTAAAAGGAACCCCCTACCGAAGGTTTTGTTCGTCCAGCCACCACTGCAGTGCCTGTAGGAGAGTGTGGGTGACTGGAACCAGCTTGGACAGAGGATCTGTCCTCTATGACCAGTACTGTCTCAGGTGGAACTGAATGTCCCTCATTTGGAATCTGGAACATAGTACCACTGTGGTGGCAGCTGCCATGTGGCCCAAAAGCCTGAGGAAGTCTCTGGCTGGTTTAGGTTTTCCCGGTACAAATGAGCTTGCAATTCGTAAAATACTGTTTACCCTGTCCCGTGGCAAGAAAGCTCTGCTCCAATGAACTAGAGTACTTGAACTGGTACTTGCTGAGACTTCTGCTCGTTTATGAGGAAACCCAGGGATTCCAGAGTGGACTTTGTTAATGCCAAGGCCTGCTCTGCAAGATGTAGAGATGGACCCACCACTAACCAGTCGTCCAGGTAGGGAAAGAGTGATGCTCCTTGTTTTCTCAAACTCCACTACCACGGCCAGGCACTTTGTGAATGCCACTGGTGCAGAAGTCATACCAAAAGGAAGGGCTGCAAACTGATAACGGCCTGAGGCCAGTCTGAACCTCAAACTTTCTGTGAGAAGGTCTGATGGGGATGTGAAAATAAGCATCCTTTAAATCTAGGGAGGCTAGCCAGTCTCCCTTTTGTAAAGTGGGAATGATCAGAGCAAGAGTGACCATTGTGAATTTTGGTTCCAGAATATGTCTGTTTAGAAGCCTTAAATCTAGGATAGGTCGCCAATCACCATTTTTCTTCTCTGTGAGGACGTATCTGGAGTAGAAGCCTTTGCTCCATTGGTTTAGGGGCACAGGCTCCACTGCCTTGATAGCCAGCAGATGTTTTACTTCTGCATCCAGTAGTATTCTGTCTGCAGAAGTGACTGGTGCAAATGTTCTTGCTCTCAGCTTGGGGAGAGATTTGAAGCTGATTGCCAAACCCTGGCTCACCACCTCCAGGGTCCACTTGTCTGTGGTGACAGTATACCAATCCTGGAGAAAATGAACCAGTCTGCCACCCACTGGTGGATTTTTGGCAGGGGATGTGACCTGTACTAGCCCGTCAGGGATTCTGAGTGGGCTGTGCCTGAGTCACTGGGGAAGGAGAGGCTCTCCTCATGGCTCTCCTGCCCCTTCCTTGGAAATATCCTCTAGGCTGTTGTTGCAGCTGAGAGGCCTGAGCTTGGAAAAAAGGTCTGGAGTAGGATCCCCTACTCCTGCCCCCCTGGTCTGGGGCCTATAAGATGAGGAAGGCCTAGCCTTAGAATTGCTTCTATGGGTGGCCTTATAATCTTCTACCTTCTTTATATAGGCCAATGTCTTATCCCCAAGTAGGGAATTCTTCTCGAAAGGAAAGTCCATCGCCTTGGCCTGGGTGTCCAGGGTCAGGTCTGTGGCCCTGAGCCGAGCAAATCTTCTAAGGGAGACAGATAATGCCATCAACCTGGCTGCACAGTCATTAGTGTCCACAGCCATGTGAAACTGGTATTCTGTGGCATCTAAAGTGGCCCTTGCTGTATCCTGCAAGTCCACTGCCACCTCACCAGGCACTTTGTCAGCCAGAGCTAACACTGCACTCCAGAGTGCCTTCTGGTATCGCACTGCATAGGCCATGTAACTGGCTTGTCTAAGAATGAGGGAAGCAGCCATATACCCTTTCTTTCCCATTGTGTCCATTTTCCGAGAATCCTTATCTGGAGGATGGGTAGCCTGGGGAATCCTGGCTTTGTCGCAAGCAACAGCCTGCACAACCCCTTCAGGGTCAGGGTGGCTGAACAGAAAATCAGCTTTTTTATCAACTCCGGGAATAGAACTGGGAGTTTGAAATACTTGCATTGCTGCTTTTTTTAAGGACTTGTGCATAGGTAGTAATAAACATTTTGTTGGGGTTAACCCCATCATATAAAGGAATTCTGCTTCCTCCACATCCTCCTCTGTCTCCTGCAGAGGGAGGTTAAGTGTTTCTACCATGCTTTTGACAAAAGCATAGTGTGAGGAATAATCCTCCAGGCTTGGGGGAAGGGGACTGAACTCCTGTTCTGAAGAAACCTCAGGGTGCATCTGTTCCTCCTCAAGAAAGGAAGCCTGTGGCTCCTGAGAGGGTGGAACTAGTACAGGAACCGGGGCAGTCGGTAGTGGAACTGGAACTACAGCTTGCAAGACCTATAAGGCCTAGGCAATGTCCTCAGCCGAGGGCAAACCAGTTTTGTCAGCTGGGAGCTCCTTAGCCTTCTCGTCCAGAGGCGCAGCAACATGCTTCTCCTTACATTATTTCTTCAGTGGCACAGGTTCAGTCCCTGTCTCCACTGGTCTTGTCTTACTCTGCTCAACTTTATCTGATCCTTTATCAGGATCCTTAGCTTTACCTCATCCTTTATTGCACCAGAGGCGAATGAAACAATTACTCACCTTACTAATAATGTTTCTTCTAATGGAGTCTTGCTGTATTCTGACATATGCAGTTAGATCCTGCCTTTCAACTGTCCCGGAGAACAAAGAGTTAAACTTTTCATGGCCAGCATGGAATGTTCACCACGAGCTCGGTTGAAGCCCCCGTCTGCTGCTGTTTAAACTGCAACAGTCAGATCTTTATGAGCAATACTCACTACAAGTTCTGTGTGGAAACTGTAAAATTCAAACTAGCCAATTGGCAACATCATCTACATAAAAGGGTTTTTGACTTCAAAAGGAAGACCCAAGTCAGGAAACCCCAAAACAAAACACATCCAAAAGACAATAACTCACCCAAACTAAAGAGGGTGAAAAAAGGACACCCCTAGGATGCCAACACTGCTGCTGCCCACCCACATCCCAAAAACTAGGTTCTGAGAGGGGAGGGGGGGGAGGTCAGAATACAGCAAGACTCCATTAGAAGAAACAACATTACTAAAGTGAGTAATTTTTTCTTCAAACAACATGAAGTCTTGCTGTATTCTGACATATGCAGACTACCAAGCAGTACCTCCATGGAGGAGGGACAGAACCTATTTTGGAAACAGGCTCTGAAGTACTGCTGTGCCAAACCGAGCATCACTCCTAGCGTGGATATCCAGAGAGTAATGCTTGGTGAATGTATGGACTGTTTTCCAGGTGGCTGCTTGACAAATTTCTAAGAGAGGAATATCCCTGGCAGCAGCCAGGGAAGCAGCTGTACCTCTACTGGAATGAGCCCTCAGGCCTGAGGGTGGAGTTCTACCCAGTTTTCCATAGCAGAATTGTATCCAAGAAACAATCCACCTGGCAATAGATCTCTTAGTGGCAGGCTTGCCCTCACCAACCTCTCCATACGTGAGGAACAACTGGAGGGATTCAAACCTGTGACCCTTGGCACTCTATGTAGTAGCTCAGGGCCCTTTTAACATCCAAGCTGTGTAGCCTCCTCTCTCCAGAGGAGGAATGGTCAGTGAAGAAAACAGGGAGAAATATAGACTGGTTGAGGTGGAAATCTGAAACCACTTTAGGCAAAAACTTTCTGTTAGTTCTTAGGACCACTTTATCTCTATGGAAAGAGATGAAATCAGGTTCCACTGACAGGGCTTGCATCCACTGATACGCCTGGCAGAAGTAATGCCACCAAAACACAGTTTTCCAAGTCAGTACTTAAGCGCTGCAGAGGACAAAGGCTCAAGGGGGGTATAAGCTGAGCAATGCAACATTAAGGTCCCAAGCAGGAGCAGGATCCCTAAAGGATTGGTGTGAAGCAATCCCTTGAAAAACTTACAAAACACAGGATGGGATGATAGAGAGGAAGGCTTGCCTACTGACAAGAAAGCAGAAACAGCTGCCAAATGTACTTTAAGGGTAGCTGGTCTGAGGCCTAGGCCATTAAGATGGAATATATAATCCAGAACCGTAGGCAACTCAGCAGAGTCTGGAGGAATATTTTTCTTAGAACACCAAATGCTAAATCTTTTCCATTTGGAGTTGTAAGTCTTTCTGGTGGAAGGCTTTCGAGAAGCCTTAAGGATATCCAGAACCCCCTGGGAAAGATGCAGATCTGCAAACACTAACTCTTCAAGAGCCACGCCTTGAGATTGAGACACTGAAGATTCGGGTACCAAATCCTCCCAAGAGGATGTCAACAGGTTGCAATTCTTGGGAAGACACAGGGGAAGGTGGACTGCTAGGGACAGCAACAGGGGATACCAGGGCTGTCTGGCCCAGTCTGGAGCAATCAGAATCACTTTGCATGGTTGTGACCTTATCTTGACTAACACTTTGAACAGGAGAGGAAGGGGGGAGAGAGATACAGAAATTTCCTTCCCAGTTCAGAATCAGAGCATCCAGGGGGATTGAGCCCAAGACTGGGGGTCTACAACAAAAGAGAGGAAGTTGGTGATTGTCTGGGGCAGCAAAAAGATCCATCTCTGGAGTGCCCCATCTCGAGAAAACCACTTTCAAAACTAGAGATCTAGGGTCCATTATGTGATGGCCCTGGGATATTCTGCTCAGAGCATCCGCTAGGACATTGTACTTCCTGGGAGGTGAACTGCTATCAGAGAGGTTTGCAGGAATAGGCCAGGACCACAACTTCATTGCTTCTGTGCACAAGGTCAGACAGAGTGCCTCCTGCTTGTTGATGTACCACATGGTGGTGGTGTCTGTTCTGACCTGGACCACCTTGTTCTGTACAGACTTGGAAAGCTTGCAGTGCCAGAAACACTGCTCTGAGTTCCAAGAGATTGATGTGAAGCAGAGATTCCTGAGGTGACCACAGTCCTTGGGTGGTAAGATCGCCCAAATGGACTCCCCAGCCCAGCAGGGAAGCATCTGTGGTGAGTATCACTGAATGAGATTGAGTGACAAAAGGAACCCCTTGTCTCAAATTGTCCTGATCCTGCCACCATTGCAAGGCCTGGATCAGGGTTCGAGTCACTGGGACTAGTTTGGTAAGGGAATCCTTTCTTTGGGACCAGAAGGCTCTTAAGTAGAACTGAATGTCCCTCAACTGAAATCTTGCACCTTGGACCACTGCTGTGGAAGCTGTCATGTGGCCCAGAAGCTGAAGGAAATGCCTTGCTGGTCGAGACACCTGAAGGGTGAATGAAGAGGCCAGTTCCACGAGGGTCCTTGCCCTTTCCAGGGGAAGGAAGGCTCTTGCCTTTACTGTATCCAGCTCTGCCCCTCTGAAGGTGAGGAGCTGTACTGGTTCAAGAACTGACTTTGGAAGGTTGAGAAGGAATCCTAAGGAAGTGAGCACTTGCTGGGTCACTTGCAAATGTGACTTGACTTGGTCTGGAGACCGACCTACTATGAGCCAGTCATCCAAGTATTGGAAGATGCAGATCTTTTTCCTCCTTAGGAAAGCAACCACTACTGCCACGCACTTTGCGAAAACCCTTGGGGCTGATGCTAGGCCAAAGGGCATTGCTCTGAATTGATAGTGGCCTGAGGGCAACTTGAACCTGAGGTACTTTCTGTGGGAGTAACCGATGGGAATGTGAAATTAGGTATCTTTGAGGTCCAGGGAGGCTAGCCAGTCCCCTGGCCTTAGAGGGGGAAGGATAATTACCAGAGTCACCATTTTGAACTTTGGCTTTAAAAGGTGTTTGTTCAGATAGCTTAGGTCCAGGATGGGCCGCCATTTCTCCTGTCTTTTGGGGGGTTAGGAAGTACCTGCAGTACAATCCTTTGCCCCTGTGTAGGGTAGGAGCCCTCTCTATAGCTCTGAGAGCTAGGACTTAAGAAAACTCTGCCTCTAAGGCAAGGGTCTCTGATAGATTCTCAGGTGGAAAGGATCTGGTTCTCATCTTGGGAAATTTTTTGAAGCTGAGAGCCAGCCCCTGGCTTACTACTTCCAGGACCCACTTGTCTGATGTTAGAGACTGCCAGTCCTGGACAAAGTAAGCCAGCCTGCCCCCTACTGGTATGGGAGAATCGGCCCGGGCAGACCCATCAGGGTGTCTGCTTGGCAGGGGCTTTAGGCTGGGGGTGGTGGATGCAGGCCTGCTCATCCCCAGTCTGCCTCTCCCTCTAAAGAACCCCTCAGAGAAAGAGGAGGAGGCCTGAGCTTGGTAAAAAGGCCTTTGAAAAGGCCTGCCCCTGCCCCTGGACTGCTGCCTTTGAGGAGTTGATTGCCTTTCTTTGGCATGAGCACTCCTGTAAGTGGTCTCTGTCTACTCCCCAAACAGAGAATTACCAATTACAGGGAAATCCATGGCCTTAGCCTGGGTATCCTGTGAGTGTCTAGTACATCTGAGCCAAGCCATCCTCTGAAGAGCCACAGATGTAGCCATGACTCTTGATGAAACATCACTGGAGTCCACAGCAGCATAAAATTGTACTTTAGATGCCTCAATCCCATCTGCAGCCACCTGCTCCAGCTCCTTGACAAACTGGTCAGGGGCCTGTTTAGCCAGAGTCAGCACAGTGTCCCACCTGGACTTCTGGTATCTAGCTGTGTAGGCCATATAGTTAGCCTGCCAGAGTCCCAAAGATGCTGCCATGTATTGTTTCTTTGCCATGGCATCAATCTTCCTGGAGTCCTTGTCTGGGGTGTGTGTGTGATGCCAAGGGGATATTTGCCTTATCACAGGCAACAGCCTGCACTACCCCAACATGGCTGCATTGCTGGAAAAGGAACTCTGTGTCTGAGCCGGAGAGAGTGTACCTCTTGTCCATTAGTTTGTCCACAGGAGGTATGGAATTAGGAGACAAGAATTTTATGTGTCTGTTTCCCAAAGGATTTGTGGAGGGGAACAGACAGTCTCCTGGACTCTGGGATGTCCATCATCTCAACAAAATCAGGCTCCTCCTGATCCTCTACTGCTTCCTCCACAGGAAGCTGGACAGTCTCAGCCACTTTTTTGTAAAACATATAGTGAGAAGGGGACTCAGAAAGCCTAGGAGGAGAAACACCTGAAGGTCTGTCTGGGGAGATGTCCGGGTCAATAGGCACATCCAGACTTTCATAATCACCATAATCGTCCTCATACTCTCCTCCTACTGCAGTTCATAAAATTCTTCCAAAGTGTAATCCGGAACCAGGGGAACAGACCGAACCGAACCCCTGCCAGATGGTGTCGGTTTGGTCGGAACCGAAGTAAGCGATTGCACTATCCCTATCGCCTTGGCTATCTCATCGGCAATCGAAGTATGAATTTCTGGGTCCGAACCGGACGATTTATCTTTTCCCTTTCACCAGAACCAACTCCTCAGAATTGGCTCTCCTTTTGCCCGAAGAAGTATCGCCCTGGTCAGAGGGCACTCCTTCTGGTTCAGTCGGAACCGAACTGGGCTGGCCATCCGGGTCAGCGGACTTCTCGGCCTCCCTTTCCCTCAGTCCATTAGAAGAAACAACATTACTAAGGTGAGTAATTTTTCTTCAAACAACATGAAGTCTTGCTATATTATGACATATGCAGACTACACAGCAGTACCCTCCATGGAGAGGAAACAACCTACTAGGAAATAGGCTCTGAGCACAGCTGTGCAAACCGAGCATCACTCCTAGCCTGGGTGTCCAGAGAGTAATGCTTGGAAAGTGTGAACTGTTTTCCAGGTAGCTGCTTGACAAATCTCTAGAATGGGATGTCCCTGGCAGCAGCCAGGAAGCAGCTGTACCTCTGGTAGAGTGAGCCCTCAGGCCTGAGGGAGGAACCTTACCCAGCTTTTCATAACAGAACTGGATACAAGAGACAATCCACCTGGCAATGGATCTTTTAGTGGCAGGTTTCCCTTTACCAACCTCACCATAAGTGAGGAACAGTTGGAGGGAGTCAAACCTGTGACCCTTGATACGCTCAATGTAGTAACTAAGGGCTCTCTTCACATCTAAGCTGTGCAGCCTCCTCTCGCCAGAGGAGGAATGGTCAGTGAAGTACACTGAAGAGAAACAGATTGATTAAGGTGAAATCTGAAACCACCTTAGGCAAGAACTTCCTGTTAGTCCTGAGGACCACCTTGTCTCTGAAAGGAGATAAAATCAGGCTCCACTGACAAAGCTTGTAATTCACTTATGCGTCTGGCAGAAGTGATGGCTACCAGAAACACAGTCTTCCAAGTCAAATACTTGAGGTCTGCTGAAGACAAGGGCTCAAAGGGAGGTTGCATAAGCTGAGCAATGCAAACATTAAGATCCCAGGCAGGGGCAGGGTCCCTGAATGGAGGGCTGGTATGAAGCAATCCCTTAAACTTAGAGAATACAGGATGAGCTGAAAGAGAAGAGGGTTTACCTGCTGAAATGAAGGCAGACAGCTGCCAAATGCACCTTTAGGGTAGCTGGTCTGAGCCCCAAAGTGTTCAAATGGACCATATAATCCAGGACTGTGGGTAAATCAGCAGATTCTGGGGAAATATGCTTCCCAGAGCACCATATGGAAAACCTCTTCCATTTGGAATTGTAAGTAGCCCTGGTGGAAGGCTTCCTAGAAGCCTTCAATATATCCATTACACCTTGGGAGAGGTGTAGATCAGCAAATTCTAATTCTTCAAGAGCCAGGCCTTGAGATTGAGAGATTTGAGGTTCGGGTACCAAACCCTTCCCTGAGCACAGGTTAACAGATTGTGATTCTTGGGAAGACACAGGGGAAGATGGACTGCTAAGGATAGTAGGAGTGGATACCAAGGTTGTCTGCCCAATCTGGAGTAATCAGAATCACTTTGCAGGATTGAGATCTGATTTTGACTAACTTTGAACAGGAGAGGGAAGGGGGGAAAAGCATAGAGAAACTTTCCTTCCCAGTTGAGAACTAAGGCATCCAGAGGGACTGAGTCCAACACTGGGGGCCTGCAGCAAAAAAGAGGAAGTTGGCGATTGTCTGGGGCTGCAAAAAGATCCATCTGAGGGGTGCCCCACCTGGCAAATATTACCTCCAGGACCAGGGGATCCAGTGACCATTCGTGATGGCCCTAGGAAATCCTGCTGAGAGCATCTGCCAGGACATTGTCCTTGCCTGGGAGGCGAACTGCCATAAGGGAGGTGTTCAGGGAATAAGCCAGAGACCACAACTTCATTGCTTTGGTACACAAGGCCGTAGACCGAGTGCCTCCTTGCTTGCTGATGTACCACATCGTAGTGGTGTTGTCTGTTCTGACCTGTACAACTTTGTTCTGAACAGATTTGGAAAAAGCTTGAAGTGCTAGAAAAACTGCTCTAAGCTCCAACAGGTTGATGTGGAGCAGAGATTCCTGAGGGGACCACAGTCCCTGGGTAGTGAGATCACCCATGTGAGCTCCCCACCCCAAGACGGATGCATCTGTAGTAAGGATTAAAGAGTGAGACTGAGTGACAAAGGGAACCCCCTGTCTCAGATTGCTTTGATCCTGCCACCATTGTAGGGCTTGGATCAGGGTTCGAGTCACTGGGATCAATTTGGTTAGAGGGTCCTTTCTTTGAGACCAAAAGGCTCTCAAATGGAACTGGATGTCTCTCATCTGAAATCTGGCTCCTTGCACTACTGCTGTAGAAGCAGCCATGTGCCCCAGGAGCTGTAGAAAATGCCTTGCTGGTCGAGAGACCTGCAGGGTGAACGAGGAGGCCAGAGAGACCAGGGTCCTTGTCCTGTCCAAAGGCAGGAAGGCTCTGACTTCTTCTGTGTTCAGTTCTGCGCCTATGAAGGTGAGGAGCTGGACAGGCTCTAGAACTGACTTTGGAAGATTCAGAAGGAAACCTAGAGAGGTAAGCAGTTGCTGAGTTATCTGAAGATGTAACTTGACTTGGTCTGGAGACTGGCCTACTATGAGCCAGTCGTCCAGGTAAGGGAAGATGGCAATTTTTTGCCGTCTTAGGGCAGCAACTGCTACTGCCAGGCATTTTGTGAATACCCTTGGAGCAGAGGTGAGGCCAAAGGGCATTGCTCTGAACTGGTAATGGCCTGAGGGCAGCTCGAACCTGAGGTACTTTCAATGGGAGCTTCTGATGAGAATATGGAAGTAGGCATCCTTGAGGTCCAGGGATGCTAGCCAGTCCCCTGGCCTTAGAGAGGGCAGAATAATTCCCAGAGTCACCATTTTGAGTTTTGGTTTTAAAAGGTGCTTGTTTAAGTATCTGAGATCCAGGATGGGCCACCATTCTCCTGTCTTTTTTGGGGCGAGGAAGTACCTGGAGTACAATCCTTTGCCCTGGTTTAGGGGTGGAACCCTTTCCACGGCTCTGAGAGCCAGGAGGGTAGAGACTTCTGCCTCTAGGGCGAGTGCCTCTGATGGATTTGCAGGTGGAAAGGATCTGGTTCTCATCTTTGGAAATTTTCTGAAGCTGAGAACCAGTCCCTGGCTTACTACTTCCAGGACCCACTTGTCTGATGTCAGAGACTTCCAGTCCTGGACAAAGTAGTCAGCCTGCCCCCACAGATAGTGGAGAATCGGCCCTGGCCACCCCATCAGGGTGCCTGCTTGGCAGGGCTTTAGGCTGAGGGTGGAAGCAGGTCTGCTTGTACCCCGCCTGCCTCTCCCTCTAAAGAACCCCCTCTGGGCGTAAGCTGAAGAGGAGGTCTGGGCTTGGTAAAAGGCTATGAAAGGCCTGCCCGTGCCCCTGGAAGGCTGCCTTTGAGGAGTGGCCTGCCTTCCTTGGCCTGTGCACCCTATAGGTGGTCCTATACTCATCCATTTTCTTCATGTAATTCTCTGTCTGCTCCACAAACAGAGAATTACCCACAACAGGAAAATCCATGGCCTTAGTCTGGGTATCCTGAGACAGGCTAGTACATCTGAGCCAAGCCATTCTGCGAAGTGCCACAGATGTAGCCATGACTCTTGATGACACATCATTAGAGTCCAATGCAGCATGGAATTGCACCTCAGATGCCTCAATACCATCCACAGCCACCTCCTGCAGCTCCTTGGCAAGCTGGCCAGGGACCTGTTTTGCTAGAGCCATAAGAGTATCCCATCTGGATTTCTGGTATCTAGCAACATAAGCCATATAATTTGCCTGTCCGAGTCCCAAGGATGATGCCATGTACTGTTTCTTTGCCATGGCATCAATCCTCCTGGAGTCCTTGTCAGGGGGGGTATAAGGCCAAGGGAATATTTGCCTTGTTACAGGCTGCAGCCTGCACTACCCCAACATGGCTGCATTGTTGTGTAAGGAACTCCGTATTAGAGCCTGACAATGTGTACCTCTTGTCCATTCTCTTATCAACAGGAGGTATAGTGTGAGGAGTTTTTAGAATTTTTACTGTCTGTTTCCCAAAAGATTTATGCAAAGGAATAGACAGTCTCCTGGACTCTGGGATATCCATCATTTCCACATAGTCAGGTTCCTCTTGATCATCCACAGCTTCCTCCATAGGGAGCTGGAGGGTTTCAGCCACTTTTTTATAAAACATAAAATGAGAAGGGGACTCAGAAAGCCTAGGAGAGACACTGAAGGTCTGTCTGGGGAGATGTCCGTTCAATGGGCACATCCAGACTTTCAAATCCACATTCACTCTCTTCATACTCCTCTTCCCCTCCTTCGTTCATAAAATTCCTCTAACTCATACTCTTGAACGGTGGAACCGCCGCAACTGCACGCTTACCTGATGGTGCTGGTTCGCCGGAACCGGGAAAGCGACTGGACAATTTTAATCGCTTTGGCTATTTCTTCAGCGGTTGGAGAGGAAAGTTTTGGCTCCACACCAGCTGATTTCCTTGTCCTTTTTGCTGGAACCGAATCCTCCGAGTCGGCTCTACTTTTGCCCGAGGAAGTCTCGCCCTGGTCAGAGGGCACTCCCTCCGGTTCGGTTGGAACCGAACCGGGCTGGCCATCCGGGTCAGAGAACTTCTTGGCCTCCCTTTCCGAGCCTACCAACTCTCTTATCCAGGGTAGCTGCAGGAAAATTTTTGCAAATCTGGCAGTCTGCATTGAGGTGGTCAAACCCCAGACAATAAACACAGGTGGTGTGGGGGTCAGCTTTGGCAAAGGCTTCCCACAGACAAGCAGTGTTGAAACCCAGTGGGCCCGGTTTTCTTTGCTTTCAGACATAGTGCCAGTCCTAACCAAACTTGCCCTGCTTATGGCAATCCGCAGTAAGACCTCTTATCGGTTCCCAACCGTGTCACGGGTTGTGGAAAAAAACGTAATAAAATCTGTTTTTTTTAGAACCGATAAGAACCGGTAACCACACTCTAAAAGACAGATTAAATATATTTCAAAACAACCTGATCAGTTCAAACCGAACCAATAACTGTTTACAAGTTCCACACAGAAGAATTAAATGTAAAAGCTATCTAGTACTTACAATACCACAGACAGAGCTTGAACCAACCGGTTGCTGTTTAAATTCGGTCAAAAAACCGAGAAAATAATACTTTAACCGACAAAATGAACCGAGCAGAAGGAGAAAATCTCTGGAGCGACTGTTCAGTGAGGCGGAGTAAAGAATCTGACAGTTTGAGTTTGAAGAACAACAGACAGTTTTCAACCGAGCTCGAGCTCAGCGTTCCACGCCTGGCATGGAAAGTTAACTCTTTCACCCTCCGGAGCAGTTCGAAGGTTGGTACTCACTGCATATGTCATAATATAGCAAGACTTCATGTTGTTTGAAGGGCTTAGTGGGAGGTGAATGCATCAGGGACGCCATGAATAGGGCGGAGAATACTGGCGGCAGGTGAGGGGGAAAAAATAGAATATAAAAAAAAATAAGATGCGATGAACATCTAAAGTGTGTAGTACGTATTCTGAATTAGAATGCTCAGGGAAGTAGACAGGCAATTCTACAGACTGATTCAAGGCATGATCTGAGACCACCTTGGGTAAAAAGGAGGAACTGGTATGAACAGCTACTCTGTCTTTATGGAAGATTAGGTAAGGTTCTCTACACATTAGGGCATGAAGCTCAGAAATCCATCAAGCTGAAGTGACAGTCACTAGGAATAGTGTCTTCCAGGCTAGGACGTGAAGATCGCAAGTAGTTGCAGGCTCGAAGGGGTCGAGGGTTAGCTTTTCCAGCAGGAAACTGAAGTCCCATGGAGGAGTGGGACATCTAATAGGAGGTTTGAGGTGTAACATACCTCTTAGAAACATCTTGGCAAGGTGATGTTGATAAAGTAACCTCCCTTCTAAAGGTTCATGAAAGGCCGAAATAGAAGCCAGAGGGACCTTAACAAAGAAGTATCTCAAGCCTGTCGAGGCGTGCAAAGCCAAGTAATCCAAATACCTTAGTCAATGGACATGAATAAGGGTCCAAAGACCGCGGGAGGCAGCCCATATGGAAAAGAGTTTCCATTTGGCATTATAGGTTTGCCTGGTAAATGGTTTGCATGAGGCCAAAAGAATGCTGGCCACTGGTGAGGAGACTTGAAGGTAAGCTATGAAAGTGCCCTCAGGAACCAAGCATGAAGGTGTACAGACTTCAGGTTGGGGTGAAGAAGGGTTCCCTGAGCCTGAGTCAAAAGGTCTGGCCTGACTGGCAACGGGATGGGGTCTGTCACTGAGAACTGTTGAAGTCGGGGTAACAACACCTACCGAGGCCACAGAGGGGCTATGAGGATCACAGTGGCAGGTTTGAGTTGTAGTTTCAGTAAAGTTCGTTGCAGAGGATGGACGGGGGTGGGGGAGAACATGTAAGAAGAGTCCTGTCCACTGTTGGGACAGGGCATCTACTGACAGTCCCTTTCTGCTCAGGATAATGGAATAGTATTTGGGAGTTGGTGACTGTTGGGGGAGACTAAAACGTCAAGGTGCGGGGTCCCCACAATCGAAAGATCATCTTTAGAACTTTGTGATGAAGTGTCCACTCGTGCGTGGAGGTCTGGCGACTGAGAATGTTGGCCAGGGTGTTGTGGCATCCCACTAGATTGGCGGCAAGCAATGAAAGATGCTGAAGTATGGCTTCCCATCAAACTGCCATTGCCTCCTTGCAGAGAGTGCGGGACTTGGTACCTCCTTGTTTATTCAAGTAATACACCATTGAGGTGTTGTCTGATTAGATCAGTAGAGGTCCCGGGGACAGGTGGGGGCGAAAAGCCTGAAGGGCGAGGCGGACTGCTCTCATTTCCAGTAGATTTATATGAGGGGATGATAATGGGTTATCTGCCCTGTGTCCTGTAGGGACTCAGGAACCCCCCAGCTGTTGGAGGAAGCATCCGTGGTCAACATCTACCGCGGGGGAGAGACTGAAGGGCATGCCTTTCATATAGGTTGGCACAACAAGTCCACCAGTCTAGGGTTGAGTGTAGAACGGAGTGACTTGATTTTGTGTTCAAAATCCCTTTTCTGCCTCCACTGACGCCTGAAGAGTCCATTGCACTGTTCTCATGTGGGACGGGCAAAGGACACCCTGGGATGATCATGGCTATATGTCCCAAAAGGCAAAACAGACGGCTAGCTGTGATAAATTGTTGATTTTGTATCTGGGAAGCCAGAAACAGAAGCCTGTCTTGTCTGTCGGCAGGGAGGTAAGCCCTGGCTGAGGTGGCGTCCAGAACGGCTCCCATATACTGGAGCAGCTGGGTAGAAGTTTCGATTGGATTTGGGCCAGCTGACCGTAACTCCTAGGGACTGTAACAGAGTGAGGGTTGCCTGGAGGGACAAATGCAGAGAGGTTTTGGAGTCTGCTTTTATGAGCCAATCGTCCAAGTACGGGATAACGAAATGTCCGTCCCATCTCAGGGCCGTGGCCAGCACTGCTAGGCACTTGGTAGAGACTCTCGGGGTGGATGAAAGAACGAACGGGAATGTCTGAAATTGTTCATGTTCTCCTAGCAGGTAGAAGCGAAGGAACTGGTGGTGGGCAGGGTGCATGGGGATATGTAGATAGGCATCTTTCATTTTTAATGCGCATAGCCAATCCCCTTGTTTTAACACCGGCATAATGGATGTTAAAGTGACCATCCGGAACCTCTTGTATTGCATCTGTAGGTTCAGTTGTCTGAGGTCTACTATAGGTCTTAGATCCCCAGTGCATCTGGGTACCAGAAAGAAATGGGAGTAAAATCCCTGATAGTACTCTGAAGGAGGAACTGGATAGACAGCAATCTTGTGAAGGAGTGCCTGAAGTTCCTCTTGAAGAATGGGGATATGGTCGGGTGGGTAAGAGACAGAGTGGGGAGGATACAGGGGAGGCACTGAAGTGAGTTCCAGCGTGAGCCCCATCCTTATGATCTGAAGTACTCACTCGTGTGATGTTATCGCTTGCCAGGCCTCTAAATGGAGGGCAAAGTGACTGCCCACAGCTTCCGAGGCCTGGTCGAGGAAGACCAGAAAATGCCCCAGTTGGTCACTGGGAAGTGGGCTGACCAGCTTCACCCGGGGGTGGGGTGGGAGCAGGAGCCCTTGGAAGTAGGAGTGGCGGTCCTGGAGGATGGCTGGAAACAACCACGGAAGCCGCCTCTTTAGGTACCTCTATGTTTGCCACTTCTCCTTGATTTAAAGGAGGACTGGGAGCAGCACTAGTTAACATGGCTGAGAGGAATGATATATGCTATATACCGTACGTAAGGTCCGACATGAAGCCTGGAGATCATCCAATAAGTGTCTGGGTACCAGGACCAAAACTTTGAATCCACTGAAAGGGGCATTTACCACTTTACGCTGTACATCTGGTATAAATCCTGATACACATAAGCAGGCGTGTCGTCTGAGGGTAACACATGTGGCTGATATGCGAGCAGAGGTATCCACTGCATTGTGGCAGGGCAGAATAGGATCCTGCCCCATTTGTCATGGAGAGTGTTTAAATGCAAGGATCTTTCCTTTTCTGACTTCTCTATCTGGTTGCACAACCAAATTTTCCTGTGAGACTTCGGACTTCATCAACCAGACAAGCTCGCAGTTCCTTGCCCCTCAATGTCTACGTTTTCACTTGCTGTCTGTCTTTTCCTCCCTTGCATATCTGCTAATATAAAAATATGTGCAAATCATTGTATGGAAATGTAACTGATATTGGGATCCTTTTCTTTAGAAAATATATAGTGTTACTGTTGAAATGTATATATTTATATTTTGAGATGACTGCAGAGAGCTATTGCAAACAAGAGGTTACCAGAGTTCAATTTTTAAGCCTTTTTTTTGTAAAAGCTGTGCAAAAGGGGGCCTCAACTCAAGAAGCACACTGCATTCTAGCAGCTCCTGCCTGATACAACAGGATGCTTGCTAAGGATGGAGGTTGAAAGGACTTAGAACTAAGCTGCAACTGCTGAGGAAGAAAAAGGGACAGACTGAAACAAATCTATTTTATTTTGCCTTTGTAAATAGTTATACTGAACAAGTTTATTTTTTTATGTTACTACTACTGCAAATAAATATTTTTGGTGGATTCTACAACTGCTCCTGGTTTTCCTATGCTTCCTGACCTGTCCCTAGACGACATGCATCATACCCTGCATGTAGCAAGTGTTGAGAGATGGAATTGCCAGTGGAAATTGTTGCCAATAATTGGTCCTTCTCCTGAGAGGGAGGGAGTTTATTGACTAGTTCTATAGCAGAGGACCAGAGGGTGCATTGGTATTTAACTATGTGTCCTATATAGTTTATAATTCTGAGATTCATGGTACCCGCCTAGAATACCTTCTTCCCGAGGTAATCGAGGTGGCGGGATTCCTTATCAGGGGGTAATGAGCTCATGTGCTTTGGTCATTTGGTACGATCATGAGCCGCTGTGATCACTACCGAATCTGCTTCTGGGGTAGTGGAAAGAAAAGGATGGTCAAGAGGAGCCTGGTAAAGGCGATCCGCCTTCCTAGGAATAGCAGGAACAGCTGAGGGTTACTTCCAAGCTGCCAGTACAGCATTTTGATAAGTTTATATAAATGGGGGTACCACTACAACAGGCTCTTCAGTCCATTCAAGAAAATCTGCCCTATCCCTTCTTTGTTTATCATGTTCTGTATTTGAAAACCCCATGATTTTCTGAATTTGGACCATCATCTCATGAAATGATGGGTCATCAAGAGGAGAGGCAGTGGCGTGAGGGAAGGCATCCTCATGCAAGGAGAAGATAGTAGACAGAGGATGGGAGTCCAGGTCTCGGAGCTCAAGATCTTCAAGATCTCCTGGAAAACCTGGAAATTCTGCCACTTCTGAAAAATACTCTTCTTCACGGGAAGGAGAGCACCAAGCCAGAGAGAGTTTCCTATCGCCTTGAAAGCACTGAGATGGAGGAGTGGGAGAACGGAAAGGGCAACCCGCCTCTCCTGGAGTGGGAGACCGAGAATTCCTCATCACTTCCAGAACCTGTTGCACCACTGTAGCCACGTATAGTGAGGTAGTAGTAGTAGAGGGTGGGGTAGGTGGTTTCTGAGAAACTAGAGGAATCATGGAGGAAACTGGATGCAAGGTATAAACAGATCTGGCCCTGGTGGTGAAGACCAGGGTCTCAGTCCCCATCTGATTGGCCCCTGTGAGAGAATGGTTGTGAAGGAGGAGAGGCAGTAGAAATGGCAAAACCAGTAGTTCTCCCCATGAAAATCTGGCTCGTCATTGACACACTAAGTAAACTGTGAGGCAGTAGAATGTTTAAAAATAGATGTCAATGGGAAATGACCCACTGTTGATGGGGAGTTATTGGAATTCACTAAAGGATCCATAGAAACTGTTGAAAGGGTGCCAGAAAGCACAGTTGACGAGAGAATGTGAACTTCCATCGAAGAGGCAGCAGTTCTAGAGGGCACTGTTGACGGTGAAGCACCAGGAACAGTGGCCGTCGACAGATGTCTGCCCGATGATTATGAGAAAGATTTATCCTTATCAATGTTTATGCTTCTTGTGTGAAGCTCCAGTGGATGGCTGCTTGGGACAGGCCCCCTTCTCTAATAAGAGAATTTCTGCTCCATTAAGTGCGACAATCTCCTGCAGCTGTTGTCGACGGGTTGCCTGGTTGAATTCCTGACAGTGTTTGCAGGAGATGGTGTTGTATGTGGGACCCAGACACCTAACACAAACTGTGTGGTTGTCGTAACGGTACATATTCCTACCACAACAACATGACCAAAATAGTGATGACTTACTTGTAGATTCTTTGGACATTCATCGATGAAGATCGGAAATGGAGGGAAATTCCGTTCCCAGCTCAAGTTCTCATCGATGACTGCTTCACAAGTGCTAGCTGCTATGTGCGAGCTGAAGACAGTGGGAAAATGAACTGAGGATACTTTGGGCTGCCCACTCATATAGGTGCAGGATGATGATGTCATGTGGGCAGACCCTGGAAAAGACTGCTGAAAAATAAGCTGCCGTGCACAGGAGCGCCCTCTGTTGACGGCACGAGTGCATCACCGGCTGCAAGAGATTATCCCCATGGAAGACCTACTGTTACACATGACTAACCCGTTTTTCTAAGAATGTGGATACGATATTCTATCCACACTTCTGGCAGACTTAGCAGTTCTCTGGGAGGTGGGAGGCAAGGCACACACCCACCCACTATTTAGGGAAGAGAGACTAGAGAACTGAGACCCCAAAACCAGTAGCCCGGTGTGACTCGAGGTCAATGTGGTAACGGGAAATTAAAGTATGTGCTGACCTCCAGGTTGCAGCCCTGCAGATTTCCTGGATAGGAACATCCCTGGAAGCAGCCACCGAGGCAGCAGTATGACAGGTGGAATGAGCCCTTAGCCCTCCAGGAGGCTCCCGTACCCACCAATCTATAGCACAGTTCGATGCAAGATACAATCCACCTGCCGATCGTCCACTTAGCTGCTGGTCTGCCAGGTGCAGCTTCAGTGTAGGTGACAAATAGCTGGTGAACTTCTCCCCGAACTCTAGCCGTGTGCTCCGTATAGTAGGCAAGCGCTCGCCACAGGTCCAAAGTAAGGAGCCTGTGCATGGCCTCCGAGGTGTGACTGGTGGAGTACACCAGGAGATTAATCACCTGGTTAAAGTGAAACTGACAACCTTCAGGAGGAACTTTGGACTGGGGCACAGGACAACCTTGTCACTGTGGAAGACCAGGTAAGGAGACTCCACCGAAAGCACCTGCAGCTCACAGATCCTTCTGGCTGACATGACAGCCACCAAGAAGGCGGTCTTCCACGACAGGCAAGACATGTCACACCTGTTAATCGGATTGAATGGCTTGCCCATGAGCTCTGCCAAAACCAGCTGCAAGTCCCATGGTGGTGGTGGTTCACGCACCGGAGGGGAAATGTGGCCAAATACCAGATCACCTTCTCCTGTGTCACCGACTGCCAACCAGCCTGCACCCAGTAAGCAGAGATGGCTGCCAGGTGCACCTTAAGGGTCATCGACCGTAGGCCATACTTAGAGAGGGACCACAAGTAGTCAAGGATGCTAGCCACTGTACAGAACCAGGGGTCCAGCCCCCCTTGCCCTGGCACCAAATGGAGAACCTCTTCCACTTGAAGGCACTGCATTTCCTGGTCGACTCCTTCCGAGATGCCTCGACAACAGTGAGGACATCTTTGGAGAAACCCAAAGCCTGGAATTCTAGTCATTCAGGAACCAGGCTGTCAGGTGCAGGGATTGAAAGTCTGGATGGAGTACCTTTCCTTGCTTGATGGAGAGCAAGTCCGGGCAGAGAGGAAGACGCTGCAGAGGCCTGCTGCTCAGGCGGAGATCGGAGTACCAGAACTGGAGGGGCCAGTCCGGAGCCACCAGGATCACCTGTGCTATGTCCCTCCTTCCTGGCCTTGAGCAACACTGATTCAAGGAAGTGGAGGGAAGGCATAGAAGAGGTCTGCGGTCCAAGGCCTCAAGAAGGCATCCCCCTGCAGCATTCCTTTCCGAGGGGGGCAGGAACAAAACAGCCAGAGCTTTGCATTCTCCCAGGAGGTAAACTGGTCCACCTAAGGGGTGCCCCACTGGGAGAACAGACTGCATACTACCTCTGGATGGAGAGACCGCTTGTGAGACGCCTCACCCACATGGCTGAGAGCATCCGCCAGCTGACTGGAAGCCCCAACCACATGGATGGCTAGGAGATTGGCCTCCAGGCTGCACACGAGGGTCCTCATGTGGAACGCTTCCTTACACAATGGTAGGGAGTGTGTCCCGCCCTGTTTGTTGAGGCAGTACATGATTGTGCTGTTTTCCATCTGGGCCTGGACCACCTGAAAGGGTGCTGAGAATTCAGGAAGAAGTAAACGAGGCTCCCAGAGAAATAAAATGGATACAAACAAGTCCAAGTCTATACTACGAAACACCAGTAATGTTGAGAGCAGTTTTTTCTCTACTTCTGAATCATTTGATGACCCTTTGGAGGAATACAGCAGCGGGGGACAGCAGCCAACCAAGCAGAGGTCAGAGAGGTTGGTCAGATTCAAACCCGCACGAACCCGCAGAGGGGCAGAAGGAGGAGACCCAAGAATATTAAAAATCACTGGGGCAAGAGACAAGGCTTTCCACAAAAGAATGTACAGAAGAGCAGAGGAGGTCGAGTCACGAATGTGATCAATTTGTCAGAAGTACAACTTACAGCAGCTCAAGTTTCTATATTGGAGAAGGGATTGAAGTTCGTTCCCACATGTAATGTTTCATGTTTTGATGCCTTTCTTGATTTGAAAAAATTTACCCGTAAACTCAGTTTGAAATCTTTTTTCAATAGATAGTAGAGTTTTGATACGGTTTTAACACCACGGACTGTGACAGTGTTTGATTGCTTCCTTGAGGAAGAAGGATGTTTGTTGCATTTTAAAGGTCCTTCAAATTTCAATCCACCTCCATCTGCAGCAATTTTGACTTTTAAGACAGGCGTCTTAACAAATTAATGCCTTATTTGATGAAAGGAAATCCACTGGTTATAATAATCTCACTAGGGAGGAAAGAATAGCTAAATGAATTAGAAATTGATACCTCAATTACTATTAAAACAGCTGATAAAGGGGAGCTGTGGTGGTTATGAATACCAGGGATTATCTGTATGAGGTACAGCGACAGTTAAATAATAAGACATTTTACATTACTTTAGATAGGGACCCACATCAGATTTCCAAAAGGCTATAGATGCTGTTTTACTAAATGCATTCGAATCGGCATCCTTACTAAGGATTTACTTGATTTTTGACTGTAAAACACCCTGTGAGACCTACTTTTACGCTTTACCAAAATACATAAAGCTTGCAGTGTCCCCAGGCGACCTATAGTATCTGGCATTGGCTCTTTAATTGAACCATTGTCAAAATATGTGGATGCGATATAAGTGACTTGGTTCCTATTTTGCCTTCAGATTTAAGGGACACTACGCAAGTTCTTGGTCTCCTGGGTGATATGCAGTTAGAGTCCCATTGGCTTTTGGTTTCTAGATATAGAGGCATTGTATACTAACATACCACACATTAGGGGGCTACAGGTTTACGCTATTGGCTTACTAGTAAAACAGCCTTGGGTGGAAACAGATTAATTTTTAATTAAATTGTCTGAGTTTGTTTTGACAAAGAATATTTTTATATTCCAGGGAAATTTTACCATCAAGTAAAAGGAACTGCTGATGGGTGCTATTTTAATCAATTATGCCAATCTATATTTAGGCTACTGGGAACAAGAATGTGTTTTTGATCGTAATAAAATTGTTTTTATGATAAAATTGATTTTTGGAGACGTTACATCGATTTACATATTGATGGTGTGGCGAGGTTCAGTATTTGAATTGAGGCATTTATTATGTATTTGCATTCAACAAATGAAAATTTGAGGTTCTCGTTCCAGGCTGATAGGAGCGGGTATTTTCTTGGACTTGGAAATCACAAAGTGCAAGATGGTACATTAAGTACTTCTATCTACCGCAAACCTACAGATAGAAATACCCTTTACATGCCTCAAGCTGTCATCCTCCACACCATTAATAATATCCCTAAATCTCAGTTTATGAGGGTCAAGCGCAACTGCAGTGATACGGTGGATTTTGAAGAAAATCACACAATATGGCAGCCAGATTTACACAAAGAGGGCATCGACGGTAAAGTTAGAAGCTGAAATGGATCAGTAAGAGCTATGCCCAGGAACAGTTGTTACAGTATCGGGCACAGGAACAGGACATACATCAAAGTGAGGCACCACCAACTTTTGTTACCACTTTTGGCCAAAATGTAGCTTCTATTAGGAACATTGTTACTAAAACTGGGCAATACTTCAAACAGATTTAGCACTGAAGGATATGATTGGTACCTATCCTAAATTTGTTTTCAGAAGGGGAAAAATATCTCAGATAGGTTGGTGCATTCTGATCAACCAGTGGTGGTTGAAAAATTGGATGGTTGCCACCACAACCAGTGGGATTTTTCGTTGTGGACACTGTAAATTTTGCAGTGTTATGCATCAAATAAAACTTTCTACGATTAACACCAATAGATCTTTTGATGTTAGACAGTTTATTAATTGTTCATCTGTAGGAGCAATTTATTTGGCTACTTGCACTTGTGGTGCTTTTTATGTAGGAAAGACTTCAATAATCTTTAGACAGAGAGTCTGTGAACATTTGAGCTTATATCATGCCAAACACAAAGAATGCTTTGGTGCAACATATATACAGCAGAGTTCTGGTCTGAATGCACACTGCTATTCATTTAGTGCAATAGAAAGAGTTACAATTGGACCTCGTGGGGGAGACTTGGACATGAAGATCTTATGGAGGGAGGCTTATTGGATTTATATTTGGATGCTTTGCAATATCCAGGTCTAAATGATTTATTTGATTTAGGTCCTTTTTTAAGGTGAACATTTTTATTTATTTTTTCGGTTTAAATTCTTTAAATGGCTTAAGGGTATGCGTAGTGTTATCAAGCCAGAACCCTGCTATTTGTTGTTTGGCAAAATGAATTATGACTAATAATAATATATTTTTGTACTTTTGATAAGTTTTTTGGGCTAAAATGTAAATTAATTTATGCTTTTTTTATTTAGATAGGTATATTGAACCTTGCCAATCTCTGAAAATAATGCTGAATTTACACCTGTTGCACATTTTATTATTTTGGTGTTATGTCACTTTAAATGATTCCTTTATTATGTGGTGGTTACTATGCTGTGTATGTGTCCTTGAAGAAGCGCTGTTTTTGGCGCGAAACCGGTCAGACGTTTTCTTTGTTTAGGTAGCTGTTGTATCCTTGCATGGCGTTACTGCATTGTGATACGAATTTTTTTCACACAATTACAGAAATATTTTGGAAGTGGTTGGTGCCGTGTTTTTCTTGTTGTTCAGATGATCTGAGAGTTAACATCCTGAAGGTGTGCAACTTGAACTTGTTCAGGTGGTGCAGATCTAGAATTGGGTGCCAGCCCCCTGTCTGCTTTGGCACCAGGAAGTACCTAGAGACCAACCCTGGGTGTTCAAGATGATCCGAGACAGGAACCACAACCTCCTTGCAGAGCAGCTGGGCTATGACATCTCAGAGCTGACAAAATGTCTGCAGATATCAAGTCCTCCTGTGGGGTGTGGGCTCGGCAAGGACGGTACTGCTCAAATTCCAGAGGCAGACCCTAACCGACCACCTCAAGGAGACACCTCACCGTGGTGAAAGCGGACCAGGCGGAAAGGAAGTGGCGGGGTCGGCCCCCACGAGAGGCGTGACGGGCATGAGGGAGGCACCCCTGATCCCATCATTGTGCAGGTTTAGAGGAGGAGGAGGGTATGGCTGAGGGCTCCCAGAGTCTCTCCCCCCTCAGGCTTATGGACGACCGAGGCCACTGAATTCGGCTGAGGTCGCCATGCCTGGGCCTGCTGACCAGCATGGGGTTGAGCTGGTTTGGCTGCAGGAGTAGAGGTGGATCGAAAGGGCTTCTTTTTCTGCTGCTGCTTGGAGCCCTTGGGGTCCTTTTGGGCAGATGTCCCAGAGTCCAAGGTGGCACTGGACGTCTCGATGCAGGTGAGGTGGCCCTTGACCCCAGGCCTGAACAAGTCAGTGAATAGGAAAGGGGCATCTACCAGCTTGTGCCGAGTGTCAGCTGTGACGGTCGAGATCCTCAACCAAGCCCTGCAGCGCATGGCTACTGCTGATGCCACTGAGTGGGCACAGGAGTCACCAATGTCCATGACTGCCTGAAGCTGCTGCTTAGCTACAGCCCAGCCCTAGTACTGAACCTGTTTGACCGTGGCCTGGAGGTCCGCCAGCAGATGAGGAAGCACCTCATCCAGGGTGCACCGCAGGGCATGGGAGAAGTGTGCCATAAGGAGGGCCAAGCTCGTCCGGCGAAGACCAAGCAAGGAGGCAGCATAGACCTTTTTAGCCATGTGGTCCAATTTCTTGGACTCTGTCAGGCAGCCTGCCGACATCCCCAGTGTTGCCGGAGTCCTAAACACAGAATCGGCCACCAGTCCCTCGGCCAAGGGGTGTTCTGTGAATCTTGAAAGGGAAACGGTAGGTACCGCATACTTGCGGGCCATCTGGGAAGAGAGTGCAGGACAGAAAGCAGGGCACTGCCAAAGCTCGAGGACAGTGCCAAGAATGGCCTCTGCCACCAAGAAGGCCTCCGTAGGAGTATCTCCCGGTTGAGGATCTCGGTCAATGGGTAACGAGCCAGTTTCTGGATGGGCTCAATTTTCATACTTGTGGACTCAGATCAGGCAGAGAAGGCCCATAAAAGAGGAAGGGCCTTCGTCTGTTGAGAGATCCCCCCCCCCATCGACTCCACTTCGACTGGATGGGAGTGCAGGGAGGGACCCTCCAACTCTGAGAAGTCATTAAAGAGGGGTCGACTGCCCGAGTCCCCACTGACCCTCCACGGAGAGTTGGGGTAATGGTGACAGACAGCTGATGGAGAAGTCCCTTGGTCAGCCGAGACTCCTTGGCACACCGGCCGGTGGCTCTTTAGTCGGCAGCTCAACCAGAATTGGAGATGCCAGGGTCGGCTGAGATGGGACAGTCTTATCAGCTTCTTGGGTGGAGAAGGCGTTGGCCTGTTGGGCAAAGCCAGGTGATAGCTGGTGTAGTAGCCTGAGCCGGCTTCACACCAGTGAGCACCGGCTGTTGCCACACGAGATTCTCGAAGCATCAACGCAACTTGCGCCAAAGCCTCTCCTCACCAGAGAACAAGTATGAAGAGTAGTGGCAGTGCCACTTTCCATGGTGTCAAGAGCGAGATCGCCAATGTCATCAGGAACCACCCGACCCACAGGAAGAAGACCACGACCACCAGGGGGATTGGCAGCGGGGCTCAGTGGGAGTCGGCGAGCGCCAAGGCTTTTCTGGGTCTTGGTCATCAGCCAGAGGTGGTGGGTCAGCGGACTGATCCATCCCAAAGGTCTGAGTCAGGACCGGAGTCCTGGATAAGGAAGTGTCGGCCTCTTCAGTAGACAACTGGTTGACCAGTTCAAGAAAAATCTAGGCCGGAAAATCAACCAGTGTCTCAGCCTACTGGCCTGATGGGGTTACCGCAGCCGGTGGCCTGGGCCAAGGATTCAACCTAAATCTGATCTGGAGAAGTGCAGGAATCTGAAGCTCTTAACAGAGTGCGCCTGATCCCATGAGCATCAACAAAATTGTTTTTTGGACTCTTTCTTTGACTTGGATTTGTGCACAGAGGGTCCCTGACCGAAGGTCAGCAACGACTAGCACACTTCTTTGAAGGATCCCGTAAAAGTCGAACCCAGCTGGAGCAGCATGAAGTTAGCCACAGAACAGGAATGGGAAGTGGTCTGGGCCGCAGCCTCCTCAAACACCGCAAGCTGTTTAGTGGACCCCGCAGCCACGGAAACCACCAATAGGCATCCTTAGATTTGACCTGTGGGTTCCGTTCACTTGTCCAACCTAACTTGAGTCAGGCAAGATGGTCCTCGAGAACGACAGGATGGAGAGTTTGACAAATGTCGCAAGCCTGGGGTTCGTGCTCGTGCCCCAGGCAACAGACTCACTTGGCGTGTGCAGATCCGTTCAGGACATCTTCTGCCCGCAAGGGCACTGACGGAACCCAGGAGAGAACTTGTCATCCACTGCAGTCGCGATCAATGATCGAGCTGAAAACAAAGTATTAAACTTTTTAGAATGTGAATCTGTAGATTTAGTCACAAGGGTCTACTCAGCGTGAGAGCATTAAGGATGGAACCCGCTTCTTCCAGTAGAAAGGAAGATCTGGCGTTACGTGGCGGAGCAGAGGGAGTTGTCACTCGGGTGGGTGGAACAGCCAGCTTGACAAAGTTTCCGGCAAGTCTTAAAGGGAAAGGCAACTGCAAGAAGTGTGGAAAGATAATCATATCCACATCCCTAGAACCAAACATTCCCTGGCAGGGGAAGACATAAAAGCCCTGCCTCCTCAATGCAGCAGCCACCACTGCCAGGCATTTGATAAATACCTGGGGGGGGTCGAGGAAAGGCCAAAAAGGAGGGCCCAAAACTGATAATGGGCTCCCTGAAAATGAAAACGGAGTAAGCGACAATGGGCAATTAAGACCCAGATATGTAGGTAAGCATCCTGCTTGTCCAGAGAACAGAGCCAGTCTCTCTGGTTCAGCAGAGGTAACAGTCTTTGAAAGGTGACCCATCCTGAAGTGCTTGTACACTCTGTACCGATTCAGATGGCTCAGGTCTAGCATGGGCCAGAGATCCTCTATCTTTTTGGGGACGAGGAATAAGTGGGAGTAAAACCCCCTTCTCTAATCTGCCTGAAGGATGAGCTCTATGGCTTTTTTTTTGATGAAGAGCCTGAATTTCCTCCCAAACCAAAGACAAGTGTGCTGGAGGATAAAAAACAGTGGACAGGAGGATTTTCAGGTGGCCACTCTAGAAATTCCAGAGTGTGACTGAGTTATGATCTGGAACAACTAACTGACTGTTGTCACTTCTCTACACCCATCCAAGTGCAGGGAAAACCGACCCCCGATCACCTCCTTTGGATCCTCGGCCGGGGGTGGGGGGAGTAAGGAGTCAGAAGATCGGGGTGGGCGAGGGCAGTGGGAGCCCTAGAGGGTCCGGCAGTGGCAGGGGCTGCCGTGGCCTTGTGTTTCTGCTGGCCATTGGCAGGCTGACCACGAGTCTGCTTACAGGACGGCTGATGAAAGGACGGTCCTTGGCCCGCTCTAGGCTGGGTGTGACAGAGCGAGTGGACCAACTTAAGGGCTCGCCCGAACTCCTGCAAAGTAGAAATAATGTCCTGGACATCACCTCAAAAAGGACCGCCGCACGGAAGGGAGCACACAAAATAGTAGCCTGCATGTTCAGGGCAAAACCGGACAACAAGAGCCAGAGGCAGACTCCACCAGCCACCCCACACACGGAAGCGTCGACAGCATTGTAAGCCGCCCGGAGGACATGATTATCTACATCCAAGCCAAACTTTAGAAGCTGGGCGAGCTGCATCTTAGTGAAATCTTCAGGCAACATTTGGACAAAATCCCTGGCTTGGTCCTGGAGGACATTCTGATATTAGACCATATGTGCCAAATAGTTAATGGCACTAATGGCCAGCGTAGCAGAGGCAAAAGCATGCTTGCCAGTTTGATCCAGCTGGCTGGATTCCAGATCTGAGGGGGAGTACTGAGGTGCTTGGGCTTCTTAGTACATCATGTGCCGCATTAATTACCACAGAATACGTCTTATGGTGACTGACCAAAAACGCTTAACCGCTGGGCATGGTAAGGCGATACGCCTTTTTAGGTAGAGGTGGAGTTGTAGAGGGGTGGACCCAGGCTGCCTTGGTGACATCCTCGTAGGAGTCAATCATAGGGGGCACCACCAGAGGGAGGGCATCCTGCTGCCTGAGGTAGATAGCCAAGAGATGTCTCTCTGGGTCCAGGTCTTCAGTCTCCCAGCCCATTATAGATGGATGTGACGCACAAAATACAAAAAGGATGACATGTCTTGGGGGGCCTGCACCTCGATGGCCTACTCTTCCTCCTCCAAAGACTCACCTGCAGAGAAGGAAGACACCCAAGAGTCATCCTCTGTAGTCTTACTATCAGGGACTGGCATCAGATGCCAGTGACTGTCCCCCCCAGAGCCTGAACCGACTTCAGGTTGCGTCCCCAAAGACCCCAATATCCAAGGTTCGCTGGGACCAGCCCGATCAGAATTCTTGTGCTGCAAGTCCAGCAGAGGGTGGTGAGGGTTGCCGAATGCGGGTCCTGAGGAGCACGGGTCTGTTTCTGCATGTAGGCCCACTATGCCAAAAAAAGGGCGCTATAGTCCACCTGGCGTGCAACATTATACACTGGCAGGAATGGATGTGATAGCAGGTTGGGAAATGTCGGCTGAGGAGCTGAAGGGTACCCCAGCGTTGGCCCACCTGGCAACAGGTAGTAATCAGGTGACGGGCCAACAGGCATTGGCTGTGACACGGGTTGTGGCAGCAGTTACATTGGTGCTGCACCCAAAGGCTGCAGTTGCGGCAGGATTGGCGGCAGTCAAGTAGGCGCTGGCCTAACACGGCCCGGCGATAGGTCCGCTGGCACCAGCCCGACAGGAGAAGTCAGCAACTGGGGGGGTATGAAGACCCCCAAAACGTAGGCAGAGGCAACGCCGGAATAGAAGACAGTGTTGGCTAGCTGCAGGCATTGCCTGGCCAGACTGGCGGCAGCCCACAGGATGGCAGCTGGCGAAGGCAACACCAGGGCCAGTGGGCCGACGGTGGAAAAGCTGCTGCCCAATAACTAAGATCAGACAAGCCACCTGGCTGAGAGCCCGCAGAGGATAAGGGCCCCAGCGCTAGTGGCTGGGGGCAGGAGACAAAGTCCCCTGCCCTGAGGGGCCACCGCCTGAGACAGAGATGAGGGCAGGTGGCTGAGCCACCAGGAGCCCACAGGAAGAGAGGGTTGGCAAGCCCGGTGGGGCCAATCCCCCACAGGAGGACAACCCCATTGCAGGTTGAAGGCTTGTGAGCTGACCGCGATCAAGAAGCTGACTAGGCCTGTTCCCAATGCTTGTCTAGGTGTTTGTGCTGCCCAGAATTCTCTTTTATGAAAAGAAGAGGCCTCGGAGGGCTGGGCCGGAGAGGCCAAAGAGCTACTGGCCTGCAGCTCCTTTTCCACAGTGACCAACTTCTGCTTTAAGAGACAGCTCTTCAGAGTTTTCAAACAATGTCTCCAAGTAGTTTGGTTTAATTTCTGCCAATGCAGGCAGGCTTTGCTGTCCTGGCTGGGGCCTGGGTAGATCATACACACAGAATGGCTGTCCTTTTTCAGGAATCTGTTTGCCGCAGGCACACTTTATGGAGCGGTGGGAAGACAAGGCTGGTGGAGAAGACAAACTCGTCGAAAAGCACCTAATAATTTGATGTTTCACAAGAAAAAAAATAAAAAGCACAGTAAATGCGGGAAATGTCAGTTGACTGCAACTGTGGTGTCCACTGAAGTCCGACATGTATGGGTCAACAGTGGGAAAAGAACTGGAGTAGCGTGAGGGACCGCCCTTCTATATAGGCTGTGCTGACTTCAGTTGACCAAAGGGGGGCGGTCCCCCATGGTAGACTGCTGGCTATAAGCTTTCCGTGTGGTCCTGGCGCCTTAGTCATATCAGTGTGGCCTGATGCAATAGCCTTCCTCAAAGTAAGATGTACAGTTATTTAAGAAATCACAGTTGTGTAAGAACTTACCATAACAGTAGATCTTGGAGAGAGGTTCCTGAAGTAGGTCTCAGCATATAGCACTGTGCCCCCTGGCGTCTCTTCTCACTAGCTATCATTAACGGAGGACCGCCCCCGGCATCACCTGATTGAGCGTCAGCGTGACGGTATATAGGGGGCAGTCCCCACACCCGCCCTCCAGTTCTCCAGCCATAGACCTCAGAAGAGGAAACAGGAGAAAGGAGTAAAAAAAAATAACTCCTTAGGCCATGGGCTCCGGAAACAAAGCCTTGGCAAAGGAAAAGAGGATAAAACAACAGGAGCTGGGGGAAGGTGGGTGGGAAATCTAGACCTACTGCAGGAACTTCTCTTGAAGATCTACTGTTACGGTAAGTTCTTACGTAACTATCATATCTTACTTCCAGAGGGTTCCTGCAGTAGGTCTTCACATACAGGACTGAATACCAAGTAACTGAAAATAATGAAGGAGTCTGAGACTAGGCGCCGGTAGGAAGAAGCACCTGCCAACTAGAAGCCTACTTAGGAGAGAAGGCCTTACAGAACAGCAAGGCTAAAACCGGCTCTACGCCTAGAGGCAGTGTTCAGACTGTAATGCTTGGTGAATGTATGGATAGAGGACCAAGTGGCCTCTGCGCAAATAATCTGCAGTGGACACATTCCTGAGAAAGGCTGAAGCTGCCATGCCCTGAGTAGAATGGCCTTTCACCTCCCCCGAAAGAGGCTTCTCATACTTGGTGTAAATGTACAAGATGCAGTTAGCCAACCACTTTGACAAACCTTGTCTGGAGATGGTCTTGCCATGACATTTGGGAGCAAAGGTCACAAACAACTGGTCCGACTTCTGAGCCTCTTTCATCCAAGATATGCAACATCTCAGAATCCGGTGCACATCTAAAGTGTGCAAGAGGTATTTCCCCCTGTTGGAATACTGTGGGTAAAATACCAGCAGTTCAACATTCTGGTTCAAAGTAAATTCTGAAACAACTTTCGGAAGGAAGGGTTAGTCCTCAGAGCCACCCGGTCTCTGTGGAAAATCAAATAATGCTCCTTGCAGACGAGGGCCTGAAGCTCCAAAATCCTTCGAGCTGACATTATGGCGACAAAGAAAAAATTACTCACCTTAGTAATATTGTTTCTTCCAGTGTATTCTTCTATATTCGTAACTCTATGAAGTCTGCTTCCTAAGTAGAACTGCCCGGAGAGAAACAGAACTATATGCAAATGATAGAACCTATCACTGCTCCAGACACATATTCAAACTGCAGCCCTTATCTATTGCAACATTCCATCAATGTCTCAGATTTCGACAACAGCCTACAAGGCGGAGGAACTACATACCTACCTAATACTACCTATGAAATAGAAAGGAATCTACTCCTATAATCCAAACATGAGCCCTAATAGCTATTCAATTACAATACTAAAATAAGTAAGGCTTTTATCCTGGAAACACAGGTAACCAAAGAATAAGAAATAAATCCCACCACAGTTAAAAATGTACTCCAGTAGTGTGTACATACATATTAAAATCCAAGAAAAATCAGCAGGCACGCTGAGGCTCTGGGAGGGGAGGCAGGGTGGGAGAGTTATGAATATAGAAGAACACACTGGAAGAAACAATATCACTAAGGTAAGTCATTTTTTCTTCTAACCCCATGCATTCTTCTATATTTATAACCGTATGCAGACTTCAAAGCAGTACCTTTGGAGGTGGGCAGAGAACCTACTTAGGAAAGCGGCTCTGGAGGACTGCTGTTATAAATCTGCCATTTCTGGACTGTATGTCCAGGCTGTAATGTTTAGTGAAAGTATGTACTGTCCTCCACAGACATCCCTTGAAGCTGCTATGGAAGCAGCTATTCCTCTAGTTGAGTGGGCCCCCAAATTCTGATGAGACCTGCTTGCCTGCTTTTTCATAGAAAAACTGTATGCAACTGACTATGCAGCAAGAGACTGACCGCTTGGTAGCTTGTGTAGCTTTTTTTTTTTTTTTTTTTTTAACATCCCCATGGGAAAGGAATAACTGTTTATCCTCCCCATGATCTTTAGTGTGAGATATGCAATAGCTCAGAACTCTCTTCGCATCAAGACTGTAGAGTCTACGCTCACCTGAAGTAGAATGCTCAGTGAAAAACACTGGTAGTGTAACGGATTGAGTTAAATGAAAATCTGATACCACTTTGGGGAGGAATTTTCTATTTGTCCTGGGTATCACTATCATTGTGAAAAGACAAGTAATCCTTTCCTATACATAGAGCCTTAAGCTCACTTATCCTTCTAGCAGAAGTTATACCCACTAAAACTACAGTTTTCCATGTAACATACTGGAGGTGAGCTGAGGAAATAGGTTCGAAAGGTGGCCTCATACAGTAAGTTGAGCAATACAAATGTTCCAAGTCCCACCCAGGGACAGGTTTCCCGATGGTGGTACTGCTATGCACAGACCTTGAAAACTTTAAAAATCGATCAGTAGAAAGATGCCACGGGGAACTCTTAGGGAAGTATGCTTAAGGCCCTGATCATGCAAGAAAGCGAGATACACAAGGAGAGTTGGAATTCCTGCTGGAAGCAGGCTCGAAGCTGTGCAAGTTGCACCAAGAGACGAACCTTTTCCATTTAACTGAATGTTTTTTTAGTAGAGGGGTTTCTACATCCTTTAAGTATGTGCAAAACTGCTTAAGAGAGATTCAGATTTGCAAATTCTATGTCGTCAAGAGCTAAGCTTTGAGACTGAGGGAGTCGAGGTTGGGATACCCTATTTTCCCATGGTGGGAGGTCAACCGGTTGTGCCTCTGAGGAAGATGCATCGATCTAGATACCGACATGGTTAACAGAAGAGGGTACCAATGCTGTCTGGCCGAGTTTGGGGCATTCAGGATCACCGAAGCAGACAGACCTGAGCTTGATCAGGACTCTGAGAAAGAGAGGGAAGGGAGGAAAAGCATACAGGCTTCTTCCTGACCAATCCAGCGCCATGGCATCTACAGGGATTGTGCCCTTGGCTGGAGGCCTGCAACAAAACAGTGGTAGTTTGTGGTTCTTTTGAGAGGTAAAAAGATCTACCCTCTGGGGTACCCCATCTTCTGAACACTGAGTTTATTACCTGTCTGTCCAGGGACCACTCGTGATGACCCTGACCAATTCTGCTGAGGGCATCTGCCAGAATGTTGTCCTTCCCTGGGACGTGAATAGCTTGCAGGGCTGTTTTTAGACAGTATGCCAGATCCCACAATTCATGGCCTCTGAGCACAGAGGATCTGATCTTGTGCTACCCGGCTTGTTTATATAGTACACTGTTGTAGAACTGTCTGTCCTGACCTGTAACACCTTGCCTTTGCTACAGATGAGCAAAGACCTTAAGAGCTACAAGAGCAGCTTGCAGCTCTAAGAGATTTATGTGAAGAAGAGACTCTGCATCGGACCAAGTCCCATGGATGGTGTGTTCTCCCATTTGGGCACCCCATCCCAATAGAGAAGCATCTGTTAGAATAAAGGAATGGTTTTCCCTCTGGAAAGGGACCCCTTGCCTTAGTTGTCTGAATGTTTCCACTACTGTAAGGCTTGAATAACAGCCTCTGTTACTGGAATCAGTTTTGACATTTTGTCTCTTCTCTGTGACCATTGAGACCCGAGGTGAGACTGCAAGTCTCATTCTGTATCTTGCCCGAGACAGTACCTGTTGCTGCAATTGTGTGACCCAGAATCTGCATACACTGTCTTGCTGGGCATAGCTGGTTCAGCTTGAAAGAAGCAGCCAGGTTGAAAATACTTTTCACCCTGTCCTGAGGGAGGAAGGCTCTTCCCCTGAATTGTATCCAGCTCTGCTCCTATGAATTGCAACACTTGAACAGGGGCAGGAACAGACTTTTCCTGGTTTATCAGGAATCCTAGGGATTGCAGAAAATGCACTGTTGATTGCAAATGCTCTGAGACCTGTTGTGGGGACTTGCCCACAACCAGCCAATCATCCAGATAAGGGAAGACTAGAATACCAGACCTTCTTAGATGTGCACCACTACAGCTAGGCACTTTGTGAATACCCTGGGTGCTGAGGTCAGACCGAAGGGAATGGAAGTGAACTGGTAATGGCCTGAAAGGAGCCTGTATCTGAGATACTTTCTGTGAGACTACCTTACTGGAATGTGAAAATAGGCATCCTTTAAATCCAAGGCTGCCAGCCAATCCCCCTGCTGGATAACCGGTAGTATGGACGACAGGGTGACCATCTTGAACTTTGGTTTCACTAGAAATTCATTCAGAGATCTCAGATCCAGAATGGGTTGCCACACCACATTTTTCTTTTTGGTCAGAAAGTAACATGAATAGACACCTCTTCCCCTGAGGTGCACTGGCACAGGTTCCACTGCTTTCATGTGGAGCAATTTCTGCACTTCCTTTTGCAAGAGTTTTCCCTCCATGAGGGAAGCTGGCTTGAAAATTCTTGATTTTAGAGGAGGAAGGGATTTGAAGCATAGGGACAAACCCTGACTTACCAACTCCAGAACCCACTTGTCTGTGGTGACAGAAACCCAAGTCTGAAGGAAGTAAGTCAGCCTACCCCCTACTGGTACTTAGGAGGCAACCTTGACCAACTGGTCAGGGGTTTTGTTTTGGGGGTGCCTGAGCTTGGACAGATTGGGAGCCCCTTCTGGAACCCCTCCTGCCTCTAGATCTGAAGTACCCAGTCTGCTGTGGGTAGGGCTGTTGCTGAAAAGCAGCTTGGCCATGGTAAAAAGGCCTCCCATAAGAGGATCTTCCCCCTGCCTCCACTTCCATAAGGCCTATAGGAAGGGGTCAGCCTGTCCCTGGAGGAGTTACTTTTGTAGGTGACCTTGTATTCATCCACCTTCCTCATGTAATCTTCAGAGTGTTTCTTAAACAGGGAGTTGCTCTCCACAGGAAAATCCATGGCCTTGGCCTGGGTATCCTGGGTTATATTAGAAGCTCTAAGCCATTCCAATCTTTGTAGAGCCACTGTGAGCCATCCACCTGGCAGCACTGTCACTGGTATCAGCTGCCATCTGGAACTGGTATTTAGCAGCTTCCAGAACAAACCTAGCTGTCTATGCCAGGTCGTCAGAGAAGGGTGAGGGGGCCTTCTCTGACATAGCCAATACTGATAGCCACAGTGTTTTCTGATACTGTGCTGCACATGCTTGGTAATTAGCCTGCCTCACATCTAAGGAGGCAGCTAAATAACCCTTCTTAGACATACCGCCTATTTTTCTGGAATCCTTCTCAGGAGGGTGGGAACAGAGAGGGACCCTCGATTTTTTGCAGGCTGCCTGTTGGACTATGCCCTGATGGTCGGGGTGAAAGTATAAAAACTCTGCCCCTTCCTTGTCCACCTGGGTTTTTTTTTTTTGTTTAAATCAGACTTCCTATCTATAGGAGGAACAGAATTAGGAGTCTGTAAAATCTTTAACAAGTCTTTTTTAAAGAACTTGTTAATTGGCAGGAATACCTTTTTTTGTGGGTGCTAATCCATCATCTCTAAGTATTCGGCCTCCACATCATCATCAACAACTTCTGCGGTAGCCAAATCCAAGGCATCCACTATTTTTCTCACAAAAGAAAAGTGAGATGAAAAATTCTCTGGTCGCAGAGGGAAAACCAAACTCCTGCTCAGGTGAGATTTCAGGCTCTATGGGCTCATCCTGTTCAGGATCATCTCACCATAATCTTCACATTCAGGCTCCTGTGCTTCAGGAATAGGAGCTGGGGCAGGAGCCCTTAGAGGGGCAGGTTAAATAGGCAAGATACCCTGTAGAGCCTGTAAAACTTTCATAGCCTGAACTATTTCCTCTGCAGATGGCAGGCTGAGAGACACAGTAGAAACCCCTTGAGGCGCAGGAGACTGGGGTTCTAAGTGTTTTGGTTTTCTTGAACTTTTTGGAGGGGGCCGGAGAGTCAGCTGGACCACTCCCCCTCTTTTCAAATTGCCAGAAGCACCCTATCAGGGGTGGTAACAGAAGACAAGGCAGTTTCACCCACATGTTTTACACTGGTTAGAGCCTGATGGACTACTGTCCACTTTTTTCTTGAGCCTTTCCATTCTTTACTCAATTGTTTTTTGAAGAAAGGACTTACATATGGCACAGTCTGCTGAAAAATCCTAAGCAAACTAAACATAAATCGTGTTGGTCAGTCTTGGCAAACACTTCCCCACACCTGATAGAACTTTCAAAACCTGGGGGGCCAGTCTTTTTCTTTGTTTTTTCTTGTAATTCCATTTCCAGTAGAAAAAACAATAACCATCTACTAGTATTCAAGCTAACTTTTTTTTTTTGGTTGGTTCAGGAAACAGTTAAGGATCCGAGAAAGAACCGATAGCTTTCTAAGCTGAACCGAATCAGCGGTTCACAGAAACCGGAGTATCGTTTTGAAAGAACCGACCGTATGGTTCCACAAAATACAAATGATAAACTCAAAGATCACAAAAAATAGAATAAAAACACTAAACTATGGCGAAAAATGCCAAAATTAACTAAGAAAACCCCGGTTCCTCAACAGTTATCCTGAACCGTGAGGAACAAAGAACAAAATAAAATTTTAACCATAAACTAAAGTAAACTAACTTAAAATCTAGCTAGAACTAAGTTAAACAATAAATTAAGGCAGCAGTTTAAATATAGGCGTAAATATACTTGAACTGGAATCAGCACAAATAGTCATGAGGAAGATTTCCAGGTGTCTGACTTGTCAGGCGGAGTGAGAAATCAGAGACTTTGATGGAATGTTGCCATAGATAAGAGCAGCAGTTTGAATGTGTGTCTCGAGCAATTAGAAGTTCTATCATTTGCACATACTTCCATTTCTCTCCAGGCAGTTCTACTTAGGAGGCAGACTGCATACAGTTATGAATATAGAAGAATACATGGGGTTAGAAAGAAAAAATTACTCACCTTAGTAATTATGTTTCTTCTATTGGAGTCTTGCTGTATTCTGACAAGTGCAGTTAGCCCCAGCCTTTAAACTGCCCCGGAGAACAAAGGGTTAACCTTTCTATGCAGAGCATAGAATGCTGAGCTCAAGCTCGGTTGATGTCTCTGTCTGTTTCCCTTTTAACGCTAACCGTCAGATTCTTACGAGCAACACTCAAATAGTATTCTATGTGGAAACTGAAAACACAAATTTTAAATAGCCAACTGGCAACAAAAAGTTTTGGACTACCAAAAGAAGACTCAAGTCAGGAAACCCAAAACTCAAAACCCATACCAAATAGGAATATAACAAAATAAACACCCACACAAAAGAGGGTGTAAAAAGGGCACCCCTGAGGTGCAACACTGCACCTACCCATCCACTTCCCAAAACCAGGTTCTGAGAGGGGAGGCAGGTCAGAATACAGCAAGACTCCAATAGAAGAAACATAATTACTAAGGTGAGTAATTTTTTCTTCAAACAACTTGAAGTCTTGCTGTATTCTGACAAGTGCAGACTACCAAGCAGTACCTCCGTGGAGGAGGGACAGAACCTACTTTGGGAATAGGCTCTGAAGTACTGCTGTGCCAAACCGAGCATCACTCCTAGCCTGGATAGCCAGAAAGTAATGCTTGGTAAAGGTATGGACCGTTTTCCAGGTGGCAGCTTGACAAATTTCTAAGAGAGGGATATCCCTGGCAGCAGCTGTACCTCTTGTGGAACGAGCCCTCGGGTGGAGTTTTTCATAGCAGAATTGTATACGAGACACGATCCACCTGGCAATAGATCTCTTGGTGGCAGGTTTGCCCTTTCTTACTTCTCCATAAGTGAGAAACAACTGGAGGGAGTCAAATCTGTGACCCTTGGTACGCTCTATGTAGTAACTGAGGACTCTTTACATCTAAACTGTGTAGCCTCCTCTCTCCTGAGGAAGAATGATCAGTGAAGAAAACAGGAAGAGACACAGACTGGTTTAAATGGAAGTCTGAAACCACTTTGGGCAAGAACCTTCTATTGGTTCCAAGGACCATCTTATCCCTGTGAAAGGAGATAAAAATCAATTTCCACTGACGGGCTTGCAATTCACTGATACGCCTGGCAGAGGTAATGGCTACCAAGAACACAGTTTTCCAAGTCAAGTACTTAAGTCTGCTGAGGACATAGGCTCAAAAGGGGGTTGCATAAATTGAGCAATGCAAACAATTAAATCCTAGGCAGGGGCAGGGCCTCTAAAAGGAGGAGTGTGAAGCAATCCTTTAAAAAATTTACAGAGCACAGGGTGAGAAGATAGTGAGGAAGACTTCCCCACAGACAGAAATGCAGAAACAGCTGACAAATGTACCTTAAGAGTAGCTGGTCTGAGGCCTAGGCCATTAAGATGGACCATATAATCCAGAACAATAGGCAATCCAACAGTATCTGGAGAAATATGCTTTTTAGAACACCAAATGCTAAATCTCTTCCATTTGGAGTAATAAGTCTTTCTGGTGGAGGGCTTTCGAGAAGCTTTGAGAATATCCAGAACCCCTTGGGAAAGATGCAGATCTGCAAAATCTTAACTCTTCAAAATCCATGCCTTGAGACTGAGAGACTGGAGATTGGGGCACCAAATCCTCCCGAGAGGATGTTAACAGGTTGTAATTCCTTGGAAGAGACAGGGGAAGATGGACTGCTAGGGACAGCAACAGCGGGTACCAGGGTTGTCTGGCCCAATCTGGAGCAATCAGAATCACTTTGCAAGGTTGAGACCTTATTTTGACTAAAACTTTGAACAGGAGTGGGAAGGGAAGGAAGGCATACAGAAACTTCCCTTCCCAATTCAGAATCAGGGCATCCAGGGGGACTGAGCCCAAGACTGGAGGTCTGTAACAAAAGAGAGGAGTTGGTGACTGTCTGGGGCTGCAGAGAGATCCACCTCTGGAGTGCCCCACCTTGAAAAAATCACTTTCGACACTTGAGGGTCCAGGGACCATTCATGATGGCCCTGAGAGATCCTGCTCAGTGCATCTGCTAGCACACTGTCCTTCCCTGGAAGGTGAACTGCTACCAGACAGGTTTGCAGGGAATAAGCCAGGGACCACAATTTCATGGCTTCCGTGCACAAGGCCGTGGACCGAGTGCCTCCCTGCTTGTTGATGTACCACATGGTGGTGGTGGTGTCCGTTCTGACCTGAACCACCTTGTTCTGTACTGATTGAGAGAAAGCTTTCAGGGCCAGAAAAACTGCCCTGAGCTCTAGGAAATTGATATGGAGAAGGGATTCTTGGGGGGACAACAGCCCCTGGGCAGTGAGGGCCCCCAGATGGGCTCCCCAGCCCAGAAGAGAAGCGTCCATGGTAAGGACCACTGAACAAGGCTGAGTGGCAAAAGGAACACCTTGTCTTAAATTGTCCTGATCCTGTCACCATTGGAGGGCTTGGATCAAGGTCAGAGTCACTGGGATCAGTTTGGTAAGGGAATCTTTCCTCTGAGACCAAAAAGCTCTCAGACGGAACTGAATACCCCTCATCTGGTATCTTGCCCCTTGGATCACTGCTATTCAAGCTGCCATGTGGCCCAAGAGCTGGAGGAAATGCCTTGCTGGTCGAGATACCCGAAGACTGAAGGAAGAGGCTAGTTCCATGAGAACCCTTGCCCTTTCTAGAGGGAGAAAGGCTCTTGCTGACTGTGTCCAGTTCTGCCCCTATAAAGGTATTAAGCTGGACTGGTTCGAGAACTGACTTGGGAAGGTTGAGAAAAAATCCTAGAGAAGTGAGCACTTGCTGGGTCACTTGCAGGTGAGACTTGACTTGATCTGGAGACTGGCCCACTATTAGCCAATCGTCCAGATATGGAAAAATGGAAATCTTTTGCCTTCTTAGAAAGGCAACTACTACTGCCAGGCACTTTGTGAAAACCCTTGGGGCTGAGGTTAGGCCAAAGGTCATTGCTCTGAACGGATAGTGACCTGAGGGCAACTTGAACCTGAAGTACTTTCTGTGGGAGCACCTGATGGGAATGTGAAAGTAGGCATCTTTGAGGTCCAGGGAGGCTAACCAGTCTCCTGGCCTTAGAGAGGGAAGGATTATTCCCAGAGTTACCATCTTGAACTTTGGTTTTAAAAGATGTTCGTTTAGTTATCTTAGGTCTAGGATGGGTCGCCACTCCCCTGTCTTTTTAGGGGACAGGAAGTACCTGGAGTACAGCCCTTTGCCCCAGTGTAAGGTAGGTACTCTCTCTATGGTTCTTAAGGCCAGAAGAGAAGAAACCTCTGCCTCTAGGGCAAGGGTTTCCAAGAGATTTGCAGGTGGAAAAGATCTGGCTCTCATCTTTGGAAATTTACTGAAGCTGAGAACCAGTCCCTGCCTTACCACTTCCAGGACCCACCTGTCTGATGTAACAGACATCCAGTCCTGGACAAAGTAAGCCAGCCTGCCCCCTACTGGAATAGGAGTCTCGACCCGGGCAGGCCCACCAGGGTGTCTGCTTGGCAGGGGCTTTAGGCTGAGGAGTGGCTGCAGCACTGCTCATCCCCCTTCTGCCTCTCCCTCTGAAGAACCCCCTCTGTGAAAAGGAAGAGGAGACCTGGGCTTGGTAAAAAGGCCTTTGAACAGGCCTGCCCCTGCCCCTAGACTGCTGCCTTTGAGGAGTTGCCTGCTTCTCCTTGGCCTGAGCACTCCTGTATGTGATCCTGTACTCATTCATTTTCTTCATGTAATTCTCTGTCTGCTCCCCAAACAGAGAATTACCCACTTCAGGAAAATCCATGGCTTTAGCCTGGGTATCCTGTGAGAGGCTAGTACATCTGAGCTAAGTCATTCTCTGAAGAGCCACAGATGTAGCCATGACTCTTGATGACACATCATTAGAGTCTACAGCAGCATGAAAGTGAACTTTAGACGCCTCAATCCCATCTGCAGCTACCGCCTCCAGCTCCTTGGCTAGCTGGGGGGAGGCCTGTTCAGCCAGTGCCAATACAGTGTCCCACCTGGACTTCTGGTACCTGGCTGTATGGGCCATATAATTTGCCTGTCTGAATCCCAGGGAAGATGCCATGTACAGCTTTTTGGCCATGGCATCAACCTTCCTAGAGTCTTTGTCTGAGGGATGTGAAGCCAAGGGAATGCTTGCCTTATCACAGGCAGCAGCCTGCAGAACCCCAAATTGGCTGCATTGGTGGTATAAAAACTCTGTTTCTGAGCCGGAGAGTGTATACCTCTCATCCATTCTTCTGTCCACAGGAGGTATAGAATTGGGAGACTTCAGAATTTTTTGTGTGTTTCCCAAAAGATTTGTGGAGGGGAATAGACAGTCTCCTGGACTCTGGGATGTCCATCATTTCTACATAATCAGGCTCCTCCTGATCCTCCATTGCCTCTTCCATAGGAATTTGGAGGGTCTCAGCCACCTTTCTGTAGAACATAAAGTGGGAAAGGGACTCAAAGCCTAGGAGAGGAAGCACCTGAAGGTCTGTCTGGGGAGATGTCCGGTTCCACAGGCACATCTAGACTTTCACCATCATCAACATCATCATCATCATCAAACTCCCCTTCCTCCTCAAACTCCGGTTCATAAAATTCTTCCAAAGTATAATCATGAACTGGGGGAACAGACCGAACGAAACCCCTGCCAAAAGGTGCCGGATCGGTCGGAACCAGGCGTAGCGATTCCACAATGCGAATCGCTCTGGCTATTTCTTCGGCAGTCGGAACATGGACTTCTGGATCCAAACTGGACAATTTTTCTTTGCGCTTTCTTTTTGTCTGAACCGACCCCTCGGGATCGGCTCTCCTTTTGCCTAAGTAGTATCGCCCTGGTCAGAGGGCATTCCTTCTGGTTTGGTCAGAACCGAACCGGGCTGGCTATCTGGGTGAGCGGACTTCTCGGCCTCCTTTTCCCTCATCTACCTAATCTCTTTTCCAGGGTAGATTTGGGAAAATTCTTGCAAATTTGGCAGTCTGAATCAAGGTGGTCAAACCCCAGACAAACATAGGTGGTGTGGGGATCGGCCTTAGCAAAGACCTCCTCACACTCACTACAGTGTTGAAACCCAGTAGGCCAGTTTTTTTTTCTTGGGTTTCTCAGACATAGCCAACCTAACCAAACTTACCTTTTTTCGGCAACCGCCAGGCAAGACTCCCTTATCGGTTCCTAACCGTGTCATGGGTCTTGGAAAAAAACATTTCAAAACATGTTTTTTTTTTTTTTTTCCGATCCGATAAGAACCACTAACCACACACTAAAATTTACACAACAATTAAACAAATGATCAGTTCGGCCGAACCGATCCACTTTTGTTTTACAAGTTCCACACAGAAACACAGTACAAAACCTATCTAGTACTCACGATACCACAGACAGAGACTGAACAGAGTTATGCAGGAAACTTTTTTCAGTTAGAAACAGACAAAAAAAACGACACTTAAACCGACTTTCGAACCGAGCTACAGGAGAAATCTCTGGAGCGACTGTGCAGTGAGGTGGAGTAAAGAATCTGACGGTTAGCATTCAAAGGGAAACAGACAGAGATATCAACCGAGCTTGAGCTCAGCATTCTATGCTCTGCATAGAAAGGTTAACCCTTTGTTCTCCAGGGCAGTTTAAAGGTTGGGGCTAACTGCACTTGTCAGAATACAGCAAGACTTCAAGTTGTTTGAAAAGAGCATTTTCCAGAACAAATAACGCAAGTTGCAACTTACTTTGCCCCTATTGAGCCAGCAGTAAGTTTTTCTAAAATAAACTTTAAATCCCAGGGGGGAACCGGATTCCGGACCGGAGGCTTAAGGTGGAGGATCCCCTTAAGAAAGGTTCTGGAGAGCTCCAACTGAGCAATGATTTTGCCCCCACCAGAAGGTGGTAGGCAGAAACCGCAGCTAAGTGGATCTTCAGAGAGGAATAACTGATTCACAAATCAGAGAGGTTCAAGAGGTATTTAAGGACCTGGGGAGCCGAGTAAGTGAATGGATCCAGATCCTTGGCCGTGGCCCAGAAAGAGAGTCTCTTCCACTTCACAGTGTAAGTGGATCTGGTAGAGAGTTTCCAAGCCTCTACTAGGACCTGGGCAACTTGAGAAGAGATGCCGTAATGAGCGACAGCTATGTCCATAGGTGTCATGCAAGCAGGTGGAGAGACCTGATGCACGAGTGCACCAGGCTGCCCTGCTCCTGAGACAGAAGGTCGCAGAAGAGGTACTGGGGGGGTTCCACAGTCAGTTGTTGTAGCAGTAGGAACCAAATCTGCAGAGGCCAAAAGGGGGCTATGAGGATCATAGGAGCCCCCTCTGCCTGTAGCTTCAGCAGAGCCTTCTGCAGAATTGGAAAGGGAGGGAAAGTGTACAGAAATCTCCCTATCCAGGATACAGACAGCGTGTCTCGCCAGAAAACACCATACCCGGGAACAAGGATGTGTTGGATGGAGACGTGAAGAGGTCTCTCTCTGGTCAACCCTACTGCAGGAAGAGGTTTTCCACCACTTCCTGCTTTAGTTCCCACTTGTGTGCCCGTGCGAAAGACTGCTCGCCAGGACGTTGCTCATCCTTGGAAGGTGGACGGCTATCAAAGACAGGCCGTGCTGGACTGCCCAGTACCACATCCACATTGCCTCTCTACAAAAGGGGGTATGATCAGGTGCCTCTGTGCTTGCTGATGTACCAGACTGTAGCTGTGTTGTCTGTCTGGATCAACAGTGTTCCCAGTATCAAGGGGGACTGGAACACTTGGAGAACATAGAGCACCACTCATCTCCAGAATATTGACATATAGATGCTCCTCTAGTGGAGACCACGGCCCCAGAGTTCGATGGTCTCCTAGGTGTGCACCCCATCCCTGGCCCGAGGCATCCATCATCAGGGTCATGGGGGGGGGGGGGAGAGATTCCCAATAAAAGGTTGTAGAGATCCTGCCACCAGAGGAGATCCCTCTTCAAGCTGTTGGAGACTAGGACCATGTGGTCCATGTCATCCAGGTGTTGATTCCACGGGACCCACAGGGACCACTGGGTCACCCACATGTGCAGTCTGGCCAAAGGCACTGTGGGTATGGTGGTCGCCATTAGATCCAACAGGTGGAAGACAGAGCATGCCTCAGTCCTCTGAGAGGAGGAAACCAACGCTGCCTGTTGCATCAGAGTTTCTGCCCTGTCCGTAGGCAAAAAGGCCCTGCCCTGAACTGTATCCAGCACTGCTCCGATGAACTGGAGCCGCTGAGACTTGGGAACATTCACAGTGATGCCAAGTCTGGAGAATAGGTCCAGGATGGAGGAAAGAGAATCCCTCCTACTGTCCTGAGATGGTGCTGACAGCGGCCAGTCGTCCAGGTAAGGGAACACATAAATCCCCTTCCGGCGTAAGGCCGCAGCCACCATTGCTAGGCACTTGGTAAAATTCTGTGGTGCTGAAAAGAGGCCAAATGGGAGGGCCTTGAACTTGATAATGGTTCTCCTGAAAGGAGAACCTCAGAAATCTGTGGTGGGACTGGAGGATAGGGTTATGTAGGTAGGCATCCTGCATATCCAGGAAGCATAGCCATTAGTTCTGTTGGAGCAGGGGCAAGAGTCCCTGGAGTGTCAACATATGGAATCTCTTGTGTTCTACAAAGAGATTGAGTAGGCTGAGATCCAGACTTGGTCTCAGATCTTCAGTCTTTCTGGGAACTAAGAAGAAGTGGGAGTAATATCCCCTTCCTATCTGCCCCAGCGGAACTGGCTCCATGGCTGGTTTCTGAGGTAGAACCTGGATCTGCTGATAGATGAGGCCTAAATGGCCTGATGGGTAGTGAGACTTGTCTGGAGGATTGTCCAGGAACTCGACTGAGTGCCCTCTTGCTACTAACTGTAGGACCCAAGCATCTTCGGTTACTATCTTCCACCTTTCCAGATGGAGAGCAAACCATCCCCTCCACTAGTTCCTCGGGAGATGCTTGGGGGGGGGGAGACACACACACAGGGAAGTGACGCTTTTCCACCTCTGGCAGTCTTTTGCCTGAGGGATCTAGGAGCCAGAACCAGTGGTGCGACGCTCACACTGTCGCCTACTTTGGTTCTGCCTGTTCCACCTCTTCTGAGAGCGATGAAAGGACTGCTTGAGCTTTTGTTCCAAGCGATACATAGAGCGGACATCCTTAAGCGACCTTTTGCTCTCCTGCAGCTCTGTGATTATGTCCTTTGCATCTCCCCCAAACAGGACGGGGCCCCTGAAGGGGCGTCCAGAAGGGTGCTCTGGATGTCTTGCGCCAGTCCCACAAGATGAAGCCAAGCCAAGTGCCTCAAGCAAACACCCATGGCAGTGCAATGGGCTACTGAATCGACCGTGTCATAAGTGGTCCTTAAAGTGTAGCAGAAAGAAGACATACTCAGTCTTACCTTCTCCAACAGCAGATTTCTCAGGTCCTCGTCCGGAATCTCCAGCAAGTTCTTCTCCAAGTTGGACAGTGCCGACTTCTGGAAGGACCCCATATGGGCTACACAGTTTAATGACCAGATGGCACAAGTTGGTAGAGCATAGATTTTGTGTCCATATTGATCCATTTGTTTGGATTCTTTTTCAGGAGAAGCACTCAGGTGTTTCGGCTGTGCCGACCTGTCATGGGCCGCAGTGATAACCGTGGAGTCGGCCTCTGGTTGACTCATCACATGACCAACCCCTTCCCGGGGGGGGGGGGTGTCTATCAGCTTTCTGGAGACAGCCGGAATAGAGGACAGCTGTTGCCAAATTGTACAGATAAGATCCTCATGCAGCCCCGTCCATGGGGGAATAGGGAAGGGGTCCGCACTAGCGAGGTCTACGTGCTCTGCCAGACATTTCCTCTTGGGATCCAACTCCTGAGACGCCCAGCCACAGGCCTGTTTGATGGACCTTAGGAGTTCTGCGAAGGACAGATCCTCCGCGGAGACTTTCCGGGACTGCTTGGGCTGCGGTTCAATGGGAAAGTGAGGGTCTGAGTGACCAACAGACTCGGGATCCGAATCAGAGTCAGAGGACTCTGGTCTGCTGGGTAAAGGAGTAACTGATCTAGGACCGTCTCAGTCACCCTTGTTCCTTAGTGCTCCAAGAAATGCCTGCCCGATCCCTTGTCAGATGCCTGGTCGGGGGCCTTCTGGTAATGATTCTATGGGTTGGGGTGGGACCCGCAACCATATGGGGTTGTTCCAGTTCTTGGAAGAGTTGGGCTTTTGCATCCTGCCACTAGGCCGGAATAGAAGTGGGTGGATCTGGCTGGGGAGGGGGAGGCAGGGGTGGTACCCTGTACAGTAAGGAGGGTAGCCAGGAGGCTGGCATCAATACTGGTACGGTTGGTGGCCCTTACAGTAGTGCCCTGGCATCGGAACTGACAATGGGTACCCCAGTGGAAGCCCTCCTGGCGTCGGGTAATATGGGTACTGGGGTGGCAGATAGCCGGGATAGTGACCTGAAGGACCAGACAGAGGAGGGGCAGAGGGTCCAGGAATCGGCAGTGCAAAGGGACCACTAGGTAGGATAAGGTCCGTCGGCAGGCCTGGGGTCTCGATTGGGATCCCGGATGGGCCAAAAGGTGGCTCCGGCGTCTGAGCACAAAAGTCCTGGTCAATGTCAGGAATTGGTATGTGGACTGGGGAGTGGCCCAGCGTGGGAGGGCTGAAAGTGACCTGATCTCTGGTCTGAGGGAGGCAAAGGAATGGATAGCCCAGTCACCTGATTCAGCCCGAAGGTTGGACTCTCAGAAGGATGGACCGATGCAGGAGATGTCTCCTGGATAGCCACACCCGATTTCCTGGTCGGGGAAAACGAGGCATTGGGCAGGTTCAGTAAATCCCATGAAGGAGCACCCTTGCAGGATTATGGAGGACATGGAGGTTTGCCCTGCACGATGTAAGAGACCACAAGGGTGTCTTACGGGAGGGCACACACCAGGTGGATGTTGGGCAAGCCAACGACCAACTTATCAATGGAGACCTGGTGGGCGTTGGAGGAGCCGACATCCAAGTTACAGGGGGTGGTCGGGCCTACAACAGGCGGGAGGCTGGAGTCAGGCAAAGCACCCAAGGCCAAGCTCCTGACGGCAGAATTGGGGAGACACTTAGCGGCAGAGCCACGACAGGACCTGTAGACTGGTCACTGACCAAAGCAGGGTCGGGGTTTGATCTACCAGAGCGGATGTAGACCTTGGAGGCGGGGTACTCACCCATGTGCAGGCCTCACCTACTGTGCTGTCGGCTATCTGACTATGTTGAGATGGAGGACGATCCCATTCCCAGCGCTTCTCCTTCTCTTGCTTTTTCTTGGGAGTGGGTGAAAAAGTGCGTTCCCTCAGCTCCTGAAGCTTTTTTCCATCGATGCTTGAAGAGGTGAGCATCGACAGCCTTCTGGCGATGGGTGCGCGAGGTCTGGTTAAAGGCCTGGCAGATCTTTCAATCTGCCACCCAGTGTTTGGGGCCCAGGCAAAAAACACAGCGGGAGTGGTCGTCCCCATGAGGGATTTGGGCACCGCACTGCAAGCACTTTTTCTTCAATTTACGCAAAGATACACCTTAATACTATTAGGAAAAATTGGGCAAAAAACTTGCACTACGTAGAAAAGAAATGGCAGATGACTGAGCTCGTTCACCACGAGGATCCGGCGAGTTCAGGTTGACGGCGGGAAAGAAATGGAGGGCAGGCGCGGGGAACGCCCCCATATACGGTCATGCTGACACTCGATCAGGTGACGCCAGGGGCGGTCCCCCACCAACGATTACTAGCTAGAAATCTGCTATGCAGTCCTGACACCAGGGGGCGCAGTCCTATATGTGAAGACCTACTGCAGGACCCCTCTCGAAGTAAGATCTTACCATAACAGTAGATCTATGAAAGAAGCTATTGCAGCAGGCCATAGGCATGGTTTGCTCTTGTTATAGGCACCTGCTATTAATGTACATATTTCATTCATTCCCCCATATCTGTTTTCTCCTCTGCCTGCTAGGTATATGTCCTGTTCAGGTAACAGCATTCACACTTATGGCACGGATGTTTTTCTCCGCTTGTTTTCTCCCTCCTTCTCCTTTGGTGTGGGACAAGATTTACAGCCTCAGAGATGCAGCATGCCCCTGCAGAGGAGTAGGCTCCCTGACCTGCCTACAGGGTGGCTATGCATCAGAATCTGCCATCAACCCTCACTGGCCAAGGTGAGCTGCCCATGTCTGGCCCTGCAGCAACCATCAGAATCTGCTTCCAAACTCCCACTGTCTACCAGAGTGCCAAGTGGGTGCCTCACCACCGGCTTACAAACTTTAAAAAAATAATTTAAAGGAGCACAGTCAGTACAAAAAGGGCCCCCATAGTCAAGAGTGGGGTTGGTCCCAACGTGCACTTTTTGTGCAACAATATTTTGGTATTTATTGTTTATTATAGTACAGTAGATTGTATCAGACTGATGCTTAGTTCTAGTTTGACATCTTCTGTTACTATAAATCTCAGAAGGACCTGCAGTTGACAGAGCAGTATGCAATACTGGGAGATTCAATAGCTTGCAGTGCATGTTTAAGCTCTGGTCCTTTGTTTGCTAGTCCTGCTGTATTTTCTAGGCTAAGTACAGTCACAGAGGACGGTTTATTTATTTGGATTTTGGTAACCGGGTAAGCCCACTGAGACCAGAGGTCCCTTTTTCAGGGGCAACCCGGAATCAGTTACAGAAAAAGACACACAATAGCATTTTTTACAATAGTTACACAAATATACATTAGCAACAGATTACAGGGGTAGAATCTAGGGTTACCACCTGTCCCTATTTTCGCAGGACAGTCCTGATTTGGGCAGCTGTGTCCTGCAAAAAAACATGAAAAATGCTGCATGTCCTGACTTTATAGTAATAAAAATATTTTCTAATTTTCCACTAAATGTTACAGAAAACTATCATACCTTAACTAAAGTACCTTAAAATGATAAGAAACAATAGAAGCAACTAAGAAACTAAAATACTTAGCCTTAATTCTGATTTTGTAGAGAAAACAAGTCTGTTGTATTGGTTGAGGTTACGTACTGTCCTGCGAAAAATCATGTTTTAGTAAGAAATGTCCCACTTTGGGCTTCTTAAAAGGTGGCAACCCTAGTAGAATCAGGTTAACATTCAGGCTCTCATTAGCACTGCATTGTATTTAGTCCCTAAAGAAAAGCAGGCCTGGAAAATATCTGATGGGAGATTAAAGCTTTAATGTGCACAGCAGGCTATTGAACCTTTGACTGCTGCTTATTGCTCTGATGTCAACTACAGGGAATTCTGGGATTTACAGTAATAGAAAACAGACTAAAACTAAGCAAAATTAGTCTGATACAATCTACTTATACTATAGTGAACAGTAAGTAAACCAAAATGTTTTTGCACACGAAGTGCACATTGGGACCAGCCCTACACTTGAGTGTGGGAGCCCTTTTTACTGACTTTCCCTCTAAATTATTATTTTTTTTTTTTTAAGTTTGCAAGCCAGAGGTGAGGCACCCGCTTGTCAGTCCTGCGAACTGGGCTTGTGCCCACAGCTGGGATGTCGGATGCAGTCTCATCTGGGGAGGGTAAGAAGCATCCATGTGGATGCTGTCCTCCTTGGGAGGGAGAGTATGCCATGCACCACTTTCTGAGCGGCTCCTGGTAGTAGGCCAGCTAAGGCACACTTGGAAGCATGGGTGACCGTGCACTGCCATGCATCTTTCCCAGGACACTGTGACATACAGACACAACATGGAAGGGGGGGGTGGAGAAAATATGAAAAATGGCACACCCTGAAGTGCTGCATGATGGCCCATTGTAAGTCCCCCCCCTCCAAATGTCACCTGGCCACTCAGTACACCTTCCTTATACTCAGTCACCCCCAATATCCAAGGTACTTCATTTCTTGTGGTGGCAAAAGCCCCCCGCCCCGGATAAGTTGGAACAAGAGAGTAATGTCAGAGGATCTCGGGGAGCCTGGAAGTAAGGGACAGAAGTGGGGTTTGAGTCTGTTGGATAGAGAGAACAAGCATGTGAAGACTGAGGGAGGGGGCTGTGTGTGTGTGGTGGGGCAGCCTGCGAGGAGCTAAGAAAGTTTGTAAACTGGTTGATTTAGTTCCTCCTGTAGGCAGCTCCTTGGCATGACTTGCTTGCCCCAAGGTTGTCAGCAGCTCTTCAAATCAGTGATGTATGCATACACCGGAGATAGTAAAGGATTTGTTTACTCTGTTAAATACCCTCCTGTTTTTTTCCTCCCAAGTCAGCAAAATGTACTTTGATATGCCTGATCATACGATTAATTATCTAGCTAGGTGTTGCCCTCAGATCTACAGTGTTCCTCTCTCCCTAGCTGCCACTGCTCTTACTTTTTTTTTTTACATTTCCAGGACATCCATGACATCAGTTACACCTTTCCATGCTATTTAGTTGAATGGCCTGGAATAGTGTAACATGACAAAAAATGCTCAGATAGACCAAAAGAAAAAATTACTCACCTTAGTAATGTTGTTTCTTCTAATGGAGTCTTGCTATATTATGACAATTGCAGTTTGTCCCAGCCTTAGAACTGCTCCGGAGGTGAAAGAGTTAACTTCCATGCCATGCATGGAACCTAGAGCGCGAGCTCGGTTAGAAAAGTTCTGTCTGGATAATTTCAAACTGAAACTGTCAGATCTTTACGAGCAAAACTCACTAAGGTTCTGTGTGGAAGCTGTAACCTACACTAGCCAACTGGCTACTTAAGTATTAACACATTTTCCTGGTCCCAACACCAAGACTCAAGTCAGGGGACCAAAAATAAAAGATAAGATAAAATAAAACACAACACCCAAACACCCCAAAATGAAGGGGTGGAAAACACAAGATGGGCATCAATAAGTGCCAACACCGGACTGCCCACCCCATCCCTAAAGTAGAAGTTCTGAGAGGGGCAGGCTGGGGAGAGGTCATAATATAGCAAGACTCCATTAGAAGAAACAACATTACTAAGGTGAGTAATTTTTTCTTCAAACAACATGAAGTCTTGCTATATTATGACAATTGCAGACTACACAGCAGTACCTCCATGGAGGAGGGACAGAACCTACTTAGAAATAGGTTTGAAGAAGCACAGCTGTGTTAAATCGAGCATCCCTCCTGGCCTGAATGACCAAGGAGTAATGCTTAGTGAAAGTATGTACTGTTTTCCAAGTAGCTGCTTGACATATCTCTAAGATAGGGATGTCCCTGGCCGCAGCTAGGGACGCAGCTGTACCTCTGGTAGAGTGAGCCCTCAGGCCTGAAGGGGGAACCTTACCCAGTTTTTGATAGCAAAATTGGATACAAGAGACAATCCACCTGGCAATGGATCTCTTAGTGGCAGATTTCCCTGTGACCCTTGGTACGCCTATGTAGTAACTAAGGGCCCTTAACATCTAAGCTGTGCAGCCTCCTCTCACCAGAGGAGGAATGGTCAGTGAAGAACACTGGAAGAGAAATAGATTGATTAAGGTGGAAATCTGAAACCACCTTAGACAAAAACTTCCTGTTAGTCCTGAGGACTACCTTATCCCTGTGAAAGGAAATAAAGTCAGTCTCCACTGACAAAGCTTGCAACTCACTTATGCGCCTGGCAGAAGTGATGGCTACTAGAAACAGTTTTCCAAGTCAAGTACTTAAGCTCTGCCAAAGACAGAGGTTCAAAGGTGGGTTGCATCAGCTGAGCAATGCAAACATTAAGATCCCAGGCAGGGGCAGGGTCCCTGAATGGTGGATTGGTATGAAGCAATCCCTGAAAACTTGGAAAATACAGGGTGAGCAGAGAGAGAAGAGGCTTCCTGCTGAAATAAAAGCAGAGACAGATGCCAAATGCACTTTCAGGGTAGCTGGTCTCAGTCCCAAGAATTAAGATGGACCATATAGTCCAAAACAGTGGGCAAATCAGCAGATTCCGGAAATATGCTTCCCAGAGCACCATATGGAAAACCTTTTCCATTTAGAGTTATAAGTAGCCTAGTGGAAGGCTTCCTAGAAGCTTTCAAATTTCGAGAACACCTTGAGAAGGTGTAGGTCAACAACTCACTCCTCAAGAGCCAGGCCTTGAGGTTGAGGGATTTGAGATTCGGATACCAAACTCTCCCTGGGCACAGGTTAACAAATTGTGGTTCCTGGGGAGACACAGGGGAAGATGGACTGCTAAGGACAGAAGGAGAGGTACCAGGGCTGTCTGGCCCAATCTGGAGCAATCAGAATCATCTTGCAGGGCTGAGATCTGATTTTGACTAGCACCTTGAACAGGAGAGGGAAGGGGGGAGAGGCATAGAGAAACTTCCCTTCCCAATCGAGGAAGAAGGCATCCAGGGGACTGAGCCCAACACTGGGGCCTGCAACAAAAAGTGGAAGTTGATGATTGTCTGGGGCTGCAAAAGATCTATCTGAGGGGTGCCCCACCTGGCAAAAACTATCCCAGTACTCGAGGATCCAATTACCATTCGTGATGGCCCTGGGAAATCCTGCTGAGAGCATCTGCCAGGACATTGTCCTTGCCTGGGAGGTGAACTGCTATGAGGGAGGTGTTCAGGGAATAAGCCGGAGACCACAACTTATTGCCTCGTGCACAAGGTCAAGACCGAGTGCCCCTTGTTTGTTGATGTACCACATTGTAGTGGTGGTGTCTGTTCTGACCTGTACCACTTTGTTCTGAACAGATGCAGAAAACCTGAAGTGCTAGAAAACAGCTCTGAGTTCCAACAGATTGATGTGGAGCAGAGATTCCTGAGGGACCACAATCCCTGGGTGGAAAGGTCGCCATGTGAGCCCCCATCCCAAAGGGATGCATCTGTAGTAAGGGTCAAGGAGTGAGATAGAGGGATGAAAGGAACCCTTGTCTCAGATTGCTCTGATCCTGCCACCACTGAAGGGCCTGGATCAGGGGTCTGAGTTACTGGGATCAACTTGGATAGGGATCTCTTCTTTGAGACCAAAAGGCTCTCAAATGGAACTGAATGTCCCTCATCTGAAATCTTGCTCCTTGCACTACAGCTGTAGAAGCAGCCATGTGTCCTAGGAGCTGTAGAAAATGCCTTGCTGGTCGAGACACCTGCAGGGTGAAGGACGGAGGCCAGGGCCACCAGGGTCCTTACCCTTTCTAGGGGAAGGAAGGCTCTAGCCTGCTTTGTGTCCAGTTCTGCGCCTATGAAGGTGAGTACCTGGACAGGTTCTAAAACTGACTTTGGAAGATTGAGAAGAAAGCCTAGAGAGGTAAGCAGCTGCTGGGTAACCTGCAGGTGTGATTTGACCTGGTCTGGAGACTGACCCACAATGAGCCAGTCGTCTAGGTAGGGAAAGATGGCAATCTTTTGCCTTCTTAAATGAGCAACTGCTACACCAGGCATTTTGTGAATACCCTTGGGGCAGAGGTGAGGCAAAAGGGCATTGCTCTGAACTGGTAATGGCCTGAGGCAATTCGAATCTGAGGTACTTTCGTGGGAGCTTCTGATAAGAACATGGAAGTAGGCATCCTTGAGGTCCAGGGAAGCTAGCCAGTCCCCTGGCCTTAAGGAGGGTAAAATCATTCCCAGAGTCATCATTTTGAATTTTGGTTTTAAAAGGTGCTTGTTTAAATATCTGAGATCCAGGATGGGCCGCCATTCTCCTGTCTTTTTTGGGGTAAGGAAGTAGCTGGAGTACAACCCTTTGCCCTGGTGTAGGGGTGGAACCCTTTCCACAGCTCTGAGAGCCAGGAGGGAAGAGACCTCTGCCTCTAGGGCAAGTGCCTCTGGTGGATTTGCAGGTGGAAAGGATCTGGTTCTCATCTTTGGAAATTTTCTGAAGCTGAGAACCAGTCCCTGGCTTACTACTTCCAGGACCCACTTGTCTGATGTCAGACTTCCAGTCCTGGACAAAGTAAGCCAGCCTGCCCCCTACAGGTAGCTGAGAATCGGCCCTGGCCACCCCATCAGGGTGCCTGCTTGGCAGGGGCTTTAGGCTGAGGGGTGGAAGCAGGCCTGCTTGTACCCAGTCTGCCTCTCCCTCTAAAGAACCCCCTCTGGGCATAAGCAGAAGAGGAGGCCTGGGCATGGTAAAAAGACCTATGAAAAGGCCTGCCCCTGCCCCTGGAAAGCTGCCTTTGAGGAGTGGCCTGCCTTCCTTGGCCTGTGCACCCATAGGTGGTCCTATACTCATCCATCTTTTCATGTAATTCTCTGTCTGCTCCCAAACAGAGAATTACCCACAACAGGAAAATCCATGGCCTTAGTCTGGGTATCCTGTGACAGGCTAGTACATCTGAGCCAAGCCATTCTGCGAAGTGCCACAGATGTAGCCATGACTCTTGATGACACATCATTAGAGTCCACTGCAGCATGGAACTGCACCTTGGATGCCTCAATACCATCAGCAGCCACCTGCTACAGCTCCTTGGCAAGCTGACCAGGGACCTGTTTTGCTAGAGCCATAACAGTATCCCATCTGGATTTTTGATATCTAGCAACATAAGCCATATAATTTGCCTGTCTGAGTCCCAAGGATGCTGCCATGTACTGTTTCTTTGCCATGGCATCAATCCTCCTGGAGTCCTTGTCAGGGGGGTGTGAAGCCAAGGGAATATTTGCCTTGTCACAGGCTGCAGCCTGCACTACCCCAACATGGCTGCATTGTTGTGCAAGGAACTCCGTATCAGAGCCTGACAATGTGTACCTCTTGTCCATTCTCTTATCCACAGGAGGTATAGTGTGAGGAGTTTTTAGAATTTTAACTGTTTCCCAAAAGATTTATGCAAAGGAATAGACAGTCTCCTGGACTCTGGGATATCCATCATTTCCACATAGTCAGGCTCCTCTTGATCATCCACAGCTTCCTCCATAGGGAGCTGGAGGGTTTCAGCCACTTTTTTATAAAACATAAAATGAGAAGGAGACTCAGAAAGCCTAGGAGGAGACACTCCTGAAGGTCTGTCTGGGGAGATGTCCGGGTCAATGGGCACATCCAGACTTTCAAATCCACATTCACTCTCCTCATACTCCTCTTCCCCCTCCTCCGGTTCATAATATTCCTCTAAATCATACTCTTGAACCGGTGGAAATGGCAGATTACCTGAAGGTGCCAGTTCGGTCGGAACCAGGGAAAGCGACTGGGCAATTTTAATCGCTTTGGCTATTTCTTCAGCGGTTGGAGAGGAAAGTTTTGGCTCCACACCAGCTTATTTCATAGTCCTTTTTGCTGGAACCGACTCCTCAGAGTCAGATCTCCTTTTGGCCGAGGAAGTCTCACCCTGGTCAGAGGGCACTCCCTCCGGTTCGGCTGGAACCGAACCGGCTGGCCATCTGGTTCAGCGGACTTTTGGCCTCCCTTCCCTGAGCCTACCAACTCTTTTCTAGGGTAGCTGCAGGAAATTTTTTACAAATCTGGCAGTCTGCATTGAGGTGGTCAAACCCCAGACAAACAGGTGGTGTGGGGGTAGCCTTGGCAAAGACTTCCCCACACACACTGCAGTGTTGAAACCCAGTGGGCCCGGTTTTTCTTTTGGGTTTCTCAGACATAGCGCCAGTCCTAACCAAACTTACCCGTTTATGGCAATCTGCCAGGTAAGACCCTCTTATCGGTTCCCAACCGTGTCATGGGTCAAGGAAAAAACCGTAATGAAATCTTTTTTTTTTTTTTTTTTTAGAACCGATAACCACACTCTAAATGACAGATTAAAATATTTTAAACAACCTGATCAGTTCAAACCGAACCGATAAACCATTTACAAGTTCCACACAAAACAGAAATTAATGTACAACCTATCTAGTACTCACAAATACCACAGACAGAGTCTGAACCGACCGGTTGCGGTTTAAATTCAGTTGAAAATCGAGAAAAACAATACTTTAACCGACAAAATGAACCGAGCAGAAGGAGAAATCTCCGGAGCGACTGTTCAGTGAGGCGGAGAAAAGAATCTGACGGTTTGAGTTTGAAGAACAACAGACAGAGTTTCAACCGAGCTCGAGCTCAGCGTTCCATGCCTGGCATGGAAAGTTAACTCTTTCACCTCCGGAGCAGTTCGAAGGTTGGGACTCACTGTATATGTCATAATATAGCAAGACTTCATGCTGTTTGAACCTAGAGACACCAAAGGAGCACAATACCTCCTCCTGCAGTCTGCCGAGTCTGGGAAAGAGTCGGCTGGAGACTGCCAGGTGCGGACAGACTCTTACTGGAAGGGAACAGGCCAGGATGGCACCACCAGGTGTTGGGCACTGAATTCACTGAGGCTTTCACGGTCTCCCACTAAGTACTGTCCTGTCTGACAAAAGAGATAGAGATCCCAAACCATACTCGATAGGAAGCACTGCTATTCAGTGAAATCAGCGTCGGAAGAGAGGTGAATGGTAGGTTCCTCTACCTCCGAGGAGGGAGTCAAGGAGGATGGGGAACCTGACTGTCCAGAAGACTCCTGTGGCGGTGGGGACAGGTAAACGATTCGTTCATGCATGTACCCAACTTATGATAGGAAGGCTGCCTCAGTGCCTCTGAACGTCTCCCAGGATAAGGGCCCCATAGGACCCACGTGGCCTGGGAGAGAGGGGGGTGGCTGCAGAGGAATGGGAGAAGGGCACCTACCTGCAGGGAGGTGCCTGTTCTCTGCCAGAGCTCTGGAATCCAGGGAACGGTGCCCCAGCTAGAAGAATCCCTGAGATCAGACTGGGTCACATTGCGCAGAACCCTGGGGATGAGAACTCCGGAAGAGCACCTGGGGTTGCACGAGTCAAGGGCAACCCTTGGTGGCACCATAGGAGGGACTCTGGAGCCGAGGAGGCCGGGCTCAAGCTCTGGCTCCTCCCTGTGCCCCATGGGGTGGCAGAGGTGCCGCCTTCGCCCACCCCCTCACCCCTCAGACGAGGATGCACTCCTCCTCCTTAACCCCAGCAAAGGAGTCCCCTGATGCAGAGGCCTCCCAAGGGATGCTGCCGAAGCTAAAGTCTCCAATCCTTCCTGGGAGGGCGCAGCAGCACCAAGGCTGGCAGCTGTCGCAGCCACCCCAGAGGAGACAACTCCCTCCCCAACCCCAGAGTTGTCCTCCCCAATGGACCCCAGGCCACCCCAGCCGAGGTGTCCTTGGAGGTAGACCGGAGACTCAGGAATGGGGGGCGCTGGGCCGCCTCACACCACATCCCACAGAGATCTCCGATTCAGAGGAACGAGCGCCAGTCTGGGTCTACATCTGAGTCGATACCCTCCAAAGAGGAATCAACCAGCAGGACTTTGATACTGGCCTCTCTGAGAACACCCTGCGAGACGGCGCCATGAACGTCCCCAGTGTCCCCAGCAGCGCCAGTCAATCCCACACCACCACCACCGGCCCTGGCTGGGCACCCCGGTGCCATGCACAGCGTCTGAACCCAAACTGGCACCACCAGCAGAGCCACGCAGGGCACCAGCGCCGCGAGAACCAAACTGGTGACACCCCAATCACCAGCGCCGTGTATGGCACCAGGATCTGAAACTGTGGCGTGAGGCAGTGTCGAGGATCTGCCAGTGCCAGACCCAGTAACCATGGGCCGCAACACTGGGGCAGCCTGCACCTCAGGAGAGGTGACTGTCGAGGTGGTATCGACGACGCGACCCTGGGAGGGGCTGCGCGCTCCTCCAACACCGCAAAAGAAGCTTACTCCTCGGCAAGGCTTGAAGATGAGGAGGCCTCCTCCTCACCAGACCATATAGGCCTGGGAGGGGACCCAGAGGAAGGGTCTAAAGACCTGGCCTGGGAGGCCAGAGAGCGACATCGACCAAAAGCCGGCGAAGCCCTGCTGACTTTAAATGCGTGGATTTCCAGAACACAGCGATCCATGGAAAAAACAGGTGTCACATCTATCCATATCATGGTTAGGTCCCAGGCACGCAGACAGACATCATGCCGATCTGAAACGGAAAAATGCCAGCCACAGGAGCACCAATGCATAGGGCCACGGCCCACTTTTGACTTACGTTTAGCTCCCGACCCAGGCATGATGAGAAATTAAAAACACAACAAAAGATCTCAACGCCGTTAAATAAATAAATGTAACGAACTTACTGAACCAACGGCGTCAGGATGGAGAACCAGGATGAGTCGTCGTAAAAATGGCATCAAGATAGGTCTAATGACATACTAGAAATACTGAACTCGTGCAGCAGGTGCAGCCTTGACGGTGGGAGAATCAGAACTGGGATGGAGGAGTCTATGGCACCTAACCGCCACCCCTCGCACACCACACGGTGCGTCATTCTCGTGGGAGGCACCGTTGCCATTGACTCCTCCCTCCCCCCCAAAAAAACTCCTGTAACAGGTGCACACTTCCGGCTTACACCCAGCAGTAATGAATGGTGAAGACTGACAAGGGACGATCTAGTAATAGCACAGTTGTGTTTATATAAAATGTTTTTAACAATAGTAGCCTAAACTTGTTAAGTGTGGGGATATAAGAATTTAAGAAACTAATTCAGAGACTAATTTAGAGGTTTGGAGTGGGATGTATGCTCAATGCTATATTTCTGTCATGCTCATTTTGGATGTTGGGGATATGTCACCTATTAAAGGGGTCTTTATTCTATATATTGTCAAGTTCCTATGGTATAATTCTCACTCATGGCTGTAACAGCCTTTGGTTAAACATACTGTGAAGTAATAACTACATATGCTGATTACCCTCACATGATGCAACAGTAGAGGTGTGTCAAAGATGCTGTTTTGCCAATATATTGATAGTAATTTTATTCTGATGCACTGACCTTCGGGCTATGCTTGTATTTGATTGAAATATAAACTCAAATGTAAATTTAAAAAAGTTTTATTAAGGCTATTTTTTCAGGCATTTGGCACAGAACTAAAGTACTCATCAGATGTCAGAAAATCTGTGGCAGCAATATGGGCAATCCTAATAAAGCCAATATGCAGCAGGATGGAGTGAAAAGCAAAAACACTCCTGGTCCCCCGGCCATGAGGTCTGCATAGGTCCGCATGGAGCTGACAGCCAAGGAAACTGGTATTGAAACGCTGCAGAACTAAACAGACTTATCTCCTCGGTAGCTGGCCTCTCAGAAAAATGTTATACCCTGACCAACAGTCACTAATTTGGAGACAGATATGTCTCTTTTGCAAACAGACTCAGCAAAGACCAAGAAACAAGCGGTGGCAGCCATGGGAGCCACAAGCAACTTGATCAAGGAGAACACACATTTGAGGTCCCGACTTTAGACCTTCGAGAACCAAGCTCTATTGGTGAACCTGCAGCTGGTGAGGATTTCTGACCCTAGTGAAGCCCTGAAATGGGCCCAATGGCACGCATCTACCTCCCGACGGAGAGAGGTATTGCCCCAGCCAGAGTTGGAGGACAAAGACGCCGCAGTTACCTGATGGGATGCACCGAGTGTTCAGGGTTGCCCAAAGTCCTTTTCACTCTAATCAGCGAAATTCTCCTTCTTCTTAAGACTTTACAAGTAATGGGATGAAACAGTCTAACTATATGATGAATGAAACTCCCTCCTATGCTCAACTTGAAAGGTTAACGGAGAAGAGGAATAGGAGTAAACTACATTGTTCTTTCTGGTGAACACACTGTTGAGCTGAAAGTTGTGTGGGTTGTTGCTAGTTCTAGTAAAATTCAAAGCTAAATATTTAGTATTGGCACAGTTCTTGTTCAAATGCCTTGTCCTATTATTACTGAAGAGATGTAGTGCAGCAGTTATATTCTGAAGAAATACCCTCAGAGGTTATTCCAATGTGACTAATGCATGGACACACTCATTTTCCTATTGCAGGAAGCAGAGAAGGGACAGTTTATATCTTGATTTTTTCTTTACATTTCCATACTGCTCATGGGCTCATTACTGCAGTATTTTCTTTGATGTTTTAAACTGATGATATTACACAGTGTGTGGGGATGCACTCCATGGTGAATCCAAGATGCAGTATGATCTTTATACCTGCATGTATTAAGAGGGGTGGCATCCTCATTAGTTATAAATAGTAGTTATTGTATGTACTGTATCAGGAAAATAACTAAACTGATATACCAATAAACAAATTTTAAAACAATAAACCTGCTATAAGCATATTTCTTTTCAAAATGTTTCAGATTAGTTGCATAAGCATTTTAAAAAGGTATGTCAGAAGACATCTTGCAACCTGAAGACAAGGCACTGTGTAATATTAGAATGTTGATTTTGCAGAACACGCTTAGGGGAAAAAAATACAGCATGGGCTTGGAACCTGTTTTGTATAGTTTCCAAACAGCACCATTAAATTCAGCTACCCTCGTATTTTCCCCATCTTCTCCTCCTACATGATTTCTTACCAGTTGTAGTGTTATCTGGTACGATAGCATGGAGGACTGAGGAAAGATTTTCTATACTTGGCAAAAGAAAATATCTGGCTCACTGGTCACCATGGCACAGGAGGTAGCTCACTACACTACTGACCGGAAAACTTGGATTTGCATCCTAAGCCCAACATCCGCACCAGGTTGGAAGACTCTAGGCATGCTCTCAGACTGGGGGTGGGGGGGTTCTGAGGGCAGGACACACAGACACCTGACTGGGTTGCACAGTGGCACTGGGAGTGTATGGGACCATGCGACTTCAGCTCTCTCCTCTTAAAGAAAAGGCGTGGCAGAGTTGGACAATTAGAGGAAGGAGGGACTTTATGAGTTAAAACTAAGTGGTGGGCATGGCAATAAGAAGCCAGTTTTCTGCCAATGTTGCAGATGCCAGCTGATCAAGTCCTGGCCCCCATATTGGATTGTGAATGAAATGAGATGCCATCGTGTGGGGTGGTAGCAAGGAGAGGAGGCCTAGAGCTGGCTCGACACTGTGAGGACAGGCACTGAGAGCAGTGAAGCGATGTATGCATAAGAGATTTAAAGTGGCTGGCTTGGCAATGGTCTGAGATACTCTGGAATTTATACAAATATTCATACAGAAAAAAAATGGCAAGTACCAACTTGCACCACTCATCAGTATAGAAGAGAATTGCGTGCTGTAATAAAGCCTTTACCAGTTTCTGCTTCCGATTCTGAATCTTCTTCCTCCTCTTCCTCACTTGAACAGCTGGATTCATCTTTCTTTCCCTCCTCTTCCTCATCTGCCTTTTCCTGTTCTAGAGATTCAATATGGGGTATATTCTTCTCTTGCTCAATGAGCAGAGTTTCTTTACTGGAAAAAGAAAATATGTTTTTGTTAACAGCAACATGAAATTTTATTAACTTCTCTAAGGAAAAAATAACAGAAGTATGAGCATCCAACAGTAATGACTGGGATCTTGTGCCAGACAACACAATCTACAGCAAGTACAGGCAGAAGGTTAAGAGGAAGGGGTGCCCTGTATATAGTGGATACAGAATTCACTGCAGACACAAATTGGAGACGAGATAGACAGTATGGGTGCAGCTGACATGGGGGAAGAGATAAGGGTGAGTACAGATTGTAGACTGCCAAATAAAAGGGAGGACAAGAACAGGGCACTAAGGGACTAAATCATCAGCAAGGGAAGAGGCAATACTAATGGGAGACCTGAATCTACCAGACACTGACTGGCAATACTGGTGGCCAAGAGTGTCAGAAACTAAGCATTGGTAGAGGTGCAACAGGACTGCATTCCATACAGTGGGTCAAAGAACCTACTGTACCAGAGAGGGAGCTATTCTGGATCTGGTACTTTCTAACCAGGATGTCACTGGGGGTTGTGATGGTGATGAAGCAGCTGTAGACCAGTGACCACAGTTCAGCACAGTTTCAGACTGATCTGGAGGCCCACCACTCCAACTTAAAAACAGAAGTCCTAGACATTAGAAGGGCAGATTATGGGAAAATGGGTGAGCTTCTCAGGGAAAGATTGGCAGAGGTAGGTAGACCAGAGGCCAAATGGGGCATGATCAAGAGGATGACCGCTGAACCAACAGATATCTGCATTAGGCAGGTAGCATAGAAAGTACAGGGAAACCAATGTTTAACAAAGAGGTAGGGAAGGCACTTGGAGATAAGGGCAGCATTTCTGGGACTACAAGGTAGAACAGAGTGAGAGCAACAGGAGAGAATCTTTAGAACAGATAAAAGAGGTCAAAAAGACAGTTAGGAAGGCAAAGGCAGATACAACGCTAAGAACTGCAGAAGAGATCAAAGAGGGTCAAACCCTTCTATGGTTATGTTAAGGAAAAGAGGAAAACAAAGAAGGAATTGTTAGGTTGAAGTGTGGGAGTGGATGGATGGATGGAAGAGGACAGCAAAAAGGCAGATATCCTGAACAAATATTTTTTGTTCAGCATTTCAGTGAAAGAAAGTGAGCCACTAGATTATGGGATCAAGACCCTTGGAACACAAGGAAGCAGACCAGAGTTAGAATGTTATCAAAGGAAAGAGTACTTATGGGACTTAGGGCCTGGAAAGTGAATAAATAACAAGTACTCAATGACATGTACCCTAGGATGTTGAGAGAGGTAAGTCAGCCAATGGTGGCACTACCGGCTGATATATTTACCTGCTCCCTGAAAACTGGGGTAATCCCAGTGAATTGGAAGGTAGCTTATCTTGTGCCACTCCACAAGTGTGGGGGAAAAGATAATTAAGGAAACTACAGACCAGCAAGCTTGACCTCAATAGTAGAGAAGCTGCTGGAAACCATCATAAAGGAGTACCTGGTGGAGTTCCTGAAGGCTGACAGACCACAGGACAAGAGGCAGTATGGGTTCATGGTAAATACATACACAAACCTTCACATGTATTGCTCTTTCCAAAGAAATAAATTCATAAAACACAGATGGTGATATGCCTTACTTTTTTAATGGTTTCAGTGGCTGGTTGTTTTCCGTTGTCGTCGTGGACTCTATAAGTGGAGACTTCTTTTCTAGTTTCTCACTACGTAGCTTTGAGGACATAGGAATAAGAGATTAAGAGTTTTTCTGATCCATACTTAATAGGTTACTGACATTTTCAAAAGCAAAATACCAAAGTACAAATCTGTGTTGTACAGTAGCTTGCATTCTGTCTGTTGTCTATGTACTACATCAAGTAATTTCTAGGGGTGAAAGGCAACGTTTATTGTACAGATGGTAGTAAAAGAGCACCAATCCCCCCACCACACACCCACCCCAATTCTCCAAGAAACATCCCTAGGTCATATTAAGGCACCTTTAGATGTGAGGTTATCTATAAAATTCAGGTTTAAAATAGATTTGTGATCATAATACAGAACTGAAGGAGGCACAGCTCCAACTCCTAAATGCTGCTGGCATCCGTAACAACCAGCATGATGACAAAGACACACAAACCATGACGGCAGAAAAAGACCAGAGGTCCATCCAGTCTGCCCATATTTCCTATAATACCTTGAATCTTCCTTGGAACAGTACAGTTATGCAAGAACTTACTGTTAACAGTAGATCTTCGAGGGGATCTCAGTCATCAGGTCACAACGTAGGATCTTCATCAGTGAAGCAGGATCCACACAGAAAGTTTTCAGCAGTACAACTGGACCCGCCCATGCCGTCGACGTCATTAACCCTATAAAGGCATGGCTCTCTCCTCAGTTCTTTCCACCAGAGACAAAGGGAGCAAAGCTCCTGCCGTGAGGGATCAAGGAGACAGAGGCGCGCCCAGGCCTAAATGAAAGGCTGGATACACCAGACAGCCAGTTCCAAAAATGAGCCCCAAGAAGGGGGATGGTGGGAGAGAAAGCAGACTTGATGACTGAGATCTCCTCGAAGATCTACTGTTATGTTAAGTTCTTACATAACTGTTGTATCTTCTTTGGGGGTATCTCAATCATCAGATCACACTATTGGAACGAGTCCCAAGCAGTTACAGGTGCAGACAGTCTGGGAGGAAGGCCAACCATAAACTTAAGACAAGAGGCCCTGCAGCACAACTCTGCCAAAACCTGCAAGGGCTCTTGAGGCAATGTCCAGACTGTAGTGCTTGGTGAAACTATGAATAGTATTCCAGTGGCAGTCGCACAGATGTCAGTGGCTGAGACCAGTCAGAAAAAGCCACAGAGGTAGCCATGCCTCTTGTGGAATGAGCTTTAACCACTCCAGGAAATTCTTTGCTGTACTTGTAGCAGAACACAATGCAATTTTCCAACTATTTGGATAAACACTGCTTAGAAACTGAAGCGCCCTCTACCTGGGGCGAAGGAAACAAATTGCCTCGACTCTCTACATTCCTTAGTGTGAAGCAGGTAGTACTTCAAAGTTCTGCGCACATCTAACGTATTGAGCAGGGCTTCCCCTGGACTGGCACACTCAGGAAAATAAACATGAAGGTGGACAGATCGGTTTAGTATAAACTCAGGATTTATGTGCAAAGACACCCTGTCTTTGTGAAAACTTAAATAAGGCTGCTCTCACGAGAGGGCTTGAAGCTCAGAAATTCGAGCAGAAGTAATAACAATTAAAAATAATGCTTTCCAAGAGAAAGCATAGCTTGCAAAACCTGACTGGCTCAAAAGGAGACAGGGTAAACTTTTCCAAAACAAAATTCTAATTTCAAGCCTGGACGGGAGAATGGCCTGAGGTTTTCAGATGCAGGATGCCCCTTAAAAAGGTACAGGAGACATCCAGCTGAGCTATTGTGTGGTCACCCACGGGCTTGTGAAAGGCAGAGATAGCTAAAAGGTGCACCTTGAGAGAGGAGTACTGGACAGGACACCTGAGTTGGACAGAGATCAAGTAGTCCAGGATCTGGCTCACCGGAAGGGTGAAAGGGTCCAGATTATGTCTGGCGGTCCAGATGGCATGGCATACGTGGCTCGAGTGAAAGGCTTCCAGGTGGCCACAAGGACGTTTGCCACACTGCTGGAGACTCCAAACCTGGCGACAGCTATGTCCTCAGGAGCAAAGCATGCAGATGGAGGAACCTGAGGTTTGGATGACCAGGGTTCCCTGAGAAAGGGTCAGCAGATTCCTGCAAAGAGGGAGAGGGACCGGAAGTTCCTCCACCAGCTGCTGTAGCAGGGGAAACCATATCTGGTGGGGCCAGAATGGCACCATCAGAATCATGCTGGACCCCTCCATCTGCAATTTGATGAGCACCCTCTGAATCTGAGTGAATGGAGGAAATGTGTAAAGAAACCTCCTGCTCCAGCAGAGGGCAACGTGTCTCGCCAGGTAACTCCAGGCCCTGGATCGAGTGAGCGAAAATTGGATAGTTTTATGTTGAGTGGGAATGCAAAAAAAGGTGCAACTCTGGACAACCCCATCTGTCGAATTCGTCTCCCACTTATGCATGCTGGACCAAGTCCGGCTGAGGCTGTCAGCCAGAGTGTTTAGGAAGCCTGGGATGTGGATTGCTGAGAGTGTCAGGCTGTGATCTTACACCCAATACAACACTTTCATGGCCTCCCGGCACAGGGGGTACAAATTAGTCCCCCCGCTTGCTGATGTAGTACGCTACACTTGAGGTTCCCTGACTGCACCAGCAGCTGACCCAAAGCAAGTTGGTTCTGAATGGCCTGCACTGCATACAGCACCAACAGGACACTGATATGCAGGAAGGTCTTGACCAGAGATCAGGAGCCTGGGTTTGGAAGGTACCCAGGTGAGCTCCCCGTCCCGATCCAGACGCATCTGTGGTGAGGATCTGCTGTGGGGAAGAGATCTGGAATGGGACTCCTTGCAGCAGGTTCAAGGGGTCCATCCACCACTGGAGCACTTTGCAGACTGGGGAGGAGATCAGCACCAACTGATCTAACTCATCCATGCATTGGTACCATTGCAGTCAAGAGTCCACTGTAGGATACGCACATGTAGTCTGGCCAATGGAACAGTAGGAATGGCAGCAGCCATTAGACCCACCATTCTCAGGTAAACCCTGGCAGGAATAAAACATCTCTCTGGGCTACCTCCTGTGCCTGGGCTAGAAGGCACTCCTCCCTGTTCTGAGGCAGGAAAGCCTTCCCCTGCACCAAGTCTAGAACTGACCCTATGTATTGCTGTCTTGCGAGACTGCACCAGGACTGACTTGGACAGGCTGACAGTAATGCCCAAGGGAAGGAACAGCTAGAGAGTTCTCTCCAGAGTCCGCAGGAGCTGCTCCCTGGATGGGGCCTTTAGGAGCCAATCATCCAGGTACAGGAAAATGTACAGTCCTGCCCTTCTGAGAGCTGCAGCTACTGCTTCTAAGCACTTGGTAAAGACATGCGGGTCAGAGGACAAACCAAAGGGTAGCACCTTGAATTGGGAATGCTCACCCTGAAACAGAAAATAGAGAACCCTCCTGTGAGGAAGGGGAAGACCAAGATGTGCAGGTATGCATCCTGCATGTCCAGTGAACAGAGCCAATTGCCTGTTGAAAAGAAGCATCAGGCCTGGCAAAGTTATCATTTGGAACTTTCTGTACTAGATGAATGGATTTGGGGACCAGAAAAAAACTGAAATAGAACCCCTTCTTTCCCTGCAGCCTGGGTATTGGCTGGATGGCCTGCTTGTGTAGAAGGGACTGTATCTCCTCCCGGAAAACAGACAAGTGAGCCGGGGGATAAGTGGAGGGCAGGGAAAGGGTTTCTGGAGGCTGCTAGAGGAGCTCCAGCATGTGACCTCCTTCTACGATTTGCAGAATCCAGACATCCAAAGTTATGGTTCTTCATTGATTTAGATGAGGGAGAACCGACCACCACCTATTGGACGGGGGACTGGAAAAGGGGAGTCTGGCAAGGAGTTGAGCAGTGGTGGATCCAGATGCTGGGGCTGATCCATCACTTCATGGACACTTGGCCAAGGCTCCTGCATTGGAAGGGGTGGGCAAGGTAGGAGGAGGATCTTCGCTTCAATTGGGGCCAAGAGGCTGCACTGGGTCTATTACACACCATGTGAAAGGGAGGGCATTGTCTACCCTTAGGCTGCAGTGTGAATGGTAGAGGGAGTGGACAGATTTTATAGTCCTGCCAGATGCCAGCAAATCATTAATGTCTTGGATATCAGGGCCAAACAGCTTATTGCCATTGAAAGGAGCATTAAGTACCTTCTGCTGAACATCAGCAGCAAAGCCAGAGACCCTTAGCCATGAGTGCCTACATAGGCAGATGCCGGTGGCAGCAGCCCTGACAATAGTGTCCACGATATCAGAGGGCCCTGATTAGGTGCTTGCTAACATCCCTCAGCAGTCTGCAAGCACTTGAGAACCTCCTGCTTCTGTGTGACATCTGAGAGGGCCTGAACGGCAGCTGTGCCCTTCTTCCAGTTGGAGTTCTGGTATTTCACCACATAAGACAGGTAATTGGCAATCCTTAGCCCAAGGGTAGAGGAGGCATAAACCCTCTTGCCCCAAAGGTCAATTCTATGCGACTGTCAGGGAGACTGCACTAAGGTGCTTAGGCGTCTTAGACCTCTCATGGGCTGCTTTAATGACCACTGAATCAGTTTCTGGCTTGGCAGCATAGTAAGGAAACCCCTGTGGGGCATGGTTAAGCTCATCTGCCCTGTGGGGCATAGCTGGCACCATGTCTGGCTTGTGCCAGGCTGTAGTAGCAGCATTCCTAAAGGCAGACAAAACAGGAGGAATATTTTTTTTTTTTTTTTGGGGGGGGGGACTCTGGGATCTCCAGGAAGTCCACCAAATTCTTTCTGGTGACATCCTCCAACCCACGGCTGAGGACAACTATTTTATCACACTGAAAAATGTGGGGTCCTCAGGAGGAGACCTATGAAAGTGCTTAACAGAGGAGGCTGTGGACCTGTCTGAGGTAAAGACCTCCTCTTCTCATCAGGAAGAATGAGGCCAGGATGGTATTCCTCTTCGATGTCTTCCAAGTCTAGGTCAGATGCAGGAGCACCGACAGCTTGCAGGGAGCTTCCCGCGGCCTACGAGGAGTCAACAATGAAGCTGCCGTCGACTATGCCGGTGACCTGGGCCTACAAGAGCCCAACTGATGAATGATTACTGAGGTAAACTTGGTGAGGATTTCATTCAGGTTGATGGTAGTCGAATCATGCACTGAGGAGGGGGTTCAACGGTGCAGGGATCGACGACACCCCTGATGGACCCCGTCAACCTGAAGAGCCTGCAGCCTGAGTATAAGAGGGATCAGGCCTCGATGGGAGGGTCGACGACGTGCCCGTGGTTAACAGAGGGGGGCCGACGACCAGCTGCCCAGCGAATCGAGCGGATGCACTGTCTGTATGGGTCAGGAGGGCACAGAGAACCGGACAGCGACTTTATGCGTCAGTGCAGCCGCAGCCAACAAGGAACCCCCAGACGAAGGAGGAGAGGCTGTCAGGGAACGAGACCGCTGCCGGGGAGAGCGGTCCCGACCTCAGTCTTTTTTGCGACCCCCCCGGACTTGTCTTGGGCCCTAGAGACAAGAGGGCTCGATGACCCTGCCGGTGATTGAGAGGCTGGGACCCCAGAGGGCCCCTGCCCAGAACTGGCTACCTATTGCTCTATTAGGAAACTTTTTAAAGCCTTTTTGCATCGCCTGAGGGTTGTTTAATTAAACTTCTAGCAGAGCTCACAGTCAGAGACTTCGTGGTCTGGTCCTAGATAGCAGGCACACAGTGAGTGTTCCTCTGTTGAGGCAATCTTTCTGCAGCGACAGAAGAGAGGTTGAAGGATTAACTCGCAACACAAAATAAATGAATCTCTTATAAAAAAAGATTCTAAAAGCAAGAAGTAAGAAAAAGTTGTAGGCAGAATGGCGTGAAACTGCACTGGAGCTTCCAGAGACCCATGCGAACAAGTTGACAGCGGGAAAGAACTGAGAAGAGAGCAGGGCCACTCACGCCTTTATAGCGTTGACGTCGACAGATGACGGCCCCAGTTGTACTAATGAAAATCTTCCGTGTGGTTCCAGTTTCACCAACGGTGAAGTTCCTATGGTGTGACCTAATGACAAATGCAACCAAAGATCTCCTAGATCCAGTTTCTCTTCTGTAGTGCCAAGTTTCACCCCACTCAACCAGTACTTCATCTTGGAGTTTCTTTTCCCTAGGTGCAATACCATGCACTTTTCTGGTGTTGAATTTTAACTGCCAGACTTCTGACCGCCCCTCTAGTTTTTGTATGATGGCTTTCTATGACAAGAATTGCAGAACTCTTCAGACAGTTCAATGGGGGTGTGACAGGCATGTGACCAGAGTGATCTATTAATATCATTTTTGTTAATCTCATTTGTAAATATAGTCATGCTTGTGCTGTAAGTTGTCCTATTTGCAAAAATGGGCACAAAACATGGCTTCAAATGTCGTGTGTCCAAGCAGGCCTCACAGGAAATAATAGCCAACTCAGCTGCAGAAAAATTTTCTCCTGGGAATCTGAAGTTACAGATCCTCTACGGCAGATGGGAAAGTGTGCCATTTTGAGCACCTCAGTCAGCCTGGAAGGCAGAGGCGTGCGGTTGCACACCTTTGACATCCTGAAAAAGAAAATCATGAAATTGGACTTAATTTCCTAATGTGTACAGAAGCCAGCTGGGCTGTCATCCCTACACACACACACACACACACACACACAACACACACACACTCATTTGGGGAGGGGGGGCATTGGTCAACTGTCACTCAAGGGGGCGAAACCACCTCCCACAGCCAAAACGAATAAATCAGCTAGGTTAGGGTGAGCTCACTCTCTTGGACCCAATAACATCTGAAAACTCAGTCCTGCAGCTAGAAATCTGCTGAGAAACACAGCATAGGGAATTGTGTTTCTTCAGATAGCAGCAGGTAAATAAATAGGTCATATAGAGAGAATAGCTCAGATTCTTCTATCTGTAACAGTTTTAACTCCATTTTCATTTCTAGTAAACTGTAATCCTTTTGTCCAACTGTACATAAATCCCATTGTAAATACTTGTAGTTCTCTAGTAAAGACTATTTTTTGATAGAACAAGTGACTGCCTGCTTAACAACATAATTTGGTTATTTCTATTGGACTTCTTTGCAGTCAGTCTCTGAAGGGTTACTCTACCCACAGTTACTGTGTTGACCTTTCTGGCCTTGTGCAAAGGAGGAGGTAAGAAACAAGTTTACTGGTTCCTGTTGGTAAAAAAACCCGGTGGTGGCAGTGAACTAGAAGAAAAAATTACTCACCTTAGTAATGTTGTTTCTTCTAATGGAGTCTTGCTGTATTCTGACAGTAGCAGTGAGTCCCAACCTTCGAACTGCCCCGGAGATGAAAGAGTTAACTTTCCATGCCAGGCATGGAACGCTGAGCTCGAGCTCAGTTGAGACTGTCTGTTGCAGTTTAAACTCAAACCGTCATATCTTTACGAGCTAAACTCACTAAGGTCCTGTGTGGAAGCTGTAAACCTACACTAGCCAACTGGCTACTAAACATAAAACACATTTTTTGGTCCCAAAACAAAGACTCAAGTCAGGAGACACAAAAAATGAAAAACACAACATCAACTCACCCCAAGAAAAAGAAGGGTGTGAAAACAACAAGGTGGGCACCTACTGAGTGCCAACACTGCACTGCCCACCCACATCCCAAAACAGAGGTTCTGAGAGGGGCAGGCAGGGGAGAGGTCAGAATACAGCAAGACTCCATTAGAAGAAACAACATTACTAAGGTGAGTAATTTTTTCTTCAAACAACATGAAGTCTTGCTGTATTCTGACAGTAGCAGACTACAAAGAAGTACCTCCATGGAGGAGGGACAGAACCTACTTAGGAAATAGGCTCTGAAGCACAGCTGTGCCAAACTGAGCATCACTCCTAGCCTGGATATCCAGGGAGTAATGCTTGGTAAAAGTGTGAACTGTTTTCCAGGTAGCTGCTTGACATATCTCTAGAATAGGGATGTCCCTGGCAGCAGCCAGGGAAGCACCTGTACCTCTGGTAGCGTGAGCCCTCAGGCCTGAGGGAAGAACCTTACCCAGTTTTTCATAACAAAATTGGATACAAGAGACAATCCACCTGGCTATGGATCTTTTAGTGGCAGGTTTCCCTCTTTACCAACCTCACCATAAGTGAGGAACAGTTGGAAGGAGTCAAACCTGTGACCCTTGGTACACTCTGTGTAGTAGCTAAGGGCTCTTTTCACATCTAAACTGTGCAGCCTCCTCTCGCCAGAGGAGGAATGGTCAGTGAAGTACACAGGAAGAGACATAGATTGATTAAGGTGGAAATCTGAAACCACCTTAGGCAAGAACTTCCTGTTAGTCCTGAGGACCACCTTATCTCTATGAAAGGAGATAAAATCAGGCTCCACTGACAAAGCTTGTAATTCACTTATGCGCCTGGCAGAAGTGATGGCTACCAGAAACACAGTTTTCCAAGTCAAGTACTTAAGCTCTGCTGAAGACAAAGGCTCAAAAGGGGGTTGCATAAGCTGAGCAATGCAAACATTAAGGTCCCAAGCAGGGGCAGGGTCCCTGAATGGAGGGTTGGTGTGAAGCAATCCCTTGAAAAACTTGGAGAATACAGGGTGAGCTGAAAGAGAAGAGGGCTTACCTGCTGAAATAAAAGCAGACACAGCTGCCAGATGCACCTTCAGTGTAGCTGGTCTCAGCCCCAAGCTATTTAAATGGACCATATAATCAAGGACTGTGGGCAGATCAGCAGATTCTGGGGAAATGTGTTTCCCAGAGCACCATATAGAAAATCTTTTCCATTTGGAATTATAAGTAGCCCTGGTGGAAGGTTTTCTAGAAGCCTTCAGGATATCCATTACACCTTGGGAGAGGTGTAAATCAGCAAACTCTAACTCTTCAAGAGCCAGGCCTTGAGATTGAGAGATTTGAGGTTCGGGTACCAAACCCTCCCCTGAGCACAGGTTAACAGGTTGTGATTCCTGGGAAGACACAGGGGAAGATGGACTGCTAAGGACAGTAGGAGTGGATATACCAGGGCTGTCTGGCCTAGTCTGGAGCAATCACGATCATCTTGCAGGGTTGAGATCTGATTTTGACTAGCACTTTGAAAAGGAGAGGGAAGGGGGGAAAGCATACAGGAACTTCCCTTCCCAACTGAGAACTAAGGCATCCAGGGGGACTGAGCCCAACACTGGGGGCCTGCAGCAAAAATGGGAAGTTGGTGATTGTCTGGGGCTGCAAAAGATCTATCTGTGGGGTGCCCCATCTGGAAAATATCACCTCAAGACCAGGGGTCCAGTGACCATTCGTGATGGCCCTGGATATCCTGCGAGAGCATCTGCCAGGACATTGTCCTTGCCTGGGAGGTGAACTGCCGTGAGGGAGGTGTTCAGGAGTAAGCCAGAGACCACAACTTCATTGCTTCGGTGCACAAGGCCGTAGACCGAGTGCCTCCTTGCTTGTTGATGTACCACATTGTGGTGGTGGTGTCTGTTCTGACCTGTATAACTTTGTTCTGAACAGATTTGGAAAAAGCTTGAAGTGCTAGAAATACTGCTCTGAGTTCCAACAGATTGACATGGAGCAGAGATTCCTGAGGGGACCACAACCCCTGGGTGGTCAGGTCGCCCATGTGAGCCACCCACCCCAAGAGGGAGGCATCTGTAGTAAGGATTAAAGAGTGAGACTGAGTGACAAAGGGAACCCCTTGTCTCAGATTGTTTGGATCCTGCCACCACTGTAGGGCCTGGATCAGGGTTCGAGTTACTGGGATCAATTTGGTCAGAGGGTCCTTCCTTTGAGACCAGAAGGCTCTCAAATGGAACTGAATGTCCCTCATCTGAAATCTTGCTCCCTGCACTACTGCTGCAGAAGCAGCCATGTGCCCCAGGAGCTGCAGAAAATGCCTTGCTGGTCGAGAGACCTGCAGGGTGAATGAGGAGGCCAGAGAGACAAGGGTCCTTGCCCTGTCCAGGGGAAGGAAGGCTCTGGCCTTTTCTGTGTCTAGCTCTGCACCTATGAAGGTGAGGAGCTGGACAGGCTCTAGAACAGACTTTGAAAGATTCAGAAAGAAACCCAAAGAAGTGAGCAGTTGCTGAGTTATCTGTAAGTGTAATTTTACTTGGTCTGGGGACTTTCCTACTATGAGCCAGTCGTCCAGGTAAGGGAACATGGCAATCCTTTGCCTTCTTAGAGAAGCAACTACCACTGCCAGGCATTTTGTGAATACCCTTGGAGCAGAGGTGAGGCCAAAGGGCATTGCTCTGAACTGGTAATGGCCTGAAGGCAGCTCGAACCTGAGGTACTTTCGATGGGAGCTTCTGATGAGAATATGGAAGTAGGCATCCTTGAGGTCCAGGGACACTAGCCAGTCCCCTGGCCTTAGAGAGAGTAGAATAATTCCCAGAGTCACCATTTTGAATTTTGGTTTTAAAAGGTGCTGGTTTAAGTATCTGAGATCCAGGATGGGCCGCCATTCTCCAGTATTTTTTGGGGTAAGGAAGTACCTGGAGTACAACCTTTGCCCTGGTGTAGGGGTGGAACCCTTTCCACAGCTCTGAGAGCTAGAAGGGAAGAGACCTCTGCCTCTAAGGCAAGTGTCTCTGAAGGATTTGGTGGTGGAAAGGATCTGGTTCTCATCTTTTGAAACTTTTGAAGCTGAGAACCAGTCCCTGGCTTACTACTTCCAGGACCCATTTGTCTGATGTCAGAGACTCCCAGTCCTGGACAAAGTAAGCCAGCCTGCCCCCTACAGGTAGCTGAGAATCGGCCCTGGCAACCCCATCAGGGAGCCTGTTTGGCAGGGGCTTTGGGCTGAGGGGTGGAAGCAGGCCTGCTTGTACCCAGTCTGCCTCTCCCTCTAAAGAACCCCCTCTGGGCAGAAGAGGAGGCCTGGGCTTGGTAAAAAGGCCTATGAAAAGGCCTACCCCTGCCCCTGGGAAGCTGCCTTTGAGGAGTGGCCTGCCTTTCCTTGGCCTGTGCACTCCTATAGGTGGTCCTATACTCATCCATTTTCTTCACGTAATTCTCTGTCTGCTCCCCAAACAGAGAATTACCCACAGCAGGAAAATCCATGGCCTTAGTCTGGGTATCCTGTGACAGGCTAGTACATCTGAGCCAAGCCATTCTTCGAAATGCCACAGATGTAGCCATGACTCTAGATGACACATCATTGGAGTCTACTGCAGCACGGAATTGCACCTTGGATGCCTCAATACCACTGCAGCAGCACACCTGCTCCAGCTCCTTGGCAGCTGGCTAGGGACCTGTTTTTGCTAAAGCCATAACAGTGTCCCATCTGGATTTTTGATGCCTAGCAGTATAGGCCATGTAACTGGCCTGTCTGAGTCCCAAGGATGCTGCCATGTACTGTTTCTTTGCCATGGCATCAATCCTCCTGGAGTCCTTGTCCGGGGGGTGTGAAACCAAGGGAATGTTTGCCTTATCACAGGCTGTAGCCTGCACTACCCCAACATGGCTGCATTGTTGTGTAAGGAACTCCGTGTCTGAGCCTGACAATGTATACCTCTTGTCCATTCTTTTATCCACAGGTGGTATAGTGTTAGGAGTCTTTAAAATCTTAAATGTCGGTTTCCCAAAAGATTTGTGCAAGGGAATAGACAGCCTCCTAGACTCTGGGATATCCATTATTTCCACATAGTCAGGCTCCTCATGGTCATCCACAGCTTCTTCCATAGGAAGCTGGAGGGTTTCAGCCACTTTTTTATAAAACATGAAATGGGAGGGGGACTCAGAAAGCCTAGGAGGAGACACTTCTGAAGGTCTGTCTGGGGAGATGTCCGGGTCAATAGGCACATCCAGACTTTCAAAACCACATTCACTTTCCTCATACTCCTCTTCCTCCTCCTCCGGTTCATAAAATTCCTCTAAATCATACTCTTGAACCGGTGGAACGCTGAACCGGCGCCTGCCTGATGGTGTCGGTTCGTCGAACTCGGGAAAGCGACTGTACAATTTTGATCGCTTTGGCTATTTCTTCAGCGGTTGGAGAGGAAAGTTTTGGCTCCACACCAGCTGATTTTTCTTTTCTAGTTCTTTTAGTCGGAACAGACTCCTCAGAATCGGCTCTCCTTTTGCCCGAAGAAGTCTCGCCCTGGTCAGAGGGCACTCCTTCTGGTTCGGTTTGAACCGAACCGGGCTAGCCATCCAGTTCAGCGGACTTTTTGGCCTCCCTTTCCCTGAGCCTACCAACTCTCTTTTCTAGGGTAGCTGCAGGAAATTTTACAAATCTGGCAGTCTGCATTGAGGTGGTCAAACCCCAGACAATAAACACAGGTGGTGTGGGGGTCAGCCTTGGCAGAGACTTCCCCACACACACTACAGTGTTGAAACCCAGTGGTCCCGGTTTTTCTTTTGGGTTTCTCAGACATTGTGCCAGTCCTAACCAAACTTACCCTTTTATGGCAATCCGCCTTTTAACCGACAAATTGAACCGAGCAGAAGAAATCTCCGGAGCGAGCCGAACGACTGTTCAGTGAGGCGGAGTAAAGAATCTAATGGTTTGAGTTTAAATAGCAACAGACAGAGTCTCAATCGAGCTCGAGCTCAGAGTTCCATGCCTGGCATGGAAAGTTAACTCTTTCATCTCCGGGGCAGTTTGAAGGTTGGGACTCACTGCTACTGTCAGAATACATCAAGACTTCATGTTGTTTGAAATCCCTGGTGAAAGGATCTGCGTCACAGGGCGAAATAAAAAATCTACAGAGTAATGGCTCGGGCAAGCAGTACTGCATAAATGAACTCAGAACCAGCACCCACTATCACAGGGAGGACTGCACTACACAATAACTGCAAAATGTGTACTTCACTTTATTTACTGTGCAACATAAGCCAAAAAAAGGCTACCCCACTGGGAGGCTGGCTTTATGTTTGCATTTTATTTAATACAAAGTTCAATAACAGCATTTTTACACCCAGCTGCTGTTAATATCAAAACGCAAAAATTAGGTCAGATTGTTGCAACAATTTAAGCAACTAGATGTGGCACTTTAAACTTTACCAATAATCAGACTTAACATTCCCATTTTTTTAATGAAACTGCTGAAAAATATCTTGAACAAGGTAAAAGGAGACAGCTATGGGGATCCACGTCTGAAGCCAGCTACTAAAACCAGGCAACCGTGCAACAAAAAGTGCAGCTCAGACAGACACTAGAATCCTAAAAAAAAAAAAAAAAAAAAAAGGTGTTGGTCGCAGGATAAAAACACAGCTTTATTTAACAAGAGCAGTAAAACTCACCCGCTGGACCAGCACAGAACAAAACTGTTATATTATCGATTTATCAAGACCCTGTCTTTTTAGCAGTCTCCTGTCCATCTGGGCAGCACTCTTTGTTGCAGGTTAATTTTTTGTGCCTCCCACCCCCCACCCGACCGGCCACCCTTCGGAGAACCAGCACCCTACCTACCTACCACCCTCCGACCTCCTGTCACCTTCCACCAGCCCCCACTGCAGCTTACATTGAGAAGCCCAGCATATCCTGCTGGGAAGGTCCCTCTCTTCCAGGAGGGAATGGCCTCAGCAGCAGACGTTGCATCTCAGGAGCTGCAGTGCTGGATCTGGGCTGGCTCCAGTGGCAGGGGCCAAGGCGCTTGTCATCTGGTCAATCGAGGGCATTTTTCCTCTTTTCTGTGCCCCGCCTACGCAGTTCCTGGCCTTAGTAATCGCTGGGAATTCCTGTGTGGGGCACGAGGGGTACGTCGAGGCAGCACGCCCCCGCCGATGCCAATCCGCCCACAGATCCTCAGGCAGAACCCACTCCCTCGGAGGGAAGTATCCAATGGATGCTTATGGAACCCTTCCTTGCCAGTCTCCACTCCCGGTACCTAGGTTTGGGGCGTGAACCCAGGTCGCCAGCGTGCCATGCCGAGCGAACCCTTTCACTCGGCACCAGGAAGACAGAATTTCTTTTTTTTTTTTTTATCATACAAGCAAGTAGCCATGTATGAGTACCAACAACTCTGAAGTTATGGGCTCTGCCTTCCATAGCTCCAGTTTATGATTTTTCATATCTGAATATTACTGATGGCCACACAATAAATATACTGTATCAGGAGCGCTTCTTGGAGGATTGTTTTTAGAAGGCGGGGGGAGACCAGTGCTCTTTACAGAGGTAGTGACCCATGTTATGAGGCTTTCGAAGAGAAGTTATAAAAACTACAGTTCAGTTGCCTGCCCTTAATTTCCTGGGCTGGTCTATAAGAAAAAATTACTCACCTTAGTAATTATGTTTCTTCTAGTGGAGTCTTGCTGTATTCTGACAAGTGCAGTTAGCCCCAGTCTTTAAACTGTCCCGGAGAAAAATGGGTTAACTTTTCTATGCAGGGCATAGAATGTTGCTCTCTAGCGGTTGATGTCTCTGCCTGTTGTATTTTGAACTGCAACCGTCAGATCTTTACGAGCAAAAACTCACTAGGTGTTCTATGTGGAAATTGTAAAAATTTTAATAGCCAACTGGCAGAAAAATATTCTTTTGGGTTCCCAAGGGAAGACAAGTCAGGAAACCCAAAACACAAAAAACAATTAAATTTGAAATAACAGATCACCCCATGAATAACAGAGGATGTAAGGACGCACCCCTGAGGTGTCAACACTGCGCCTGCCCACCACATCCCAAAAAATCCAGGTTCTGAGAGGGGAGGCGGGGGGAGGTCAGAATACAGCAAGACTCCACTAAAAGAAACAATTACTAAGGTGAGTAATTTTGTCTTCAAACAACATCAAGTCTAGTGAAGTATTAAAAAAAAAAAAAAAAAAAAAGGGAAGTATAAAAAAAAACAATAACATGAAGTCTTGCTGTATTCTGACAAGTGCAGACTACCAAGCAGTACCTCCATGGAGGATGGACAGAACCTACTTTGGGAATAGGCTCGGAAGTACTGCTGTGCCAAACTGAGCATCACTCCTAGCCTGGATATCCAGAGAGTAATGCTTGGTGAAAGTATGTACCATTTTCCAGGTGGCTGCTTGACAGATTTCTAAGAGAGGGATATCCCTGGCAGATGCCAGGGAAGCAGCTGTACCTCTTGTAGAGTGAGCCCTCAGGCTTGAGAGTGGAATGTTTCCCAGTTTCTCATAGCAGAATTGTATATAAGACACAATCCACCTGGCAACAGTTCTCTTGGTGGCAGGTTTGCCCTTTCCTACCTCTCCATAAGTGAGGAACAACTGGAGAGAATCAAACCTGTGACTCTCGGTACGCTCTATGTAGTAGCTAAGGGCTCTTAACATCCAAACTGTGTAGCCTCCTCTCCCCTGATGAAGAATGATCAGGGACAGACAGACTGATTCAGATGGAAATCTGAAACCACTTTGGGCAAGAACTTTCTGTTAGTTCGAAGGACCACTTTATCTCTGTGAAAAGAGATGAAATCAGGTTCCACCGACAGGGCTTGCAATTCACTGATGCATCTAGCCGAGGTAATGGCTACCAAAAACACAGTTTTCCAAGTCAAGTACTTAAGCTCTGCTGAGGACAGAGGCTCAAAAGGTGGTTGCATAAGCTGAGCAATGCAAACATTAAGATCCCAAGCAGGAGTAGGATCCCTAAAGGGGGGATTGGTATGAAGCAATCCCTTGAAAAACTTACAGAATATAGGGTGAGATGACGGTGAGGAAAACTTACCTACTGACAGGAAAGCAGAAACAGCAGACAAGTGTACCTTGACAGTACCTGTTCTGAGGCCTAGGCTATTAAGATGGACCATATAATCCAGAACTGTAGGCAATTCAGCAGTATATGGGGAGATATGCCTCTTGGAACACCAAATGCTGAATCTCTTCCATTTGGAGTTATGTCTTTCTGGTGGAAGGCTTTCAATCAATCAATCAAATCTGTATTTATTCAGGCGAACATCGTTGAGCACAGCTCATTTGCAAGATGGACCTGATAAGGTCAAAGTTCAATAATATTCAATATTCAATGTTCAATATATACAGATATATTTAAAACACATATATACAGTAAGCAAAGGCAGAAGTTGATTAAAACATAACAGGACAAGGTAGGACATATGAAAAGCACACTAGACAATCCAATATATACATATCAACAACGGAGATATCATGACATACATTCAACATGTGGCACCCAAAACTTCCAAGGTTCACGGGCAAGCCAATGTAGACAAGGAGACACAGTGTTTGAGTGACTGAAAAATGGTGATCATAGCCTCTGATAAGTGACAAGGTAGGAAGGGGTATGAGGGACTAGAATAGGGGCTGGGGCTAGTACAAGAGGTGTATGGGAGTGATAAGGGCTAAGGTAAGGGCCAGGAATTAGTGGGCGAAGATTATAGCCAGGAGTTGAGAGATCTGTGAAGATAAAATTACAGGGAACTGAACTGCCATAATATGAAGGCTGCCTGAGACGGAGATCTGTGGAGGTAAGTTATAGGGAAGTGAATTGCCAAATTATGATGGCTGTCTGAGAGGGGGAGGGTTAGGAATGCGAATAAATTAGAACTTGTGGAAGCAGTTGCATTTATCTGGAAAGAGACTTAGATAAAGATGTTTGAAGGATGCTAATGATATAAGGTTGGACAGCTTCAGGGTCTTCTGTATAGTATTCCATGATATAGCTAGAGTATAGCTGATAGCAGATCTCCCATGCCGGGTGTTGACTTTAGGCACCTTGAGCATGATGAAGTTGTGGCTTCCTAGGGCATAGGTACTAGCTGTGGCCTGTGTGAAGCAGTCTAATATATAGTTTGGAAGCTTCTTAGTCAATGCTCTGTAAATCCATAATGCAGCATTTCTGTTTCTTCTGTGGTGTAGGGACGTCCAACCGACTGCAGCATAGAGAGAGCAGTGATGAGTGCTAAATGGAAGATTATGAACCTTAGTGCTCTGTGGTATAGTGTATCCAATTTGCTTAGGTAGGAGATGGGGCAGTGACTGTAAAGGAAATCTGCATAATCAAGCACTGAGAGAAATGTGGCCTGGACCAACATTATCTTGGAGTCTCTGGTTAGGAAGTGCCATATTCTGAAGAATAGACCAAGCCTCTGGCGAAGCTTTTTTTAGAAGTTCTTCAATGTGATCTGTGTAGTTAAGCCTGCTATCTATCCACACACCCAAGTACTTGAATTTTTTCTACATAATCAAGGCTTTCTCCAAGGATAGTGGATAGCTGGGGGATATTGTTTAGTGAGGAGGGACTTGTATGGCTTTGGTTGGAGAAAAACATTGCTTTTGTTTTCTTTGCATTTAAAAGAAGCTTTTTTCCCAATAGTTGATGTTGTAATAAGAATAATTCCGCTTGTAGAATTTCACAAGCAGTAGCAGGCGATGGGTTGCTGACATATAAAACAGTGTCATCTGCAAACAGGTGAACAGTGGCTTTAGTAATATTTGAATCAATATTATTAATATAAATGGCAAAAAGGATAGAGCCCAGAATAGATCCTTGTGGAACTCCTCTTAGAAGTGGTTTTAGTGGAGATAGATCACCTTCACCTTTCACTTGTTGTGTCCTTCCCGTGAGGTAACACCTGAACCATGTAAGGGGAGGATGGAGCCAGACCTATGGAATGTAAGGAAGAGAGTAGCAGTTCATGGTTCACCGTGTCAAATGCCTTGCTTAGATCTAGAAATACAGCACAAACACTATTCTTTTTACCCAATTCGGTTTGCCAGTCATTCGTAACTTTAGCCAGTGCAGATATAGTACTATGTCTAGTTCTAAACCCAGATTGTGCTGGATTTAAGTGATTAGTTTATTCAAGGTATTCTCTTAGCTGGATGCTCACTAATTTTTCTAGCAGCTTGGATAGCACTGGAAGGATAGATATTGGCATATAATTGTTGAGGTCCATGGGGTCCCCTGATTTCAGTAGGGGGAAAACTTGGGCTGTTTTCCACATTGCAGGAACAGAACCAGATATTAATGACAGATTAAAAAGATGTGTTAAAGGAACTGCAAGTGCATGTATTGCAATCTTTAGAAAGTATGGGTCAAGGGAGTCTGCCCCTGCACTTTTTTTGATATCTGTCTGCGAAATTAGATCCTCCATTTGTTTCAACAGAACCGGTTTGAAGGAGAAGGAGGAATCAGTTCTCCGAGTCCCTGTGTACTGGGAGCTTAATTGTGCAGGTAGCAGATTAGCTGGAGAGGTATCAAATGCAAGGCCAGCAGTTGTAAAGTGATTACTGAATGCATCCAGTATTTCCATCCTGTCTGAAATTGTACCCTCATTGTGGTACATTTGGACTGGTAGTGAGGTGCTAGAGTCTTGTCCTATTATGCCCTTAACGGTGCTCCAGAACCTGGCAGGACTGTGGTAGGAGGAGTTGAGTTCACCCCTATAATAGGCAGCCTTTGCATCCCGTACTTTCCTGGTACAGCTATTTCAGGCTTTCTTAAATATCGTCCAGTCATTTGGGTTCTTAGTCTTCCTCGCCTTTTTCCATAGCTTATCTCTCTCCAGCAGTGCTGATTTAAGGTCAGCTGAAAACCAACAGCAAGATTTGTTTTTTATTCGAACACAAGTGATTGGTGCATGAGTGTTAAGGGCACCTAGTATTATGCTGTTTAACACCTGATGTGCTTTTTCCACAGAGTCTGCTAGGTAGAACTCTTGCCATCTTGTAGAGTGATTTAGATAATGAAGATATGCCTCAATATTGAAATTTTTCTTGGATCTCCTCAGTAGGAATTCAGCTGGGGGCGTTAGTTTGCCGGATGATCTTACTCCAGCAATAAGGCAGTGGTCACTTATATCACTGAAAAGCACTCCAGTGTACGTGAATAGGTGGGGTTCATTCACCAGTATGATGTCGAGTAATGTGCTGTTGCTCATATTCTTTTTGCTGATTTTTGTTGGTTCGTTTATCAGTTGTGAAAACCCATATGTATCACAGAATGATACTAAAGGTGCTGCTGCCTTGGATAGCCAATTTAGGTTTAGATCACCTAGGATTATGGTTTCTTCAGTACCCAGCTTGATTAGATTCCCCAGGTGGTTTAGAAGCTTGTGATCAGCTGAGGGGGGGTCTGTAGCAGTCAACTAGCTGAAAAGCTGCCATGTTGGAGAGAGCCACTTTGAGGGATAGACATTCGAATTCTTTGGGCATGGATGTTGCATCTAAGCAGGTTATAGATATACTGGATTTTACATATATAGCTACTCCCCCGCCCCTTGTCTGGCAATCCGCTCTGAATACTTGATAATTGGGTTTCGAGAGGCTTTGAGAATATCTAGAACCCCCTGAGACAGATGCAAATCTGCAAACTAACTCTTCAAGAGCCATGCCTTGAGGTTGAGAGACTGAAGTTTGGGGTACCAAATCCTCTCTGAGAGGAGGTAAACAGGTTGTAATTCCTGGGAAGAGACAGGGGAAGATGGATTGTTAGGGACAGCAACAATGGGTACCATGGCTGCCTGGCCCAGTCTGGAGCAATCAGAATCACTCTGCAAGGTTGTGACCTTACCTTGACTAGAACTTTGAACAGGAGAGGGAAAGGGGGGAAAGCATACAGGAATTTCCCTTCCCAGTTCAGAGTCAGAGCATCCAGGGGAACCGAGCCCAAGACTGGGGGTCTGCAACAAAAGAGAGGAAGTTGGTGATTGTCTGGGGCTGCAAAAAGATCCATCTCTGGAGTGCCCCATCTTGAAAAAAATCACCTTCAATACCAGAGGATCCAGGGCCTATTCGTGATGTTCCTGAGATATTCTGCTCAGTGCATCTGCTAGGATGTTGTCCTTCCCTGGAAGGTGAACTGCTATCAGAAAGGTCTGCAGGGGAATAAAGCCAGGGACCACAGCTTCATTGCTTCTGTGCACAAGGCCATAGACAGAGTGCCTCCTTGCTTGTTGATGTACCACATGGTGGTGGTGGTGCCTGTTCTGACCTGAACCACCTTGTTCTGTACTGACTGGGAAAAAGCTTGCAGTGCCAGAAACATTGCCCTCAGTTCCAGGAGACTGATGTGTAGAAGCGATTCCTGAGGAGACCACAGTCCTTGGGTGGTGAGATCCCCCAAATGGGCTCCCCAGCCCAGCAGAGAAACATCCATGGTAAGGACCACTGAATGAGACTGAGTGGCAAATGGAACCCCTTGCCTCAAATTGCCCTGATCCTGCCACCATTGCAGGGCCTGGATCAGAGTTTGAGTCACTGGGATTAGTCTGGTAAGGGAATCCTTTCTTTGGGACCAAAAAGCCCTCAGGTGGAACTGAATGTCCCCCATCTCGAATCTTGCCCCTTGGACCACTGCTGTAGAAGCTGCCATATGGCCCAAGAGCTGAAGAAAATGCTTTGCTGGTCGAGACACCTGAAGGTTGAATGAAGAAGCCAGCTCCATGAGAGCTCTTGCCCCTTCCAGGGGAAGAAAGGCTCTTGCTTTTACCGTATCCAGCTCTGCCCCTATGAAGGTGAGGAGCTGCACTGGTTTGAGAACTGACTTTGGTAGGTTGAGAAGAAATCCTAAGGAAGTGAGCACTTGCTGGGTCACTTGCAGGTCTGACTTGACTTGGTCTGGAGACTGGCCCACTATGAGCCAGTCATCCAAATATGGAAAAATGGAAATCTTTTGTCTTCTTAGGAAGGCAACAACTACTGCCAGGCACTCTGTGAAAACCCTTGGAGCTGAGGTTAGGCCAAAGGGCATTGCTCTGAACTGATAATGGCCTGAAGGCAACTCGAACCTGAGGTACCTTCTGTGGGAGCACCTGATGGGAATGTGAAAGTAGGCATCTTTGAGGTCCAGGGAGGCTAGCCAGTCCCCTGGCCTTAGAGAGGGAAGGATAATTCCCAGCGTTATCTTGAACTTTGGCTTTAAAAGATGTTTGTTCAGATATCTTTAGTCCAGGATGGGTCGCCACTCTCCTGTCTTTTTGGGGGGTCAGAAAGTACCTGAAGTACAGTCCTTTGCCCCAGTGTAGGGTAGGTACTCTCTCTATAGCTCTTAAAGCTAGGAGAGAAGAAACCTCTACCTCTAGGGCAAGGGTTTCCGAAAAAATTGCAGGTGGAAAAGATCTGGCTCTCATCTTCGGAAATATTTTGAAGCTGAGAACCAGTACCTGGCTTACTACTTCCAGGACCCACTTGTCAGATGTAATAGATATCCAGTCCTGGACAAAATAAGCCAGCCTGCCCCCTACTGGAATAGGAGCGTCGACCTGGGTAGACCCATCAGGGTGTCTGCTCAGCAGGGGCTTTAGGCTGAGGGGTGGATGCAGGCTTGCTCATCCCCCTTCTGCCTCTCCCTCTGAAGAACCCCCTCTACGAAAAGGAAGAAGAGGAGGCCTGTGCTTGGTAAAAAGGCTTTTGAATAGGCCTGCCCCTGCCCCTAGACTGCTGCCTTTGAGGAGCTGCCTGCCTTTCCTTGGCCTGAGCACTCCTCTAAGTGGTCCTATACTTGTCCATTTTCTTCATGTAATTCTCTGTCTGCTCCCCAAACAGAGAATTACCCACTACAGGAAAATCCATGGCCTTAGCCTGGGTATCCTGTGAGAGGCTAGTACATCTGAGCCAAGCCATTCTCCGAAGAGCTACAGATGTAGCCATGACTCTTGATGACACATCACTGGAGTCCACAGCAGCATGAAACTGAACTTTTGATGCCTCAATCCCATCTGCAGCCGCCACCTCCAGCTCCCTGGCAAGCTGTGGGGGAAGCCTATTTAGCCAGTGCCAGTACAGTGTCCCACCTGGACTTCTGGTATCTGGCTGTATAGGCCATATAATTCGCCTGCCTGAATCCCAAGGAAGATGCCATGTACTGCTTTTTTACAATGGCATCAATCTTCCTGGAGTCCTTGTCTGGGGGGTGCGATGCCAAGGGAATGTTTGCCTTATCGCAGGCAGCAGCCTGTACAACCCCAACATGGCTGCACTGCTGATAAAGGAACTCCGTATCTGAGCCTGAAAGTGTATACCTCTTGTCCATTCTTCTAGCCACAGGAGGTATGGAATTGGGAGACTTCAGAATTTTGTGTGTCCATTTCAAAAAAGATTTGTGATGGGGAACAGACAGTCTCCTGGACTCTGGGATGTCCATCATCTCTATATAGTCAGGCTCCTCTTGATCCTCCATTGCCTCCTCCATAGGAAACTGGAGGGTCTCAGCCACCTTTCTGTGGGAAGGGGACTCAGACAGCCTAGGAGGAGAAACACCTGAAGGTCTGTCTGGGGAGATGTCCGGATCAATAGGCACATCCAGACTTTCACCATCACCAAATTCATCTTCCAACTCTCCTTCCTCCTCAAACTCCGGTTCATAAAATTCTTCCAGGGTATAATTGTGAACTGGGGGAACCGACCGAACCGAGCTCCTGCCAAAAGGTGCTGGATCAGTCGGAACCGGATGAAACTATTCCGCAATACGAATCACTTTGGCTATTTCTTCGGCAGTCGGAATATGAGATTCTGGATCCGAATGGATGATTTTTCTTTGCATTTCTTTTTTGGCGGAACCGACCCCTCAGGATCAGATCTCGTTTTGCCCGAAGAAGTATCGCTCTGGTCAGAGGGCACTCCTTCTGGTTAGGTCGGAACCGAACCGGGCTGGCCATCCGGGTCAGCGGACTTCTCGGCCTCCCTTTCCCTCAGTCTACCTAATCTTTTTTCAAGTGTAGATTTGGGAAAATTTTTACAAATTTGGCAGGCTGAATCGAGGTGGTCAAACCCCAGACAAACACAGGTGGTGTGGGGATCGGCCTTAGCAAAGACCTCCCCACACTCACTGCAGTGTTGAAACCCAGTGGGCCGGTTTTTTTCTTGGGTTTCTCAAACATGGCCAACCTAACCAAACTTAACCTTCTTTTGGCAACCGCCAGGCAAGACTCCCCTATCGATTCCTGACCGTGTCACGGGTCTTGGAAAAAAACATACTAAAACCCGTTCTTTTTAGAACCGATACAGACTGGTAACACACACTAAAGAAAGATACAAAAATTACCTGAACGATCGGTTCAGCTGAACCTATCCACACTTTTTACAAGTTCCACACAGAAAACAGAACAAAACCTATCTAGTACTCAAGGTACCATAGACAGAGACTTGAACCGACTATGAGGAAACTAAGTTTTGGTAGAAAACGGACCAAAAACCGATACTTCAACAGACTTCGAACCGAGCTGCAGGATAAATCTCCGGAGCGACTGTTCAGTGAGGCGGAGTAAAGAATCTGACATTTGTAGTTCAAAATACAACAGGCAGAGACATCAACCGAGCTGGAGAGCAACATGGTATGCCCTGCATAGAAAAGTTAACCTACTGTTCTCCAGGGCAGTTTAAAGGCTGGGGCTAACTGCACTTGTCAGAATACAAGACTTCATGTTTGAATTACAAAGCGTTTTTTCCAGTACTCCAAATAAACTATGCCAAACAAAGTACTACTAAAAACAACGTGCAGTATGTGTGGATGGACATGCAGTACTTCTAAAGGACCAAGAAGTGCCTCCCCATCAAAAGCAGTATATTATAAGAAGCAATTATTTACCTTTCAATATTTACTTCCAGTAAGAACAAAATCTTAGCATCAGCAGAACACGGTTGCACAAAATATCCCTAAAATCTGAATTTCAGGACCTTCCATATTTTATTATTGAAGACCTTTTCATTAAGAGGATCTTTTTCCCTTAGACTTCCTTCTGTTCATTTTATTCATCACTGCTGAGAAGTCATTATTCTATGTTTATGGTGGGTGAGGAAAAACAGCAGACAAATGAAATCGTGTTTTCACACTAATGTCAGTAGTAATAATAAATGAATTGTCCTGAAATTCAAACATTCTGGGAAACAGTACGAGATTTAAGTTCAACCAATGCCATCAGTCATTTCTTTACAAGAAACGGGAAAATCCCTTTAACTTATTTTATTTTTTTTTATTTCATATTTTATGCCTCTTCCCACCTCTGGCAAAGGCTGCCCCAAAGCCCTCTGGCCCTGACCAAACATCATCGGCCATCCACCACAAAGCCTTGGCTTACCCCTTGTGCAGGGTATGAGGTGGATGGGATATACCCCCAAGAATGCATTGTGCAGCGGGAGTCGACCTGGATTCCCAGAAAGACTGCACCAGGCCCGCCTTCTGTCTTTTTCCCTTAGTTCCCCAAAAAGACTCCAGCACACAACAGGGACCAGTTTGCGTACTCACACACTGGATGCAAGCACAGGTCCTGGGCCAGCGTCTTTCCTTCTCCTACACAGTGCCTTCTACTGCATTGCCATCTATACTCACACAGGTGTTAGCACTGCAGTGAGGATGGCAGCCCTCCCTACCCAGAAGAGGGCCTTCTCTGGAACGCTTAACTCCCCCCTCCCCAGCTTCCCCCCATCCCAGTCTCATTCCTGAACCAAGACTGCAGCCTTTCTAAGCAACAGCCATACCGCAGAGCCAACGGGCTGGCCCCTTTAACCTAATATTTTAAAGACACTTCTCTCTAAACATGTTAACAGGAAAATGCACATAACTTATCAATGCTGTATTCTCCAGGCTGAAAGCAGCATCTTTGAAAATCATATGGGTGTGTGTGTGTGTGGAGCCAGCAATCTAGCGGAGAGCATGTTCCTTTTTCTCTAGGAGCTCCTCCACAGGCAGGAGACATGTTCGAGATTTAAAGGGACACATTCATGTACAGTGGCAGACAGTTTGAAAGCCCATGAAAAGTTATTTTGATTGAGGTATCTGGTATACCTGTAGCCGGAGGCAGTCCAGAGATATAGATGACCAAGTCTGTGTAATATAAATACTACATTAGAGCCATTCTTAGAACTTTGTGATATCAGTGACGATCAAGCAGTGCTCAACTCAATGCAGTTAAGCACTGCTTGATCATCACTGACATCACAAGGTTCTAAGAATGGCTCTAATGTAGTATTTATATTACACAGGCTCGGTCATCTATATCTCTGAACTGCTTCCAACTACAAGTATGCCCAATACCTCAAAAGAACTTTCCATGGGCTTTCAAACTACATCTGCCACTGTACATAAATGTGTCCCTTTAAACATTTTTCTGGACAGTTTAGTATCACAATGGCATATCTGGTAAGATATCTTCAAGCGGAACAGAACTAGACCAAATTTCAATATGGGCCATCAAGAAACACTGCTAAAAATAATTATTTGAATGCAGGTCCTTCACAACCCTTAGGCTCGCCAAAACCTGCACTGGGACAAGTGACTGAAACATCCTCCACTCTGCATGCCCTGCAATGAGCAGTAACTGACTTAACTAGGTCAATTAAAACACTGGACTGAAAAATGGACCTTAATGTGGGGAGACTAGCAGTGGTGGAAGGCAAAATTGATGGTGGTCACACTACAGCAGACTACTCTGAAAAAGTCTCTATCAAAATAGTGGCACCTCTAACTACAACACTAAATGATCAATCAATGTTAAGGAACAGAACTAACAACTGGAAAACACATATTTTCCAATATTCAAATCCTAGGTCTCCCAGGGTGTGTGGAAGCGGCAACCTGGCCAAATACTCAGACTGCTGGCTGCCAAAGGTGCTTGGTCTCGGCCATGTGGTCACGATCCTGAAAGATTACAAGATAAACCCCTACCAAACAACTACAGGAGGAGATTAATCTCATATTGGCCTAATGACAACATCAGCAGGGGCCCGGGACAAGGGATCAAAAGCAGCCAAAGTCTAATTCGCAATTACTGCTAACAACAATTGTATACTGTTCTTTCCCAATTATTCTTTTGCAACTAGGCAAAGGAGAGCATCTGAAGGAGTTGTGTACAAGCTCATTGAGGCAGGTATTAGATACTGAACTGGCTTTCCTACACCTTCAGTTTACTCTGAAGAATAAAAAAAATACTCCTTCACTGATCTCACAGCAACAGGAACTTTAGCAGAAAAACATGTTTCTACTATGGCGCTGGACAATCTAGTGGACCGAGAGGAATCTGCAGCAGAGGATTAAAAGTGGTTTGTTTTACCACACTCTGACCAAGGGCAGCGAGTACAGTTGTTATCCCCCCCTGCATAAACCCTTACAGTAGCACCGTGAGGCATGGTTTGCCCATTATAAACTACTGACAAGCCTACAGACTCCAGCATTACCTCTGGGGAAATGTGCATTTTCTTTTATCTGTATGTTTGTAACCTAATGTGGGGTCTGTTATTGTGTTCGGTTTTAAGAGGATATAGATTATGTTCTACCTTAGATCCACTGTACCAGAATGGAGTTCAAAAAGTACAGTTACATAAGAACTTTTTTAAAATTTGATGACTGGAAAGGTATCATGAGCAAAGCTTGTTTCCAGGTACGACCCGTTGAAGGGGGTACATATACAGATAAAGAAGGAAAAATAAATAATATAGAACAAGTGGAAAGCACAGCTGAATACAAAATGTTTGTAAACATCAGTGTTCTACAATACACAATACAATTATATTATACAGTATGACAGAGTATGTATATATACAAATAGAGAATATGAGGCATAATAGCAAAAAGTAAGAAGAGGTGGTAGGATAGGGAGGAGTAAGGACATGAGGGAATGGTTACTGGGGGAGAGGACAGGTGCAGGTCAAGGTGGGGGTTGGTCTGAGTAGGTGCTTTAGAGCAAGAAAGGAGGGGATGAGGTGGGTCGGGGGGATGCTGTTCCAGAGGGAAGGGAGCCTGTATGAGAAGGCCAATTTGCCAGCAGAGGTGCAGACTCGAGGAAGTGCAAAAGAACGGGCACCGCCTTGCTGTGAGTTGTACGGGGAGGGGGTTGGAAGTTTGAGGAGAGATGCCAGGTATGATGGGAGAGCTCCTAACCAGGACTTTGATATGAGGGTGACACAATGCGAGAAGCATCTTTAGAGAGAGGGATTGGAGAGATAGGGAAGAGTAGCGGTCACAGTAGTGAGTAAGACGGGGAGAGTTGGTGGCAAATCTACAGAAGGCATGGTAGAGTATATCTAGTTTAGACAGGGATGTCACCAGGGCAGCACTGTAGACGTCTGTGTAGTCGAAAGTAGAGAGAATCCATTTGATCAATCGGTTGCATCTAACAGGGACAGGAAGACTAGCGTTGTGGCAGTAGAGCAGCCAGAGTTTGGGACGCAGTTTAGAGTGAAGGGCATTGAAGTGGGAAGAGAACTCAAGAGAGGTATCAGCACTTAATGAAACAATAGATCATTGAGAGAATCTCTTGCAGTACCTCTGCCTCTGCACCTATAGCAGTCAGGAGAGAGGATCACACAGAAACTTTTCTAGCCAGCAGTCTACTGGGGCCGCTCAGGATGATGTCAGCTGATGCAGCTCCTCCTGTATCCACCCTCCTCAGTTTCCCCCGCCAGAGACCATCTATACAGGATGTCCACTGCTGGAACCGAGGGAGGGAAGAGGTTCCCACCACTAGGATGCAAAACAGAAGGTTAAGCATGCTGGAGAAGGAGACAGAGAAATCAAGGGGGAAGGAAGGAGGGATGGCATGGCTTGCTGCAGGAGATTCTCTCAAAGATCTGTTACAGTAAGTTCTTGTGTAACTGTACCATCTTCATCGAGGATCTCTCTCACAGCAAGCCACACTTTTGGAACAAGTCCCAAGCAGTTCTGACATTGGGACAATCTGGGTAGTTGGAAGCAACAGGCTCAAGAAAGAAGGCCTTGGAGCACAGCTAGGCTGAAACCTACCCTTCTGAAAGCAATGTCCAGACTACTGTGTTTAGTGAAAGGGTGGACTGCACTCCAAGTAGCAGCGGTGCAAATCTCAGCAGCTGAAACATTCCTGCGATAGGCAGCAGAAGTGGCCACACCTCAAGCCGAGTGGCCATGTACAGCACCAGGAAGTTCCTCCTTCCTATACCAAAAAGTAATGCAGTTGTGGCCAACCATTTGGTCAAGCACTGCTTTGAAACTGGAATGCCACTCTTTCCAAGGGGCACAAGAAAAACTGCTGCCAGGACTTCCTAATGTCCTTCACACAGTGGACAAAATACCTGAAAATTCTATGTATATCTAATGTATGGCACAATGCTTCCCTTGAACTGGCATGCTCTGGATAATAAACAGGCAGGTGGATGGATTGATTTAAAGTAAATTAGACATAACTTCACTGTGCAAAGACTCCCACCCCCCATCTTTGTGAAAAGTCAAATAGAGGCTCACATCTGACAGCCTGAAGCTTTGCAATCGTCCAAACAGAAGTAATGGCAACTAAAAATAAAACTTCCCACGACAGAAACTGTAGCGCTCAAGTCGCAGTGGGTGCAAATGGAGACAAGTCAGGGCCCCTGAGGAAGACCCAACAGTTGAAGCACAGGTGCATCTGGCTGAGGTTTGCCTGTGGTTGTATTTATGCTATACCACAATAAATTTCTACTTTTTGCATTTACTTTGGTGTGGCGAGCCTGTTTTTGGCTGTGCTGACAGCCAAAATGATCCCGCAGAAAGGGAGGGCCTGGGGTGGACAGTGGCAGCAGTGGCCTATATGTACAGAAGGTGCCGCACAGCATCGACGTAGGAGACTGGAGCCCTAACATTGACAGGCCAATGCCGGCCGTGAAAGCCAGCGGAGCATGCCATCCAGAGCTGACCCTGCCGGACAGAGGTCTAGGCCACAGGGGGGTGGTGAAAGTGGCCTGCATGGCAGGGTACCTAGAGATGTCAACGGGGGAACCTGAGCTCCGGCGTCAACAGGGAGGTACTGACAGAGAGGACCAGCAAAAGTCACTGCAGGAGCTGACCTGTGGGTCTGAGATCAGAGCTGCAGGACTAGCAAAGTCATCTGTAGCCTCTACATCATAGGGCCCTCGCCGGTGAGAATTGAGCCAGTGAGAAACCCTGCCAGAGCTGTACCTTCTGGGGAAGAAGGTGATGGATGGCAGAAAGCGCTGCCACCACAGACAGTCGGCACTACAAGGGGCGACGACCGGGGAGAGTCCCGGGGGAGGGTGTCTCCCACTCAGGAAAGAGAAGGCCTGAAACTGCCCAGGTCGAGGAGAGGCCAAGGAGAGAACCAGTGACATGGAAGTCTTGTCCTTAGAGATTCGCTCTGAAATAGGACAACCTGCTAGCCCAGGTTCCAAAGAAAGCAGGGCTGGATGTAGAAGTTGACAGAAGACTAGGCAGAGACGGTGGGCTTAACCATCAAAGAAATGGAAGTTCTGGTCGATGAGACACACTGACCAAAAGCTAAAGCAAACCAAAATCAAGAAGAAAGCAACAAAGTTATTTTGAGACGGGAAAATAAAGTAAATGAAAATCTGGCAGCCAACTGAAGCGTAGCAATGTCTCCGTGGAGTCCAATGCACGATGGTCGACGGCAGGAAAAGAACCAAGGGTGGAGCATGGCCACCCATGTACATATAAGAGAAGAGACACCAGCAGACAGTCATGGGCAGCCACAGTAGACTGCTAGCTAGAAAAGTTTTTCTGTGTGGTCCGAGTGGCTGAAAGCTATAGTTCCAAAGATGCGGCTTGCTGCCAGAGATATCCTCAATGAAAATTTTGAATTTTTTTTTTCTTTTCATATTGCCCCCAGCAGCTAGCAGGCACAGCCTCAGCCCTTTCAGCTGAGGGGGCTCAGTTCTGCCCGTGAGCATGTTTTGTTCGATCCGGCTCTGACCACGGGCAGTCCCCCCCCCCCTCCGTGAACAATCCAGATTTCCCTGGGTGGAGCCATAAGTTGGGAGCACGGCCAGAGCTTCATCAAGCCTGCTACGGCATCCCCTTTTTCCATTTTCTCCCTTTCCCTGTTACAGGGACAGGCACGTCAACATGCGCACGTGGAGGTGCACACGCTCGCGGTCCCACAGCACCCTCCCTTCTTGGTGCCCCAGTCCGACTACCCTCAGGCATCCACCCCAGGCGGGCAGTTCGACGGAAGGCCAATCCACCCTTCCCGAGAGAGGACAGCAGTCCTCCAGATGCTTGATCCTCTCCCCAGACGACTCCCAACAACCAGAGTCTGCTTCCAAACCCAGGTCACCTATGTGTTAGGTGACATGCACAGCGCCTCAGCTTGCCATGCTTCTGGGCTGGCTAAAATCTGAAATTCTTACTGCTGCTAGATGTTTTATATGTTTAAAATGAGTACGTGAGCCGGCCCGGTGGCGCTAGACACCACACCTCACTCCACGCTGGCAACCCGGGTTCGGGAACGGACTCGGGCCGCTGGTGGGAGAAGGACTGAGTGCCCAACGGCTTGCTCTCCTCCTCTGGGGTGGGAGGGGAAGCTTCCCCGCCGCAATACTGCCGTCTCCTGGTGAATTCGGGGGGCTGTCGGTGCAGTGTAGGGCAGGCAGCAACACAAAGGGTTGATATCGGCAGGAGACTGGGCGAGACGTCGTGCGTCTCAGTGCGCCCTGCCCCTACCGCATGCAGACGTCGGAGACAGAAACACAGGAAAACAACCCTCACCTCTGCTAGGTGAAGACTCCTCCAGCAGTACACGCGCCACCCAGCGACTAAGGCAGACACCGTTGTGCAAGCCCTCTCGCCAGAAAAACTGAGGGAAGGTAAAAAGAGGGATCTTTCCTCATTCTACCAGGGAGGGTAATCCGGGCCATCGAAATAGCCTCGGCGAGTTGAGCTGTGCACTCTAGGGCAGACCTTGGGTCGGGAAGGTAGACGTGTGTGTGAGCACTGAGGGGTCCGATTGAGTGGGGAGCTGAGGGCGGTAGAAGCGGAGACAAACAGAAAGTGAAAAAAAAAAGAATGAGTACGTGGCTCTGCTGCAAGATGGCGATGGTGTCTGTTGGGGTTGGTGCTAAAAGAGTACTAGCAGCCAGGTGTTTCACTACATGTTGAGGGGGTCCCTTTTGGAATGCGGGGATGCCCAACTGACAGAAAGGGCATTTCTGAAACCAAGGGTGAATGCATGCTGATGATCTGCATGTTTCTTTTCCACTAATTTTATTTGCCCTACAGAGGTGTTTTAGCATGCCACAGCAAAAAAAAAAATAAAAAGTATAAGCTTGTTTCTTGCAAAGTAAATACGGATAAATCAATAGAAAGCAGCTCCAACACCCTGACGCAGCAAGATAAATTCCAATCAGGAGTTAATGCAAGAATAGAATCAGAATGATCCAGGATTAAGATTTATTTGGGGTCAGCTTCTGTGAATACAGCCACTACGCCATTGTAGCAAAAGTGAAGTCTGTTTATCAGTTTCAACCGCTTCACCTCACGGCTTCCCTGCAAGGACGAAACCGGTCAGGGCAATTAGTAGGTGGGATTCACTGTTGCTGTAACAGGCATGGTGTGCTGAGCTTGTATTCACAAGGGCTTGTTACAAGAATAAATCTTGTCTTGATCTTGGATCATTTGTCAATGCTGATTCTTTTGGATTTAATGTAAATAAGGAGCAGGACTGCTTTCAAGCTTGTTAAACCTGAATAAGATGTTAACATAATTCTATGCAGATTCGTTATATACGTCATTGGACTTTAGCAGTCCCTGGAACTACAAAGTCTGATTTGCATAGAGTATATGACCTTACTGATCATTAGGTCAAGCGGGTTGGACATTTCTTTATTTCAGATCTACCCAACGTATATGGGACTGATCTTTTGCACTGGATGCATTTGTGCTTCCAACCGAGTTTAAGAATCAAGTGTGACAGACATTTGTTTCCCCTGCACTGCTATCTAAGAGAGAGATGACAGTTTTCTGCATTGATTTTACTGTGCACCTATGGATGTTATGGTATTCCTACGATGTATTCATTGAGACTTGCCTTAAAATGCAAGAAATATTAATTTAAATAAAATTACATATGTGAACACTCACCACATTTTGCTTCTTTTGTAATTCTTCTAAGTATCCAAGAATATCTTCGTCTGCTACATCGAAGGCTGTCTGGCCCTAAAAAACAAACTTACTAATAAGCTCATTTACAATACGTTGTACATACAATGAACTGTTCTCTGACAAATTCTCACGAATACAAGGCCCTCTGTTAGATTCCACCAATTACTCAATGTCAAAGTAAAGTACACAGTCATGTAAAGTACACAGGCACAGTTTGTGCCTGGCCGAGATCAATGATTGGATGTCCTCCAGCTGGTTGCGACTGAACCCGGAAAAGACGGCGGTACTAGTGACTGGGCCGGGATGAGGGCATGATGGGAGTGCCTCCAACATGGTCACTGGTTTATTCCAGGGACTCGCGTTTCTGATGGCCTCTCTTAGGGTGCGAGATCTTGGCATGATCCTTGATGACAGACTGACATTTGAAGCCCAGGTGTCGGCTGTTGTGAAGAGGTTTTTTCCCCACTTAAGGAACACTGCCAGGATCAAGCCACTAGTTCCGCCCAAGGACCTGCCTGCGCTGGTGCATGCCTTTGTGGCTTTGAGACTCTACTACTGTAGTCAGCTTCCAGGTTGCTGACTGGCCTATCTAGGTCTAGCCATATGACCCCGGTGCTGCGAGCTCTGCAGTGGCTGCCAGTCAGGTGGAGGGTTATCTTCAAGGTGAGTCTGCTCACTTATAAGGCCCTACATGGACTTGGCTCTGGCTACCTGGCTGATCTGATACCTGAGTCCACTCCCTCCACTCCTCTACCAGGGGCCTCCTTGAAATTCCTAGGACCAGACTAAGAACGTCGGGCAACCAGTCCTTCAGTGTCGCCGGACCAGTCCCGTGGAACTCCTTACCAGCTGATGTCATGGAGGCCCCGTCGGTTGAGAGGTTCAACAGCAGCCTAAAAACCTATCTATGCTCCCCGGCTTTCCCAGATGTAGAGATCTTACCAGCCCAGAAAATCTGTTAAGATTTGCTGATTCTGATATTGTATTTGTTGTTTTATTTTATGATTCTATTTTATCTGATACCCTGCCTCCTGTATGTGTTTATCTCAGGCCAGAGCCTCTGGGATTGGGCACCTTAGAAATAAACTCTGCCTTGCCTCAAAACATACGAAGGTCAAGTATAGTGTATAATACTTCAAAATAACTCTGGACAGACTTCCTTAAATGGGACACAGTGAACTCCCCCAAAAAAAAATGATTTCTGTCAATAAATCTAGGATCCTGATGTTAGGTATCTACTAAACTAAAATGTTTAAAGTCACATTTACAGAAAGTGTCTCTAATATTCATGTCTTCCAGGTTTTCAGTTTTGCTCCATTATCAGTCTTTTAAACACAGCATGTCCACAATATTTTTTGTACCAGTCTGTTAATTATGGAAACAGGTAAAGAGCTATTGCAGCCAAAACAGACAGGAAAACACAAATTTTAAGTAGTCATTTGTAACTTTTTATTTCTGAATTATTTCTCTTTCCTGTCACTCATCAGAAAGTCTTCCATGTGATAATCAATCAAAATCTTTATTTTGCCAGGTGGCTGCTTGTGTTTGTGTCTGTAGCTTAATTTTTGTGGATTTACATGTTTTTCTGCTTGTGGTAACTATATCATTCTTGCTCACTACATCCGTGAAAGTCTCCTGGACTGGATTTCTGCAAAAAAATCATCATCAGGTATCTTTATTTTCATTTTAAAATCAACTTTTTGGAAGCTATCCCAAGCAAAACACAAGTGAAGCAACTACATCTGACAAACTTGTAACTCTGGATCCTGCTGGAATACACATTTTCGTCTGACCTGCTCCATGATCTGTATGTGGGCTTTTCAGCAACCTGTTTGAATGACAAAGAAGCATACAGACTAAGGGATTTCACATCCTGCATATGTGCAGGCAAAGTTAATCACCTTCAGGAATTTTAACATTTCAGTGACTCTGGACCTCAGCTGTTGATCATTCTTTTGGTTTTTGACTTAACCACCAGGTACCTATCTGCAAGCAACTGGGTGCAACTGACAAGCTACTACAAGGATAAATGGGCATATCATCCTCTATTACTAACAATCTCCTTGCTCTGGGTCCCTAGACGCCTGCACTGGTCCAAGCCACATAAGCCTCAGAAGTGTAATTCAGTTGACTACAAAGTACAGCAACTGTCTCTTAAACTCCTACTCTTCCTCCTCTTGACATCAGGAAGTGTCCACTCAAATCCTTGGCCCTGTCTCCTACAGTACAACAAAGCCTGCCAAAATGGAAGGGGGGGGGCTCAAAATTGCTACCTTAAACATCTGCAGTCTCCTCCCAAAACTGGCCTCCTTCAAATCTTTGCCAGCCAACACAACTGGATATCCTTGCCATCATCGAAAACTTGGCTGACACCTAATACCTTGATCATGCCATCTCTATACAAGGCTACAAGATATTCAGGCTGGATAGGACCTCAAAAAGGGTGGTGGATGTGCAATCTACATAAAGGACTACCTCACCTGTCTCCCTGGTTCTTATCCCACCACAGAAACCTCAGTGCAACTCCTCCCTATCAAGATACTACTTGGTGCCCAAAACAAAGTCCTCACGATTGCTGCTGTCTATATCCCACCAAAAGATCCTGATTCCGGCCTACAGGCTGTCCTCGAGTTCGTAAGTACACAACCTTCTGACATTGAACTCCTTCTCCTTGGGGACTTTAATATAAATTGGCTTGCTCCTGATGCAGGGTCAAACAAAGATGCCATCCTTGCAGCAAATTTAACACAAGTGGTAAACTCCCCTACCAGGAAAACTACAAATCAGGGACCAGCACCCTCATTGACAGGATCCTTACCAGCCACCCTACCCAGATAACTAATGTAAGTGTTCTCCTGACTCGCTTCAGTGATCACTCTCCAATAATATGTACTTGACAAATAAGTTTCGTAAGTCGCTTCCAAAAACCATCTATAGCAGAGTCCCACCTTATGGCAACCTTACTCATCTCAAGACCTGTCTTAGGCAGATAGACTGGTCCTTGATTTACAAAACTCAAGATGTTGACCTAGCCCTTGATTACTTTATTACTACTTTCAACACTGCCTGTGACACCTATGCACCAGTAAAAAGCACAAAATCAAAGCACTCACAAATCCCTGGCTCACAGCAAAGCTATTGGCACAACTCAAAAGTAGGGATCACCTCTGGGCCACTGCAAGAGCTACTGGCACTCTGTCAGACATTCAAAAGTAGAAACAGGCTCAAGAACCACTGTACTAAACAGATCCGCTTGATGAAGAGCTCCTACTTCAAGAATGCCCTCTCCAACTCCTGGGGCGAAGGGAAATCCTTCTGGGACAACATAAAGAATATCATGGGTCAGCAGTCCAAATCCTCTCCTACAATAATGAATGTGGATGGAACTACTACATTAGACCCAGAGATCACTGCAAACACCCTAAATGATACCTTCACGGACCTTAGTGGTGTCCCCTCCTCTGATTTCTTTACTGATGCTGACCCTCCAATTTCTATTTCTACTACTGCCTCTCCAACCAAACCACCCTTCCATTTCAAACTAGTAAAGGCACATGAAGTCTATAAATATGTAAAGAAGGCCATTTCTAAGTCCCAAGCAAGCACCGACACTATTGACCTTAAACTTCTGTCCCTCACTCTGGAGGAAGTACTGCTCCCCCTCACAAAAATTTTCAATCTCTCCCTCTGCTACAGCCAATTCCCTAGGAAATGGAAGGCTGCAGTTGTCACTCCGGTGCACAAAAGTGGTGATAAGTCACTGCCTGGTAACTATCGCCCGATATCAATACTACCACCTCTCTCTAAGGCCCTTGAACACTTGGTGGTGGACCAACTTTCAGACTTCCTGAAAAGCACAACATCCTATGCACTCAGCAGCATGGATTTAGGAAAGGGCACAGCACATCGACTGCCCTACTTGAATTCTCAGGAGCAATCCACAATGCCATGGACAAAGGAAACCTAACTGGAGCAGTCTACATTGACTTAACCAAGGCATTTGATACAGTTCACCATGGCCTACTTATCAAACAACTTCTATCCCTAGGGCTCTCGTGAGGGTCCTGGTGACTGGGAAAAATTACCTTGCTCAGTGCTCTCAATCTGTAAAAGTAGCTGGAGTTCTCTCAGACTCAAACCGTGTCTGCCTCAGGAGTTCCCAGGATCCATCCTGGGCCCCTCCTTTCAGCCTTTTCCTAAACTCCCTCCCCAAATCCTGCCCTGAACAATTAATCCTCTATGCCGATGATGCCGTGATTCTTGCCACTCATAAAGATCCGAACCTCTTACGCCTCAACCTTCAGCATGCTTTTTCCAAAGTTGAGATGTGGTTCCTTGAACATAAGCTGGTTCTAAACCATAAAAAAACTAAATCCATGCTCTTCTCTAACCCGCAAAACAAGAAACGGCAAGTCCCACTCACCATTAATACATACCTGGGAAATACCCTTGAACAAGTGCCAATTTTCAAATATCTTGGAATCAACTTTGATCAAGGCCTAACCTTTGCAACTCACATTGATAGTACAGCAAAAACTATTAATCAGCGAATTGGGATTCTGTATCGGAACTGACAGCTTCTTACCCATTCTGCACTAAGGATTGCCATCCAATCTTCTATCATCTCAGTTGTTGACTATGGCTTAGTTATATATGGATCTGCCACTACTACAGCACTTGGTCGCATTACAACATCCTAAATAAGGCCTGTCGGCTGCTCACTGGTGCACATCGACGCATCTACACATGTGAACTCTATGCTGACTCAGGTTGGTTGCAACTCTCAAACCGGATAAAGTACCTTACCTGCCTGATGGTGAAAAAATCCACCCTGGGCCTCACTCCACCTTGTATCCAAGACCTGTTGTGCCCGAGCGCTAGCACCCATTTTACCAGAAGATCAGAACATCAGCCTCTCCAAGTCCCCCGATGCCGGACTTCTCAGGGACAAAGATCATTTGCCTATCGTGGCCCCAGCTGGCTAAATGCCCTCAGCACTCATATTACTGCCTCCACCCCTCTAGGTATTTTCAAATCAAGGCTTTTCTCTCACCTTGCCACCTCCAGCTCCTGTGACTGCCCTGATTAAACCTCCTATTTTCTCACTACCCACCCTGTTCCGTTATCTAACAAAGACATGTTTGGGAAACCTTTTCTCCTGCTATTGTCTGCTCCCCACACCTTTCACTTAACCTTTCTGTTCTGGACTTTTCCCTTTGTGTTTCTCGTAATCTGGCATGACCTCTTTCTTGTAATAATAATGTGATTATTGATATCTCATGTCCTTTTGCACAAGTGATTTAATATGTATTTGTATACGTCTTCTTGCTCTTGACAAATTGTTGTGTTATCTATGTAACCTTTTGTACTGTACCTAATTGACGTGGAACCTTTGTAAAAGAGCCTCTGGCTCAAAGGTAGTAATTCCTAGAACAATAAACTAAAAAAAAAAAAATAAAAAAAAAATAAATAAAAAAAACATCATTAAGACAAGTTCATTTACAAGATGGACCTGGGGCAAAACAACTGCCAACAGGGTTAAGACATCACAGGTTGAGTGAACGTAAATAATTACATAGTCATAACATATAATCATCGCATGTGACAAGATACTTGCACCAGAACATAGCAACAGGTTCAACAGGAGGTAGTGCCATTTAAATACAATTGCACGGATACAGATATATGGACGTAAGGTAATGAGCTAAAGTTTATACAGTAAACATAGGAGGAGTCATAGTGAGCAGGAGTGGCAGTTCCTCTAAGCGTCAAAGCCTGAAGAAGACAGATGTAAGAGCCTTTGATAAGCACTGTAGGCATGGCCTGGCAAGTGGGGTGGGAAGGGAGGGGGTATAGGGAGTGGGAGGAAGAAAAAATTACTCACCTTAGTACTGTTGTTTCTTCTAATGGAGTCTTGCTGTATTCTGACATATGCAGTTAGGTCCTGCCTTTCAACTGCCCCGGAGAACAAAGAGTTAAACTTTCCATGACCAGCATGGAATGTTCACCACGAGCTTGGTTGAAGCCCCTGTCTGCTGCTGTTTAAACTGCAACTGTCAGATTTTTACAAGCAAAGACTCAGATGTTGTGTGTGGAAACTGTAAAATTCTTACTAGCCAACTGGCAAAATGTATCTATAAAAAGTTTTTTGGTTTCAAAGGAAGACTCAAGTCAGGAAACCCAAAAATAAAACATCCGAAACACAACCTCTCACCCAAACCAAAAAGAGGGTGTAAAAAGGACACCCCTACCGTGCAACACTGCTCCTGCCCGCCCACGTCCCAAAATCTAGGTTCTGAGAGGGGAGGCAGGGGGGAGGTCAGAATACAGCAAGACTCCATTAGAAGAAACAACATTACTAAGGTGAGTAATTTTTCTTCAAACAACATGAAGTCTTGCTGTATTCTGACATATGCAGACTACCAAGCAGTACCTCCATGGAGGAGGGACAGAACCTACTTTGGAAACGGGCTCTGAAGTACTGCTGTGCCAAACCGAGCATCACTCCTAGCCTGGATATCCAGAGAGTAATGCTTGGTGAAAGTATGGACCGTTTTGCAGGAGGCTGCTTGACAAATTTCTAAGAGAGGAATATCCCTGGCAGCAGCACCTCTAGTGGAACAAGTCCTCAGGCCTGAGGGTGGAATTCTACCCAGTTTTTCATAGCAGAATTGTATACAAGAAACAATCCACCTGGCAATAGATCTATTCGTGGCAGGTTTGCCCTTACCAACTTCTCCATACGTAAGGAACAACTGAAGGGATTCAAACCTGTGACCCTTGCTACGCTCTATGTAGTAGCCAAGGGCTCTTTTAACGTCCAAGTTGTGTAGCCCCCTCTCTCCCGAGGAGGAATGGTCAGTGAAGAAAACAGGGAGAGATACAGACTGGTTGAGGTGGAAATCTGAAACCACTTTAGGTAAGAACCCTTGGGGCTGATGTTAGGCCAAAGGGCATTGCTCTGAATTGATAGTGGCCTGAGGGCAACTCGAACCTGAGGTACTTTCTGTGGGAGCACCTGATGGGAATGTAAAAGTAGGCATCTTTGAGGTCCAGGGAGGCTAGCCAGTCCCCTGGCCTTAGAGAGGGAAGGATAATTCCCAGAGTTACCATTTTGAACTTTGGCTTCAAAAGATGTTTGTTCAGATATCTTAGGTCCAGGATGGGCCGCCATTCTCCTGTCTTTTTGGGGGTTAGAAGTACCTGGAGTACAATCCTTTGCCCCTGTGTAGGGTGGGAACCCTCTCTATAGCTCTGAGAGCTAGGAGAGAAGAAACCTCTGCCTCTAGGGCAAGGGTCTCAGAAATTTGCAGGTGGAAAAGATCTGGTTCGCATCATGGGAAATTATTTGAAGCCGAGAACCAGTCCCTGGCTTACTACTTCCAGGACCCACTTGTCTGATGTAAGAGACTGCCAGTCCTGGACAAAGTAAGCCAGCCTGCCCCCTACTGGTATGGGAGAATCGGCCCGGGCAGACCCATCAGGGTGTCTGCTTGGCAGGGGCTTTAGGCTGAGGGGTGGATGCAGACCTGTTCATCCCCCTTCTGCCTCTCCCTCTAAAGAACCCCCTCTGTGAAAAGGAAGAAGAGGAGGTCTGAGCTTGGTAAAAAAGCCTTTGGAAAGGCCTGCCCCTGCACTGCTGCCTTTGAGTAGTTGCTTGCCTTTCTTTAGCCTGAGCACTCCTGTAAGTGGTCCTGTACTCATCCTTCTTTTTCATGTAATTCTCTGTCTGCTCCCCAAACAGAGAATTACCAATTACAGGAAAATCCATGGCCTTAACCTGGGTATCCTGTGAGAGGCTAGTACATCTGAGCCAAGCCATCCTCCGAAGAGCCACAGATGTAGCCATGACTCTTGATGATACATCATTGGATTCTACAGCAGCATGAGACTGTACTTTCAATGCCTCAGTCCCATCTGCAGCCACCTGCTCCAGCTCCTTGGCAAGCTGGTCGGGGGCCTGTTTAGCCAGAGCCAGCACAGTGTCCCACGTGGACTTCTGGTATCTGACTGTATAGGGCATATAGTCAGCCTGCCTGAGTCCCAAAGATGCTGCCATGTATTGTTTCTTTCCCATGGCATCAATCTTCCTGGAGTCCTTGTCTGTGGGGTGTGATGCCAAGGGAATATTTGCCTTATTACAGGCAGCAGCCTGCACAACCCCAACATGGCTGCATTGCTGTAAAAGGAACTCTGTGTCTGAGCCTGAGAGAGTGTACCTCTTGTCCATTCATCTGTCCACAGGAGGTATAGAATTAGGAGACTTAAGAATGTTATATGTCTGTTTCCAAAAGGATTTGTGGAGGGGAATAGACAGTCTCCTGGACTCTGAGATGTCCATCATCTCAACATAATCAGGCTCTTCCTGATCCTCTGCTTCCTCCACAGGAAGCTGGAGGGTCTCAGCCACTTTTTTGTAAAACATGTAGTGTGAAGGGGACTCCGAAAGCCTAGGAGGAGAAACACCTGAAGGTCTGTCTGGGGAGATGTCCGGGTCAATAGGCACATCCAGACTTTCACTATCACCATAATCATCCTCATACTCTTCCCTCCTCCTCCGGTTCATAAAATTCTTCCAAAGTATAATCTGGAACCGGGGAAACCGACCGAACTGAGCCCCTGCCAGATGGTGCTGGTTTGGTCGGAACCGAACTAAGCGATTACACAATCCTTATCGCCTTGGCTATCTCATCGGCGGTCGGAGTATGAAATTCTGGGTCCGAACCGTCGATTTGTCTTTTCTTTTACTGGAACCGATTCTCAGAATCGGCTCTCCTTTCGCCTCAAGAAGTATCACCCTGGTCAGAGGGCACTCCTTCTGGTTCAGTCGAACCGAACCGGGATGGCCATCCGGGTCAGTGGACTTCTCGGCTTCCTTTCCCTCAGTCTACCTAATCTCTTTTCCAGGGTAGATTTGGGAAAATTCTTGCAAATTTGGCAGTCTGAATCAAGGTGGTCAAACCCCAAACAAAAACACAGGTGGTGGGGATCAGCCTTGGCAAAGACTTCCCCACACACACACTGCAGTGTTGAAACCCAATGGGCCCCTTTTTTTCCTTGGGTTTCTCAGACATAGCCAATCCTAACCAAAAACTTACCCTTTTTTCAGCAATCCGCCAGGCAAGACTCCCCTATCGGTTCCTGACCATGTCACGGGTCTTGGAAAAAAACGTAATTAAATTAGTTTTTTTTTTGAACCGATACGGACCGGTTACCACACACTAAAGTAAGCACAAGATTTTTTTCCTCAAACTGATCGGTTCAGCCGAACCGATCCACAATTTACAAGTTCCACACAGAAACAGAACAAAAAACCTATCTAGTACTCACAGTACCACAGACAGAGACTTGAACCAACTAAGCGGTAACAGCAATTCAGTAGAAACCGACCGAAAACCGACACTTCAACCGACTTTTTGAACCGAGCAGCAGGAGAAATCTCCGGAGCGACTGTTCAGTGAGGCGGAGTAAAGAATCTGACGGTTGCAGTTTAAACAACAGCAGACAGGGGCTTCAACCGAGCTCGTGGTGAACATTCCATGCTGGTCATGAAAAGTTTAACTCTCTGTTCTCCGGGGCAGTTGAAAGGCAAAACCTAACTGCAGACGTCAGAATACAGCAAGACTTCATGTTGTTTGAAGGTCAGCAGAGATAGGAGAGGGTTGGACATGATGGCCTAGGGAGGAAGGACTGTTCGATGGGAGAACACGACAGATGCCACAGGCAGTGGTTGGGGTTTAAGTCCAATATTTGAAGCAAAGACAAATCGTGGTGTTGGGACCTTGATTTGGACAATGACAGAAGGGAGGACTCAAAGAAAAAATTACTCACCTTAGTAATTATGTTTCTTCTAATGGAGTATTGCTGTATTCTGACAATTGCAGTTAGCTCCAGCACTTGAACTGCCCCGGAGAGTGAAGGGTTAAAATTCTATGCCAGGCATAGAACGCTGGGCTCGAGCTCGGTTGAAAACTCTGTCTGCAATACTTTGAAACCAAATAGTCAGATTCTTACGAGCTGAAACTCACTGACTAGATGATGAGGAAATTGTAAAATGCCTACTAGCACAACTGGCAACAAAGGCTTTAGATTTCTAAAAGACTCTAGTCAGGAAACCCAAAGACCAAAAACCAAGCAATAAAGCATAAAAACTCTAATCAAACACAAAGCACCCAACACAACAGAAAGTGGGCTGAAGGCACCCCTGGGGTGCAACACTGCACCTGCCCACCCACTTCCCAAAATGGGTTCTGAGCGGGGAGGGAGGTCAGAATACAGCAAGACTCCATTAGAAGAAACATAATTACTAAGGTGAGTAATTTTTTCTTCAAACATGAAGTCTTGCTGTATTCTGACAATTGCAGACTACCAAGCAGTACCTCCAAGGAGGAGGGACAGAACCTACTTTGGGAATAGGCTCTGAAGAACTGCTGTGCCAAACCTAGCATCACTCCTAGCCTGGATATCCAGAGAGTAATGCTTGGTGAAGGTATGAACCGTTTTCCAGGCTGCTTGGCAAATTTCTTACAAAGAAATATCCCTGGCCACAGCCAAAGGTGCAGCTGTACCTCTAGTGGAATGAGCCCTCAGGCCTGAAGTTGAAATTCTTCCCAGTTTTTCACAGCAGAATTGGATACAGGACACAATCCACCTGGCAATGGTTCTTTTGGTGGCAGGTTTGCCCTCACCTACTTCCCCATAAGTGAGAAAAAACTGGAGGGAGTCAAATCTGTGACCCTTTGTACATTCTATGTAACAACTAAGGGCCCTTTTAACATCTAAACTGTGTAGCCTCTGCTCTCCTGAGGAGGTATGATCAGTGAAGAACACAGGAAGAGACAGATTGGTTTAAGTGGAAATCAGAAACCACTTTTGGTAAGAACCTTCTATTGGTTCGAAGGATCGCCTTATCTCTATGGAATGAAATGAAGTCAGGCTCAACTGACAGGGCTTGCAATTCACCGATACGTCTGGCAGAGGCAACAGCAACCAAAAAACAGTTTTCCAAGTTAAGTACTTGAGCTCTGCTGAGGACAGAGGCTCCAAGGGGGGTTGCATAAGCTGAGCAATGCAAATATTGAAATCCCAGGCAGGAGAAGGATCCCTAAAAGGGGGATTGGTATGAAGCAATCCTTTGAAAAATTTACAGAATACTGGGTGAGATGACTGAGAGGAAGACTTCCCCACTGAAAAATTTACAGAATACTGGGTGAGATGACTGAGAGGAAGACTTCCCCACTGACAGGAAAGCAAAAACAGCTGACAAATCAACTTTGAGAGTAGCTGGTTTGAAGCCTAGGCCATTAAGGTGAACTATATAATCCAGAACTGTAGACAACTCAGCAGTGTCTGGGGATATATACTTCTTGGAACACCAAATGCTAAACCTTTTCCATTTGGAGTTGTAAGTTTTTCTAGTGGCAGGCTTTCGATAAGCCTTTTTAGGATATCCACAACCCCTTGGGAAAGATGCAGATCTGCAAACCCTAACTCTTCAAGAGCCATGCCTTGAGATTGAGTGACCAAAGATTGGGGTACCAAATCCTCCCCTGAGAGGAGGTTAACAGGTTGTAATTCCTGGGAAGAGACAGGGGAAGATGGACTGCTAGGGACAGCAACAGGGGGTACCAAGGCTGCCTGGCCAAGTCTGGAGCAATCAGAATCACTTTGCAAGGTTGTGACCTTAACTTGACTAGAACCTTTAACAGTAGAAGGAAGGCATAAAGAAATGTCCCTTCCCAGTTCAAAAATCAGAGCATCCAGAGGGACTGAGCCCAAGACTGGGGGTCTGCAACAAAACAGAGGAAGTTGGTGATTGTCTGGGGCTGCAAAGAGATCTCTGGGGTGCCCCACCTTGAGAAAATCATTTTCAGCACCAAAGGATCCAGAGACCATTCATGACGGCCCTGGAAAATCCTGCTCAATGCATCTGCTAGCACACTGTCCTTTCCGGGGAGGTGAACTGCTACCAGAGAGGTCTGCAGGGAATAAGCCAGGGACCATATTTTCATGGCCTCCGTGCACAAGGCCGTGAATAGAGTGCCTCCCCTGCTTGTTGATGTACCACATGGTGGTAGTGTTGCCTGTCCTGACCTGAACCACCTTGTTCTGTACTGACAGAGAGCTTGTAGGGCAAGAAGTACTGCCCTGAGCTCCAGGAGGTTGCTATGAAGGGATTCCTGAGGGGACCACAGTCCCTGGGCTGTGACAGCCCCCATATGGGCTAACCACCCCAAAAGGGAAGCATGTGTGGTAAGATCCGCAGAGCGAATCTGAGTGACAAACGGAACACCTTGCCTCAGATTGTCCAGGTCCTGCCACCACTGAAGGGCCTGAATTAAGGTCTGAGTAAAAGGAACTAGTTTGGTAAGAGGATCTTTCCTTTGGGACCAAAAGGTCCTCTGATGGAACTGAATGTCCCTCATCTGAAATCTGGCCCCTTGGACCACTGTCATGGAAGCTGCCATGTGGCCCAAAAGCTGAAGAAAATGCCTTGCTGGTCGAGAAACCAGAGGGAGAAAGAAAGAGGCCCGCTGAAAGATGGCTGGCCCTTTCCAGAGGAAGAAAAGCTCTTGCCTTAAGTGTGTCCAGCTCTGCTCCGATAAAAGTGAGGAGCTGTACTGGCTTGAGAACTGACTTTGGAAGATTGAGAAGGAATCCCAGGGAAGTGAGAACTTGCTGGGTAACCTGCAGATCTGACTTGACTTGGTCTGGGGACAGGCCCACAAGGAGCCAATCGTCCAGGTATGGAAAGATAGAAATCCTTTTCCTTAATAAAGGCCACCACTACTGCTAGGCACTTTGTGAACACCCTTGGGGCTGAAGATAGGCCAAAGGGCATTGCTCTGAACCGGTAATGTCCCGAGGGCAATTCGAACCTGAGATACTTTCTGTGGGAGCACCTGAAGGGAATGTGAAAATAGGCATCCTTGGAGTCCAGGGAGGCTAGCCAGCCTCCTGTCCTCAGAAAGGGAAGAATTGTTCCCAGTCTCACCATTTTGAATTTTGGCTTTACTAGGTGCTTGTTTAGGTATCTTAGATCTAGGATGGGTCACCACTCCCCTGTCTTTTTTGGTGTAAGGAAGTACCTGGAATACAGACCTTTGCCCCTGTATGGGGTAGGAACTCTCTCTATGGCTCTTAAGGCCAGTAGAGAGGCAACCTCTACCTCTAGAGCAAGGGTTTCTAATGTATTTGCAGGTGGAAAGGATCTGGGTCTTAGTTTCGGAAAATTTTTGAAACTGATATATATATATATATGGAGTCCAAGGTGGCATTTGACTTCTCGATCTTCTGGAGATGGCCTTCCATCCCCGGCCCGAACAAGTCGGTGCCCAATAATGAAACATCTGACAGCTTGTGCTGGGTGTCTGCCATGAAGGTGGAAATCCGCAGCCAAGCTCTGCGGCGCAAGGCTACTGTGGCCACTACTGACTGGGCACAAGAATCACCGATATCCAAAGAAGTTTGGAGCTGTTTGGCCACCTCCCTTCCCTGATCCTGCACGCACCTGCTTTACCATCGTCTGAAGGTCAGCCGAGAGATGAGGAATCACCTCATCCAGGGAACCCATAAGGGCGTGTGAAAAATGCACCATCAATACAGCTGAGCTAGCCTGTCGAAGACCCAGAGAAAGCAGCGAAACCTTCCGCCCCAAATAGTTCAGCTTTTGGACTCCTTATCTGGCAATTTGTTCATGTCGGCGTTGCAACGCTACTCGGTCACAAGCCCTCCGCAGAGGGTGCGCCAGAAACTGGAGATTGAACTAGTGGGGACCGCGTACTTGCAAGCCATCCTGGCCGAAGGCACAGGACAAGAAGCAGGCCGCTGCCACAACTCCAGGGCCAGGCCAACAATGGCTTCGGCCACAGGGAAGGCATCTGTAGGAGAATCTCCTCGGTCCAGCATCTCCGTAAGGGGATACCTGGCCCGATTCTGTATGGGTTCGAGCTGCATCCCAGTGGACTCAGATGAGCTGAAGGATTCCCAAGAACGAGGATGGGCTCTCGTCCACCGACTGACCTCCTGCAGATTCCAGGTCAAGGGGCCTGGAGTACAAAGAGTCGTCGTCAGACTATGAGGAGTCCGTGAACAGCTGACGAGCGCCTGAGCCACCCTCCACCTGCCGATGTCGATCGGGAGTGAGGCAAACCCTGACCCGACCGAGAATCCTTGGTCGGGGCCCCAGTCTTAGGTTGAGGAGGTGGTGGTTCCACCACAATGGGTGGAGCAGCTGGTTTTGGCAGAGAAACTGGTGCCGGGGTCTGCTCCTCGACTACAATGAGGGGTTACTTCGGTTGTTCGGGCGACTACCACTTAATGGCCGGAGAAGGCGACGGAGTCCGATTATTACAAGCCAACGAGAGTTGTTGCCACATCATGCCCTTGTAGCGCTGGCGTAACTTGCATCGGAGCCTATCCTCCGAAGAGGATGAGTGGTGACACCGCTTTCAATGATGCCAAGACCGCCAATGTCGGTGGGATCTACCAGACATGGAAGAGGACCGAGACCTTCAGGGTCTTTGGGGGCATAACTTGGAGAGGAGTCGTCTCCCTACCACCACCACTATCCTCTGCTGCCTGCCATGCAACCAGTTCTTGACCCACGCTACCATTTAAGCATTTTGTGCCCCCGGCCCTTGATATCCCAACTTACTAATTTGCCTCCAATGTGGCACTGAATTGAAGTCCCTGCTGAAATCCAGATACAGGACATCCACCGCATGGCCCCCGTCAAGTGCCCTAGTCACCCAGTCATAGAAGTCAAAGAGGTTAGTTTGACAGAATCTACCAGAGACAAAACCATTCTGCTATCCATCCTGGAGACCCAACAATGGATGTAAAACAGACTGGTCTATAGTTGCCTAGTTCATCTTTGGATCCACTTTTGTGGAGGACACAATGTGTGCAGTCTTCCAGTCCTCCGGTATGCACCCAGTTCCCAGAAAGGTAATGGACAAGTTTGTTATCGGTTCTGTCAGGACCTCCACCAACTCTTTCAGTACCTGGGGGTGTATACCATCTGGGCCTGGTGTCTTATCCACCCACAGGGCCCTTAGGCTCTCCAGTACCCTGCCCACAGGATTACCCACATCTGTTATCACTGCCCCCTAGCCCCATCCCCCCCCGGCAGGGATCCACCCTTTTCCTTAGTAAAAACAGAAGTATTCATTGAGCACTTCTGTCTGGTCCATCCCCTTTCTGCCCCCAATCTTTCCTGATCTTCACAATTTGATCCTTGCAGTTCCTCCTTTCCCTTATATACCCGAAGAACTTTTCCCCTTCCTTTATACCTTGCGCCAGCCTAAGCTCTCTCGGAGCTTTGGCTGCCCTGACTGCTCTAGTCACCTCTCGATTTCTTCAGGTACTCTTCCCTGTCTTCTACTTGATCGGATCTCTTAAATCTTCTGAAGGCAGCTCTTTTCACCCTCACTGTTTTCATAACTTCCCTGCTTAACCAACTTGGTTTCTTAGACCCAGCCTTTTTGCTTTGTGTCCTTGTACAAGAGCTAGTAGCCTCTGTGAATCCTAGCTTGGTAACTTCCCACTTCTGGTTAGCATCCATGTGTGGGCAGATGATGGCTAGGTGCTCTGCTACTATGTCCCTCATCCTATCAAAGTCAGCTCGCCTTAAGTCTAACACCCTGGTTCCTGTAGCCTCCTTGCCTATGTTGAGTGAAAACCACATGGTGTGGTGGTCACTCCTTGTCAGTGGATCCTCCACTTCCAGTTCTCTTAACCAAATCTCCATTAGTCAGCATGAGGTCCAGAATGTTACCCAACCTGGTTGTCTCCCTTTCCATCTATACCAGGAAGCTGTCCTGGAAAGCCTCCAGGAGGACCTGCTCCCTGACCCTTGAGGTGGCTGGGGTGCTCCAATCTACCCCTGGCAGACTGAAGTCCTCGAAAATTATGGTGTTTCCCTTCCCGATGTTCATCCTTATCTGTTCCCCAAGTTCTCTGTCCAAGTCCTCCACCAGAGATGGTGGCCTATGCATATATATATATATATATATATATATATATATACATATATATACACACACACACACACACACACACACACACACACACACACATATATGTTAAATCCTCTCTGTTGGCTTAACCAAATGAAGGATAAAATTTCTAGAATCACACGGTGGTACCTGGCACCACAGCCATTTAAATTTAAAGTGATGCACAAATCTGGGAAAGAAAGGTCAATGCTGATTTTCTGTCAAGATATGGATCAGGAACTGAATTCCAAAGGTTTAAAAAATGCTGAGTTGAAACTTCTCTGTTTGCTATTCTACATATGCACTGAACTGTAAAGGTTATAAGCTAATGTTAGACAGGAAGAAAAAATTACTCACCTTAGTAATGTTGTTTCTTCTAATGGAGTCTTGCTATATTATGACATATGCAGTATAACCCCAGGTTAGAACTGCTCCGGAGGTGAAAGAGTTAACTTCCATGCAGGGCATGGAATCTTGAGCGCGAGCTCGGTTAAACACTGTCTGTTGAAGCTCAAACTTAAACTGTCAGATCTTTACGAGCAAAAACTCACTAAGGTTCTGTGTGGAAGCCGTAAACCTACACTAGCCACTGGCTACTAACTACAAAAACACCTTTTTGTTCTTGATCCTAAAGCAAAGACTCAAGTCGGGGGATTCAAGAAGGAAAAAATTCAAGCAAAACACCTAAGCACCCTAGAAGGGTGAAATAAAGTGGGCATCAAAGAAAGGGCCAACATTGCACTGCCCACCCACATCCCAAAAACTGAGGTTCTGAGAGGGGCAGGCTAGGGGGGAGGTCATAATATAGCATGACTCCATTAGAAGAAACAACATTACTAAGGTGAGTAATTTTTTCTTCAAACAACATGAAGTCTTGCTGTATTATGACATATGCAGACTACAAAGCAGTACCTCCATGGAGGAGGAACAGAACCTACCTGGGAAATAGGCTCTGAAGCACAGCTGTGCCAAATCGAGCATCACTCCTAGCCTGGATATCCAGGGAGTAATGCTTAGTAAAAGTGTGAACTGTTTTCCAGGTAGCTGCTTGACATATCTCTAGGATAGGAATGTCCCTGGCAGCAGCCAGAGACGCAGCTGTACCTCTGGTAGAGTGAGCCCTCAGGCTGAAGGAGGAACCTACCCAGTTTTTCGTAATAGAATTGATACAAGAGACAATCCACCTGGCAATGGATCTTTAGTGGCAGGTTCCTTTACCAACCTCACCATAAGTGAGGAACAATTGAGGGATTCAAACCTGTGACCCTTGGTACGCTCTATATAGTAACTAAGGGCTCTTTGACATCTAAACTGTGTAATCTCCTCTCACCAGAGGAGGAATGGTCAGTGAAGTACACAGGAAGAGACATGGATTGATTAAGGTGAAAGTCTGAAACCACCTTAGGCAAAACTTCCTGTTAGTCCTGAGGACTACCTTTATCCCTATGAAAGGAGATAAAATCAGGCTCCACTGACAAAGCCTGTAGCTCACTTATGCGCCTGGCAGAGGTGATGGCTACCAAAACACAGTTTTAGTCAAGTACTCAGCCTGCTGAAGACAATGGCTCAAAAGGGGCTGCATAAGCTGAGCGATGCAAATATTAAGATCCCAAGCAGGGGCAGGATCCCTGAACGGGGTTGGTGAAGCAACCCTCTAAAAAACTTGGAGAACACAGGGTGAGCTGATAAAGAAGAGGGCTTACCTGCTGACAGGAAGACAGACACAGCTGCCAAGTGCACTTTTAGGGTAGCTAGTCTCAGCCCCAAGGAATTCAAATGCACCAAATAATCCAGGATCGTGGGCACACCAGCAGATTCTGGGAAAATATGTTTACCAGCACGCCATATGGAAAATCTTTTCCATTTTGAATTATAGGTAGCCCTGGTGGAAGGCTTCCTAGAGGCCTTCAAGATATCCAATACACCTTGAGAAAGGTGTAGGTCAGCAAACTAACTCTTCAAGAGCCAAGCCTTGAGATTGAGAGACTTGAGGTTCGGATACCAAACTCTCCCCTGGGCACAGGTTAACAGGTTGCGATTCCTGGGAAGGCATAGGGGAGGGTGGACTGCTAAGGACATGAGGAGTGGGTACCAGGGCTGCCTGGCCCAATCTGGAGCAATCAGGATCATCTTGCAGGATTGAGAGCTGATTCTGACTAGCACTTTGAAAAGAAGAGGGAAGGGGGGGAAAGCAGAGAAACTTCCCTTCCCAACTGAGAAGGAAGGCATCCAGAGGGACTGAGCCCAACATTGGGGGCCTGCAGCAAAAAAGGGGAAGTTAGTGATTGTCTGGGGCTGCAAAGAGATCTATTTGCGGAGTGCCCCATCTGGCAAATATTACCTCCAGTACCAGGGGATCCAGTGCCCATTCGTGATGGCCCTGGGAAATCCTGCTGAGAGCATCCGCTAGGAGATTGTCCATGCCTGGGAGGTGAACTGCCGTAAGGGAGGCATTCAGAGAGTAAGCCAGAGACCACAACTTCATTGCTTCGGTGCACAAGGCCGTAGACCGCGTGCTCCCTTGCTTGTTGATGTACCACATTGTAGTGGTATTGTCTGTTCTGACCTGAGCAACCTTGTTCTGGACAGATGTGGAGAAGACCTGAAGTGCTAGAAAAACTGCTCTGAGCTCCAGCAAATTGATGTGGAGCAGGGATTCCTGAGGGGACCACAGCCCTTGGGTGGAAAGGTCGCCCATTTGAGCTCCCCACCCCAGGAGGGATGCATCTGTAGTAAGGGTCAAGGAATGAGACTGGGGGGTGAAGGGAACCCCCTGTCTCAGATTGTTCTGATCCTGTCACCACTGAAGGGCCTGGATCAGGGTTCGAGTCACTGGAATCAATTTGGTTAGGGGATCCGTCCCTTGAGACCAAAAGGCTCTCAAATGGAACTGAATGTCCCTCATCTGAAATCTCGCTCCCTGCACTACTGCTGTAGAAGCAGCCATGTGCCCCAGGAGCTGTAGGAATGCCTTGCTGGTCGAGAGACCTGCAGGGTGAAAGAGGAGGCCAGAGACACCAGGGTCCTTGCTCTCTCCAGAGGAAGGAAGGCTCTGGCTTCTTTTGTGTTCAGTTCTGCGCCTATGAAGGTGAGAAGCTGAACAGGCTCCAGAACTGACTTTGGAAGATTGAGAAGGAAACCTAGAGATGTAAGCAGCTGCTGGGTTACTTGTAAATGTACTTTGACCTGTTCTGGAGACTGGCCTACAATGAGCCAGTCGTCCAGATAAGGAAAGATGGCAATCTTTTTGCCTTCTTAAATGAGCAACTGCTACTGCCAGGCATTTTGTGAACACCCTTGGGGCCGAGGAGAGGCCGAAGGGCATTGCTCTGAACTGGTAATGGCCTGAGGGCAGTTCGAATCTGAGGTACTTTCGATGGGAGCTTCTGATAAGAACAAGGAAGTAGGCATCCTTGAGGTCCAGGGAGGCTAGCCAGTCCCCTGGCCTTAGAGAGGGTAAAATAATCCCCAGGGTCACCATTTTGAACTTTGGTTTTAAAAGGAGCTTGTTTAGATACCGGAGATCCAGAATGGGCTGCCATTCTCCTGTCTTTTTTGGGGTAAGGAAGTACCTGGAGTACAACCCTTTGCCCTGGTGTATGGGTAGAACCCTTTCCACGGCTCAGAGAGCCAGGAGAGCAGAAACTTCTGCTTCCAGGGCAAGTGCCTCTGATGGGTTTGCAGGTGGAAAAGATCTGGCTCTCATCTTCGGAAATTTTTTGAAGCCGAGAACCAGTCCCTGGCTTACTACTTCCAGGACCCATTTCTCTGACGTTAAAGACTTCCAGTCCCGGACAAAGTAAGCCAGCCTGCCCCTTACCGGTAGAGGAGAATCGGCCCTGGCTACCCCATCAGGGAACCTGTTTTGCAGGGGCTTTGGGTTGAGGGGTAGAAGCAGGCTTACTAGAGCCCCTTCTGCCCCTTCCTCTAAAGAACCCCCTCTGGGCATAAGCAGAAGAGGAGGCCTGGGCTTGGTAAAACGGCCTATGAAAAGGCCTGCCCCTGCCCCTGACATGCTGCCTTTGAGGAGTGACTTGCCTTTCTTTGGCCTGTGCACTCCTATAGGTGGTCCTATACTCATCCATTTTCTTCATATAATTCTCTGTCTGCTCCCCAAACAGAGAATTGCCCACAACAGGAAAATCCATAGCCTTAGACTGGGTATCCTGTGACAGGGCAGTACATCTGAGCCAGGCCATTCTGCTAAGAGACACAGATGTAGCCATAACTCTAGATGAAACATCATTAGAGTCTACAGCAGCATGAAATTGCACCTTGGATGCCTCAATCCCGTCCGCAGCCACCTGCTCCAGCTCCCTGGCAAGCTGGTCAGGTGCCTGTTTTGCTAGGGCCAGGACAGTATCCCACCTGGATTTCTGGTACCTAGCTGCATAAGCCATATAATTTGCCTGTCTGAGTCCCAAAGATGCTGCCATGTACTATTTCTTTGCCATGGCATCCATCCTCCTGGAATCCTTTTCAGGAGGGTGAGAGGCTAGAGGAATATTAGCCTTGTCACAGGCTGCAGCCTGCACTACCCCACATGGCTGCACTGCTGAGATAGGAACTCTGTATCAGGGCCTGATAAAGCATACCTCTTGTCCATCCTTTTATCCACAGGAGGATAGAATGAGGAGTTTCAGAATTTTTACTGTCTGTTTCCTAAAAGATTTATGCAAGGAATAGACAGTCTCCTAGACTCTGAATATCCATCATTTCCACAAAATCAGGCTCTTCTTGATCATCAACAGTTTCTCAACAGGAGTTGCAGAGTGTCAGCAACTTTCTTGTAAAACAAAATGAGAAGGGGACTCAGATAGCCTGGGAGGGATACTCCTGAGGGTCTGTCTGGAGAGATGTCCGTTCAATGGGCACATCCAGACTGTCAAAATCACACTCACTCTCCTCGCACTCTCCTTCCCTTCCTCTGGTTCATAAAAATCTTCAAAATCATAATCTTGAATCGAGGAACCGACTCAACCGGCACTTGCCCAATGGTGCCGGGTTCGGACGGAACTGGGGAAAGAGACTGGACAATTTGGATAGCTTTGGCTATTTCCTCAGCGTTGGAGAAAGAACTTTGGCCCCAAACTAGCTGACCTTCTAGCCTTTTAGTTGGAACCAGCTCCTCAGAGCTGGTTCTTCGTTTGCCCCAGGAAGCATTGCCCTGGTCAGAGGGCATTCTCAGGTTCGGCTTGGAACCGAACCGGCTGGCCATCCGGTCAGCGGACTTTTGGCCTCCCTTTCCTGAGCCTACCAACTCTTTTTTCCACGGTGGCAGCAGGAAAATTCTGACAAATCTGGCAGTCTGCATTAGAGGTGGTCAAACCCAGACAATATACAAATGGTGTATAGGTCAGCCTTGTGAAGCTTCCCCCACATAGGCCACAGGTGCTGAAACCCAGTGGGTCCGTTTTTTTCTTTTGGGTTTCTAGACATAGTGCCAGCCTAACTAAACTTGCTCAGCACTGGCAATCCACCAAGCAAGACTTCTCTTATCGGTTCCCAACCGTGCACGGGTCGTGGAAAACCGTAATAAAATCCCTTTTTTTTAGAACCGATAAGAACCGGGAACCGCACTCTAAAGGGCTAGAAGTAATTTTTAAACCCCTCTGATCGGTTCAAACCGAACCGAAAAAGATGTTTACAAGTTCCACACAGAATAAAAGTTAATAAATAAGCCTATCTATTACTTACAATACCACAGACAGAGCTTGAACAGACGATTGAGGTTAAATTTCGGTAAAATAAACAGAGAATTACACTTTAAAACCGACAAACAAACCGAGCAGCAGGAGGAATCTCCGGAGCGACTGTTCAGTGAGGCGGAGTAAAGAATCTGACAGTTTAAGTTTGAGCTTCAACAGACAGAGTGTTTAACCGAGCTCGCGCTCAAGATTCCATGCCCTGCATGGAAGTTAACTCTTTCACCTCCGGAGCTGTTCTAACCTGGGGTTATACTGCATATGTCATAATATAGCAAGACTTCATGTTGTTTGAATCTGACAGAACGTTTGGAAACCTGTTTTTGTAAAACAGGTCCTCTCTTGGGGATAGGGCAGAATAAGGCCCTGACTCATTGGTTATGCAGACTGAGTTTTAACAGCAAGGGCTTGTTCTATCTTCTCCTTTTCTATCTCATCTCTGTCTGGTTCCACAACCAAATTTTTTTGAGAGACCTAGGATATGATCATTGACAGTTATACAGTTCTCCACCTCTCACTATCTCTCTTCCTTCACTTGCTGTTCTGTCTTTTCTTCCCCCTTGCATATCTGCAGTAATAAAAAAATACATGTGAATCTGTGCATAAACCTGTATGTGAAACTGGGTTCCCTTTGTTTAAAACTGTATATAGATATACTGTTGAAATAATTGCAAAAAGCTATTTGGAACGCGAGGAGTTAACCCGAGATGCAGTTTCTAAGCCTTTTGCAGAGCTGTAAACGAGAGGTCAGTTCTGGGTCACTATGTACTGTTTTGCTGCACCTGCAAGGAACAAAACTGACAAGAACATTCTGTAAACTTACAAGGACATTCTGTGAGAAGCAGAACATCTCTTGACGAGGTTCCTAGGCAATGATGTATAAAAAGAGAAGCAATGATTTTGCTAGATAGACAAGAAGAATGAGCAACTGAAACTTGGAATTAAGAGTTACCCCCAGAAGGAGGACTTGGTTTTCTCTGTTTGTACTGCTTTGTAAATATATATATATATATTTTTTTTTATACCAGGAGAGAGACACTTGTACTGAATAATTTTTATTTTGCTGTTATTGAGAAAAATAAAATGCTATTTGATAATTTTGAAACTGTTCCTGGTATTCCTATGCTTCCTGACTTGCGAAACGACAGGGACATGAAAGGAAAAATGGGATTAAGTGACTTAGTAGTATAGTAATTTTGCATGAAAACACTCATGGGTACCGTGGCAAACTCTATGGCGTAGCCTGTAGCCAGAATCTCTAACACCAATGCGTCTGATGTCAGTTGGGGCCATTGCTAGCAAAAATTCTGCATTCTTCTAAAATAAGGGTAACCGAGATGGGCCCACATACCTTCACTGTGAAGTACCACCTCCTCCTCTGCTGGTACTTCCATTATATCTGCCAGCAAAGGGTCCTCTGTTAGTGCTGTCCTTGGATCCAGAAGAGGCTCCCTTATTCCTCTTTCTGAAATTCCAAAAACGGTTAATAACCATCTATCGACTGTTGCTACCGAGCAAACCCCCGCCCTCTCGACATTGAGTTTGCTTTCTGTTGCCTAGACATCGGAAGTTGTCCCTTCTCATTCTGGACGTCCCTCAGGATGTCATCCAGGTCAGGGCCGAACAGTCCTTCAAAGGACAGGTTAAAAACCATCAACTTGTAAACCTCATGCACGACCCAGTGCTGGATCAAGACACCCCGCACAGGTGCCACAAAATAAGTGGAGCGTGCAGACATCTGTAACTTGTCCACTGTGGCATCCCCCAGAAAGGCAGAGGCCAGAGACACAAGCTGCAAAACGTCTGCCCCTTCCAGTTCTGGAGGGATATAGCTACCAAAAGCAGTGACATAGGAATTTAATGATCTGGAAACAATAACGATGCATATGATGTTCGAAGACTTCTCCGTTCAAGGCATAAGTCCTTCTGCACAAGGCATCCACCAGCTTATCATGGGTATCAGAACCACTGAACCTTCAATAGGTACGGTTCTGCACGGCCTTATCTTCGAAAGGAGGAACATCCCACTTCTTGAAGCTCTCCTCCAGAAACAGGTAACACCATTAATCCAGGGAGCTGTTTGCGTTTTATCTGTTCAGGCCTATTCCTGATCAACAATCTGGTTAAAATGCACAAAGTTCAGAAAACACTCTGGTGCAGAGGAAGAGGCATACAAGGTAGGATTAATGTCCAAAGTCTCAATGACCTGCACCTCCTTCAGCTGCAGCGTCCAAAAAGCTTCCATTCTAAGATAGGACAAAGACCTTGTATCAATAGGGGGAGGGATCAGAATAATTTTCGTAAGCTCTGCCACTGCCCCCCCACCCCACAGGTACTCTTCCTCATCTAATAGTACTCTGTTGGATCAGGATTTTCCCGTGACCCCCTGTATTCTTATGCTGACCTTCCACGTTGTCAAGGTTGGGAGTTGCCTGCAAATCTGAGTGAGCAGTATCGCTCTGTTCTGGTGCACCTGCATGTGCCTGTGTAGGCCCCACCACCAACCTGAGGGGCGCACCTTGGGTTCGGGTGTGTTGGTGGGATGTCCTGCAGAACATTATAACTCAGCAGCTTATTTGAGAGCAGCAAAAAGGATTTGCGCAACTCAGTCTTACCACTGCCAGTCAGTATCACAGATGCACCCCCACCCCAGCTCAGGGGGTTGACTGGGGGGGGGGGAGACAAAATAGACATGTTAGACTGTGTTACACAAATGGGGCTGCAACACCCTAAAGGGGATGGCCTCATCACTCTCTGTAGCTCTTATAACTAGGTTTCCAATAAGCCATGATTCCACGTCCTATTAGCCAGTAAGCCTGCAATGCTGCAGCCAGAAAAGCAATAAATGCACTTATATATGAGACCCTTATAGTCCTGTGCTGCAGTAAGTATGATATGTTGCAGCATGAGAGAACTCCAACAACATTCTAGGCCTCTGTAATCTTATGTTGAAGATACAGACAAGGAGAAGGCAACTAAAAAACATAACTCCTGTGCCTAGTAAGAAGCCCAAAATTTGTCTTTCAGCTCAATGACCCGATTTCCACACTAACTGTGGAACCAAAGCCTTCGGGTTTCCTCTCAGGACAGTCTCGTCACTGAGCTGCTACTGCCCTCCTCACTCACAGCGCTGCTACACCCAAGAAAATGAGGGGAAACCTAAGCCTATGCCATGCGAAGTGAAGCGTGCCACCTCTGGCAGAGTAAGACAGTAAAGCATGCAGACATGTGCTAGTGTAGTGACATCACACCAATGTGCATGACATCACCATCCATCTTATGGGAGCATGCCACACTGAGTATAAGAAGCAAGCCTCAGTCAGCGCACTTCAAAGAAAGGAGTGAAGAACCAAACGCTGACAAACTGCCAGCAATGGCGTAAGGCATTAGTTCTCACACTTTGTGATAGTGAGCCTCCCCCATGCCACGAAACAGATTTCGAGACTCCCTCAAATTTGGAAAAAGTCTTGGGCCTCCCTTAGAAAAAATGTATTATACTTTTACACAGTACACCAGGAATCAAGTGAGACTAATAATGTTGACAGAGTATATTCTCTTTTTATTTGACTTATTGTTCTCCACCCAAAACCCCACATCCCAGGTTATTCTCGTCACTCCACTGTTCTGACTCTTGGACCCTTATTATGCTACTTCCTCTCTATCTGGAACAACTAACCTAGCCACATCATCTCTTCCCCCTTACCCTGTTAAGCAACTTCTTGTACCCTTACCGAGGTCACACCTGAAACATGCATTGGCTCAGAGTGCCTTTTCCAGATACCAATTTACATATAAAATAAATACCTACTGTAGAAACAAGCCTCGACTCAGTGTGCCTTCTTAGTCACCAATGTACATGTAAATACACGCCTACAGTATAAACAAGCATGGGCTCAGGGCCTTTCCTGGTCACCAGTCTATGCATAAGTAAAGAAATTCACCTGCCATTATCCATATTTAGTTGCTTGCTCCCTTCATACAAAACATTCAAAACTTGAATGTTAAGTACTGTACATTCTCAGACTTCACTGGGCCTCCCCTTGAACAGTATACCATTTGAGAACCACTGGCATAGGGGAACCATGTAGCCAACAAAAAAGGCAGAAACTGTCGCACTGGTGGACGCTTCATAAAATGAGAGCACTCACTTCCCCACCAAGAAGGAAAACTCACAAAAAAGGTAGGAAGACTACTAAAACAAAGACAGGGACAGATAGTCACCTACAGACTTCTCCCTGTAAGGACTCACTGACCAGCCAAGGGCATGATATTGCTCAGATTAGGTTCCACTCAGCCTATTTTACATGAACATCCTAGCTGATGGAATAAGGGAGAGGAGTGTGTCACCAGTAGCACACTAGGAGGAAAGGAAAGGAGAAAATAGATTAGGAAGGATTCCAAGCAACTATGTCTCCCCTCCCAAACAGGGAACAGAAGAGAAAAAAAACTGAGGCATCAGGCCGAAGTACACATAGACCTCTGCTGCACACCCCAATTAAAGCATATAAGGCAATAAAAGGAGAAAAAAATCTGACAGGTTGGTCAATGTGAAAGCCCCAGCTTAACAGGCATGATTTCTAAATTTGAGGGTGCTCCATGTCACCAGGTAGCCCTAACCTGCCTCCCATTTGCACAATCCTAATCGAAAAATAAAAAAATTAATTGTAGAACAGATGTTTCTTCAGAGACAGCTCTTCCTATGCTGTCTACCCCATAGTGGTACAGCAAAGACTGGAAAATTAGTGATCTCAGAATGCTCACGTGTCCAAGGTTCTATGCTGATTTATAGTGTTGGGCTGTACCGCTATCTCAGTGGGGGTGCTCATTATCCATATGTATTAACTCTCCATTGACAACATGGAGCAATGATTAAATCACCCCAAGTCAAATGCAATTCCTGTCTGCAACAGCCAGGAAGTACGGCTCACAAACGGCCATCTTTGGAATTACAATGTAAACTGCAATTGGTATGTTTTGCTGCATGACAAAGAAAAATGGTATGCTGACACATACTGGTCCTTAATATATACTGGCATATACTAATACGTCACTTAATCTCGTTTTTCCTTTTATGTCTTCATTAAGGCAAGAGCTACCAAAGGATCAATCTCACTTTTCTAGCAAAAATACAGGTTTCTTACTTACCAGTAATGGTACATCTTTGAGAACCTCTCTTTCATAAATCACACACATCTGTCTAAGTCAGCAGCATCAGAACCTTGCAAGAAACTTTTCCAAGAATGCAACACCACTTGTCAACATCCTGACATACACCAAACGACTTGGCATTGCCTAAATAATATAGGAATCCCCCCATACACTTCAGTTCCTGTCATCAAAAACCTGTGGTCCAACATTTCCAGAATAGGAAAGTACAGTTACTTACCGTAACAGCAGATCTTCAAGGAACTCTCCTCTATCGAACCACACCACTGGAACTGCAAGCTGTTGGCATCAGGACCAGTCAAAAACTTTTGCTAGCTTGGGCTGCCCATGGCAATGCCTATATAACATTCATTCTTCAGTTCCCCTGAGACCAGTTCAGAGGATTAGAAGATCAACAGGGACTGGCAAAACCAGATTCAAAATCAGACACATGGGAGAGGGCATGAACTGGATACAAATGCCTTAACAGGGCAGAGTAAGAGTACACAGTGTACAATAGCAAGAGGAACTTCTTGCAAAACAGCCTGCAAAGAGGAGGGGGGGGATGATGGTAGAGTGAGTTGTGGCTCAATGGAGGAGAGTCGATGATACTTACGATGTTACAGTAACTGCACTACCTTCTTGGAGGACAGCTCCCTTGCCACTACAGCAAAGTATTCGACTAGATGCCACACCAAAGGCTATTGATGGGGTATGTGGGTACAGCTAGGGATACAGTAATGTGGGTAGGGAGCTGGCTAGAGGGTAGGCAGTAGACAGTGTTGTGGTGACTGGTGTCAGAACAGCGGAAAGTGACCTCACCAGCAGAGTACCACACGGATCTGTCCTGGGCTCAGTCCTTTTCAGTGTGTTCATCAGCTACACAAGAGGGGGAATCTAGGGCAGTATGTGTCTATTTGCAGATGACACTAAATTCAGTATAGAGAAGGAAATTGAACAGACCCCTACAAAGGCTGGAAAACTGGTCCAAAGTCAGGCAACTGAAATTCAATGATAAGTGCAGTGTGATGCATTTTGGTTCAAAAATCCCAGAAAAAAGTACTATATGGGAGGGGTTCAGCTGGACACAACATCAAGAGGAAAGAGACCTAGAAGTCATTATTAGGGACTCCCTTCAACAAACCAGTCAGTGTAACAAGGCTTTTAGCAGGGCTAATAGGATGCTAGGGCACACTGGAAAAGGGTTTGACAGCTGGAAGCAGGAAATACTGGCATTTCCGTATAGGTCATTGGTAAGACCATAACTGGAGTATTGTGCCCAGTTCTGGAACCCCAACCTAAAAAAAGGTCAGGGACAGGCTAGAAATGGTACAACACAGGGTGACCAAGATGATTCACGGCCAAGAACGGAGATCCTGTGAACACTGGCTCAAGATGTTGAACATGTATTCACTCGAAAGCGGACAAGAGAGGATATAATAAAGACCCTGAAATTCCTGAAAGGAATAAACAAGATTAAATGATAAGAGCTATTTATAAGGAACCCAGAAGCTATGACGAGGGGTCATGAGTGGATGTTAACCTTGGGGGGAGGGGGTTAAAAAGAATGTGTGGAAGTATTATTTTTACAGAAAGAGTGGCTGAGCCATGGAATGCTCTGCAGGCAGAGGAGGTGGGTGCCAGAAACATAAATGGCTTCTAACATGGTTGTGACAGAGCCAAGGGTGAACTAATTACTTAGCGCATGAGGGAGGTACAAACACTAAGAACAAAAGGGGAACTGGGTTAGCGTAGACCCCATCTGCTGTCTCAATAGATCCTGTGGTATGCCAGGGTAAGCGTCTTTTCTGCCATCAACTATGTTTCTTTTTTTCTTCATTGAGCCACAGAACCAGAATGATTCCCAAGCAGTATAATAGGCACTCTGGGAAGCAGGAAGGATCTATACAACCCTAAGACAAGAGGCCCTGCAAAACAGTAAGGCCAAATCTGGAACATCTAGAAGAGACGATGTCCAGACTATAATGTTTAGTGAACATGTGAATAATACTCGAATTGGCTGCATAGCAAATGTCAGCTGCTGACACATTAAGAAATCAAGCCACAGAAGCAGCCATGCCATGAGTGGAGTGGGCACGGACAAGACATGGGAACTGCTTACCACTCTTCCGGTAACAGAAAACAATACAAGATGCTAATCATGTAGAAAGGCATTGCTTGGAACCAGGGGAGCCCACCAACCTGGGGTCAAAAGGCACAAATAGTTGAGGATTTTCTACAATCCTTAGTATGATCCAGGTACCAACGCAGAGTCCTACGGATATCCAGCATGTGTAAATACAGGTTACTCACCTGTAACAGGAGTTCTAGGAGTGGTATATGTTATTCATACACACTTTGTGGCAGGTTCCTTGCCACTTTAAATCTTGCTGGAAGGTCTTCAAGCTGGCTCTTCCCACCCACCCAGGTGGTAAAACCCTCGACTCCGCCACATGACGCCAGATTTAGCCCACTGGAAACCAGGTTGCGCGAAGTCAGGGAGGTCGGGTGGGTCGTGTGGATGAACAACATATACCACCACTCCTAGAACTCCTGTTACAGGTGAGTAACCTGTATTTCTAGGGACGTGGATATGTTGTTCAATCCATAGACACAGAAACGTAGAATTTGACGGCAGATAAGGACCACTTGGCCCACCCAGTCGGCCCATTTCCCTACCTAATGGATAAACTGCAGACCCTAGTTAACCAGCAGCCTACTTCTTTCTACACCCACCCCCTAGAATTGCCTTATGGCTGTCCCATTCATGTTTGAATTCAACCACTGTTTTTGACTCCACAACCTCCTCCGGAAGACCGTTCCATGCATCCACAACCCTCTCTGTGAAAAAATACTTCCTTACATTACCTCTGAGCCACCTCCCCATCTTCAAATTGTGCCCCCTTGTTCTTGCACACCTTTTTTTGAAAGATGCTACCCTCTTGGACTTTGTTGATTCCCTTGAGGTACTTGAACATTTCTATCATTCCTCCTTTCCTCGAGGCTATACATATTAAGCTCCTTTAGTCTCTTCATACGCCTCCGTGCAGACCCTGCACCATTTTAGTTGCCCTCCTCTGACAGCTTCCATCTTGTCTATGTCCTTGCAGAGATTGGGTCTCCAGAACTGCACACAGTACTCCAGATGGGGTCTCACCAACTGTCTGTACAGAGTGATAACTTCCTGTTTTCTACTGGTGATGCCTCTCCCTATGCATCCCAGTATCCCCCCAGCCCTCCTTACTGCCCTCTCACATTGCTTGCCCACCTTCAAGTCATCTGATATGACTACCCCCAGGTCCCTTTCCATTTTTGCTGCTGTCAGTATCTAACCTCCCATTGTGTACTCTTGCCCAGGGTTTTTGTTTCCCAGGTGCATTACTTTGCACTTCTTAGCATTAAATCTAAGCTGCCATACATTTGACCATTCCTCTAACCTTGCCAAGTCCCTTCTCATCCTTTCCACCCCACCTAGAGCATCAACTCTGTTGCAGATCTTTGTGTCATCTGCAAAGAGACATACTTTTCCTTCCAGTCCCTCTGCAATGTCGCTTGTAAAGACACTGAAGAGGACTGGTCCTAATACTGATCCCTGCGGCACCCCACTAGTAACCCCCCTTTCTTCAGAGTGGACTCCATTTACTATTACACTGTGTCCTATTCTCCAGCCAATTCTTTACCCAGGCTATCATCTTGGGACACACTCTCAGGCTGGCTAACTTGTATATTAATCTTTTGTGTGGGACTGAGTCAAATGCCTTGCTAAAGTCTAGGCAGGCCATGTCCACAGCCCCTCCCTGATCTACTACTTTGGTCACCCAGTCAAAGAAATCTATTAGATTCGCCTGGCATGACCTTCCTGCTGTGAATCCATGCTGCCTTGTGAATCCATACTTTGTGGCAGACTCCTAGCAGTTCTCCAGGAGGAGGGAAGAGAGGGAGGGGAGGGAGGCAAGAAGCAAACCCCCTACTTGGGAAATAAGGACTGGAGAACCGAGGTCCCAAAACCAGCATCCCGGCATGACTCTAGGTCAATGTGGTAATGGGAAATAAAGGTGTGTGCTGACTTCCAGGTAGCAGCCCTGCAGATTTTCTAGATAGGGACATCCCTAGAAGCAGCCATCGAAGCACAGGCATGGTGGATAGAAAGAGCTCTTATCCCTTTGGGAAGCTCCTTGCCTGCCTACCTATAGCAGAGATCTATGTAGGAGGTGACCCACCTGCTTATCGCCCGCTTGGCTGCAGGTCTGCCAAGAGCAGCATCAGCGTAGGTGACAAACAGCTGGTAAACCTCTCCCCGAACTTCGGCCATCTGCTCCTTATAATAAGCGAGCGCCCTTCTAGGGTCCAAGGAATGGAGCCTATATTCGTCCTCCGAGGTATGACTGAGGTAGAACCCCAGCAGAGTCAACACCTGGTTAAGGTGAAACTCCAACACCACCTTCAGAAGGAACTTCGGGTGGGGGCGTAGGACACCTTGTCCCTGTGGAAGACCTGGTAGGGAGGCTCAATGGAAAGCGCTTGGAGCTCTCCCATCCTTCTGGCTGACGCAATAGCCACCAAGAAGGCGGTCTTCCACGACAGGTGAGAGATGTCACACCTGTGCATCAGTTCAAATGGCTTGCCCATGAGCTTAGCCAATACCAGCAGTAGATCCCATGGAGGTGGAGGTTCTCACACCGGAGGGGATATGTGGTCTAGGCCTTTAAAAAAGTGCCCGACCACCTTCTCCTGCACCACAGACTGCTTGCTAGCCCGCGCCTGGTAAGCAGAGATGGCTGTCAGGTGCACCTTAAGGGTCGTCGACCGAAGCCCTAGCTGAGAAAGGACCACAGGTAGTCCAGAATGCTAGCCAAGGAACAGGAAGAAGGGTCCAACCTTTTGTTCTGACACCAAATGGAGAATCTCTTCCATTTGAAGGCATAGCATTTTCTGGTCGACTCCTTACAGGACGCCTCAACAACGTTCAGGACCTCACCGGAAAGACCCAAGGCCTGGAACTCTAGCCATTCAGGAACCAGGCCATCAGGTGCAGGGGTTGAAGGTCCGGGTGAAGAACCTTCCCCTTGTCGACAGAGCAGGTCCGGGCGGGCTGGAAGCCGTCTCAGGAGCCTGGAGCCGAGGCTGAGGAGATCTGGGTACCAGAACTGGTGGGGCCAGTCTGGGGCCACCAGAATCACCTGCACCTTGTCGATCAAGGGAAATGGAGGGAAGGTGCAGAAGAGGCCCGGCGTCCATGGCCTCAAGAAGGCATCCCCCTGCAGCGAGCCCTGCTGAGGGGGCGGGCATGAAACAGCCCCAGCTTCACATTCTCCCTGGAGGCAAACAGGTCCACCTGAGGGTAGCCCCAATGGGAGAACAGGTCTTGTACTACGTCCGGCAGGACAGACCACTCGTGAGAAGCAGTGCCTACCCGACTGAGGGCATTGGCCAGACTGTTGGAGGCTCCTGCCACATGGATGGATAGGAGAGCCGCCTCCAGGCAGATCACGAGGGACCAGATGCGGAGAGCCTTCTTGCACAGAGGTAAGGAGTGCGTCCTGCCCTGATGGTTGAGACAGTACATGGTCGTGGTGTTGTCTGTCTGGACCTGAACCACCTGACCCCGTACAAATGGAGCGAAGGCGGTGAGGGCTAGTCAAACTGCTCGAAGCTCCGGCAGGTTGATGTGGCATCGAGACTCCTGAGAAGACCAGAGGCCACGGGCTCTGAGCTCCCCAACCCATCAGAGAGGCATCGGACGTTAGAGTGACCGTCGTCCCAGGGTGGACAAACGGGATACTCTCCTGCAGGTGAGCTGGGACGAGCCACCACTGCAGGCCGTCTCACATCTCCTGGGTCACTGTCACCAGCTGGTTGAGAGGACTGGAGCGCTGTGACCATTGCCTGGCCAGCCCCCAATGTAGAAGATGCATATGCCAGCGGGCCCAACGGACCACGCTGGTGCAGGCCGCCATGAGACCCAGGAGGTGCAGGAAGTCCAGGGCAGGGCGCAACTGCCCAACCAGAAATAACTGGGCAAAGGAGAAAAGGACCTCGGCCCTGTCTGCCGGGAGCCGGGCTCTGGCTCTAAGACAGTTGAGCTCTGCCCCGATGAACTGAATCACCTGCGTTGGCACGAGTTCCAATTTGGCCTCATTGATGAGGAGGCCAATCTGAGAGCAGACCTGGAGGGCCAGATCCCTGGACCGCTCCACCTCCAACCTGGAGGGGGCTGCAATCAGCCAGTCATCCAGGTAAGGGCACACCTAGACCCCACGACACCGCAGGAATGCTGTCACCACTGCCATGCATTTGGTGAAGACCCTTGGAGCTGAAGAGAGGCCAAAGGGCATGGCCCGGAACTCGTAGAGAGATCCCTCTGCTCAGAAGCAGAGGACTTGCTGATGAGACAGACGGATTGGGAAATGAAAGAACGTTTCCTGAAGGTCCAGAGAACAGAACCACATGTCTGGTTCCAAGGATGGAGTGATCTGAGCCAGAGTGACCATCCTGAAGGTGCAAGGCCTTAGGAACTTGTTCAGGTCGTGCAGGTTGAGAATGGGGCACCAGCCCCTTGTCCGTTTTGGGACCAGGAAGTACCTGGACACAAACCCTGGGTCTGGAGGAGGGTCTAACACCTCTCTGATCACCTCTTTCTGGAGGAGCAAGGCAATGTCAGCTCGACGAGCCGACTGAGAGGCTGTGGAACCCGTAGCCCCCCTGTGGGGAGACGGCTCGATAGGGAGGAAACTGCTTGAATTCCAGAGGTAGACCCCCGTCGACCACTTCCAACACCCAGCGGTCCATGGTGATAGCGGACCAGGCGGAAGAGAAGTGGCAGAGCTGTCCCTCCACGGGGGGAACCTGGGAAGGAGTGACGAGGTTGGGGGCGATACCCCTTAACCAGTCACTGGGCAGGCTTGGAGGAAGGGCCTGCTGAGGGACCTCCTGGACCCTTTCATCCAGGCTTCCTACTAGAGGAAGCGGCAGACTTGGCCTTGGGGCGCCAAGTGTCAGCCTGCTGGCTCTGATGCTGGTGTTACTGGGCCGGACGTGCCGCAGGAGCGAAAGGGCTTACGCTGCTGTGGCCGGCCTTTGTTGTCCTGGGCAGACGTGACAGAGTCAAAGGTGGCATTGGACTTCTCGATCCTCTGGAGGTGGCCTTCCACTCTGGGCCCGAAAAGGTCAGTGCATAGGAAGTGAACGTCTGCCAGCTTGTACTGGGTGTCTGCTGTGAAGGTGGAGATCCGCAGCCAAGCTCTGCAGTGCTTGGCTACTGCGGCCGCTACTGACTGGGCACAAAAGTCAGCGATGTCCAAAGAAGTTTGGAGCTGTTTAGCCACCGCCCTTTCCTAATCCCACATCTGCTTGACAGTCATCTGAAGGTCAGCCGGGAGATGAGGAATCATCTCATCCAGGGAGCCCATAAGGGCATGTGAGAAATGTGCTATCAGAATGGCCGAGCTAGCTTGACGAAGGCCTAGAGAGGAAGCAGCGTAAAACTTCCGCCCTGAGTAATCCAATTTTTTGGATTCCTTATCAGCCAGTTTGTCCACGTCCCGAGCGTTCCCAAAGTGCCAGAACACGCTATCGGTCACCAACCCCTCCGCAGCGGGGTGCTCCGAGAAACCGGAAAGTGAACCGGTGGGGACCACGTACTTGCGAGCCATCTTGGCTGAAGGCGCAGGACAAGATGCTGGCCGCTGCCACAGCTCCAGAGCCGGGCCAACAATGGCTTTGGCCACCGGAAAGGCCTCCGTAATCCCCTCGGTCCAGTATCTCCGTAAGGGGATACTTGGCCCGTTTTTGAACGGGTTCAAGATGCATCCCAGTAGACTCAGATGAGTCGAAGCATACCCAAAAATGAGGATGGGGCTCTCGTCCACTGACTGGACCCCTGCAGACTCAAGCTCAAGTGGCCTGGATAACAGGGAGGAGTCATCATCAGAATCCGAGGAATCTGTGAACAGTTGCCGGTTGCCTGAGCCACACTCCACCTGCCGAGGTCGATCGGGAGTGAGGTGACAGAAAAACTATGGGGCAAGCCCTGACCCGACCGAGAATCCTTGGTTGAGGTCCCAGTCTTCGGTTGTGGGGGCGGAGGTTCCACTACAATGGGTGGAGCATCTGGTTTCGGCTGAACAACCGACGCCGGAGGCGGGTCCTCTACTACCACAAGGGGTTGTTTCGGCCGTTCCAGTGACAGCCACTTAATGGCCAGAGAAGGCGATGGAGTCGACTTGTTACCAGTCAGTAAAAGTTGCTGCCACATCAAGTCCTTGTAGGGCTGACGCAAACTGCGCCGGAGCCTATCCTCCAAAGAGGATGACGACGACGAGCGGAGACGCCGCTTTCCAAGGTGCCGAGACCAAGACAGCAGACGTCGGTGGGACCAGCTGGACCTGGAAGGGGACCGAGACCTTCAGGGATTCCGAGGGTGGGTCAAAGAGGGAACGAGGGAAACCCACCCCTCCTTCAGTGCAAGGACCTTAACCAGGGACTTTGGCACAGGAGGCACAGTCAAATCCTCGGTAACCACTGGGGGAACCAGTGAGGAAGGGCTGTCTGCTTCTCCAGTCGACAAACAGTCGGACAGGTCGAGAAAAATCTTGACCGCGTCGACGGATGTCTCGGCCAACTGACCTTAAGGGGACACCGTGAAACCAGCGGCCACGGCCGTAACCTCTACCGAAGTCGAGAGTCCAGTGAAGGGGATCTCTCCCGCTCCCACGAACGCAGACAGTGGGACTTACCTTTAGGGTCCTTCTTTCTGGACCGACTGGAATATCCCGATGGTCCTTCTCCCTTAGTGGAGAGGGACTGGCAAAGCGCCTTAAAAGTAGCAGTGTAGGAGGAGCCCAAGGAGAGCAGGATAAATGCCGCGGCCGAGGAGGAAGCAGCAGCCTGTGCCGCCGCCTCCTCGGGGGCGATCATCTGCTCCAACTGTTCCACGGAGCCCTCCGACGGACACTGCCCGAAGAGGCTCCTTAGACTTGACCGGTGGGTACCGTTTTTCGGGGCGCCCGGGAAGAAGTCTGGCAGCGCGGTCCTCCAAGACCGAAGCCAAAAATGACTTGCACAATTCGCAAGCCTGCGAATCGTGGCCAAGCCCCAGGCAGCACATGCATGTGGAGTGCGGATTGGTCCATGACATCTTCTGCCCACATGGGCACCGACGGAAGCCAGGAGTCAATTTGTCCATCACAGCTGCGAGGGAAGACGAAGATCGGAGTCTTGTAAATTTTAAAATTAGTTTAGGAAATTCCGAAGAGTGTGGATCCAGGCCTAAAATGCAGAACGCAAAGGAGGGAACCTGAGCTTCCAAGCGGTAAGGAAGATCTGGCGTCATGGGGCGGAGCCGAGTGTTTTACCACCCGGGTCAGTGGGAGGAGCCAGCCTGAAGACCTTCCGGCAACATTTAACGTGGCAAGGAACCTGCCACAAAGTGTGGATTGAGCAACATATCCACGTCCCTAGAAATAACGTTTTCCAGTAGAGAAAACGTAGTTCACAATCCATGGCGGGCTCGAAAGGAGGGAGGGAGGGTAGTTTTCCAACATAAATAAAAGGTCTCGGGGGGAGGGGGGGAGAGACAGGATCCTGAATGGGGGGTCTTTCTTATATGGAGAATGCCAGAGGAAAGATCTGGAAACCTCCAGTTGAGCCACTGTTCTGTCCTGGACAGGTACATGATGGAAAGGGCAGACAGGATTTAAAGGTGCATAAACTACTGGGGAGTAGAACCTGGTTTGGATTTGTTTTTTTTCCTTTTAAAACAGTTCAAACTGCAAGTGCCTCTTAGGAGGTGAACCTTTAATGACCATTTTATTTTAATATCTCAGACACCACGAGATGCAGGGTAACAACTGGGACCAGGACCCTGGGTTTGGGGGTTGAGCGTTCATTTCTAGCCTCCCCCTTGATATCTATATTTGTGATCTGTGTATGCAGGGATAACATCTTTACTTTCCCCCTGTGACACGGACTATGATAACCCTGTTTTAAAAAGGGCAAAGGGGGTTACCAGAGAGACCTTAAAGCATTAAAACATAAGGAGCTGTAGAAAGCTTCAGCTCAGGAGGATACTCCCTAGCCTAGCCTAGGGGGAAACGAGTAACAATCCTCCACTAACATCTAGGTGGGTTCAGAGGTAATCACCAAAAAATGACGACCTAACGTGGAAGTTTCACAAATATTCTTGTATAAAGTTTGCCCTGTTGGCACAATGTTCTATAGTTCTTATTAAACCAGCAACATTTCTGTGTTATTTTAAAGATACATATTGTCTGAGGTGCAACACCAACCAAAGGTTTTTACTAGGGGGGTTATTATATTGGTACTCATCTGGAATTATTCAAACTGAATGGCATGAGAAACGAAAAAGGGATACATGATATGTACTTATGTGCATGGGCTTTGAAGCCCAGTCAAACTCACAAATTTTTTTTCCTCAAACGCGCCAATGTTGATCTCTTTCTCCTACAGGAGACGCACCTCTCTCCTTTAGAGCATAAAAAAACTTGGAACATCTGGGGTTTACCCAGGTTACATCTTCTTCAAATTTGGGGGTGGGGTGGGTGTAGAAGGGTACTGCCATACTGATCCCCCAAAGAGTACTCTGTATGTGCACTGATCAACACACAGACAAGGAGGGTAGATAAGCACTGGCAAAAGGAAGACTTAATGGCAGAGTAATCACTATAGCTTCAGTATATTTTCCTCCCAATACTGATTTTCTGACATATAGGACATTATTTTTGTTACTGGCACAATGGGGAGCAGGACCTATTGTATGTGGAGGAGACTTAAATATAACTCTCTCCCGAAGTTTTGAGCAGGGGTCGAGTACCTTGAGACAGGAAAGGAGAGCAATTTGAGAGCTTATGATGTTGCTAAGAGAACTGGGATATGCAGATACTTGGAAGTTCCTAAATGGGAACGACAATCATATCTTTTTTCCTCAAGCCCACACTACCTATTCAAAAATACGTTACATCCTGTTTTCGCAAGAACATGTAAATCTGGTGCACAAATCCTGTGTAGGCGATTTTATTCTCTCAGATCATGCACCTGTATTTTTGAAAATGCGGCTGGATGATTTCAAGACAATTACCTTTTGGAGACTTAATTTGTCCCTTCTGAGAGACAAGGAGACAACCCAACAACTTAAAACACAGGTTACTCACCTGTAACAGGAGTTCTAGGAATGGTATATGTTGTTCATACTCACTGTCTGGCAGGTTCATTGCCGCTTTAAATCTTGCCGGAACGTCTTCAAGCTGGCTCCTCCCTCCCACCCACCCGAGTGGTAAAACTCTCAGCTCCGCCCATGACGCCAGATCTAGCCTGCTGGAAGCCAGGCTGTGCTTCTTCAGCGGGAGGTTGGGAGTTAGGATGAACAACATATACCATTCCTAGAACTCCTGTTACAGGCGAGTAACCTGTATTTCTAGGGACATGGATATGTTGTTCATCCACACTGTCTGGCAGACTCCTAGCAGTTCTCTGAGAGGAGAGAGGAAAGGCGCACACCCCCTACGTAGGGAATAAGGACTGGAGAACCAAGGTCCCAAAACGAGCATACCGGCATGACTTAAAGTCGATGTGACAATGGGTAATAAAGGTGTGCACTGACTTCCAGGTAGCAGCCCTGCAGATTTCCTGGATAGGGACATCCCTGGAAGCAGCCACCGAAGCAGCGGTATGGCGGGTAGAATGAGCTCTTATCCCTTTGGGAGACTCCATGCCCACCAACCTGTAGCAGAGATCTATTCAGGAAGTGACCCACCTGCCTATTGTCTGCTTGGCTCTAGGTCTGTCAGCTGCGGCTTCAGCGCAGGTGACAAACAGCTGGCGAACCTCTCCCTGAACTTCAGTCATCCACTCCTTATAATAAGAGAGCGCACTTCTAGGGTTCAAAGTATGGAGCCTATATTCAGCCTCCGAGGTGTGACTGGGGTACAACACCGGCAGAGTCAACAACTGGTTAAGGTGAAACTCTGACACCACCTTCAGAAGGAATTTTGGGTGAGGGCACAGGACAACCTTGTCCCTGTGGAAGACCAGATAAAGAGACTCGATGGAAAGTGCCTGGAGCTCTTCCATCCTTCTGGCTGACGTGATAGCCACCAAGAAGGCGGTCTTCCACAACAGGTGAGAGATGTCACACCTGTGCATCGGTTCAAATGGCTTGCCCATGAGCTTAGCCAGTACCAGCAGTAGATCCCATGGAGGTGGAGGTTCTCGTGACCGAGGGGATATATGATCAAGGCCTTTGAAAAAGCACCTGACCACCTTCTCCTGCGCCACCGACTGCTTCCCGGCCCGTGCCTGGTAAGCAGAGATGGCTGCCAGGTGCACCTTAAGGGTCGCCAACCAAAGCCCTAGCTGAAAAAGGGACCACAGGTAGTCCAGAATGCTAGCCAAGGAACAGGAAGAAGGGTCCAGCCCCTTTCCAGACACCAAATGGAGAATCTCTTCCGTTTAAAGGCATAGCATTTCCGGGTCGACTCCTTACGGGATGCCTCAACGACGTTGAGGACCTCGTCGGAAAGACCAAAGGCCTGGAACTCTAGCCGCTCAGGAACCAGGCCATCAGGTACAGGGATTGAAGCTCCGGATGGAATACCTTCCCCTGGTTGACTGAGATCAGGTCTGGGCGGGCTGGAAGTCGCCTCGGGAGCCTGGAGCTGGAGCTGAGGCTGAGGAGAACTAGATACCAGAACTGGCGGGGCCAGCCTGGGGCTACCAGAATCACCTGCACCTTGTCCCTCCTCACCTTGAGAAGCACCTTGTGGATCAAGGGAAATGGGGGAAAGGCGTAGAAGAGGCCTGGGGTCCATGGCCTCGAGAAGGCATCCCCCTGCATCAAGCCCTGCTGAAGGGGGCGGGCATGAAACGGCCTCAACTTCGCATTCTCCCTGGAGGCAAACAGGTCCACCTGAGGCATGTCCCAGTGGGAGAACAGATTCTGTACTACCTCCGGCAGGAGAGACCACTCGTGGGACGCAGCTCCTATCCGGCTTAGGGCATCGGCCAGAATGTTGGAGGCTCCTGCCACATGGATGGCAAGGAGATCCGCCTCCAGGCTGCGCACGAGGGACCAAGTGCGGAGAGCTTCCCTGCACAGAGGCATGGAGCGTGTCCCGTCCTGGCGGTTTAGGTAGTACAAGGTCGTGGTATTGTCCATCTGGACCTGGACCACTTGACCCCATACAAACTGAGGGAAGGCGGTGAGGGCTAGACAAACCGGTCGAAGCTCCAGTAGGTTGATGTGGCATCGGGACCCCTGAGGGGATCAGAGGCCATGTGCTCTGTGCTCCCCCAGATGGGCATCCCAACCCATCAGAGAGGCGATCGATAGCGAGACTGTCGGCTCGGGGTTGACAAACGGGATGCCCTCCTGCAGATGAGCTGGAAAGATCCACCACTGGAGAGGGTTCCACATCTCCTGGGTCACTGCCACTGGCTGGTCCAAGGGACTGGAGTGCTGTGTCCACTGGCTGGCCAGTCCGCATTGTAGGGGACGCATGTGCCAACAGGCCCATCGGACCATGCTGGTGCAGGCCACCATGAGGCCCAGGAGGTGCAGGAAGTCCCAGGCAGGGCGAAATTGCCCAACCTAAAATGATTGGGCAAAGGAGGAAAGAACCTCGGCCCTGTCCGCCGGGGGCCATGCTCTGGCTTGCAGAGAGTCGAGCTCTGCCCTGATAAATTAGATCACCTGCTTTGGCAGGAGTTCCGACTTGGCCTCGTTGATGAGGAGGCCAACTTGACAGCAAACCTGGAGGGCCAGATCCCTGGACCGCTCCAACTCCAGTCTGGAGGAGGCCGCAATCAGCCAGTCGTCCAGGTAAGGGTACACCCGGACCATTCAGCACCGCAGGAATGCTGTCACCACTGCCATGCATTTGGTGAAGACCCTGGGAGCTAGAGAAAGGCCGAAGGGCATGGCCCGGAACTCGTAAAGGGACCCTCTGCTCTGAAGCGCAGGAATCGCTTGTGGGATGGACTGACTGGGACGTGAAAAACCACGTCCTGGAGGTCCAGAGAACAGAACCACATGCCTCATTCCAAGGATGGAATGATCTGAGCCAGAGTGACCATCCTGAAGGATTGAGACCTTAGGAACCTGTTCAGGTTGTGTAGGTCTAGAATGGGGCGCCAACCCCCTCCCCCGTCCATTTCGGGACCAGGAAGTACCTGGACACAAACCCTGGGTCTGGTGGAGGATCCGCCACCTTCCTGATCACCTCCATCTGGAGGAGCAGGGCAATGTCGGCTCGATGGTCCGACAGAGAGGATGCGGACCCCGTAGCCCACTGTGGGGCTACGGCTCAGAAGGGCGGGTCCTGCTCGAACTCCAGAGGCAGACCCCTTCCTACCACTTCCAACACCCAGCGGTCCGTGGTGACAGTGGACCAGGCGGAATGAAAGTGGCAGAGCCATCCCCCCATGGGGGGAACCCAGGGGGAAGTGATGCGGCTGGGGGCTACACCCCTCAACCTGTCACTGGGCAGGCTTGGAGGAAGGACCGGCCGAGGGACCTCCTGGATCTTTTCCTCCCAGATTCCTGCTGGAGGAAGCTGCAGACTTGGCTTTGGTGTGTCAAGTGCGAGCCTGTAGGCCCTGATGCTGCTGTTGCTGGGCAAGACGTGCCGCAGAGGCAGAAGGGTGAAAGGGCTTAGGCTGCTGCCGGCGGCCTTTGTCCTTCTGGGCAGACGTGGCCGAGTCCAAGATGGCACTGGACTTCTCAATTCTCTGGAGGTGGCCTTCCACCCCAGGCCTGAACAAGTCGGTACCCAGGAAGGGGACATCTGCCAGCTTGTGCTGGGTATCCGCCGTGAAGGTGGAGATCAGCAGCCAAGCTCTGCAGTGCATGGTCACTGCGGCCGCTACTGACCAGGCACAGGAGTTTCCAATATCGAGAGCCATTTGGAGCTGCTGTTTCGCCACTGCCCTTCCCTGATCCCACAACTGCTTGACCGTAGTCTGTAGATCAGCCGGGAGATGAGGGATCACCTCATCCAGGGAGCCCATAAGGGCGTGGGAGAAGTGCGCCATCAGTACGGCCGAACTAGCCTGACGGAGGCCGAGGGAGGATGCAGTATTTTGTGCCCGCATAGTCCAGTTTTTGGACTCTGTCGGGGCTTGTCCACGCCTCGGTGTTCCCGGAACGCCGAAAACACCATAGAAACATAGATTTTGGACGGCAGATAAGGACCGCTGGCCCACCCAGTCTGCCCATTTCCCTACCTATTGGATAAGCTGCAGAACCTAGTTAACCAGCAGCCTACTTCTTCCTAACCCCACCCCCTAGAATTGCCTTATGACTATCCCATGCATGCTTGAATTCCACCACTGTTTTGACTCCACAACCTCCTCGGAAGGCCATTCCATGCATCCACAACCCTCTCAAAAAATACTTCCTAAATTCCTCGAGCCGCCCCTTCTATCTTCAAATTGTGCCCTCTCCTTGCACACTTTTTTGAAAGATGCTACCCTCTTGGACTTTGTTGATTCCTTGAGATACTTGAAAGTTTCTATCATGTCCCCCCTCTCTCTCCTTTTCTCGAGGCTATACATATTCAGCTCCTTAAGTCTCTTCATATGTCTTCCGTGCAGACCCTGCACCATTTTAGTTGCCCCTCTGACAGCCTCCATCCTGTCTATGTCCTGCGGAGACTGGGTCTCCAGAACTGCACGCAGTACTCAAATGGGGTCTCACCAACTGTCTGTACAGAGGGATAATAACTTCCAGTTTTCTGCTGGTGATGCCTCCCTATGCATCCCAGTATCCCCCAGCCCTCCTTGCTGCCCTCTCACATTGCTTGCCCACCTTTAGGTCATCTGATATGACTACCCAGGTCCCTTCCATTTTGTTGTTGTTAGTATCTCACCCCCATTGTGTACTCTTCCTCTGGGTTTTTGTTTCCAGGTGCATTACCTTGCACTTCTTAGCATTGAATCTAAGCTGCCATACATTTGACCATTCCTCTAACCTTGCCAAGACCCTTCATCCTTTTCCACCCACCTTGTGCATCAACTCTGTTGCAGATCTTTGTGTCATCTGCAAAGAGACATACTTTCTCTTCCAGTCCCTCTGCAATATCGCTTATAAAGACATTGAAGAGGACCGGTCCTAATACTGAACCTGCGTACCCCATTAGTAACCCCTTCTTCAGAGTGGACTCCATTTACTATTACCTCCGTGTCCTATTCTCCAGCCAATTTTACCCAGGCTGTCATCTTGGGACCCACTCCCAGGCTGGCTAACTTGTATGTTAATCTTTGTGTGGACTGTGTCAGATGCCTTAGCTAAGTCTAGGTAGGCCATGTCCAAGGCCCTCCCTGATCTACTACTTTGGTCACCCAGTCAAAGAAATCTATCAGATTTGTCTGGCATGACCTTCCGCTGTGAATCCATGCTGCCTTGGGTCCTGAGCCCCTCTGGCCTCTAGATACTCAACAATTCTTTCCTTCAGAAGTGATTCCATCATTTTCCCTACCACTGAGGTTAAACTAACAGGTCTGTAGTTTTCTGCTTCTGCCTTGCTCCCACTTTTGTGAAGGGGGAATCACATCTGCCCTTCTCCAGTCCTCGGGTACCACCCCATCCTCCCATGATTCGTTAAAGAGGGTAGTCAGTGGTGTCACTAGTTCTACCCTTAATTCTTTTAGAATTCTGGGATGAATCCCATCAGGCCCCATTGCTTTGTCCACCTTCAGTTTTAAGAGTTCTTTCAGAACCCTTTCTTCTGTAAATGGGCTGGTATCAACTTCTGTATCCAGAGTATTTCTACTGTTTGTTTTAGGTACCTCCCACTTCCTTTGTAAATACTGAGCAAAAATATTTGTTTAGTATCTCTGCCTTTCACAGTCACCTCTGCCCACCCTCCTCCTCTTTATTAAGCCTCACTAGCCCTCCCTTGGTCTTCCTTCGCTCCCTGATGTACCTATAAAAGGTTTTATCCCCTTCTAACAGAGTTGGCCATCTTTTCCTCGGTTTGGGCATTTGCTGTTCTGACTGCCTTCCCAGCCTCCTTTGCTTTTAACTGATACAGTTCCCTGTCCTGCTCCTTCTGTGATTCCTTGTACTTCCTGAATGCTTTCTTTTCTCTTGAACCTTCACTGCCACTTCCTTTGAGAACCATAGTGGTTTCTTACATCGTTTAATTTGCTTCACACAAAGGCTTGTTACCTCTGTGATGGCAGTTTTATTATTCCCATTGTTCTTCCACCTCCTTCCTGCCCATTTGCTAGTGCATTCTTAGTCACTCATCCATTTTGGCAAAGTCAGCCCTCCTAAAGTCCAGTACTTTTGCCTTTGTATGGCTTGACTCTATTGCTGTGTTTATTGTGAACCATACTGTTCGATGGTCGCTAGTTCCCAGATAGCTACCCACTTCTACATCTGTGATCCTCTCTTCATCTCTATTTGAGAGAACCAGGTCTAAGATTGCTCCCTCTCGAGTGGGCTCCAATACTAGTTGTCTAAGGCATGCCCCTTGTAGGGCATCTAGAATAACCCCACGCTTTGAAGTGGCTGCTGCAACTGCATTCCAGTTAACATCTGGCATATTCTGATCACCCATCAGCAATATCTCCCCTTTTTCTGCCATTCTAAGTATTCTTTCTATCATTTCCTTGTCCATTTCCTTCCCCTGAGAAGGGGGTCTGTATACAACCCCTGTGCGGATTGTGGTGCCATTGCCGGTCTCCAAATTTACCCACACTGCTTCTTCTCCTCCCTGTTTTCCCTTTTGTTCTGCTGCCTGATTCCTTCCCTTATGTAAAGAGCTACCTCCTCTTTTACCCTCCCTGTCCCTCCTGTAGATAGTGTATCCTGGTATGTTTATGTCCCAGTCATGGTTTTGTGTGTACCATGTTTCTGTGACTGCCACAATATCCAGATGTTCCTCCTCCATCAAGGCCACTAATTCAGGAAGCTTGTTACTCAGACTACGGGCATTGGTACTCATTGCTCTCCATTTTTTGATGGCTTTACCTTCTTTTGCAGCATCCCCCACTGACCTGTCTACCTCGGTCTTTTTCTCATTTAGTACCCTGTTTTGTAGGGAGAGGCTGGCCATCGGTAGCCAACTCCTCCGCAGAGGGATGCTCAGAGAAACCGGACAGTGACCCGGTGGGGACTGCGTAATTACTGGCCATCCTGGCCAAAGAAGCAGGACAAGAAGCCGGCCGCTGCCATAACTCCAAGGCTGGGCCCAAAATGGCTTCAGCCACCGGAAAGGCCTCCGTGGGAGAACCCCCTCTTTCCAGTATCTCCGTGAGGGGATATTTGGCCCGCTTGGATACGGGCTCGAGCTGCATCCCAGTAGACTCTGAGATGAGCCAAAGCAAACCCATGAACGAAGATGGGCTCTCGTCCATCGACTATCCTCCGGAGGACTCCAGGTCAAGGGGCCTGGAGAACAGGGAAGAGTCATCAGACAGCGAGGAGTCTGTGAATAGCTGCCTAGGGCCTGAGCCACCCTCCACCTGCCGAGGACGATCGGGAGTGAGGGTGACCGACAACCGGTGGAGCAGTCCCTGACCCGGCCGAGAATCCTTGGTCAGAGCCCCAGATTTATATTGTGGAGGCGAGGGTTCCGCTGGGGCAGCTGGTTTTGGCCGAACAACTGGCGCCGGATTGGGCTCCTCGACCACCGCGAGGGGTTGTTTCGGCCTTTCAGGTAGCAGCCACTTAATGGCCGGGGAAGGCGACGGCTTGTTCCCGGTCAGAAGGAGCTGCTGCCACATGAAGTCTTCGTAGCGTCAATGCAATTTCCACTGATGCCTTTCCTCCAAGGAGGAAGAAGAAGAGGACGAGCTCCGCCACCGCTTCCCTCGGTGCAGAGACCGCCCGTGTCGGCGGATCGAGAAGAGGCAGAGCCCGTGTTTCCAGGTGGGTCTGGGAGGAGGGAACCCTGCTCCTCGGCTCGGAGCCTTAACTGAGGACTCGCACAGGAAAGTCCTCGGTTTCCATCGGGGAACTGATGAAGAAGGGTTATCAGCTTCTCCAGTCAACAGCCCATCCAACGGGTCGAGAAAAACTCGATCAAGGCCGACGGGTGTCTCGGCCGCTGACCTGACAGGGACATCAGAAGCCAGCGCCTTAGCAGTCCTCGACTGAAGTCGAAAGTCGACTGTCTGGGGAAGGGGACCTCTCCCGCAAATGCAGACAGTGGGACTTACCCTTCGAGTCCTTCTTGGACCGAGAGGAGTGTTCCGATGGACCCTCACCTTTCGTGGAGAGGGATTGGCAAAGCTCCTTAAAAGAAGCTGTATAGGACGAGCTCAAGGAGAGTGGGATAAATGCCACGACCGAGGAAGACGAAGATGCGGCCTGGCCCGCCTCCTACTCAAGGGTGATCATCTGTTCAAGTTGCTCAGCCGAGCCTGCCGCCACGGAAACCGCCCAATGGGCCTCCTTTGACTTCACCGGCAGTATACGTCTCTCGGGGCACCCAAGTTGGAGCCTGGCAGCATGGTCCTCCAGGACATTTGCCAAAAAGGACTTGCACAAATCGCAGGCCTGCAGATTGTGGTCAAGCCCGAGGCAGTAGACGCACGTGGAGTGCAGATCGGTCCGAGATATCTTCTGCCTGCATGGGCACCGCTGAAAACTGGGAGTCGATTTATCCATCGCAGCCGCGAAGGAAGAAATAGACCGAAGTCTTGTAAACTTTAAAATTAGTTTCGGGCTAACCTAAGAGTTTGGATCCAGTCTAAACGCAGAGTACTAAGGAGGAAACTTGAGCTTCCAAGCAGTAAGGATGATCTGGCATCATGGGGCTGAGCAGAGTTTTTTTTACCACCTGCTTGGGTGGGAGGAGCCAGCTTGAAGACCTTCTGGCAAGATTTAAAGCGGCAAGGAACCTGCCAGACAGTGTGGATGAACAACATATCCATGTCCCTAAAAGACACTATTTCTCAGGCAGTTTTAAATAATGATACTCCGGACACAAGCCCATCTATACTATGGGACACAATAAAAGCCCTGTGCCAAGGCAAATGCACAGAAATATCTGCTAGGAATTAAAGGCTTAGAGACCAGAAAAGAGACTTGCTAAGAACCCGAATACAGAACCTCGAGGAACGGCAAAAGCTCAGGCCACTTCACAGACTGCCCAAGATTTAAAGGCCTTAAAACTATAATTAAATACGCTTTTAGATTACTATGTTGAATAAAAATTACTTTTCCTTAGGCAAAAATATTATGACGGAGGACCCCATTCCCTTAGAATGTTAGCAGGTCACCTACAAGCACAAAGAAAAAATTACTCACCTTAGTAATGTTGTTTCTTCTAATGGAGTCTTGCTATATTATGACATATGCAGTGAGTCCCAACCTTTGAACCGCTCCGGAGGTGAAAGAGTTAACTTTCCATGCCAGGCATGGAGCGCTGAGCTCGAGCTCGGATGAAACTCTGTCTGTTCTTCAAACTCAAACCATCAGATTTTTACGAGCTAAACTCACTGAGGTCCTGTGTGGAAGCTGTAAACCTACACTAGCCAACTGGCTACTAAACATAAGAACACATTTTTTGGTCCCAAAATAAAGACTCAAGTCAGGAGACCCAAAAAATGAAAAACACAACACCAAGTCACCCCAAGAAAGGAGGGGTGAAAAACAACAAAGTGGGCACCTACTAAGTGCCAACACTGCACTGCCCACATCCCAAAAACAGAGGTTCTGAGAGGGGCAGGCGGGGGGTCATAATACAGCAAGACTCCATTAGAAGAAACAACATTACTAAGGTGAGTAATTTTTTCTTCAAACAACATGAAGTCTTGCTATATTATGACATATGCAGACTACAAAGCAGTACCTCCATGGAGGAGGGACAGAACCTACTTAGGAAATAGGCTCTGAAGCACAGCTGTGCCAAACCGAGCATCACTCCTAGCCTGGATGTCCAGGGAGTAATGCTTGGTAGAAGTGTGAACGGCATTCCAGGTAGCTGCTTGACATACCTCTAGAATAGGGATGTCCCTGGCCGCAGCCAGGGAAGCAGCTGTACCTCTGGTAGAGTGAGCCCTCAGGCCTGAGGGAGGAACCTTACCCAGTTTTTCATAACAAAATTGGATACAAGAGACAATCCACCTGGCAATGGATCTTTTAGTGGCAGGTTTCCCTTTACCAACCTCACCATAAGTGAGGAACAATTGGAGGGAGTCAAACCTGTGACCCTTGGTACGCTCTATGTAATAACTAAGGTCTCTCTTCACATCTAAGCGGTGCAGCCTCCTCTCGCCAGAGGAGGAATGGTCAGTGAAGTACACTGGAAGAGATACAGATTGATTAAGGTGGCAATCTGAAACCACCTTAGGCAAGAACTTCTTGTTAGTCCTGAGGACCACCTTACCTCTATGAAAGGAGATAAAATCCAGCTCCACTGACAAAGCTTGTAATTCACTTATGTGTCTGGCAGAAGTGATGGCTACCAGAAATACAGTCTTCCAAGTCAAGTACTTAAGCTCTGCTGAAGACAAAGGCTCAAAGGGGGGGTTGCATAAGCTGAGCAATGCAAACATTAAGATCCCAGGCAGGGGCAGGGTCCCTGAATAGAGGGTTCGTGTAAAGCAATCCCTTGAAAAACTTGGGAGAATACAGGATGAGCTGAAAGAGAAGAGGGTTTACCTGCTGAAATAAAAGCAGACACAGCTGCCAGATGCACTTTTAGGGTAGCTGGTCTCAGCCCCAAGGTATTTAAGTGGACCATATAATCCAGGACTGTGGGTAAATCAGCAGATTCTGGGAAATATGCTTTCCAGAGCACCATATGGAAAACCTCTTCCATTTGGAATTATAGTAGCCCTGGTGGAAGGTTTCCTAGAAGCCTTCAGGATATCCATTACACCTTGGGAGAGGGTAGATCAGCAAACTTAACTCTTCAAGAGCCAGGCCTTGAGATTGAGAGATTTGAGGTTCGGGTACGAAACCCTCCCCTGAGCACAGGTTAACAGGTTGTGATTCCTGGGAAGACAGGGGAAGATGGACTGCTAAGGACAGTAGGAGTGGATACCAGGGTTGTCTGGCCCAATCTGGAGCAATCAGGATCATCTTGCAGGGTTGAGATCTGATTTTGACTAGCACTTTGAACAGGAGAGGGAAGGGGGGAAAGGCATAGAGAAACTTCCCTTCCCTTCCCAATTGAGAACTAAGGCATCCAGAGGGACTGAGCCCAACACTGGGGGCCTGCAGCAAAAAAGGGGAAGTTGGTGACTGTCTGGGACTGCAAAAAGATCTATCTGCTGGGTGACCCATCTAGCAAATATCACCTCCAAGACCGGGGGTCCAGTGACCATTCGTGATGGCCCTGGGAAATCCTGCTGAGAGCATCTGCCAGGACATTGTCTTTGCCTGGGAGGTGAACTGCAGTAAGGGAGGTGTTCAGGGAGTAAGTCAGAGACCACAACTTCATTGCTTCGGTGCACAAGGCCGTAGACCGAGTGCCCTCTTGCTTGTTGATGTACCACATTGTGGTGGTGGTGTCTGTTCTGACCTGTTCAACTTTGTTCTGAACATATTTGGAAAAAGCTTGAAGCGCTAGAAAAACTGCTCTGAGTTCCAACAGATTGATGTGGAGCAGAGATTCCTGAGGGGACCACAATCCCTGGGTAGTGAGGTCGCCCATGTGAGCTCCCCACCTCAAGAGGGATGCATCTGTAGTAAGGATTAAGGAGTGAGACTGAGGACAAAAGAACCCCTTGTCTCAGATTGCTCTGATCCTGCCACCACTGTAGGGCCTGGATCAGGGTTCGAGTCACTGGGATCAATTTGGTTAGAGGGTCTTTCCTTTAAGACCAAAAGGCTCTCAAATGGAATTGGATGTCCCTCATCTGAAATCTTGCTCCTTGCACTACTGCTGTAGAAGCAGCCATGTGCCTAAGAGCTGTAGAAAATGCCTTGCTGGTCGAGAGACCTGCAGGGTGAATGAGGAGGCCAGAGAGACCAGGGTCTTTGCCCTGTCCAAAGGAAGGAAGGCTCTGGCTTTCTCTGTGTTCAGCTCTGTGCCTATGAAGGTGAGGGGTTGAACAGGCTCTAGAACCGACTTTGAAAGATTCAGAAGGAAACCTAGAGAGGTGAGCAGTTGCTGAGTTATCTGTAGATGTACCTTGACTTGGTCTGGGGACTGGCCTACTATGAGCCAGTCGTCCAGGTAAGGGAAGATGGCAATTTTTTGCCTTCCTAGGGAAGCAACTGCTACTGCCAGGCACTGTGTGAATACCCTTGGAGCAGAGGTGAGGCCAAAGGGCATTGCTTTGAACTGGTAATGGCCTGAGGGCAGCTCGAACCTGAGGTACTTTCGATGGGAGCATCTGATGAGAATATGGAAGTAGGCATCCTTGAGGTCCAGGGACGCTAGCCAGTCCCCTGGCCTTAGAGAGGGTAGAATAATTCCCAGAGTCACCATTTTGAATTTTGGTTTTAAAAGGTGCTTGTTTAAATATCTGAGATCCAGGATGGGCGCCATTCTCCTGTCTTTTGGGGTAAGGCAGTACCTGGAGTACAACCTTTCCACAGCTCTGAGAGCCAGGAGGGAAGAGACCTCTGCCTCTAGGGCAAGTGCCTCTGGTGGATTTGCAGATGGAAAGGATCTGGTTCTCATCTTTGGAAACTTTGAAGCTGAGAACCAGTCCCTGGCTTACTACTTCCAGGACCCACTTGTCTGATGTCAGAGACTTCAGTCCTGGACAAAGTAAGCCAGCCTGCCTCTACAGGTAGCCGAGAATCGGCCCTGGCAACCCCATCAGGGTGCCTGCTTGGCAGGGGCTTTGGGCGGAGGGGTGGAAGCAGGCCTGCTTGTACCCCATCTGCCTCTCCCTCTAAAGAACTCCCTCTGGACATAAGCAGAAGAGGAGGCCTGGGCTTGGTAAAAAGGCCTATGAAAAGGCCTGCCCCTGGGAAGCTGCCTTTGAGGAGTGGCCTGCCTTTCCTTGGCCTGTGTACTCCTATAGGTGGTCCTATACTCATCCATTTTTTTCATGTAATCCTCAGTCTGCTCCCCAAACAGAGAATTACCCACAACAGGAAAATCCATGGCCTTAGTCTGGGTATCCTGTGACAGGCTAGTACATCTGAACCAAGCCATTCTGCTAAGTGCCACAGATGTAGCCATGACTCTTGGATGACACATCATTTGAGTCCACTGCAGCATGGAATTGCACCTTGGATGCCTCATACCATCAGCAGCCACCTGCTACAGCTCCTGATGAGCTGGCTAGGGACCTGTTTTGCTAGAGCCATAACAGTATCCCATCTGGATTTCTGATATCTAGCAACATAAGCCATATAATTTGCCTGTTTGAGTCCCAAGGATGCTGCCATGTACTGTTTCTTTGCCATGGCATCAATCCTCCTGGAGTCCTTGTCAGGGGGTGTGAAGCCAAGGGAATATTTTCCTTGTCACAGGCTGCAGCCTGCACTACCCCAACATGGCTGCATTGTTGTGTAAGGAACTCTGTATCAGAGCCTGACAATGTGTACCTCTTGTCCATTCTCTTATCCACAGGAGGTATAGTGTGAGGAGTTTTTAGAATTTTAAATGTCTGTTTCCCAAAAGATTTATGCAGAGGAATAGACAGTCTCCTAGACTCTGGGATATCCATCATTTCCACATAGTCAGGCTCCTCTTGATCATCCACAGCTTCCTCCATAGGGAGCTGGAGGTTTCAGCCACTTTTTATAAAACATAAAATGAGAAGGGACTCAGAAAGCCTAGGAAGAGACACTCCTGAAGGTCTGTCTGGGAGATGTCCGTCAATGGGCACATCCAGACTTTCAATCCACATTCACTCTCCTCATACTCCTCTTCCCCTCCTCCGGTTCATAATATTCCTCTAAATCATACTCTGAACCGGTGGAACCGGCCGAACCGGGCGTTTACCTGATGGTGCCGGTTCGGTCGCAATCTGGGAAAGCGACTGGACAATTTTAATCGCTTTGGCTATTTCTTCAGCGGTTGGAGAGGAAAGTTTTGGCTCCACACCAGCCGATTTCCTAGTCCTTTTTGCTGGAACCGACTCCTCAGAGTCAGATCTCCTTTTGCCCGAGGAAGTCTCGCCCTGGTCAGAGGGCACTCCCTCTGGTTTGGTTGGAACCGAACCAGGCTGGCCATCCGGTTCAGCAGACTTTTTGGCCTCCCTTTCCCTGAGCCTACCAACTCTCTTTTCCAGGGTAGCTACAGGAACATTTTTACAAATCTGGCAGTCTGCATTGAGGTGGTCAAACCCCAGACAATAAACACAGGTGGTGTGGGGGTCAGCCTTGGCAAAGACTTCACCACACACACTGCAGTGTTGAAACCCAGTGGGCCCGGTTTTTCTTTTGGGTTTCTCCGACATAGTGCCAGTCCTAACCAAACTGCCCGTTTATGGCAATCCGCCAGGTAAGACCCTCTTATGGGTTCCCAACCGTGTCTGCAGATCGTGGAAAGCGTAATAAAATACGTTTTTTAGAACCGATAAGAACGGTAACCACAGTCAATGACACATTAAGATATTTTAAATAACCTGATCGGTTCAAACCGAACCGATAAACCGTTTACAAGTTCCACACAGAATAGAATTAATGTAAAACCTATCTAGTACTCACAAGTACCACAGAGAGTCTGAACCGACCGGTTGAGGTTTAAATTCGGTCGAAAACCGAGAAAAACAATACTTTAACTGACAAAATGAACCGAGCAGAAGGAGAAATCTCCGGAGCGACTGTTCAGTGAGGCTAAGTAAAGAATCTGATGGTTTGAGTTTGAAGAACAACAGACCAGAGTTTCAACCGAGCTCGAGCTCAGCATTCCATGCCTGGCATGGAAAGTTAACTCTTTCACCTCCAGAGCAGTTTGAAGGTTGGGACTCACTGCATATGTCATAATATAGCAAGACTTCATGTTGTTTGAAGAGCTAAAGCAACTATAAATAGTATAAAAGATAACAAAACTGGTTGTTTCCACCATTTTATACGTAAGATCTCGAATGCCTTCTTAGATTTTTATACCCAACTATATATGCAGCACCACCTCAGGTCCCCCATCAAAGGATTAAATCTGTTTTAGATGGTTTAGGGCTCCCAACCCTGCATAAAAAACGTGCTAAATAATTATTAGCCTCCATCTCCTCCCAAGAGATTGAGACTGAAGTTGGCACTCAAAACTTGGAAATGCCCTGGAATGGATGGGCTCCCAGGAGAATTTTATAAAGCACTCAAATCAGACCCCCAATGCTCATTTTTGTTCATCTTCACCCCACAAGGAACTATACCCCCTCTTGGAACTATGCCATTATATCTTACCCCAAACCTGACAAGGACCCCTCCCAATGTGCTCCTTTTCACCCAATCTCTGTTCTAAATACAGATTATAAATTGATGGCAGCAATTCTTGACAACCGATTAAAACAATTTGCTCCCTAATTCAGAGATCAGTGTTGCTTTATTCCATAGTGCCACGTTTCTGACAACATCAGACTAAGTATACTTCTCATAGATCAGGTTCAAAAACAAAAATGCCCCATTTTTTTTTTTTTAAAGTTTGGTTGCCGAAAAAGCATTCAACAAAGTCTCTTGGAACTTTCTTCGGGAGGTCCTTGTCTGCTTTGGTTTCCCAGAACAGTGTATACAATTGTTATTTAAATTTTACAATAAACCACAAGGATATATCCAGTCAAATGGACACATTTCAAAGAGCTTTTAATTGCAACGAGGCACCCGTCAAGGATGCCCCCTATCCCCCCTTACTATCTGCTTCCTATACTGAACCCCTAGCCCACCTAATCAGGTAGACCACAGAAATACAAGGCATTACTACATCTGAAACCAAACACAAACTGGCTTTATATGCTGATGTGTTACTATACATTACCAACCCTGATACTTCCCTACCAGCACTATTTCAGAAACTGATTTTCTTCTCGGCACTCTTGGGGTACACCTTGAATACTACTAAAACTGAAGCTCTGGTATTCAGTTTCTCCCTACAATCTGAATTAAAGGGTACATTTTCCTTTAAGCGAGACCTCCCCTCCTTAAAATACCCTGGAATTAAAATACCAATAGACCTAGCCCTCCTACATAAACTAAACTACTCCCCCTTAATAACTACTATTAAATCTTATAGGAGAAAATGGAATTTACTCCCCCTATCAATTTATTCTAGGACCCAAGCTCTTAAAATGAATGCGCTCCCTCGATTACTATATTTTTTCAATGTACACCCAAAATAATTTCTATGAAAGAACTATCAGACTGGCAGAAACTATTTGTCTCCTTCCTATTGCAATACAAACAACCACATCTTAGACATCAAATGCTGACTCTCCCCAAGGCAGTGGATGGAACTGCGCTACCAAATTTGTCTTATTATTGGACTGCTTCGCAGATGTGGTTGGCCTTGCTTTGGGGCAACCCAAACTATAAGGCTCATTGAAAGTTACTGATTTGGCCAGACTAGTGTCTCACCCGCTCCCTTTGATACTATTCAACCCCTCTCGTCTAAAACAAGTTTTCCCACAACTTCCCAGGTGACAGCTACAATTTTGGAAGGCTAGAGTAGAGGGACACCGCGTGGACTTTCTCAGGTAGACTTTTGGAAATACACTTGGTTCATATCTAACCTAGTATTTCAACCAGGCAAATTAGACCCATGGTATTCTTCCCAAACCACCAAGGTGTTTCTAGCACCCTGGCAAATACTACTGCAGAACAGTGTCATATCTTTTGAGGAAGCTAAACTCACATTCTCATGGCATGCAGGAGATTTAATACACAATTATCAAATCAGAGATTGTATTGCATCACAAAGGAGAACAGAATCCCAGTCCTTGATAATCGAGGAGAACTGGTCTTTTCTACAGATTTGGACCCCTCAGGCTGCCGACCATGCCATCTCACTACTATACAGATCTCATGTCCCAGCAAGTCCATGAAGTGGGCATATTAAAACTCCACTGGGAAAAAGACCTTCAATTAGCATTAAGCCAAATATCTGGACCAAAATATGGCGTATGACCTGGTCTACCACTTCCTCTCTTCTGTGGACAGAATACACTTGGAAGGTGCAAACCAGATTCTTTCTGGTCCCCCAGATATTAGCCAGGAGGAACCCCTCCATTCCTTCCTCATGCTGGCGGGGTTATGGGACATCAGGTGCATTCCAAACACATTTATTTCGAATGTCCCAAGTTAGTAGCCTATTGGCAGTCAAATTCTCAGCATATAAAATCCATGTTGGGTCTTACAGAGACTCTCTCTCCTCCATAAACTTGTTACTGGGTGTTGCCCCAGCCTCCCAAAGGGGTAAGGAAGCTTGTTATTCATGGTCCATTCTTTTAGTAGCGGTCTATAAATCAATAACTAGGAAATGATTACAGAGTGATCCCTCTACAATACTAGAATGGAAAGCTATAATAATGCATATACAGCGATTTAAGTAACTGACCTATAACCTTCAAAATAAAGCTGAAGCATATATAAATAGGTGGACAAGATGAGAGTTTTACTACCTCCATATATAGGCCAGATATACTTGGGACTATAGACATCTCCTGCCTTCCCTCTCTACTCCCTGACCTGATACCCTCACTATTTTGAAGCCCCTAATAGCCAGGGGAAGCCCACCTAAGGCCCACAAACCACAGAATTACCCCTTGCCCTTATGTTCTCTGTCACTATTCCTGAGCTATTTGAATTCAGAAGGAGCATTTTATTGTCCTTTCATTTACCTGATACCTTAAAAGTTATATCAAGGATCTTTTATAGGCCGGCCCGGTGGCACAGAGGGTTGAGGCGCTAGATGCCACAGCTTGCGTCATGCCGGCAACCCGGGTTCGGGAACGAGCCCGGGTAGTCAGTGGTCGGCAGGGATGGGGAAGAATTGAGCGTCCTATGGACAGCTCTCCTTCTCCGGGGAGGGGGGAATCCACCTGCCGATCGCTGCTGGCCTCTAGTGGAGGCTGGAGGTCACAAACACGGCTGTGGAATGCAGGGATTGTAGCTCGGCGGACGTCTTTTGGGGCTTATTAGAGCGCAGATGCACGAGCTGGACGTCATTGCACGTCCCAAGCTTCAGGGGAAGAAATAAGGAAAAAATCCCTGCCGTCGGGGATAGGTGACGGCACCACCACCACCAGCCGCACTCCACCAACAGGACTCCCTCCTTGCCTGGGCCGAGCCCAGTCCGGCAGAAATTGCAGACAGAGTGCCCTGTGCGGACAGGGCCACCCTACCTCAGAGGGGCTCAGAGGAAATAGCTGAACTGGTGCCAGGACAAGGAGTTGTTTCAGGTAAGGAGGTAGATAGAGAGGTTCCCGAGGGTAGTGCATAAATAGAACAGTAAAAAAGAAAAAAAAAAGAATCTTTTATAATCTGTATGCTGTTAACTAAGATCAAATGAAACGTACCGATTGCTGGTTAACTCTGTTAAGTTTATCTCTTTACAATTACTTTTTTTACTCTTTGTTCCTTTATTATCTATATGATCAAATCTGTGCTCAAGAATTAGCACTGCTGCTTTAAACAAACTGCAGAATTTTTTTTTTTTTTTTAGCAGCATGTTGTCAGTGGAACAGATATTTACTAGAAACTCACTTTTTCTTTGACAGATGTTCTGTATCAAAATAAACTCTTCTTTCTCTTATGCAATAAAGAAGTATAAAAAAAAGAAAAGGCAGCCAGGTGTACCTTTATGGAGGAGTAACTGAGGCCTGACTCTGATAAGGAGAGCAGGTAGTCGAGCAATGCGTTGACCAGACAGACTAGCGGCTAGCTGTCTCGCTGCGATCCAAAGACAAAACAATTTCTATTTCATAGCATAAAGCTGCTCTCATGGAGGGTTTCCTGGCCTCCACCAAGACTTCAGCCACCTTATCAGAGGCTCCAAACCTGAGCTTAACTAGGTCTTAAGGAGCCAGGCATGAAGGTGAAGGGAGCGCAGATTCAGATGAACCAGGCATCCACTGTCCTGACAGAGAAGGTGGGTACACTGGCAGCAGTATGGGCGGTGCTGCCGCTAGCTGTTGAAGCAATGGAAACCAAATTTGGCGTGGACACAGCGGAGCAATTAGGATCAGTGTGGTCCCATCTGATTGCGCCCTGAGAAGGACTCTCTGGATCAACGGAAAGGGGGGGGGGTGAGAGAGAAGGCATACAGAAACCTCCCATTCCAAGAGAGGGACAACGTCTTGCCAAAAAGCACCAGGCTCGGGATCTAGTGAACAGAAACTGGCCAGTTTTGCATTAGATTGAGACGCAAAAATAGTCGAACTCTGGCGTCCCCCACCTGACGAAAAGGTGGTCGACCAGAGACTGGAGGAGGGACCATTCATGAGCCTGAGACCGTGATATGCTGAGAGCATCAGCGAGATTGTTCTCGGCCCCTGGAACATGAACTGCGGAGATGGTCACCTCATGGGCTATGGCCTATTCGCACATTCTCATGGCCTCTTGACACAGAGAATAAGAGTGAGTGCCCTCCTGTTTGTTGAGGTAGAAGACCACCGCCATGTTGTCCGTTTGGATGAACAGGAGACCTGGAAAGATCAGAGTCCAGAGCTTGTACAGCATACAGAATGGCTCTCAGTTCTAGTACACTGATGTGCATAGACTGTTCTATCAAAGACCAAGATCCTTGAGTCCTGTGGCTTCCCAAAGCGCACTCCCCATCCCATATTGGAAGCATCCGTGGTTAGGGTCTGGCTGGGAACCCCTGTCCGGAAAGGAGTACCCTCCATTAGAGTCAAAGACGACATCCACCAGAGAAGTTTCTGACAAACTGGTCCTGTGAGGACGACTGGCGCGTCAAAGCTGTCCCAACTTTGCTCCCACTGAACCTGAAGGGTCCACTGGATCGTCCACATTCGCAGCCTGGTGAATGGGATGGAGACAATGGCTGCTGCCATGCGTCCCAACAGGCAAAGCAGGAGCCTAGCGGGCACTGAAGAGGCTGAATAGTGTTGAATGGCTAGAGCCTGTATGCACCCTGCCTGGTCTTGAGGCAAGAAGACTCTTCCCAGGACCGTGTGCAGCATCACCCCTATGAACTGCAAAGTTTGCGTAGGAACAAGAGATGACTTGGAGGGATTGATAGTCACCCCCATGCAGCTGCAAAGGGTGCAGGTGTCCAGGATGGTGTCCTGCAGATGACCCCTGGAGGCAGCCAGAAGGAGCCAGTCCAAGTAAGGGAACACGAAATGACCCCTCCTACAAAGTGCTGCAGCTACCACTGCCAGGCATTTGTAAAGATCCTTGTGGCAGAAGAGAGGCCAAAGGGAAGAACTCTGACATGATAATGTTCCCCCTGAAAGGCAAACCTCAGTTATCTCCGGTGACGCTTGGTGATTCGGATGTGGAGATAAGTGTTCTGCATATCCAGGGACACTAATCAGTCTCCGGGGCTGACCATGGAGAGAAGGTTTTGCAGAGTGACCATTCTGAAGCATCTGTAGACGACCCAGAGGTTCAAGTCGCTGAGGTCGAGAATCTGCCTTAAATCTCCAGTCTTCTTCGGGACCAGGAAGAAGTGAGAATAGCACCCGGAGCCCCTCTCGATAGGGAGGAACTGGTACTATTACCATTTTGGAGAGCAGAGACTGAAATTCCTGGAGAATGAGGTCTCTGTGTCCCCTTGGATGAAGGGATGGGGGTGATGGTGATCTGTCCAGAAGAAGATCCACAAACTCAATAAAGTGCCCATGATCTAGGAGTTCTAGAACCCACTGGTCAGAGGTCACTTGTCTCAAGGCTTCTGGGTACAGAGAGAAGCGACCTCCCATCTCCTCTCCTGATGAGCCGTCAAGGGGAGGTGGGTTGCCTGGATAGTCAGGCATTAGGAGGGGTAGGAAAGGCGGCTTGGGCTGGTTTAGGCAGTCGAGAGGTAGAGGGAGCCCTGGCTCCACCTCATCGACCAAAGCCTCCCCACTGAGGTTGGTTCTGAAAGCAGGGTTGCTGAGGCTGATGACCCCCTCGGCCACGAAAACAGGACCTGCAAAACTGTCCCTGCTTCGGGCGGTACATCGACTACACCTGCAAGAGGTGGAGCATTTAAAGGGTGCATCCAGAAGGTTGGATTGCATGTCTGGTGCAAATCCAGAAACCCAGAGCCAGGAGTGGCGCCGGAGACAAATACCCATAGCAGCCACCCTTGTTGATGTGTCTGCAGAGTTGTATGCAGAGTGATACATGTGCGTGCCCCCGTCTGATCCCGTCTGTAGTAATTCAGCAAGCTCTGCCTTCTCAGGGCAGTTGGGCATGGCTTGCAGTATGTCTAGTCCTGTTTCCACAGGGCATTTTGAAACTTGACCATACGAGCCAGGAAGTTCAGGCTCCTGAAGCTGCAAGGGGCAGACATGTACACCTTTCTGCCCACTGAATCCAGCTGCTTGGACTCCCTGTCCGGTGACTGGGAGCTCAGGTGTTTGGGCCTCTGCGAACCATCATGAGCCGCTGAGATGACCACTAAATCCACGGTGGGTTGTTCAGCAAGAAAGGGATGTTCCTTAGGTGCCCGGTATAGGAGATTAGCCTTTTTGGGGACTTAAGAGGAAGAGTGAGGGTGCCACCAGGTGGCTTGAGTCATGTCAACAAAGGTGTCCACCAATGGTGGGATAACCATGGACTTGGGATCCTTTTGTCGGAGATATCTGGCAAGCCTTGAGAGCTCCGGGTCGAGGACCTCCATGTCCCAGCCCATGTTTGACTGAATGTGCTGCATGACCTCTGTAAACAAGGGATCATCAGGAGGTGATTTCGGCTGGTCTTCAGGCTCTCCCGAAGGCAGATACTCTACCAAGGAGGAAGAGCAGGAATCTGCCGGGACATACAAGTCTGATGATGAAGGAGAGGGTGTGGAGAAAAAACAGTAAGGGTGGTCAGTACTGGTGACAGAAGAGGCCGGAGAGCCCAATGATTAGGGGCGATGGCAGGAAAAGAACTGGGGCACGCTGAGACCATCTCCTCATATACTGGGCAGGATGTTGGGGTGGAGGCTGCATCAGTGAGGGGCGGTCCCCGCTAGGTAGTGCTAGAAAGAAGTTTGCCATGGGGTCCTGCAGCTGGCCAGCGACAGTCCTACTGGTGTTCACCTGCTGCAAGAGCTTCCTCTCGAAGCAAGATCTAATTTTATAACCAGAAAGAATGAGTTTATCTAGGCGTTGTTTAAATTTGGATTTAGTTTTGCTGATGACCTCAAGGGGGAGTTTATTCCAGGGGTTCACAATTCTTAATGTAAAGAAATATTTACAACCAATATGATAAAATGTTTTACTGTAGAGCTGCAGTGGGTGACCTCTGGTATTATATACGTCATATTTAAATTCAAAGCCTAAAACAGATAACCGGTAAGGGTCCTGAACAATATCATACATGAAGAGAAGGTCACCCCTTAGACGCCGGGTAGTTAATGGCATAAGGTTTAAGATTTCAATTATTTTTTCATATGACTCATTAAATAGGCCAGTAATGTGCTTCGTGCATTTTCTTTGTACCTTTTTCATTAAACAGAAATCTGATTTCCCGAACGGGCACTATAGTTGAGAAGCGCATTTCTAGATGAGGAGTCTGGCATACGCTGTATATAGCAATTATCACCTTACTGTCCCTAGATATTATGTTTCTCTTGATAGACCAGATGACTCGATTTCCTTTATTAATGGCCTCATTTATTTCTGTAGATTGACGGAAATCCTCCGAAATAATGACAAGGGATAAGTATAGGATCATCCATTAATGTAGTATATATAACATCGTTCTGTTGGGAATGAAAAAAAATCATAAAACTTAGTATTAAAAATGTTGGCCATTTCAGTAGGTTCATGTATCAACTTATCAGCAATGGCCCAACATGACAAACTTTTTTTAAGGGAATTAATATAAGAATACAATGATTTACTATTAGTCTTATTAGCGTTATTGGCAAGATTATATTCCCATTTTGTCTTTGCTTTTCTAATTCTACATTTACTTTTTTTTTTTTTTAACGTTTTAAGTACAAGGCCCAATTATTTTGAGTGCGTGATTTTAGATAGTTTGAGTATTTTTTGTTTTGTTGCTTAAGGACACAGAGTTATCTAGCCATTTGGGACAGTGTTTTTGATTTTTAAATTTAAATGGGATGAAACTATCTCCAAGATGAGTTAAGGTGTTTTGGAATATATCAGAAATATCATTTATGGGTAAGTTAGAGAAAATGTGATCCCAGTCAGTACTATTCAATGCTGATTTCATTTTAGTGTTACAATTGATATAGGAAAAAATATTTTCAATAGTAAACTGTATAGCGTTATCACTATTGCCTATCGGTGAACTTAATGATTATACTTTTTACTATCAGGTTCTCATTATGTATTACTAAGTCCAAAATTCTTTCACCACTAGTGGGCTGATGAACTCTTTGAATCAGATTACACTGCTGGCATGGGGAAATAAGTTTTTTTGGAGGCAATCTGGTCGTTCCATGAGATGTCACTCATCACTTCTCTGAAATCTGGAATTCCCTCCCCCCTGAAATAAGACACTCCTCCTCCAACTACTACCTTACCTCTGCCCTACACAATTACCTCTCCCTCAGCTGTTCCTGCTTTAACCATCCTTAATACCTATCCCCGGTTTCTGCCTTCCTACCCTGACCCCCCCCCGGGGCAGGGTTCTCAACATCCTGAAGGGGGAAATCAGGAAATGGCTACCCTTCTCCTCTCCCCCTCTCTTCTCCACCTGCCCTTCTGGTCACCTGTGTGCAAAACCTACCCCATCCTTTTCACTCCAACAGCACTTGCTTACTACCACGAGCCTGCTCCTGGTATACTCATGCACTATAATGGTTCTGTTGCATTATGACTTTTGTACGTTTATATATTCTTTTGTATGATTTTGGACATGTATTGTAATTTACCCAATGGTCGACTACTGTTTATTGTACAATAAATACCTTGTGTTACAACTGTTGCATAATCTTAAAATGTTGTATTGTTTCTACTACCTACATACTGTTGTAACTGATCATCCTTAACAACCCTATATAACCCCCGCCCACACCATGAGACTAGCAACTTGTTGTTCAGTGTGCACTCCTAGTGAAACATTTCAATAAATAAATATCCCCCAACTGACATGCCTGTTCAATTTCCTGTAAGACTGCGTCGAAAAAGTTTCAGTAGTTGTATTTGGTGGACGACAGCAATTCCCAAGAATAATACAGTTGGAGCTGTTCAATACTAGTTTAATCCACAAGGTTTCAGTAGGGCAATCATCAGGGGCTTTTATTTTGTCAACATCAACAGTTTGCAGGTTACTTCTTTACATAAATAGCAACCCCTCCGCCTTGTCGATCTACTCTAATTTATAGGTAGTGTACCCTGATGTCAATATTTTCAGAAATCACTCAAATTAACTGTCAATTTTATTTTGTAGGCACCTTGCATTAAAGTACAAAAAATTCAAACTGTTACTAATGCATTTACATTGTTCTGTATTAGGTATGTTCAGAGTGGTAGGACATGCCTGCCTCTCCCCAATTCAATCAGTTTAAACTTTGGTTGATGCTAGACAGGATATGTTTGCCCAATAAAGTGCTACCCCACAGGCTCAAATGTAATCCATCACTGCAGTAAAGTTCAAATCTACTGGAAAATTCTTCCCAGTGGGTGATACAAAAGTTATTTTGTTTTAGGCTCCACTTTCTGAGCCACTCATTAAAAACCTTTATTTTCTGGTTTATGTCAAAAGATGATCTCGGAATGGGTAGTATTTCTGAAAAACCAATTTCGCAGCCTAAATCAACTAGTCTATTTGATAAGGCCACTATGTTTTTTTTTATCTCCAATAAATCGTCATGCATGATGTTGTTAGCTCCCACGTGCAAAAAAACAATAAGAGGGTTGGGTACCACAATCATAAAGAATATTATTGGCCACGACAGTAATATCTGCAATTTTTGCTTCTCAGAAGCTACAGCAGGTTCAATTCACTTTGTCTTGGTCACAGATAGCTCTATCAAGATGTTTAACAATCGAGTCCCCTAGGACATTTATCTGTCTATCATGCGTAGATGGAGGAGTTGAACAGTCTATATTAATTTCCATGGGCATAGGAGTAATATCATCAGATGGACCCAGGGTATCACAAACTAAAACTGGGGGTGGAATATCTACCAGAGTAAGGGTGGGAACTGGAGTAACAGCTATTTAATGCAGGGATAAGCAATGGAGTAGCAGATGCCATCACAGCTTGTGAGTAATGCTGGGGTGACACGGCAGTATCCAAAGAAGGCAATGGGGTGGCTACATTAACTCCTATAGCTTTAGCCCTGTTGGTAACATCAGTAGTGGCTGTACTACTGCTGGCCTAGGTATTGGAAGTACATAGGGGTAGGTTAAATGGGATGTTCCCAGAATCCTCACTCTGTGAGCCCAAAAGTGGGTTGAATTTATTATGAATAGGGATAGAGGAAATATTAGCCGTATGTCCCTTTTTGAGTACTCTTGCTTTGGACCTCGTACCATTGATCGTCAGTACCTTCACAATGGTCATCTTCTCTAGGGCATTTTTGTTGCCTTGTTCAATGGCTGCTGTACTAGACTGTTTGAAACAGTAACATGGGTATCTACAGGGTTACAGTGTTCAAATGTCAATGAAAACTGTGAAAGAATAACCATCTCCTCATGAGTAACTGCTGACGAAGTGGAGAAGGAACTTGGGGTTGAACCTAATGCAACAAAACTTGCCGTCATATCTTTCTGACTCTGTTCTAATAAAAGTAACCTAGAGTTAAACAGTGAGATTTCTTTGAGCATACCAGCATTTTTGATACATTTAGCACAGACATAACCAGGTCAGATGTAATCCCTACATTCCTCTAGGGTCATTACTGTGTCGGCCATAGTGCGTCATAAAGGAATGCAAAGTACAGTTAGGCAAGAACTTACTTTAACAGTAGATCTTCGAGAAAGGCTCTTGCAGTAGGTATTCACAGACAGGACCAAGCTGCCAGGCGTCAGGACCACACAGAAATCTTCTAGCTAGCAGTCTCTGGAGGGGGACCACCCCCACATCAGGTGCCCAGCATCAGACGACGTCGGTATAAAGAGGCGGTCCCCTACGCCCACCTTCCAGTTCTTTCCCACCAAAAGCCAAAAAGGCAAGATGTGAGAGAAGAGGATATGCCCCCATGGAAAGGAAGAAAAGAGACATGGGGGATGGAGGGCAGGAAGGTAATACCTACTGTAAGAACCTCTCTCGAAGATCAACTGTTACAGTAAGTTCTTGCATAACTGTACTATCTTACTTCGAGAGGGCTCTTGCAGTAGGTATTCACAGACAGGACTTAGTCCCAAGCAGTCTGGAACAAAGAGAAAACCAGCAGGAGGATTGTCATCCACAATATAACCCTCAGGGCTGAGCAGGTCTCATGAAAGGAGACCCTGCAAAACAGCCAACCTGAACCCTGCTCTACGGCGAGAGGCAATGTCTAAACTGTAGTTCTTTGTAAAGATACGGACCGAAGTCCAGGTTGCAGCTGCGCAGATGTCTGCGCGGACACATTCCTGAAACAAGCAGCAGAGGCAGCTACCCCCCAGTGGAATTACCTCTGACCTGACCCAGAAGGGTCTTCTTGTACTTGTCGTAACAGAAAGTGATACAGTTGGCCAACCATTTGGAAAGGCATTGTTTGGTGACAGCATTGCCTTCTCGTGAGCGAAAGAAACAAAAAGCTGATCAGTCTTCCCGAGATCCTTAGTCTGACTGGTGTAGTATCTCAGGATTCTATGAACATTCAGAGTATGTAAGAGGTAAGTCCCTTGACTGGAGCGTTGTGTAAAGAAAGCTGGTAACTCAATGGATTGATTCAGCCACCACCTTAGGAAGAAACTTACGGTTGGTGCGTAGAGCCACACGTTCCTTGTGGAAAATCAAATACGGGATTTTACACGTTAAGGCTTGGAGCTCAGAAATACACAGCAGAAGTGATGGCCACTAGGAAGTGTCTTCCATGAAAGAAACTAAGTCTGCTTCCGCTGCCGGCTCAAAGGGAGGCAGTGTGTTCTTCTCTAGGATAAAATTCACATCCCATGGAGGGGCACGATTGTGGATGGAGGGTCTCAAGTGGAGAACCCCTCTAAGAAAAGTCTTACAGCCTTCCAACTGAGCAAAGGCCCCATCTCCAAAGGGAATGTGGTAGGCTAAGATAGCGGTCATATGGACTTTTAAAGAGGAATGGCTGAGACCCAAGTTGAAGAGGAGACGCATGTAATCCAGGACTTTGTTGGCTGGGCACGAGAAAGGCTCTAAGTCTGTGGAATATGCCCAGATGGAAAACCGTTTCCACTTCATAGCGTAGGAGGACCTGATGAAAGGCTTCCTCGCCTCCACCAAAACGTACGCTACTAAAGGAGAGACTCCGAAGCGGGCTTTAGCTACGTTTGCAGGAGCCACGCATGGAGATGAAGGTATTTGAGGCCTGGGTGAACAAGGGTCCCCTGATCCTGGGTCAACAAGTGCTGTGACAAAGGAAGAGGAGGTTCCTCAGAAAACTGTTGCAGAAGAGTGAACCAAACTTGCCTGGGCCAGAAGGAAGTGATGAGAATCATCCAAGCCCCTTCTGATCTGAGTTTGTTCAGAACCCTTGGAATCAAATTAATGGGAGGGAAGGCATAAACGAATCTGTCCCTCTAACAAAGAGACAGCGCCCCGCCAGAAAACATCTCGCTCTGGAGCGAGAGAGCAAAAGGCCGGAAGTTTCGCATTTTGGGGGAAGGTGAAGAGGTCTACCTGAGGTACAACCAGAGAAAGATGTTGCGGGGAGTAAGACGACTGAGGTGATGGTTTTCAAGGAGGTTTCTGTAGAAACTATCGAGTGTCCGGCAGATATTAGTTGGAGCACCCAAGCGTTCGATGTTATCCTCTCCCAACCTGGTAGATGGGAGGAGAATCTCCCCCCTACTGGTTCCTCTGGAATGGGCAGAGGAAGAGGCAGGGAGTCAAGAGGTGTCTGGCAGCACAGCACCCAAGGCTCCTGCAGACTTTTTGCTGGGGGGGAGTCTTCGTTGCTGGAGGGGTCAGACATTTGTTGGCATACTTTCCTTGATTGAACTTTTGATTTTGTCTTGTTTGATGACGAAAAGGACATCACTGCCCCTGAGGGGGCCTGTACAAAGTCTGGACTGACTTTAGTGCATTGCCCTTCTCCTGCATTTCGGTTATGATGTCCTTGACATCACCCCCACTCACCAATGAACCCTGAAGGAAGCATCCTGTATAGTGGACTGTACTTCGGGGACCAATCCTGACACACGGAGCCAGGCAGGACACCGTAGGCCTACAGCAAAAGCCGGCTTCCTGCCAGCTGTGTCCACCGCATCATAGATGGCATGAAGCACGTGCCTACAGGCCAAACGAGCGAAATGGACCGGGTCTCCAAATTCCTGCTTAGTTTATGAATCAGGTAGGGAGTCCAGCTTGGATTCCCCCTGGCTAAGGATGGACTTCTGAAAATCCCCCGAAGGTCCTGACGGAAGAACAGGTCTTCCATCGGGCAAAGGGACGCCAGAGGGTCCGGGGTAGGAAGTGGAACCCTTGATGATAGCATCCCAAGGTCATCAGCCTCAACCAGGGAAGGAGGGTTGAAATCCCCGGGTGTGAACCAAGGGAATGCAGGGACCTCAGTAGGCAAAGGGGTCATCTGTTATGGACAGCCTGGTGCATCAGGTGTGACGACAGGGTCTGATGCAGGCAGGCTGACTGGGCGGTCATCTGAGGAGCCGGAGGCAGTCTTGTCAGCAGTGTCCGGGCAGATGTCAGAAGATGCCGGCGTCCAACTTATCGGACTCCCTGTCCGAGGAAGGCCGTGAAGGAGTGGCGGCCTTGTCAGAAGGGGGTGGGCATCGGTGGGACCAACGTCCGACTTACCGTACCCGCTCGGACCATAAGACCGCGGTGGAGGAGCTGCCTGACGAGCAGAGGCCTCCTTTGCTCCCCGGAGGCTCCTGAAGGCCAGGAGCATGAGCCCCGGCTGAGGAGGGGGGCGATGCCTCTTGGTAGCCACCAAGACGGCCGTTGAGGAGCGATCCCCCGGACGGGATGGTACCTGTAAGGCCGCGACTCCAGCCGAAGTCGCAGCTGCTGTGGATGATGAATCCCGCTCCTAGTACTTCTTCTCATGTTTCTTTTTGTGGCCTTCGGGGGATTTTGACGCCTGCTTAAGTTTCTTCAACTCCTTCACCATAGATGCCATTTTCTTTTTGAGGAGATAGGCTTACAGGAACTGCTGCCTTCGCTTGCGGGTAGCATAGTTGAATTTCTGGCAGTGCTGGCACTCCTCCACGGGGTGGTCTAGGCCTAGACAGAAGAGGCACAAGGAGTGGCCGTCAGTGTGTGGAAGCTGGGAACCACATGAGTTACACATGTTTTTATGCGATTCAGAGGGCATCGAGGAAGACACACAGCAGATGGTATGAAGGAAAAAGGAAGAAATTCAAGAACAAGGTTGAAAAAGTAGAAAACTTTACAACCAACGAAGGTACTGACGAGTGCTGTTCTAACACGAGGAACTTTCACAAGCTGATGGTGGGAAAGAATTGGAAGGCAGGCGTGTGGAACCTCCCCTTTATACCAACGTCGTCTGATGCCAGTCACCTAACATGGGGGCGGTCCCCCGCCAGAGACTGCTAGCTAGAAGTTTTCCGTTGGGTCCAGACGCCTGGTGGCTTAGTCCCTTCTGTGAATACCTACTGCAAGAGCCCTCTCCAAGTAAGATCTTATTTTCCCCCCCAACGGAAATATACACGACCGTTATACCCTGATGCTAATAAGCATGATAAATTATGATGGAATGGAGTTCAAGGACGACAGGGGAATACTACTAGAAGAGCTAGAGAACCTCGAGATATTAAAACAGAAGTGCTTGCAGAATGGTGCTAAGCAATACACTCAAGGGGCAGGAGAAGGAATCAGGTATATCATTAATTCTGGCATACCTTATGGTGGAACAACGTGCTCTCCACACTACCACGTCTTCCACACTGAACATGCTAAACACGTGCAGATGCGTGCATCTCTGCACAAGTCTCCGCATGCCCTGCTCATTGGAGGACGTTCTAAAACACTAGAAAATGACCCGGTAGTGCTCTCTGGGTCAAATCCACCAGTTGAGTGTCGCAGCAATTAACTTGCTTTTTTAAAATCAGGCGAAATCCACTCGTGCATGGATTTGGCACGCCTTAAATGCAATAGTGCCCAGTAAGTGAAATAAAATACTGTAAAAAAACAGACTTGTAGTTCGCTCGTAACTTCGGGTGAACTACTGCCCCTCTTTCTACTTCCAGGATGGAAAGTAGGGCTAAAGAGTGCTCTGTGAGGAGCTAGCTCCTGCGGCAAATATAAAATGAACACAAAAGGGGCGTCAAAGGCTCTGCCCGACCTCTGCACCCAAAGTCAGATTAAATCAGCAGAGTAAACACGCCCGCTCGCAGCAGGGTGTTCTAAAATACTAGAAAACGACCCTCTGGCTCCTCTGCCTCAATCTCATGAACCGGCTCCAAATGGACTTGAACAAATTTAGTCGGTGTCAGTGGCTCAGTAGGTAGCACACTCGCCTCTGAGGCCGGGAGATCAGAGGGCTGTGGGTTCAGTTCCCACATCTGGCACTTGGGTTAATATCCCAATACTGACACTGTAGTGCAGCATAAGATGGGTGCTGCACTTCTGAGGTGCCGTCTTTCGGATGAGACGTTAAAACCGAGGACCCATCTGCCTGGATTGGTGGTAGTTCAGGTGGATGTTAAAGATCCCATGGCACTTATCGAAAAGAGTAGGGGAATTTCCCTGGTGTCCTGGCCAAATTTCCCTCATTCACTAAAAATACCACCAACAGCTTAATCTGGTTCAAATTTAGTTGCTCACCATCTGTATCCCCCTCTCCCCCCGGTCGCCCCTGAAAAAGGGACTTCTAGGCCCAGTGGGCTTACCGGGTCAACAAAATGCAACAAACAAACAAATCCGGGCCCGATTCCGAGAAAATCAGTTATCCCTCAATGCTAAGAAAACAGTCTCTGACATTTGGCACCAGGCAGACACTTGCTAGTTTCACCCCTTTCCTACTCATACACCCTTGATAGTGCAACTACTGAAGATGTCTCCTCCATCAAGTACCTCGGGTCTGGCTGGACCACCACCATGATTTTTCTGTTCATGCAGACACCATCCACAAGAACCTCCACCCCAAGCTTTGAACAATACACAGAAGTAAGTGATGCAGAGAAATCCTCACTAAGATGATTCTCCCCATTTTCAACTACAGGCACATGGTTTATAGTGCTGCTCTGAAGTCCACTTTGGCTAGACTGGACCCTCTCTTACACTCTTCTGTCACTATACCCTTGACAAACCCCTGCGTACACAGGGAATGAAATAAGGGACGCCGAGTGCCACTTCGCACCTGTATTTTCAGAATTAGCACCTGCTGCTCTCCAAGAGAAGTGGCGGTGCTTCCACGACCGCTGTTTGTGTAACGGGCAGGGGGGAGGGACACTGGGAGACTGAGACACTCAGCCACAGTTATTCTCAGCACATCTGTGGCTGGGGGGTCACTCATCAGTCGAGTCAGCTGTCTTGTAGTTCAGGGTGATGCATGGGTGGGGGGGCGCACACGATCGACAGACAATTTCCACTAGACGTCCACGGCTGAAACTGAAAAGCTATGTTTCCAAAATGACGGGGAGGCGCACACAGCCAACTTAGCAAGTTTTGAGCAGGCAGGAATACTCAATCACACAGTGAGGCTTCAGACCCCGCTAGGATGAACTACGATTCTCAAGGGCCAAGGCCGGCCTGCCTGCCAAAAAGACTGCTGCAACTTGAGACTCAAACAGTACAAACTAATACGGGCACTGGGAAGTCTTGGTGAAATACTTAGCAGTGCGTAGATGGGTTTTGAGACTATTGTGGAGAAGAAAGAGGTTCTAATACTTTGATTAGCTTTTTCAGAAACTAAAGCCTGGCGTATGGTCAGCATCTCTGTATTTAGAAAACAATTGCTATAATATTAACTTCTACAGCAATAAATATGAATGGTATTCTGTCAAAGAAAACCTTAATTTTTCTTTTATTGCCACTGTAAAACTAATCTGTATAGTTTTTGTGCTTTTTTTGTTTACTATGTACCAACTTGCTCCTTGCTGTTTTCCACTCCTGTTGTAACCCTCCCAGTTTTACTCCTGGGAAAGGCAGTTCCAGCTTAGCATACCTATCCAGTTCAACAGATTTGTACATGAATAAACAAGAAATAAAAATACCTGTATTCCCAGTCCCTAGAGCATCTGTCTCCCCCCACTAAAAGCTGTAGGCAAGGAGGTAGATGTGCAGCTGTGTAACATTTTATGACAGCCTTGGGTTTCACTTTCACCGAGTTTGTTAATCTGGTTCCCCCTCTTCCTTCAAGAGCACCTCATAAAACTGCCACGGACACCTAAGCACCATTTGGCATAGCTGGCAGTGTTTACTAACAAGTGACGCCTTGAAATTATTTGTTGTAATTTTCAACTAGGAAAGGCACATGGAGCTATGAGGGCTCATTTACAAATGTGTCCTGTGGGTGGGCTATATATATGCAGCTATTGTACTGACAGGGGGGACTGGACAATTAAAGCTTTTAGCCTTCTGGTAATATTTGTCAACTGTTTTTGCCACATGGTCCTGGGTTGATCACCATAGTTCCTGGTCGGCTGGAAAATGTCAATACCCAGGAGCTATTTATGGCTCTTGACTGCCAAATCCTTAGTTCGGCTCATGGTACACACCACTGTACTCTGTACCCCTCCCTTTCCCTCCCCCTCCCCTCTCGATATCAGGCGTCTTACCCACTGTGCTTCCTTTATCTTCAAATACTGGTTTAAGTCTCCCTTCTTGCGTCCCTCTTCTCTCCCCCTCCCTCCTTCCTCTTACTCTTACCTTTACATTGCTTGCTCTCACTCTCTTGCTCTCCAAGTGAAATCCACTGCTGGCCAAGGTGCCTTCTTGTTCGGCTTCCCTAACCCACAGGGCTCACCTCCCCTTCCACTGCTCCTTCCTTTCCCTCTCCGAAATCTCCGGCAAGTTCTCCATTTTCTCCTGCAGTTGCTTTTGATATTGGGGTGGACTCCTGTTTCACCTGCCTTCCACTCAACACGGACACCAGCACTGACCCCCAACTCCTAGTTATTAGTCGTTTCTCCCTGTTCCTTAGTTTGCTGTGTTACTTACTGTTTAACGTTCTTTTGCCCATTCCACAATTTTATGTATGGTAAGTTACTGTTTGCCAATTTGTTCAACTATTCTTGAAACAGTATATTTAGATTTTTATATTACTGTACTCTTCTCTCTTCCCCCCTTCCCCAGGATGCATCCAGAAACAAGCTGATACCAAATTAGTAGGACTTCTCTGGTAAAACTTTTGAAATAAATAAATATGTCTCCACCATACAGCTCCGCACACACTGCACGAATACATAAATGTTCGACACTAACCATCAACATTAGATCTTCTGAAGTAGCTCCCTAGAGCCATTAATACTTTGGACTATAAGCCATCGGCCAAAGGACCTTGCGGGATGCTTTTGCAAGATGGGGCTACACATGCTGATGTTCCTACATGCACTTTATTGGCACATAGCACCACCTACAGTATATAATGTGGGTGGTCCCCAACTGCTTCAGCTTCCTGCCATTGGTGAACAGAGTTTTTAACATCTACCAACACCAGGATTGGGGTAGCCCCACCAGTAACGAACAGAGAGGCAGTGGGAGCAGAACAAACACTGCCCAGCATACGGTTAGCGGTGGTGCATGATAAAAAGTTGACTATATGGTGCCATGCAAAGAGCTTAAATGTAAGGTTCTGCCATACAAGGGAGATGGTGGGTGGGAAGGTTATGGCTCTTCTATGGAGATCTTCTTGAAAATCTGTTACTGGTAAATAACAAACCTAAAATCATTTTTGGTGAGCATAAAAAATCTCTGGTTACTGCATGCGTCTACCTCCCACCGAAAATGGCCAAAGACGGTCTAATTAAACTACCAGGCTGGTGTTAACAACAACTGTGAGCTCATCGTGACTGGGGACTTCAACATTAATTGGCTCAGTAATGAATCGAACAACCAGAAGGATACCACAGCCAGTTCCCTCCTCATGCAATTAGTCATGGAGCCCACTAGAATGAACCGTAAGACCGGTAAGCACACGTGCCTGGACTGGCTCCTTGCAAGCTCACCTGACAGGATTACAGATGTCTTCACACTACCGGATTCGCTAAGTGACCACTCCCCTATCACATGTCTGTGGTCCATTAAATTCAAAAAAACACCACTTGTCTTTGTGAACAGCAGAATTCTCAGGAAAGGGCAGCTTTCAAGGAGGCGCTTTCTCAGATTGATTGGTCTCCCCTTAAGGTACTGCATGACCTTGACATACCACTCCAGTACTTTACTGATAACTTTAATAGCGTTTGTGACAGATTTGCTCCATTCAAAAAAGGGAAAAACAAGCAGCCAAAAAAAAAATGGGTGGATTACTAGTGACCTTCTAGATCATATGAGGGCAAGAGACAACCTTTGGTATCAAGCCAGGGCCTCCGGTAAGCCCAGTGACCTTCAAAGACACAGGGCAGCCAGAAACAAATGCACATATCTCATCAGGAATGCTAAGGCTAATTTCTACAAGGATTAACTGGAAAGAACCTGGGGTGATGGGAGACAATGGTTTTGGGACAATATAAAGGCACTCACAGGGAAGGATGACAAAACACTGCCATCACTACTAAACATTAATGGCACAAATACCATGGACATCCACACCACTGCCAAAGAGTTCAACTCCACCTTCACGGATCTTAGCTCTGTTCTACCGGCTGAATACCTCAAGCCCATCAAAGCTGATAATAGACACCGACCAGACATCAACTCGCACCCTCAATTTTACTTCAAGAGAGTCACTGTCAAAGAAGCACTAGGTTATGTTAAAAAGGTCCTGCAGAAAACCACAATGGGGTCTGACAACACTGACATGAAACTGCTGGCGCTGGCAATCAACGAAGGCATCGCTCCCATCACTACAATTTTCAATAAATCCCTCCAGCTTGCCAAATTCCCTTCTCCTTGGAAACAAGCGCTGGTGACCCCGTTTCATAAGGGAGGTGACCGGTCACTGACTGCAAACTACAGGCCCATCTCTCCCCTCTCTAAAGCACTGGAAAGGATTGTGGCAGACCAATTTACGGATTATATTCATAAATACCAGCTACAATGTCCCCAGCAACACAGCTTTAGGAAACTCCACAGCACGGACACTGCACTGGTGGATTTCACAGAGTATGTCCATAAGGCACTGGATGAGGGAAAACTGGTTGGGTCCATCTTCATTGACCCAACAACGGCATTTGACACAGTCTGCAACCCACTCCTCTTGCCTCAACTGCATGCCCTTGGTGTTTCCCCAAATGTCGCTCTATGGTTCCAGGACTACCTAATCTCCCTACCTCAAAGGGTCAAGATCGGTCACTCCGTATCTGCATCCAAGGAAGTCTCGCTAGGGGTGCCTCAAGGGTCCATCTTGAGTCCACTGCTCTTCAGCATGTTCCTGAACAACCTACCCGATGCCAGCACTAGCAAAGTCATTCTATATGCCGATGATGCTGTCCAACTTAGCTGTCACTCTCGCAAAGAGCACCTACAGGCCGAAGTACAATCATCCTTTCAGCAACTGGAGACCTGGTTCTACTTCCAAAGGTTGCTACAAAACTACAAAAAAAAAAAAAAAAATACGATGCTCCTCTCTAGCACCCAACTAGAAAGGAGATGCCCAGAACTAGATCACAGATCACCTGACTGCCCCACTGGAACAGGTTCACTCCTTCAAGTACCTGGATGTCAATGTGGATGATACACTCTCGTATGTTCAGCACACTGACATGGCGGTTAAAGCTGTGAACACTAAATTAGGGATCCTGTTTAGGCACAAAAAAAGCCTAACTGCTGAAGCCATCTGGCTCTCAGTCTTTGGCTCTGTCCTCTCCCTGGCAGACTACAGGTTGGTGGTTTATGGCACTGCTACTGATACAGCCCTCAAAAGGGTTGCCACTACCCTTAACAAGGCTTGCAGACTATTATTAAATGCTGACCGCTTCACGCACACTTGTACCCTGTATGGTCTGGCCCACATACTACTGCTTCAATCCAGAATCAGATACCAAACTTGCCTGCTAGGGAGAAAGGCCATGCTCTCCCTAACCCCTACCTGCATTGCAGACCTGGTAAAGGAAGCAAACTCCAAATATAACACACGAAGAACAGTGACAACACAGCCTGATGTCCCATTTCATAGAACTTCCCTAGGACAAAGAACCATCATGTACCGAGCTCCACTATGGCTAAATGAGATCCCTGATGCAGCTCTTAATACAACAAATATTCGGAGAACTGAAGCAAAACCTGCTGAACTCAAAATGCCTGCAACTGCCTTACCTGAATCCATATCTTCAACCTGGATACCCCCTCTTAAACACCTGACTCCCTTACCTGAGTCTATATCCTTAACCCAGATACCCTCTCGTCTGTCTGAGGTTTCCTCCTGTTTCACCTACCCTGGACCCCCACCTGCCATCCCTTGCCACCCCCCTAGCTTCCTCCAACTCCCTCCTCCCAACACCTCCCCTTTCCACCCATTCTCCCCCAAATATTCTCCTTCTGTCCGCACTCTCCCCCTTCTTTCTCCTACTCTTTCGATACTCATTCCTTGACAGGCCCCCCTGGGGCAGCTATGCCGCATGTTGCTAAGTGGGAAACCTCGTTCACACTCTCTCCCTTTCTTTCTCCTACCCTTTCTGATTCTCTACCTAGGCAGGCCCCCCCCCGGAGCAGCTATGCCATACGTTGCTAATTGGGAATCTCCTCCCATTGTTTAATTTCAGTTGTCTAGGTTACTCAAATGTATTATTTTCTGTATTATATAGCAATGTTATGTTTTTGTGCTGTCAAGTTTTTATGTGTCTGCTGTTTTACATCCTGACGTGGAACCTTTGTAAAAGAGTATACTCAAAGGTTGTTTCCGAATATACAAATAACTTAAAAGATATTTATTTATCTCCAAAGAGCCATAATACTCTGGGCAATTACAAAGCAGTACCAACCCAAACTGTGCAGTTGGCAAAACAGTGTACTGACCCCTCAGGAGGGCAGTCAACACAGCAAAGCTGAACCCCACCCCAAAAAAAAAACCAAAACAGGATATCAGATTCAACAGTAATGCTAGTGCACCATAGACCATGTGCTAGGTAGCAGTCCTACAAATCAGCAGCTGAAATGGACTGGAAGCAAGAAACCGAGACTGATGCCCCTTGAGGCGTATCTAGTAATAACACTCAGCAAGTTCTGCCCTGCCAGCCTGCGACCGAATAATATGCAGGCAATTAACCACTTGGAGACACACTGGAAACTGGCCTACCCTGGCACTAGGGCCAAAGGAAACAGCTGAGAGGATTGGACACAGATCTTGATATGATCCAAGTAGTTCCAAAAGGTTGTGTGGCCATCCAAGGAGTGAAAATACCTTGCCGAAGTTTTGAGGGGAAGAGAAGAACACAAGTTAATCAATGGACAGACTCAAACTGAAATCAGACACCACTTTTGGTAAGAATTTTGGGTGAGTACGAAATGTCATCATCTCTGTGAAACACCACAATGGGTGTTTCATGAACCAAAGCTTGCAACTGGGACACTCACCTGGCTGAAGTAACAGACACTAGGAATAAAGTCTTCCAAGATGGATAATGTAAGTCACAAGAAGAAGCAGGCTAGAAAAGGGGTTAAGTCAGATCCGAGCACAAGCTGTTTAGGTCCCAAACAGGTTTGCAGACTGGAGGGGATGTGTGTAAAGACCTTCAGAAGGGAGTACTGCAAGGAGGGGTTCTATAAGCGTCCATTGGATGTTTCCCTCGGCGAAGTTGCCTGGGGACACTATGGGCAGATTGGTGGCGAGCTTGGGGGCGTGGTGCCTCGAAGCGCCCATGGCGCTCCCCACCCCAGGAATACCCTGGTGCTTACATAGCAAGGCCGAGAACTGCGCAAGCCAGGAACAGAAATGGAAAAATTACGCCTGCTCAACCCCGATGGACGAGCGCTTTGGCCCCTGCCACCCAAAGTCCCAGAGCTAGCCCGGATCCAGCCCCTGGGATGCAAAGTCGGCCGTAAGGCCACTCCCCCCCAGAAGAGAGGGACCCTCCCGGCATAGGGATATGCCAGGCTACCCAAGGTAGGCTGCAGTTGGGGCTGGGAGTAGGTGGCAGGAGGTTGAGGGAGGCAGGAAGGCACTGGCGCTCCGAAGGAGTGGCCGGTCGGGGTGTGTGGGAGGTACAAAAAAAAAAAAAAGAAGGGAGTACTACGTTATGTCGATGCTCGTAATCTTGACAGTCAGGATCCAGAAACACCTGTCCGACAGACGGAAGCTAGTGCCGACAGGGGTAAGGTAGCAGAAATGACGAACCACTACCATACCCCTAGTCAGGAACCACAACAGAGGGGAGGATGCAAAAGCTGGCCGAGCTGCTCCCGTGGCATGGAGGGCTAAGCCACTAGCAGCTTGGCCAGCATGGCATTCCACACCTGGGTTCTGTTTCGGGGTGGACATTTTTATGAGATGCTGCCCCCCCCAAACTTTTTAACCTACTCCAAGGTCTGCCTCCCCTGGAGTTTGTTATTTAGTTTCGGGGTTTCCACTGCACTGGAGACCCTGTCGGTCTCCCGACATTCCGCCTTTTGAACTCAGGCTTATGGAGTTTGGGAGACTACATATCGAATTTACATAGGTAATCCCTTCAGAACATGGACAGCACTCAGGACTCTAAACAATTGGCTGTCCACTCATCTTGGACAGTCGGTTTTCATTAGGGACAGTTGTGTTTCTTTCTGTGTCTGTCCCTTGAAAGGCAGTTTTGTTCCCTGTAGTGCTGTAAAATTGTTGGGCACTAGAACCCAGCCACAAAGTTGGAGGTAGGTGACAGGTGGTATCCTGACATCCAGAAGTCATGCTTGAAGATGTTAGTATGTCAGGAAGCAGTGTACCTCCACCTGCCCTGCCCGTCACAGCCAGGATTCTTCTGGCCACAGATTAGCCTCTCACCCGATTCTGCTGAGCAGTCCTTAAGCAGCGGTGTGCAAAAAGAGGCATTGCTATAACGACTGAACACTCAATTGCGAATGTGCAGGCAGACACTGCACACGCGCGGTTATGTTCTGACTCGCTGTCCTCATTTCATGTGTGATCACCATTTGGAGAGATCACAGTCCGTGTGAGGAGAGCGAGAGCAGTTCTGCCATGATGGAAGGGAACTGCAATTGAAGGAATTCTTTCAGTTAAAAAAAGAAAAAAAAGCCCTTTTTCAGGGCTCTGACGGACAGAAATTATTACCAAAAAAAACCCCAACAAGATAAAAAAAAGAGACAAGGCAGGGTTTGAGGGCTGCAGTGTCCCCAGCAAGGGAGAGGGGGACAATCCAGCAACTGACACTATTAACACACGATTTTCAAATTTTAAAATAGACAAAGTCCTCGGGTCATTCAGGTTATTTAACCCGTTATAATTCCAAGATAATGAGCAGCTAGCCATTTATGGTAACGAGGAAGTCAGTACTCTCACAGAGCACTATGGCGACGTCCTGAAGAAACAACCATAATGCAGTCTGTATGGCTGGCTCAGTGGTGCAAAGGGCTGAAGTGCTGGACGTCTCACCTCGCGGCACGTTGGTGACCCGGGTCCAGGAGCGAGCCTGGGTCATCGTAGGTTAGCACTGGTGGAGTGGGGAGCTGGATTGAGCTGGCAGTCAGCCTCTCCCTCCAGGAGTGGTGGGATGACATCCTCATAATGGCTGCCCCTGGTGGAGGCCAAGGGCTGCACAAAGCAGGGTACCAGCGATAGGCCAATGGGTGGGCAAAGAGGGTCATTACTGGGGCCAAGCATGACACGTGCTCTCCACACGATGCCACCTTCTCCTGGGGGTACTTGGGAAAATAGGGAGAAAATAGAGGAAAAAAGAAACTGGCGGCAGGATAGCGACCAACTCTCGCAGAGGCACCGCCTCCGGACCGGGTGTAAGGTAAGCCCCAATAAATTCCAGGGGATGAAGCTGGGGGAGCCGGTCAGATAGGGGCCGTATGGGGAGGAGATAAATAGAAATAATATAAAAAAATAATGCAGCCTGTATTGGAGCTCAATGGTTAGAGCTTAAAAAGGAAGTCTCCCATAGTTTCACACCAATATGTTCCCAACTCCTTATGTGTAACTGGTGTGTGCCTTCTCCAGTTGCCAGCAGTCCTACTGCTGTCCAAATCTAGATTATAAATAAAAATAGACAGTCCTCAGAAGTTATCGATGTGTTTGTCCTCCATTTTACCATAAATGTTGCTGGAGGATGATGTCATCAGAGGAACAGATAATGGTGCTGCACTAAATGTAGTTCCACCAGTAAACCAAACCCACAACGTTTGGTTCCCCACTTGAATAATGGAGAACCCCTTTAAGTGTTGTGCACATCCTGAAGTGCAGGTCTAATAGGGACTAGGACCATGTGAATGTGATGCAGCACTGATTTGAAGTATATACAGTATTCATATAAGGAAGTGCCTGTATATGTTGTACTACTGTTAGCAAAAACAGTTTACCCAATAAATGACTCTGGGTACAACAGGAGTTTTAAGTGGTATTATAAAGCTGTTGTATTATGTTATGCGTGTGCTAGTATTCTCTTTTGATTGACACCAGCTGTAAGAATCTTGCAAATATGACTCTTTTCCTTTGTAACTAGGCAGTCAGTGATTGGATGGCTGCTGTAAGGCAATAAAGAGTTCAGCTGTAACAAGGAATAGGTTTCCAGGGAAGCGTCAGCTGCAGCATATTGAAGGAGGATGATCAAGTGGTTAAAGCACAGGCACAAGAACTAGGAGACTCTGGTTCAAATCCTACTAGAGCCCCTTACTCTCTAACCCTTAAAAAGCTCCCCTAACCTCCTTGGGAAACTGTGATGGCCCCTCAGGTCCATGACTTTAAAAGTGCCCCCATTCCCATTATAAATCATTGGCAGTTATGAGAGAGCTACAGCACTTTACTTTGAAGGTACTGAGGAAAAGCTGTGGCAGCCCCCCTTTGTAATGCCAGCATTTGAAGTAGGATGTCCCTCACAAATCAGATGCTACACTTCAGCTGTTGTAGGTAAATAACCTGATCAGTCTCAGTGTTTGTAGTGCTCTGTATTTGCTTAGCTCATTCCTCCCATGTCATATGCATTCTGTCTCTTGGTATTTCCAGTCAGAAACTCAGATTTAAGGAGCATTTGAAATGTAAAACAATACACTTTATAAAGTAATTGATCTAGATCTCTACTTTCAGGCTGCTGAAAGGGAGTGTGTATCGTTTGTGCAAAGAAGGAATTCAGTCTTGTGTGATCCTTTGGGAAACTGCCCAGGCCCACCTTGTAAATGAATCTTTTCAAGGGTGTTCACCTGGTTCAATACAGACTGACTGATTGTCTACTACTCTCCGCAACATGTTACAACTATCTCACAGAGAGAAAGAAACAATTACTCACCTTAGTAATGTTGTTTCTTCTAATGGAGTCTTGCTGTATTCCGACAGTAGCAGTGAGTCCCAACCTTCGAACTGCCCCGGAGATGAGAGTTAACTTTCCATGCCAGGCATGGAACGCTGAGCTCGAGGTCGGTTGAGACTCTGTCTGTTGCTGTTTAAACTCAAACCGTCAGATTTTTACGAGCTAAACTCACTAAGGTCCTGTGTGGAAGCTGTAAACCTACACTAGCCAACTGGCTACTAAACATAAAACACATTTTTTGGTCTCAAAACAAAGACTCAAGTCAGGAGACCCAAAAAAAGAAAAACACAACACCCACTCACCCAAGAAAAAGGGGGTGTAAACAACAAGGTGGGCACCTACTGAGTGCCAACATTGCCACTGCCCACATCCCAAAAAACAGGTTCTGAGAGGGGCAGGCGGGGAGGTCAGAATACAGCAAGAATCCACTAGAAGAAACAACATTACTAAGGTGAGTAATTTTTTCTTTAAACAACATGAAGTCTTGATGTATTCTGACAGTAGCAGACTACAAAGTAGTACCTCCATGGAGGAGGGACAGAACCTACTTAGGGAATAGGCTCTGAAGCACAGCTGTGCCAAACCGAGCATCACTCCTAGCCTGGATATCCAGGGAGTAATGCTTGGTAAAAGTGTGAACTGTTTTCCAGGTAGCTGCTTGACATATCTCTAGAATACGGATGTCCCTGGCAGCAGCCAGGGAAGTAGCTGTACCTCTGGTAGAGTGAGCCCTCAGGCCTGAGGGTGGAACCTTACCCAGGTTTTTCAAAACAAAATTGGATACAAGAGACAATCCACCTGGCAATGGATCTTTTAGTGGCAGGTTTCCCTTTACCAACCTCACCATAAGTGAGGAACAGTTGGAGGGAGTTAAACCTGTGACCCTCAGTACGCTCTATGTAGTAGCTAAGGGCTCTTTTCACATCTAAACTGTGCAGCCTCCTCTCGCCAGAGGAGGAATGGTCAGTGAAGTACACAGGAAGAGACAGATTGATTAAGGTGGAAATCTGAAACCACCTTAGGCAAGAACTTCCTGTTAGTCCTGAGGACCACCTTATTTCTATGAAAGGAGATAAAATCAGGCTCCACTGACAAGGCTTGTAATTCACTTATGCGTCTGGCAGAAGTGATGGCTACCAGAAACACAGTTTTCCAAGTCAAGTACTTAAGCTCTGCTGAAGACAAAGGCTCAAAAGGGGGTAGCATAAGCTGAGCAATGCAAACATTAAGGTCCCAAGCAGGGGCAGGGTCCCTGAATGGAGGGTTGGTGTGAAGCAATCTCTTAAAAAACTTGGAGAATACAGGGTGAGCTGAAAGAGAAGAGGGCTTACCTGCTGAAATAAAAGCAGAAACAGCTGCCAGATGCGCCTTCAGTGTAGCTGGTCTCAGCCCCAAGCTATTTAAATGGACCATATAATCAAGGACTGTGGGCAGATCAGCAGACTCTGGGGAAATATGCTTCCCAGAGCACCATATGGAAAATCTTTTCCATTTGGAATCATAAATAGCCCTGGTGGAAGGTTTCCCAGAAGCCTTCAGAATATCCATTACACCTTGGGAGAGGTGTAAATCAGCAAACTCTAACTCTTCAAGAGCCAGGCCTTGAGATTGAGAGATTTGAGATTCGGGTACCAAACCCTCCCCTGAGCACAGGTTAACAGGTTGTAATTCCTGGGAAGACACAGGGGAAGACGGACTGCTAAGCACAGTAGGAGTGGATACCAGGGTTGTCTGGCCCAGTCTGGAGCAATCAGGATCATCTTGCATGGTTGAGATTTGATTTTGACTAGCACTTTGAACAGGAGAGGGAAAGGGAGAAAAGCATCCAGGAACTTCCCTTCCTAACTGAGAACTAAGGCATCCAGGGGGACTGAGCCCAACACTGGGGGCCTTCATCAAAAAAGGGGAAGTTGGTGATTGTCTGGGGCTGCAAAAAGATCTATCTGCAGGGTGCCCCATCTGGAAAATATCACCTCCAAGACCAGGGGATCCAATGACCATTCGTGATGGCCCTGGGATATCCTGCAGAGAGCATCTGCCAGGACATTGTCCTTGCCTGGGAGGTGAACTGCCGTGAGGGAGGTGTTCAGGGAGTAAGCCAGAGACCACAGCTTCATTGCTTCTGTGCACAAGGCCGTAGACAGAGTACCTCCTTGCTTGTTGATGTACCACATTGTGGTGGTGTTGTCTGTTCTGACCTGGATAACTTTGTTCTGAACAGATTTGGAAAAAGCTTGGAGTGCTAGAAATACTGCTCTGAGTTCCAACAGATTGATGTGAAGCAGAGATTCCTGAGGGGACCACAACCCCTGGATGGTCAGGTCACCCATGTGAGCCCCCCACCCCAAGAGGGAGGCATCTGTAGTAAAGATTAAAGAGTGAGACTAAGTGACAAAGGGAACCCCTTGTCTCAGATTGTTCTGATCCTGACACCACTGTAGGGCCTGGATCAGGGTTTGAGTCACTGGGATCAATTTGGTCAGAGGGTCCTTCCTTTGAGACCAAAAGGCTCTCAAATGGAACTGAATGTCCCTCATCTGAAATCTTGCTCCCTGCACTACTGCTGTGGAAGCAGCCATGTGCCCCAGGAGCTGTAGAAAATGCCTTGCTGGTTGAGACACCTGCAGGGTGAATGAGGAGGCAGAGAGACAAGGGTCCTTGCCCTGTCCAAGGGAATGAAAGCTCTGGCCTTTTTTGTCTAGCTCTGCGCCTATGAAGGTGAGGAGCTGGACAGGCTCTAGAACTGACTTTGAAAGATTCAGAAGGAAACCCAAAGAGGTGAGCAGTTGCTGAGTTATCTGTAAGTGTAACTTGACTTGGTCTGGGGACTGGCCTACTATGAGCCAGTCGTCCAGGTAAGGGAAGATGGCAATCCTTTGCCTTCTTAGAGAAGCAACTACCACTGCCAGGCATTTTGTGAATACCCTTGGAGCAGAGGTCAGACCAAAGGGCATTGCCCTGAACTGGTAATGGCCTGAGGGCAGCTCGAACCTGAGGTACTTTCGATGGGAGCTTCTGATGAGAATATGGAAGTAGGCATCCTTGAGGTCAAGGGACACTAGCCAGTCCCCTGGCCTTAGAGAAGATAGAATAATTCCCAGAGTCACCATTTTGAATTTTGGTTTTAAAAGGTGCTTGTTTAAGTATTTGAGATCCAGGATGGGTCGCCATTCTCCTGTCTTTTCTGGGGTAAGGGAAGTACCTGAGTACAACCCTTGCCCTGGTGTAGGGTGGAACCCTTTCCACAGCTCTGAGAGCTAGGAGGGAAGAGACCTCTGCCTCTAGGGCAAGTGTCTCTGAGGGATTTGCAGGTGGAAAGGATCTGGTTCTCATCTTTGGAAACTTTTTGAAGCTGAGAACCAGTCCCTGGCTTACTACTTCCAGGACCCACTTGTCTGATGTCAGAGACTTCCAGTCCTGGACAAAGTAAGCCAGCCTGCCCCCTACAGGTAGTTGAGAATCGGCCCTGGCAAACCTATCAGGGTGCCTGTTTGGCAGGGGCTTTGGGCTGAGGGGTGGAAGCAGGCCTGCTTGTACCCCGTCTGCCTCTCTCTCTAAAGAACCCCCTCTGGGCATAGCAGAAGAGGAGGCCTGGGCTTGGTAGAGAGGCCTATGGAAAGGCCTGCCCTGCCCCTGGGATGCTGCCTTTGAGGAGTGGCCTGCCTTTCCTTGGCCTGTGCACTCTATAGGTGGTCCTATATTGGTCCATTTTTCTTTCATGTAATTCTCTGTCTGCTCCCCCAAACAGAGAATTACCCACAACAGGAAAATCCATGGCCTTAGTCTGGGTATCCTGTGACAGGCTAGTACATCTGAGCCAAGCCATTCTTCGAAGTGCCACAGATGTAGCCATGACTCTAGATGACACATCATTGGGGTCCACTGCAGCATAGAATTGCACCTTGGATGCCTCAATACCATCGGCAGCCACCTGCTCCAGCTCCTTGGCAAGTTGGCCAGGGACCTGTTTTGCTAAAGCCATAACAGTGTCCCATCTGGATTTTTGATACCTAGCAGTATAGGCCATATAACTGGCCTGTCTGAGTCCCAAGGATGCTGCCATATACTGTTTATTTGCCATGGCATCAATCCTCCTGGAGTCCTTGTCAGGGGGGTGCGAAGCCAAGGGAATATTTGCCTTATCACAGGCTGCAGCCTGCACTACCCCAACATGGCTGCATTGTTGTGTAAGGAACTCCGTATCTCAGCCTGACAATGTATACCTCTTGTCCATTCTTTTATCCACAGGAGGTATAGTGTTAGGAGTCTTTAAAATCTTAAATGTCTGTTTCCCAAAAGATTTGTGCAAGGGAACAGACAGTCTCCTAGATTCTGGGATATCCATCATTTCTACATAGTCAGGCTCCTCCTGGTCATCCACAGCTTCTTCCATAGGAAGCTGGAGGGTTTCAGTCACTTTTTTATAAAACATGAAATGGGAGGGGGACTCAGAAAGCCTAGGAGGAGACACTCCTGAAGGTCTGTCTGGGGAGATGTCCGGGTCAATAGGCACATCCAGACTTTCAAAACCACATTCACTTTCCTCATACTCCTCTTCCTCCTCCGGTTCATAAAATTCCTCTAAATCATACTCTTGAACCAGTGGAACCGGCCGAACCGAGCGCCTGCCTGATGGTGCCGGTTCGGTCGGAACCGGGAAAAGCGACTGCACAATTTTGATCGCTTCCACTACTTCTTCAGCGGTTGGAGAGGAAAGTTTTGGCTCCACACCAGCTGACTTTTCTTTTGTAGTTCTCTTAGCTGAACAGACTCTCAGCATCGGCTCTCCTTTTGCCCGATTAAGTCTCGCTCTGGTCAACAGAGGGCACCTTCTGGTTCGTTTGTACCGAACCAGGCTGGCCATCCGTTCAGCTGACTTTTGGCCTCCTTTCCTGAGCCTACCAACTCTCTTTTCTAGGGTAGCTGCAGGAAATTTTTACAAATCTGGCAGTCTGCATTGAGGTGTCAAACCCCAGACAATAAACAGGCGGTGTGGGGTCAGCCTTAGCAAAGACTTCCCACACACTACAGTGTTGAAACCCAGTGGGCCCGGTTTTCTTTTGGGTTTCTCAGACATTGTGCCAGTCCTAAGCAAACTTACCCTTTTAATGGCAATCCGCCAGGCAAGACCCTCTTATCGGTTCCTGACTGTGTCACGGGTCGTGGAAAAAACCGTAATAAAATCTGTTTTTTTTTTTAGAACCGATAAGAACCGGTAATCACACTCTAAAAGTACAAATTAAGATTTTCTAACAACTTGATCGGTTCAAACCGAACCAATGAACCGTTTACAAGTTCCACACAGAATAGAATAAAATATAACCTGTCTAGTACACAAATACCACAGACAGAGACTGAACCAACAGGTTACGGTTTAAATTCGGTCGAAAACCGAGAAAAGCGGTACTTTAACTGACAAACTGAACCGAGCAGAAGGAGAAATCTCCAGAGCGACTGTTCAGTGAGGCGGAGTAAAGAATCTGACGGTTTGAGTTTAAACAGCAACAGAGTCTCAACCGAGCTCGAGCTCAGCGTTCCATGCCTGGCATGGAAAGTTAACTCTTTCATCTCTGGGGCAGTTCAAAGGTTGGGACTCACTGCTACTGTCAGAATACAGCAAGACTTCATGTTGTTTGAATGAGAAGTATCAAGAAACAGATTTTGGTTCCTGTGAATGAAATGCTATTAGATGTATTATTTGCTCTACACATACAGTATTAAGGCTACAAGTACTACTTCCTGAGTGAGCTGCATGACAGAACTCTTAAGCCATTGCAAACAAACTAAAATCAGGAAAGAGAGCATTCATACCCTTATGTTTTCTTCTGCACTATTACTGCAGTGACATCAAGGAATGGAAGGGGCTGTATTACAAGTGACTCATTTGCAGGTAAATGGAGGCTTGCTTGACACTTTACTACCTTGTGTCAGAGCCTCAGACTCTAGCTATGTGTTGCAACAGAAGAAATGACTGATCTTACTGACATATGTACAGTACTTGATGTAATGCACAATAAATACATTGAACATATCCAACTCTTAAATATACAGGAGGAATCTTCTTTAAGCTTCATATGAAAAAGTCACTGAGTTTCCCAAATTTCACTACGTGGATTTCCGGCAAAAATAAATCTCCAAAATGATTCATATGAGCAGCATTTCCCTGAAATTTTGCTCTTAGTCACTACTGGTCTACTGATTCCAACAGAAACTGTAGTGGTCGAGAGGATTCAGTTACATGGGCAGAGTTAGTGATTCACATCTGACTTACTTTATAGGTTGTATCAGCGTTAGTCAGCTCGCCCTATTTTCACTAGTGTATTCACTGTCTGTATTTAGATAAAAATAATCGCACTTTGGCCTTGAGAACATGGGGCAACAGATTCCTTTACTTCCCCACTGATGAACATGCCCCTGCGCTATGATGTCCAGCAAGGGGGCACGCCCCTTGAAATGAATGGGGCTCAATTTAGCATCCTGTACAAGGGCCTGGTTAGTCGAGCAGTGGCATTCATTTATTTCCAACACTATTATAATGCAGTAAATAAGACAATAAATCGAGCCCCATTCATTTCAATTGGGCGCGCCCCCATGCTCTGCTTTGCTGGATGTCATAGTGCGGTGACGTGTTCATCAATGGGGAAGTAAAAGAATAGACTGCCCCACATTCTTGGGGCCAAAGTATGAGCGTCTTTATCTAAATACAGACAGTGCATACACTAGTGAAAATGGGACAAACTGACATAACCTATAAGGTAAATCAGTTTGTACTTAAACTGATTCACTGACTGGATGTCCTGTCTTTCTCTTGCAACCACATCTGAACGAATGCGTGTTATGCTGTCAGTTGCTAACATTCCTACTTTTGACCAGGTTTAAATCTGGAAAGCAAAAGAGAAGACCTCATGTGAGATCATATGGCAGCAAAGGATCAAGTTTTGATTCAGAAATAGACTAAAGCGTGTCAGACACTTGCAAACTCAATCCCCCCCCAAAAAATATTTTTTTCTTTCCCCTTTACTGCCAGGTTTCTGTAAAATACTTCAAAATTCACATCAAAATACTACGGACAGATAAAACGTTCGAGGGGCAGGCCAAATTTACATCACACCTGTCCCTTGGACAGACATCTCAAAAAACTTATTTCTAACCCAGACAGCGCTAGACAGGGACAAAAAGTGAAACAGTTACAGCCTGCCCACACACGACCCACTGCGCACTTGACAGTGAGTTCCAGGTGTTGTGTCTGCTTTATAACAATAGATGAAAGATGGAAGAGAGAATAGGAAAATATTTTTTCATGACAGTTTTAGCTTCTGTGCTGATGAAATCTGTACTTTCAATTATGTTTTGACCCAGATGTTTCTCACTTTGACCCACTTTTTTTATACCAGTTGGTCTAACCTGACATATGTTTAAAACCTCAAGCACAGTCACTTCTTCAGACACCTGCAGGCTACATTCAAGTGAGCCACTTCCCCAATAGAGGCATGAAAGCAGAGATGGCAAACAGGTGAGCATTCACAGAGAAGTACTGGAACTTCAACTGAGAGTCAGGAGGTAGTCCACCACCCTCCGCACTGAGATAGTGAAAGGGTCCAGGGATGTATTCAGCACCATATAGTGAAGTGCTTCCACTGTAGAGGGTGGTTTTAGCTGGTGGAAGGTTTCTGTGCAGCAAGCAGGGTAGCCAAGACCTCCATGTTCTCAGGAGCCAGGAATAGAGCCGCAGAGACTGGAGGTCCGGATGCAGCCAAATGCCATCAATTTGGGACAGAAGGCCCAGTCAAAGGGGCACTGGAAACTGGGATTCATCTGGTAGTTAAAAAAGTGGGACCAGATATGCCTAGGCCACCAGGGACTCACCAGAATCATGCCGGCTGGATCCTACCAAAACTTGGTCAGAACTCTGGGATCAAGGGCGACGGTGGAAAGAACAGTTACATAAGAACATGCCATTTACCGTACATCTCAGATAATCTCCTCCATTAGGCCGCACCTTTGGAACTATAAGCAGTCAGTATTAGGACCATATGGAGACTTCTGCTAGCCAGGGGCTGCCCACAATGTCATGCTGTGTATATAAACATGGATGAACCCATCAACTCCTCAGTTCCACACTGGAGATCAGCCTAGGAGGACCTCTAATCATGGGGCACCAGAAAATGAGACCAGCACTAGGCATACAAGGAGAAGCATGGGGCTTAGATACAGGATGCATGGATTAGGATTTAGGAACAGCATCTGATATAACCCTCTCTGAAAGCAAAAGGGGGGGAGAGAGGCAGGGACAGCATGACCTAATGGTGGAGACAAGCCACACCTTTGGAACAATTCCCAAGCAGTACAAAGTGAAATGGGAGGATGGCACAGTCTGATATGTAATCAAGACAGAAGACTTGGCAGTACAGCAAGCTCAAGGCTGGCACATCTATAAGACTAACGTTTAGTTAAAGTATTAACACTGCTCTATGTGGCTGCAGCACATGTCAGCAGCAGGGACATTTCTGAAACAGGAAACATAAGTGGCCAATACCACTGGTGCAGCAGTAGTGCTACCAATTGTGACGTTGACGACCCGGGTTTGGGAAAGAGCCCAGGGAGTCAGAGAGCTGGCCAAGGGAGGAGGCTGAGCATCCCAGCCAGTCATGGGGGGACACACTGGCAGTCACACATTGACATCAAGGCACACGTCGCATCCCTGGAAAAGGGAAAAATAGCTCTCCAGGCTCAGAGAACACCAAGCGCTCAGGCATTCCCCACAAGTGTGAACCTGCCTGTCCTTGCCAGACCAGATGAGACTCGAATAGTTCAGGGTGAAGGTGCCCCACCCTGTCCCCACCTGGGGGGTGGGGGTGGGAACAACCACGGCTCCATGGAGGTAGTGGAGGGATTGCGGTAAGCAGCGCACCACATGAAACATTTCTATTTCAGGGAATACGTATATCTGGTAGAAGTCTTCTAGCTGCAATCACGACATCAGCAACTTTAGGAATACCTGAAATGTGCAAAGGCTATGCCTTCAAGAGCCATACACTCAGATATATGTCCTGTGACAAAAGAACCCGAAATGGAGGCAGAGGGAAGGGGGCTCCATTGCCAGATGCTGAAGTGGAAACCAAATCTGGCAAGGCAATAACAAGCAATGAGGATAAGTGGAGCATTCTCCACCTGCAGTTTGAATAGAACCCTCTGTATTGGAGGAACTGGGGGAAAATGCATATTGAAATTTCAGTTTCCAAGACAGAGACAGTGTGTCTCGCCAAAAGACTCCAGGCCCTGGAGCAAGCGAGTAGAAACCTAACAGTTTTGCTTTGTGTGGGGGTGCAACAAGTTTCATCTCTAAATGGCCCCATCTTGCAAAGAGATCATTTACCATGGAGAACAGCAGTTCCCATTCGTGAACCACTGACTGGGATCTGCATACCCTGTCAGCTAAGACATTTTGGAGACTTGGTAGATGCACGGCCTACAGCTGAAGGCCATGATGAGACAGAACCCAGTATCAATCTCTAACTGGTTCCCTGCATAAGGGATAGGAGTGAGAGCCCATTTGTTTGTTGATATAATACATCACACTGACATTGTCCTTCTGGACTACCAGAGGACCAGGGCAGACATGATTCTGAAATGCTTGGAGGCTGAACAATACAGCCTTCATTTTCAGGACATTTACAGTGGTTTGCAAAAGTATTCAACCCCCTTGAAAATTGTCAGATTTGTCTGGATTACAAATGAGAGATTTATATATATTATTCCAGTCAGTATTTCTATTGCAAACTCGTATGCTCTAACAGTATCTCCTCAAAGCCAAAATTAATTATCCGTCAGCACATCTTTTAAAGTAAATTAAAAACTGGAAAATGCTGCTTGCAGAAGTATTCAACCCCTACACATTAGTATTTGGTAGAGCCACCTTTTGCTGCAATAACAGCTTTAAGCCTTTTGGGGTAAGGATCTACCAGCCTTGCACACTGTTCGGAGTGATTCTGCCCATTCTTCTTGGCAGATTTGTTCCAGGTTGTTCAGGTTGGTTAGGTGACGCTCAGGACCGTACTTCAAACAGTGTCACAGATTCTCGATGGGATTGAGATCTGGACTTTGACTTGGCCACTGTAGGACATTCACCTTTTTGTTGTTTAACCACTCCTGTGTTGCTTTGGCCTTGTGCTTGGGATCATTGTCCTGCTGAAAGGTGAAGTTTCTCTCAAGCTTCAGTTTTTAGCAGACTGAAGCAGGTTCTCTTGCAGTATCTCCTGTATTTTGCTCCTCCATCCATTCTTCCTTCAATTTTAACAAGATGCCCAGTCCCTGCTGATGAAAAGCATCCCCACAGCATGATGCTGCCACCACCATACTTCACTGTAGGGATGGTGTTTCTCGAGCATGGGCAGTGTTAGGTTTGCGCCACACCCAGCGCTTTGAATTTTGGCCCAAAATCTCTATCTTGTCCCATCAGACCACAAAACCTTGTGCCACATCTTAGCTGGGTCACTCTCATGCTTTCTGGCAAACTCCAGACGTGCTTTTGATATGGTTCTTTTGAGTAATGGCTTCTTTCTAGCCACCCTCCCATACAGGCCAGTATTATGCAGAGTTTTGATATGGCTGACTGGTGCACCTTCACTCCACTGTCAGCCACTGAACTCTGTAGCTCCTTCAAAGTGATTGTTGGCCTCTCTGTGGCTTCCTTCACTAGTCTCCTTCTTGTTCGGACGCTGAGTTTTGAGGGACGGCCTTGTCTAGGTAGTGCCTGGGTGATGTGATGCAGCTTCCACTTCCTCACTATTGATCCAACAGTGCACACTGGGATATCCAAACACTTAGATATTATTTTGTACCCTTTTCCTAATTTATGCATGTCTATTACTTTATCTCTAACTTTCTTAGAATGCTCTTTAGTCTTCATTTTCACCCTTCCTTCAGATTCACAGTCTGACCAATGGTCATTAAACTGAGGGGGTTATCCAGAAAATGTGATCTACTTTAATGTTTCAGAGGTGAGGCCAATTGTGTCCTCGTTAGGGCAATATTTTTCATCTGTGTAAACTTGGAGCTTCCAGAGCACAGGGGTTGAATACTTATGCAAACAGCATATTTCAGTTATTTATTTTTCTTAAACATATTTTCTAACATAAAACCAATGTCACTTTAAAATAATTATTTTGAGGGTCAGTCTTTTTAAATAAATATTACACAGAACAAAATCTCAATGTATCATTTGTAATCCAGGCAAATCTGAATTTTCAAGGGGGTTGAATACTTTTGCAAACCACTGTATATGCAAATTTACCTCTACCTTGGTCCATGACCAAAGTGTCTGGTAAGGGTTAAGATGAACATCCCAGCCAGAGCCTGAGGCATCCGTGGTGAGGATCTGTACAGGACTTTGTATAAGGAATGGAATGCCATTCAATACGTTTTTGCAATCCAACCATCATAACAAGGCTCTGCGAAGAGGAGATGTGATGAGAAACATATGCTCCAGCTCATCAGTCAACTGATCCCACTAGCATTCGAATGTACACTGAGGGATCCTCATATAAAGGAAGTGGCACAGTCACTATGGCCACAGCCATAAGACCCAGGAGACGTAACATTGTTCTCACACAGATAAAGTGACTCCTGTATATCAACTGTGCCTGGGCAAGACTGTCTGCCCTATCCTTTCATATGTCCAAGACTGCCCCTATGTACGGCTAACTTTGGCAGTGAGTCACAGACTTTGGCCCATTCACTGTGATCCCCAAGTTATTGGACAACTGACATGTCTAAAGTCAGGGCAGTACTTCTTCCCTGGAGCTGGCCTCCAGTACTCAGTCGTTCAGACAGGGAAACACATAATGGCCTTCCCTGCGAAGGGCTGCTGCTACTGCTGTGAAGCGTTTGGTAAAAAAACATGGCACAGAAGAATAGACTAAAGGTCAGTACTCTGAACTGATAAGTGTTTTCCCTCCAGCATAAAGCAGAGGTACTGTCTGTGGGATTTCCTGATGTTTACATGAAGTTATTCATCCTTCATGTCCAGAGAACAGAGCCAGTCTCCCGTTTGTAGAAGGGGAATCAATGCTTGCAATACCACCATTTGAAACTTTTCGTATTTGATTTACAGGTTGAGATCCCGGAGGTACAACACAGGGCACAGATCACCAGTCTTTTTTGGGAATAGAAGTATCTGGAAAAGAAAAACAGGTTACTAACCTGTAACAGTAGTTCTGCGAGTGTTATATGATATACATCTACACTTCTAGCAGTGTTCCTTTCCCTTTAAGACTTGCTGGACATCTTCAAGCTGGCTTCTCACACCCACACGGGTGGTAAGTCCCTCTGCACCACCCCCTGACATCAGATCTTACCCGCTGGAAGCAAGATCAGTATGCCACTTGCCTGGGGAGGTTGGGTGGGTCAGTGTGGATGTACACCACATACCACTCCTAGAACTACAGTTATAGGTGAGTAACCTTTTTTCTAAGGATGTGGATATGATGCACCTATCCACACTTTTGGCAGACTCCTAGCAGTTCTCTGGGAGGAGGGGGCAGGGCACAAACACCCCTATTTAGGGAACAGAGATTGGAGAACTGAGGCCCTAAAGCCGGCATCATATGACTCAAGGTTTATGTGGTAGTAGGAAATGAAGGTGTGTGCAGACTTGCAGGCAGCAGCCCTGCAGATTTCCTGGACAAGGACATCCCTGGAAGCAGCCACCTAGGCAGCAGTATGATGGGTGGAATGAGCCCTTAGCCCTACAGAAGTTTTCCTACCTACCAACCCATAGCAGAGGTCGATGCAGGATACAATCCACCTGCCAATAGTCAGCTTTGCTGCTGGTCTGCCAGGTGCGGCTTCAGCATAGGTGACAAATAGCTGGTGAACCTCTCCCTGAACTCCAGCCATGAGCTCCTTTAAACAGGTAAGAGCTCGCTGCAGGTCCAAGGTATGAAGCCTGTGCCTGGCCTCTGAGGTGCGACTGGTGAAGAACACCTGGAGATGCATCACCTGGCTAAGATGAATTCACGACCTTCGGGAGGAATTTTGGGTTGGGGCAAAGGACAACCTTGTCACTGCAGACCAGCAAAGGAGACTCCACTGAGAGCGCCTGGAGCGCACTGATCCTTCTGGCTGATGTGACAGCCACCAGGAAGGCGGTCTTCCACATGTGAGACATGTCACACCTGTGTATCAGATCGAATGGCTTGCCCATGAGCTTTGCCAACACCAGCAACAAGTCCCAAGGGGATGGTGGTTCACGCACTGAAGGAGAAATGTGGTCAAAGCCTTTGAAAAAGCGCCAGACCACCTTCTCCCACACCACCGACTGCTGACCACTCCACTCCCAGTATGCAGAGATGGCTGCCAGGTTCACCTTAAGAGTAAACAACTGAAGGCCCAACTGAGACAGGGACCAAAGGTAGTTGAGAATGCTAGCTACTGGACAATTTAAAGGGTCAAGCCCCTTGCCCTGGCACCAAATGTAGAACATTTTCCATTTAAATGCATAGTATTTTCAGGTTGACTCCTTCCAAGAAGCCTTGACCAAGGTGAGGACAGCAGAGAGTTCCAAATCCTGGAACTCTAGCCGCTCAGGAATCAGGCTGTCAGGTGCAGGGGTTGAAGGGCTGGATGGAGTACCTTTCCCTGACAGCAAGAGAGCAGGTCCAGGCGGAGAGGAAGACTCCACAGGAGCGTGATGCTGACGCTGAGATCAGGGTACCAGTACCACCAGAACAATCCATGTCTTGTCCCTCCTGGCTTTGATCAGTACTTTGTGGATCAGGAGAAAGGGAGAGAAGGCATAGAGGAGGCCCAGGGTCTAGGGCATTGAGAAAGCACTCCCCCCTGCAGCATTCCCTGCAAGGGGGGAGCGGGCGCAATACAGACTCAGCTTTGCATTCTTTCTGGATGCAAACAGGCCCACTAAAGGGGTACCCCATCGGGAGAACAAGCTGTGTACTACCTCCGGATGGAGAGACCACTCATGAGACACCTCACCCACGTGGCTGAGGACATTCACCAGCTAGATGGAGACACTGGACACATGGGATGACCAGATCATCAGCATTCAGACTGCTCACGAGGGTCAAGATGTGGAGAGATTCCTTGCACAGAGGAAGGGAGTGTGTCCCACCCTGTTTGTTGAGGTAGTACACGGTCGTGGTGTTGTCCATCTGGACCTGAACGACCCGACCCCAAATGTGCGAAGCAAAGGCAATCAGCACCAGCTGCAGCTCCGGCAGGTTGATATGGCATCAGGACTCCTTGGGGATCCAAAGTCAATGGACTCCGTGGCCCCCCAAGTGGACAACCCAGCCCATCAAGGAGGCATCAGGCATGATGACAGTCAGCTATGGGCAGACAAATGAGATTCCCGGACTAACCACCACTGGAGTGTGTCCCAAATCAGCTGGGTCACAGCGACTGGCTGCTCGAAGTAGCCCTGAAGCTAAGACCACTGGCAACCAAGCTCCCACTGTAGAGAGCACATTCTCCACCGGGCCAATGGACCATGCTTGTGTATGCTGCCATGTATCCAAGAAAGCACAGGAAGTCCCGAGCAAGGTGAGACTGCCCAACTGAAATGATCAGGCAAAGGAGGAGAGAGCCTCTACTCGGTCCGCTGGAAGCATAGCCCTGGTTCAACAAGAGTCGAGCTCCGCCCCGATGAAATATCACCTGTGATGGTACGAGTTCTGACTTGGCCTAGTTGACCACAAGGCCAAGGGACAAATAGGTCAGGAGGGCCAGGTCCATGGACCGCTTCACCTCCTCCCTGGAGGGACCTGCTATGAGCCAGTCGTCCAGGTAAGAGTACACCCTGACCTCTTGGCGCCTCAGGAAGGCTGCCACCACTGCAGTGTATTTTGGTGGAGACTCTGGGAGCTGAGGAGTGGCCAATGAGTATAGCCTGGAACGCACAAAGTATCCCCATCACACATACCCAGAGGTACCGGCAGTGAAATGAAATGATTGGGACATGGAAAAATGCATCCTGAAGATCCAGAGAGCAAAGCCACATGCTCTGCTCCAGAGATGGTATGATCTGGGATACAGAGACCATCTGGAAGGTGTGCAACCGAAGAAACTTTTTCAGGTCGAGCAGATCTAAGATGGGGAACCGGCCCCCCTTTGGCACCAGGAAATTCCTGGAGACAAACCCTATGTATACTGGAGGGCCCAAGACAGGAGCCACTACCTCCTTCTGGAGGAGTTGGGCAATGTCACCCCGAAGGGCTGACAGCATGTCAGCGGACACCAGGTTCTCCTCTGGGGCACAGGCTTGGCAAGGTGGGTAAGCCATGAACTCCAGAGGTGGACCCTGGCTGACCACCTCGAGGATGCACCTGTCCATGGTGACAATGGAACAGATGGAAAGGAAGTGGTGGAGTCAGACCCCAATCAGAGGACCCTAGGGGAAGCAGGCGGCAGAAGAACCGGCTGAGGAAGCAGCAGGTCCTCGACCACCTGGCTTTTGGACAACCGGAGCAACAGACTTGGATCGGGGACACCAAGCTTGGGCCTGCTTGACAGCTTGGCCGCGGGGCAGAGAGGGGCTGCAAGAGCTTCTTCCGTTGAGGTTTAACGCCCTTGGGATCCCCCTACGCGGAGGTCATAAAGTCCAGGTTGGCTCTGGACTTCTCAGTGTGAGTAAGGTGGCCTTCGACCTCCAGCCCGAACAGGTCAGTGCCTAAGAAGGAGACATTCGCCAACTTCTGCTGGGTATCCACAGTAAAGGTTGACATCCACAGCCAAGCCCAGCGGCACATGGCGACTGTGGCAGCCATGGACAAGTGGCAGAAATCATCATTGTCCATGGCCACCTAGAGCTGCTGCCTAGGTGCCAGACCTGCTTGACCATAGTCTGTTAGTCAGCCGGGAGCTGTGGAAGCACCTCATCAAGCGTGCCTAAAAAGAGCATGAGCAAAGTGGGCCATCAGAAGGGCCGAACTCGCCTGCTGAACGCCGAATGAAGGAAGAGGCAGCATAGACCTTTTTGGCCATATGATCCAATTTCTTGGATTCCTCATCAGGAGGCTTGTCCACGTCCCCGACATTGCCTGAGCGATGAAAGACCAAGTTAGCCACCAGAGCCTCAGTCAAGGGGTGTTCAGTTAAACCCAACAGGGAACCAGTATGGACCATGTACTTGCAGGCCATCCGAGCAGACAGCGCTGAGCAAGAGGTAGGATGCTGCAAAATCTTCTCAACTCAGCATCCAACCGATGGGAGTGTAGAGAGAAGCATCGAGGATTTGTCAAAAAGCAGTCAATTGCCAGAGTCCCAGCTGACCCTACGGTGCCTATCGGAAGTCAGAGTGATCAACAGCTGCTGAGGAAGCCCAGAAGCGGTACAGGCATTCTTAGGGGGTAGACCCACTGGCGGCTGTTTGGGCGGCAGCTCTATCTGAATAGGCAGAGGGGCCGGAACAGGCCAAGCCAGAGCCAGCTGAGATGGGGTAGGCTGAGGCATGAGTAGGGGCTGGAAGCGGCTTAACACTGGTAAACATGAGCAGATACCACTAACTCCTCGTAGCGCCAACAAAATTTAGCAACGGAGCCTCTCCTTGTCCGAGGAGGAAGAAGAGGAGTAGCAGCGGCTGCAGCACCGCTTGCTGAACTGCAGAGAGTGGGAATGTCTATGTCAGCATGAACTGCTAGACTCTGGTCTCAGGGTCCAAGACCTCGCCCTCTGTCGGGGACGCTGACAGTGGAACTCTGAGGAAGCTAGCGAAAGCCAAGGAACCTCCTGGATAACCAGATCCTGAGGGTTGGGGACCAGATCAGCAGCCTGGTACAACCTACCCTGAAAGGTAAGAGGCAAGACCAGAGTCCAAAAGAGAGGTTTTGGCCTCATCTGGCGACAACACAGCAACCAGATCAAGAAAAAGCTTGGCAGGTTGATAGACGGGCATCTCGACCAACTGGCCTGACAGGGAGACCTTTGGAGCCAACGGCCTGGGCCAAAGGATCGATGGCAGTCGAAACCTACACAGAAGCGCAGGACTCAGAGGTCCGCGAGAGATTGTGATCCCACGATAGATGGCGAGATGTTTTAGTCTCTTTCTTTGAAGATTTCCATTTTGCGCCCTTAGAAGGGCCCTGCACAAAAGTGGGAAGGGACTGGCACAAATCACAAAATGCCCTATGAAAAGGTTGGGCATAAAAGTAAGTGGCCGAAGGCCGAGAAAGCAAGAGGCATGCTCCGCAGGCCAGAGCCATAGCCTCTTGAAGGCCACAATCTGTTCTCATGGACCCTCAGCCACATAAATCACCTATCAGGCATCCTTCGAGCAAACAGGGGGATCCCGTTCATCAAAGCACTATAAGAGAAACAGAGCATAACAATCTTCCAATGTTATAAGATGCAAAGTGCAACAGAGGCCACACGCCTGGGGATCATGTTCGAGGCCCAGACAGTGAATGCACGAGGTGTGTGGGTCTGTCTGGGACATCAACTGCCCGCATTCGCACTTTTTAAATCCCAGTACCACCTTCGAGTCATTCACAGAAAAGATGGAGGATCACCTAAAGACAGATAAGTTTTTTGGAATTTTCACAAAGTACTGAAGCAAAGAGCCTACTCAGCACAGAGAGCGGTAAGGAGGGAACCTTCCTCCAGTAGAAAGGAAGGTCTAAGGTCATGAGGCGGTGCTGAGGGAGTTATCACCCAGGAGGGAGAAGCCAGCTTGAAGACGTCCAGGAAGTCAAAGGGAAAGAAACACTACCAAAAGTGTAGCTGGGTACATCATATCCACATCACTAGAACCCTTTGTTTCTCTCCGGAAGAACTGGTTCCATACCACATTTTTGGAATAAAGACTGAATTTCTTCCTTCAGAGGGACAAAAGGCCCATAGGATAAAATCAAGGAGGTGGAGGATGACCTGAAGGGATATGTAACAGCTCCAGAAAATGCCTCCTTGCAATTTTCTCAAGAACCCACTTGGTGGAAGGCTGGATTTGCTGGCAAAGGCACCTAGATTCACCAGAGCTCGTTTCTTCTAGGTTTGCTTGTAAGGACAGAGCAAGGAACAACATTATCAGAGCAAGGAAAACGATTAAGACTTCTTTTAGCTAGGCAGATTTACTGTGTGTTGCTATTTTTTTTATTTATTGAAGAAATTCACCAGAAAAACACTTTGCAAAACAAGTTGCTCGTCTCACAGTGCATCCTGGGGAGAGGGTAGTGGGTTACATAAACAGGTTGGTACACTTATATTTCATTCAAGGGATTACAAATTCAGAACAAAAAATGAACAATTTACAGACATAGTTAACTAAAACTAGTAATAAGACACTGGCATTGACAGGATAAGTGCTAAACGTGCAACTGAGAAGAAAGAGTGCATGAAGTACTTTGGCATAAAGAGAGGAACAAGTGAAGACAAATTAGGAGGAGAGTGTAGGATAGTAGAGCAGTGTAGATTCTTATGAGGGGGTAGTTGCAGCAAAAATATAGTTCTGTTAGAGGCTGGGCAAAGGGGACAGAATGAGCAAATGAGAGGGGGGTGTTAGGGGAAAGGAAATTAGGTGCTTCTGCAAGCTCAAACTTCTGCTCAATTACAAAAAAAAAACAAGACAATGCCCCTATCCAGCCCTCAGCACAAGAAAAGGTTCCCCACCATAAACATCACCAACAATGTACTTGCCCCCTTGAAACAGGTACACTCCTTCAAATACCTTGGAGTCACTCTGGATGGCACTTTATCCTATGCTTTACTGACCAGGTGATCAAGACAGTCAACACTAAGCTTGGTGTGTTTTACAGGCACAGAAAACACTTTATCACAGCAGCCATCCGCCTATCCGTCACGAGCTCCATCCCCTTCACCACTGACTAAAGCCTGGTTGTCTACAGTGCAGCATCAGAATCTGTCCTCAAGAGGGTGCATGTTGCTCTTAAAGCCTGCAGGCTCATCCTGAATGGCAATCTAATGACCCACACCTGTTCCCTCTATGAACAGACACACCTGCTGTCTCTTGGGTGCAGGACTAAATTCCTCACGTCTCCTAGGCAAAAAAGCATTACTGGGGAAAGCCCCCCTGTGCATAGCAAGCATCTTCTCCCTCCCAGGTTCAGAATATATAACCAGAAACAGAAAGCGGGGGCCCTTGTGGTGCCATTCTGTCGCACAGCTCTCGGACAGCACGCCTTCTCCTACAGAGCCCCTCTCTGGCATAACGAGGTACTAGAGTCCATTCAGAACTCCACTAGCCTGTCCAGCTTCAAATCAGACCGTAAGCACTACCTGACCTCCAGCTCTGTATGCACCTGCTTCTCCAACAGCTGACAGACTCTGGATGACAAGGCCTGGCTCTGCTAACAACAACTATTCTCAGCACAAGACAGAAGACACCCTCCCACATGCTCCTTTGACAGTGCCTCTGAATCACTCTAAGAGGCTGCTCCTGTACACCTCTCATCCCCCCTCCCCGCTAGGATGGGTCTATGCCTCCCTGGCCTCAGCCCTGCCTCCTTGAGCACTTTTACTAGAGGCCCCCCTCCTCCTCCCCTATCAAAATCCTGTCCTTAATGACACTCTACCCAACCTAACCTAATCCTAGTGCCTCTGTACCTTACCTGCACTTGTAATAAACTAAAGTTGATGTCCATATGCTGTATAATGTTTTAAATGACAAACTCTAACCTTTCCCTGATTGTTGTGCTGTTCAGTGTCTCAAATATCCTAAAACTCTGTAACCTTCTTGATTGAATGTCTATACTCTGTTCACATGATGTGGAACCTTTGTAAAAGAGCCTTGGCTCAAAGGTTATTTTCCGAATACCAAATAAATAAATTAAGGGGCTACGTGATGGTAAGGAGCTTGATATGAGTAATATCACAAGTGGCAAGTCAGCTCTGGGAATATCATGAATGGCTCCGTGTAGCGGAGCCACAAGTGATTGTTCCTGGAGCTGACTTGCCACAAGTTGTGATATTATTCATGTCAAGCCACTAGCCATCACGTATTCGTTTTATGCAATAGGGGCTTTTTTCTTTGGTATGGTTTGTTTCTTAAAGTATTATGTGGTACCTTTTTTTTTTCTGTTGGAGCTGTTCCACGGCGTTCGGCTCTTCAGACGTGTGACATAGAGGCAGTACTTATATTTTCTGCTGGCATGTACACAGTATATACATAGCTGATGACTTTTTTTTCCACTGTGTACACGTCAGCATGCTGATATCAGTATGCGGTGAGAATACGACTATTTACTTTCGGGCATATCACTTCATCCCTATTGAATACTTAGGGATAGTGAGAGAAGATGGGGATTTTCTTTTGCGCTCACAGGTTTTATTGCTGTTTCTTGCTTACATTTTACTGATTTATTGTTCTCGGATTCAAACTGCTGTTGCAGGGTATACTTTCTGCTGCATTATTACAGGGTGTGCCTACAGGTCTATTACTGTTTTGCGCTTACAAATTACTGCTGTAATGTTCTTTGATTCAAATTGTTTTTTGTACAGTATATCTTATGTCAAAGTGTTCTGCAGGTCGTGCTTGCAGGTTTTGTTACTTTTTTACTGCTTTATTTTTCTGTGTAGCGAAGTGTTTTTTTGCAAGGTATATCTTCTGTGAAATTGTTACAGGTGGTGCTTACAGGTTTTATAGCTTTATCATTAGGCTACGCTTTCAGGGCTAATTACAGGAGTACATCCGAGATACAGACTGAGTGATAGCGACTACATTTCTTGTTGGTTGATTGTTTCTGCTCTTACCTCCTTGTTTCTTTCATCCGTGGTTCTTTTTTGGCAGGGGAAGTCACCCATCCCCAACCACCCCTTGCTACACTCCTTTTATAGAGTAGCACAGTCATGACATTTCCTGTAGCAAAGCAGGAAGGGGAGGATCGGGGGGTATCCACACAGTGACCTCACTTACAGGGGCACAATAAATTTAACTTGTTACAAAAAGTTATACAAAAACAAACAAAAGCAAAAATATATTAAAAAAATCTTTAGTTCTCATTTTCCTTCTAATTACTCGGACCAGGTTATAAACTCAGCAGCTCAATTAAAATGGATATTTATTTTTTGTTAGTTTTTGTTGACCGGGTAAGTGCATTAGGCAATAACCCTGCCTATTTTCAGACATGACCCTGGAGAGTACAGGAAATACAGTTACAAACAAATACTCGGGTACATAGCTACAGTCTTAAGAAAAACAAAACAAAAATATACACCAGATAGCCAAGCAGGGATAGACAGATTTATACATCAAGCAGGACCATCCACAGAGAAATGAGTTAGGCAAGTCAACACATTAAAGGTAATCTGCATAGTAGTTGAAATGAGGGGTTAAAGCAGTCAGGATAGGCTATGATTAGGTGCAGTCACAAGTGTCAAGTGCTGATAGGTAAGAAAATAGGGCAGTTTTGAAAGATGTATGGGACAAGGGACTGTTTAAACAAGGGGGGAGGGTATTCCAGAATTTAGGGGCAAAATGTGCAAATGATTGCTCACCCATTTTAGTAGAATAACACGGGACAGCGAGCAGAGGGGAAATAGAAGTCCTCAGTGGGCGGCTGTGTAACACCTGGCTGAACATAGCTCTAAGAGCTTGAGGGCAGGGGATCTGGTCAGAGAGTCTATGAAGCAGCCTAGCGAATAGAAGCTATGGGATTTAGGAGACAGCCATTGTAGTGCAGTGTAGAGAAGACAGTGGTGGGTGAGGCAAGGGGCAGACAGAGCAGACCTACAAATATTGTTGTACGTGGTATCCCACTTCCAGAGATTTGCAGAAGTGTGAGAAAGGACAGGGAGAGCATAGAGGAGCCTTGGGAGCAGGACACCTCTGGCCACAAAGACCCTGACAGCCGGGGTTAAGGAGTAGTAACCGCGGTAGGCTGCCCCTATCCTCATGTTAACGGATCGACAGATTTTATTAGTGTGAGCAGTGAAATCAAGTACAGGATCAAGTGTCACACCAAGGTACTTGAAGGAGCTCGTGGTCGGTACACTTGAGCCATCATGACAGGGGACAGGGCCTGAGTTTTCCTTGTGGACCCAAACAGCATGACCTGGGTTTTAGGAAGGTTGAGGATTAGGGAGTTGAGGGAGAACCAGGTCTGGAGCTGTTGGAATGCTGAGGTGATGTGGTCATTAAGTTCACTGACGGCACGAGAAGCGGAGTAGAGTACAATGTCGTCGGCATACATGATAGAGTTACAGTGGAGTAAGGAAGTATGAATATCATTAACGAATATGGAAAAGAGTGGGGCCCCCAAGTATGGACCCTTGCAGGACACCAGAGAATACAGAGGCAGGGGATGAGAGAACTTTGGGAAAGGGGAAATTGTTTAACCAGGAAAGGCACACTAAGCAGAAACGTGTTTCCGGGTGCGACCTGGGAGAACAAGGAACTGAAGTGACTTGCTCAGGGTCACATAGTATGCAAGTGCAACTTTGCAAAAGGATGCAGTTTAGGAACGGTTTTTGAGGTAGCTGTTGAGCCAGGCCAATGTAGGTTCAGATGCACCGAGAGAACACACCTTATCTAGGAGCAATGAGTGACTACGTCAAAAGCTTTGGTTAGATCAATGAACAGAACCTGCGAGCAGACCTTTATCCAAGTTTGATTTTACCTCACTGGTGAATAGGATGAGAGCAGTGGTGGTGCTGTGCCCAATACTGAACCCATGTTGAGCATGGGACAGCAGGTTTGAGGTAAGTAAATGAGCTGAGATCTGGCGGTGGATACGTTTTTCCAATAACTTACTGAGGACAGGAAGTAGAGAGATGGGACAATAATTAGATAGGATTCTAGGGTCCCCTTTCTTGAACACAGAGACAGTTCTGGCAGCTTTCCACGCTGAGGGCACTGAGGAGGTGCTGATGGATAAGTTAAACAGCCGAATAACCGGGGTGGCAAAAAGAGGTGCAGCGAGTCTGAGGATCCTGGGTTCAAGTCCATCCAGCCCGGCGCTTCCACAAAATGGAATGGTACTACGTAATTTAAGTACCTCCTGCCAAGTGATGAGGGAGAGTATCAATGAGGGAGATACCCCTAGAGGAGACGGAGGGCAGGGAAGGGGGGCCACTAGATGCAGGCAGGACATTGTGTGGCACCTTGGTAAAGAGGGTGTTGAAGGCATTGGCAATAGTGAAGGGGTTGTTACAAAGGGTATCGTTGATAAGCATATCGTTTGGCACCTGTGGCTTGTCATTCCTCAGGATCTCATTAATCTGGTTCCAGTATATCTTAGGCTTAGAGGCAGAGGAGTTCAGGAGCTCACGGTAGTATGCACTTTTGGCTGGACGCATCACCTTCTTACAAGTATTATGTAGTATACGATACTCTTGAAAGTCTACCTGGAGAGAGGAGGATTTCCATTTGGACCAGAGTTTGTCCCCGCGCTTAAGTTGTTGTAGTAAACATAGAAACATAGACTTTGACGGCAGAAAAGGACCGCTTGGCCCATCTAGTCTGCCCATTTCCCTACCTACAGGATAGGCCGCAGATCCTAGTTAACCAACAGCCTATTTCTTCCTACCCCCCACAAGAATTGCCTTATGTCTGTCCCATGCATTCTTGAATTCTCCCACAGTTTAAGACCCCACAACCTCCTCAGGAAGGCTGTTCCATGCATCCACTACCCTCTCTGTGAAATAATACTTCCTCACATTGCCCCTGAACCACCCCCTTCTATCTTTAAATTGTGTCCCCTTGTTCTTGCACGTCTCTTTTTCTGAAAGATGCTACCCTCTTGGACTTTGTGATTCCACTGAGGTACTTAAATGTTTCTATCCCTTCTTTCCTCAAGGGTATCCATATTAAGCTCCTTTAGTCTCTCCTCATACGGCTTCTCTTGCAGACCTTGCACCATTTTAGTTGCCCTCCTCTGGACTGCCTCTATCCTATGTCCTTGCGGAGATGGGGTCTCCAGAACTGGACGCAGTACTCCAGATGGGGTCTCACCAACTGTCTGTACAGAGGGATAACAACTTCCTGTTTTCTGCTGCTGATGCCTCTCCCTATGCATCCCAGTACACCCCCAGCCCTCCCTACTGCCTTCTCACATTGCTTGCTAACCTTAAGGACATCTGATATGATTACCCCCAGGTCCCTTTCCTTTTTTGTTGTTGTTACCCCCCATTGGGTATTCTTCCCCTGGGTTCTTGTTTCCCAGGTGCATTATTTTGCACTTCTTTGCATTGAATCCCATCTGCCATACTTCTGACCATTCCTCCAACCTTGCCAAGTCCCTTCTCATCCTTTTCACGCCTCCTTGTGCATCAACCCTGTTGCAGATCTTTGTGTCATCTGAAAAAAGGCATAATTTTCCTTCCAGTCCCTCTGCAATGTCACTGATGAAGACATTAAAAAGGACTGGACCCAATACTGAACCCTCACGGATCCCACTAGTAACCCTCTTTCTTCAGAGTGGACTCCATTTACAATTACCTTCTGTGTCCTGTTGTGCAGTCAATGTTTTACCCAGGCTACCATCCTGGGACCCACTCCCAGGCTGGTTAATTTGACTATTACTTTTGTGTGGGACTGTGTCAAATGCCTTGCTAAAGTCTAGGTAGGCCATGTCCACAGCCACTCCCTGGTCTACTACTTTGGTCACCCAGTCAAAGAAATCTATTAGATTCTCTTTGACATGACCTTCCGCTGTGAACCCATGCTTCCTTGGGTCCTTGCTCCACTGGCTTCTAGGTACTAACTATTCTTTCCTTCAGAAGTGACTCCATCACTTTCCCTACCACAGAGGTCAGACTGACAGGTCTGTAGTTTCCTGCCTCTGTCTTGGTCCCACTTTTGTGAAGTGGAATCACATCCGCCTTCCTCCAATCCTCAGGTACCACACCATCCTCCCATGATTTATTAAAAAGAGTAGCCAGTGTTTTCACTAGTTCCTCCCTTAATTCTTTTAGAATTCTGGGGTGAATTCCATCAGGACCCCTTGCTTTGTCCACCTTCAGTTTTAGGAGTTCTTGCAGAACCCTTTCTTCTGTGAAAGGACTGGGATCGACCCCTATCAAGAGTGCTTCTGTTAATTGGATTAGGCACTTCCTCCTCCTCTTCTGTGAATACTGAGCAGAAATATTCATTCAGTATCCCTGCTTTTTCATTGTCCCCCTCTGCCCACCCACCGTTCATTCTATTCAGTCTCACTATCCCTCCCTTTGTCTTTCTACGCTCGCTGATGTACCTATAAAAGGTTTTATCCCCCTTCTTAACTGAGTTGGCTATCTTTTCCTCAGTTTGGGCCTTTGCTATTCTGACTTCCCTCCCTGCTTCCTTCTGTCTTAACTGGTACAGCTCTCTGTCCTGCTCCTTCTATGTTTGCTTATACTTCCGGAATGCTATCTTTTCTTCCTGACTTTCCACAGCCACCTCTTTGAGAGAACCATAGTGGCTTTTTCTTTCATTTTGATTTGTTTGTTTGCTTCACACAAAGACTTGTTGCCTCTGTGATGGCAGTTTTGATGATTCCCCATTGTTGCTCCACACCTCCTTCTAGCCTGTTTGCTAGTGCTTTTCTGAGGCACTCTCCCATCTTGCCAAAGTCAGCCCTCCTAAAGTCCAGTACCCTCACTTTTGTATGGCTTGACTCTGTAGCTTAGTTTAACGTGAACCACACTGTTTGATGGTCACTTGTTCCCAGATGGCAACCCACTTCTAGATCTGAGATCCTCTCACTGCCTCAGTTTGAGAGTACGAGGTCTAAGATTGCTCCCTCACGAGTGGGTTCCGAAACTAGCTGTCTGAGGCCTGCCACCTGTAGGGCATCAAGAATGGCCCTGCTCTTGGATGTGGCTGCAGCAAATGTGCTCCAGTTAACATCTGGCACATTCAGGTCTCCCATCAACAGTATCTCTCCTTTCTCTGCCATTCTAAGAATGCCTTCTATCATATCCTTGTCCATTCCCTCCCCCCTGATATGGGGGTCTGTACACAACCTCTGTGCGGATTGACTGATAGTAAAGGCCTCTTGAGCCACTTGATCACTTTACCGCTGACCCTACATGTCGAGAATGGTATGGGCTTGTTTTGCAAGACAATTAGAGTTTTATTAAAATAGTCAGTGACTAGATTGACATCAGAGGTAATAAATAGTGGAGACCAGTCAGTAAGCTTCAGTTCATTGGGGAACACTGTCTGGTCAAGATAGTCGGGAAAGGAGAAAACTTTGGGAGGATAAGAGGGAATAGAGGCACCCCTTACGCTGTAGACAGGGCAATGATCACTAATCGAGTCGGGGCAAACCCCAGTGGGGGGAGTAGCAATCTTTCCAGTTAGTGAGGATCCAATCAATCAGAGAACGGCAGGATCCATTCTGCAAAATCATGGTAGAGGAAGAGAAAAGTTAGCAGAGGTTGGAGCTGCTGATGGTAGAGGCTAGAAGTGAAGAGTTAGGCCCAAACCAGTCTTGGTTAAAATCCCCCAGACATATCATCTAATTTTTCTTGGATAACGTAGGGAGAAGGTCAATAAACTCTCTGAGGCCAAGTATGCTATTCCGCAGGTGGAATATATATACCCTCAAGGTGTGCGCTTTTGCCCCGTAAGAGCAGATAGTGTAAAACCTCGCCACTGATTAGAGGAGGATTGGTAGAAGAGACACACAGGTGAGCCTTGTAGTAGAGAGCCAACCCCACCTTTCTGGAGGAAGGTCTATTAGCCCGGTACATATTATAGCCTGGTAAAGTGCAATTATGTTCAGATACCAAAGGTTTCAGAGAGGACAAGTATGTCAGGGTTGTTGATCTGAACCCAGGCTTCACATTCAGGGAGATTGGGCATGAGGCTTCTAATACTGAGGTGGGCAAATGTCAGCCATGAGGCAGGAGAAGACCAGAGTGGCAAACAGTTGGGTTGAGATCGACTGCTGGGCCCGGGTTTGGCTCAACATTCCCAGCGAGAGTAAGGGATAGCACGATAACCCATACCATGACAATTGAAATGGGCCAATATAGGCACAGGGGGGATTTAAGTGCTCTATATACAAGGAGCCTAAGCAGAAACCCAATGAGTTTGCATGTAAGGTACCCCGGAGGCATAGGCGAGGAAGAATTTTGAGCTAGCATGTTGGAAAACATGACATTAGTGAGAGCCCCCTCAAACCTATGTGAGGGGGTCCCAATAGAGAGGCCAGAGAGTCAAAGGCCAGAAGGGTGAGTAGTTTACCTAACAAATAGCCCAAGGTCACCCTAGGCATTTTGTTCTGGAGGCAGAGGTGGCGTGCAGTAATAAGATTGAACAAGTGATAGCCAATCAGGGAGATAGAGAAGTGGGGGGATGGAGGGAAGGAGGATACAGTTCAGTGCCTTAACAAAAATGGAATAAGGATAGGAAGGATAATGACTCCACGAGGGCAGGAGCAAGGGAGAACAGCCCTAGAAGAAAGAGGGTATAAGCTTGAGTCAGAGACCAGAGATCAGAGAACTCTACAAGAGAGCACTAGGCTAGCTGAGTAGGAGTGGCGACCTCTAGAGGAGGAAACTTATAATCTGCAAATGCAGAAGTTTAAGTAGGGTAAAAAAAAAAAAGAACGCAACAGATATAACCCACGTGACAGTCAGACCAATAAAGCCAGTTAAGGGTGGGAGGGTATTGGGAGGCTGCGGGGACGAGCCTAGCTCCTGCTCTGCGACTCAGTATATGCAGTCCCCACTTTATTAACTGCAGGAGGCAGTATAGCGCAGTGGTCTAAGACTCTGAGCTGCAAATCTGGTGACATCCAGCAGACCAGACCTGGGTTTGAATCCCACAGCTTCCACTTGAATACTGTATGAACCTCAGCAAGTCATTTAACCTCCTTGTGCTCCCAGGTCGCTCCTGTAAAAAAAGCTTTCAGCTTAGTGTGCTATACCTGGTTAAACAACTCAATAAAATAAAATAAATAAAACTATGCTGCACAGCAAGCAGCACAATACAGCAGTTACTATTGCGCTAATTCAGCTCCACAGCTGGAGATTCAACTTAATTTTAGACCCAATCCTGAGTGAAGCCGACAGGGTAGACAGAAATGGTGCCAGGTTTAAATAATAAGTTGTCCAAAGCTGTGTGTTTCCCACAGTGTGCGTACCTTGCTGCAGATCCTTGACCCCCCATGCAGCAAATGGGCAGTTATACAGGATTTAGGATGCTGTCCTACATGCTGGACCATCGGAGATAAAGGCTCAGGTCCAGATGGCATGGGCAGAGATTTTGCGCCTCAAATCGCATATTCAGGAGGAAATATATTACAAGAACCGCCCGCCATTTCCCCAACATCCAAATGAAGCATCTCAACTGCAGAGGGTAGTTGGTCCAGGAGGTTGGCAGATGGCTAGGAAGGGCAAATTGGGTGTCCCATCACTCAATGCTCATTAACGTATCACTTCCACAAACCATACAAACAGGTATCGGCTTCTATATCTGAAATCAAAGGGGCAGGACACTACAGCACAAGAGCTAGCACTACAAAACTCACCCAAAACAGGGACCAAAAGAAAAAAAAGCAAAAAGAAAATCCAACACACTTCTGATCACAAGAGATTCCGTGATTTGGGGAGTTGATACCCATCTTCAGCCAGGGGTAATGGTCAGATGTCTCCCAGATACATCAGCATGGAGAGACACTGACGCATTGCTAAAATAGTGCAGGAAGCAGGAGAAAACATTGATGTCCTGGTACACATAGGGACTAACAACCTCACCAGCTGGTCAGCTGTGGAGACCAAGGAACACCTGACCAGGCTGGGAGACAAACTGTCATCCATTTCATCTAGCATCTCCTTCTCCGAGATCCTGCCAGTCTGGGAGATGGGACAGACGGATGGAAGGTCAGAAAAGGGGAGATAAACATGTGGGTCAAGGGTTGGTGCCAGGAAAAAGGACACACAAATGTAAGTAACTGGCATCAGTTTTGGGGACAAAAGTTCTTTAAGTCTGAATGACGGCATCTGGCTAAGGAGGGAGTCGGTGCATTGGGGCAGAAGCTTGATGTCTTTGCAGAATATTTAAACTAACAAATGGGGAGAGGGGTGCAGCATCCGACACATCGAACAGGGAGAAACACCACTCCCCCCCTCAGCTAGTGATCAAACAGGAGTTCAGCATGTTTGTAGTTCATTTGCATCACCAGCTAAAGAAAAAGGTCCAACTCCCCATATGATGCGCAGGTGAATCGCCGGACCTCGTCCAACAACTAACACACAGAAATCTGGCCAATGGAATATTATGTACACAAAACGCCTACAGTCTGGGAAACAAGATCCCCAGACCTGCAGGCAGCAACGACAGAGGCTACACTGGACAAAATAGCCATTAGCAAGACATGGTTCACCAGTAACCACACTTGGGAGACTTCAGTACCTGGCTATGTACTGTTCAGAAGAGACAGAGGTGCAAAAAGGTGTTTTGGGGGCGGGAGTGGTCCTTTATGTCAACGAAATATCAAAGCTTCAGAAATTCAGAATAGACCTAAGGAGCCAAATGAACTCTGGGTCACCCTGGAAACAAGAAACGGGACAGCCATATGAACTGGGGTTATCTACAGGCCTCCAGAAGAGGGGGAGGACATGGACACATTACTGTTAGAAGATATACAAACATGACCGCTAAAGGCGGGGGGGCTGATAATGGGAGAATTCAACATGCCAGATATAGACTGGTCAATATCAGCAGGAACATCTGCCAGAACTAGACACACAGTGGCTTCACTGCAGGTGGAAGGCCTCAAACAATTTGTACAACAACCCACAAGAGACAGGGCTATCCTGGATCTAGTACTGACTAATGGGGAAAGGATCACAGATCTCCAAGTAAAGGTCACTTGGGGGCCAGTGACCAACACATTGTATGGTTCAATTTGGCCACTAGAACTAAATCATCCCATTCCAAGGCAAAAAGTATGGAACTTCAGAGGAGCTGACCTTCATAAGATGGCCAACAGAGTTAAGCTAGCCCTGGCAAGAAGAAATACAGGTGAGGGGGTACAGGCAAAGTGGATAAGCATTAAGGATGCAATACTTGAAGCAACATCCCATTGTGTTAGGGAGAAAAGCAAGTGCAAAAGGAGGAGGAAACCACTGTGGTTCTCAAAAACAGTAGCAGAAAAGATCAGAGACAAAAGATTGGCCTTCAGGAAATATAACGGAATGCAGAGGGATGAAGATAGGGAGGCATACCAAACCTCCCTAAAGGAAGCAGGAAAAGCAGTAAGGCAGGCAAAGGCCCAAACCGAGGAAAACCCCAACACAAACAGTAAAAGAAGGAGACAAGACTTTCTATAGATACACTAGTGAAAAGAGAAAGTCCAGAGGGGGGTATTGCTAAGATCAAAGGAGATAAGGGGGAGTGTGTGGAGCAGGACAAAGGAAAAACATCTATGCTAAATAGATACTTCTGCTCAGTATTTACTGAGGAGAAGGAAGGGCAGGGCCCACAGCTCAGCACCATGGACACAGGGGAAGGGAGGTATGCACAGGTCCCTTCACAAAAGAGAAGGTCCTACACGAGCTCGCTAAGCTGAGGGTGGACAAGACAATAAGATCTAATGGCATTCATCCCAGGGTGCTAAAAGAGCTAAGGGTGGAACTAGTATAGCCATTAGAAGAACTGTTTAGTGAGTATCTGAGTACAGGATAGGTCCCAGAAGACTGGAGAAGAGCTCATGTGATCCCACTCCACAAGAGTGGCAGCAGGGGGGAGGAGGAGGCAGGGAACTACAGACCAGTCTTACCTCAGTAGTCGGCAATATTATGGAAACACTCCTTAAGGAAATGATAGTGCAACACCTGGAATCCACAGGAGCACAGGATCCAACACAGCATGGGTTTATAACAGGAAGGTCCTGTCAAACAAATCTCAAGATTTCTTTGACTGGGTAACCAAAGTGGTAGACAAAGGGGGTGCAGTTGATGCCACCTACCTTGACTTCAGCAAAGCTTTCGATACTGTTCCACATAGAAGATTGATTAATAAGCTGGGTAGGCTCGGGTTGGGTCAGAGGTTGGTCAACTGGTTGGCAGGCAGAAAACGGAGTGGTAGTAAACAGTATACAGTCAGAAGAGATGCAAGTCACAAGTGGGGTACCTCAGGGATCAGTCCTGGGGCCAGTCCTTCACTATCTTCATCAGTGACAATGCAGATGGACTGGAGTGTAAGGTTTGCTCTATTTGCAGATGATACCAAGATCTATAAGAGAGCAGATGATCTAGATGGGGTGGGAAGAATAAGAAGAGATCTGGAAAAAATGGCAAAATGGTCAGAAGAGTGGCAACTGGGGTTTAATCCAAATAAGTGCAAGATCATGCACACAGGGAAGAGAAGCCCTGAAGCTACCCATAGGTTGAGAGGGGAGTTGCTGGTAATCACAGGGGAAAAAAAGACACTTGGACATCATCATCATAGATGACCTGAAATCATCCAAGCAGACCATTAAAGCAGTAGGTAAGGCCAGAGAGATGTTGGCGTGTATTAGTAGGGGTATCACAAGTCGTAAGAGGGAGGTAATAATCCCTCTTTACAAGACACTGGTTAGGTCCCTTCTGGAGTACTGTGTGCAGTATTGGAGGCCGCACCTGCACAAGGACATTAACAAAATTGAGGCAGTCCAGAGAAGGACAACCAAAATGGTGCAGGGACTGCATCAGAAAGCATATGAGGACAGATTAACGAAGCTCAATATGTATACCCTTGAGCAAAGGTGGGAGGGATAGAGGTAATGTGATCAAAACATTTAAACATCTTAAGGGCATCAACAAGGTGAAAGTGCCCGACATGTTTCAATATAAGAAAATAGCAAGACAAGAGGACAGCATGAGATTAGAGGGAGGCAGATTAAGGGGTAATGTGAGGAAGTTATTTTTCACAGAAAGGGTGATGAATGCATGGAATGGCCTACCTCAGGAAGTGGTGGATATGAATACAGTGTAGGGCTTCGAACAGGCATGGGATAGGCATAAGGGAGCAATACAGAGGAGTATGAATAGATAGGCCTTTGACGGAGTAAAGGCCTAGGGCACATTCATAAGGTAGAATAAATGGTCAGACTGGATGGGCCATGCTGTCCTTATCTGCCGACAATGTCTATGTTTCTATGTCCATAGTGCCCTCATGCAACTGTTACAGATGCAAAATCATCTAGCCACTCACACTCGCCCCAGGAGGTAACAGTTTGGAAGAGGGGAAGAGACAGAAGAGAGTCAGGTGGTACTACTGGTGGCAGGGTCATTGGAACCAATTATTTTGGGTGCTTTTGTATGGGCACCAGGGGGCCAGCAAGGGGTCCACCTTTACCACGACCTTGCTGTCAGCAGGCACAGCTACCTCGGGTAGCAGGCAGATGCAAGGAGCCCTGCCCACAACTTCTAGCAAGAGTGTGATGCAGGGACTTATACAGACCTTTAATTTTTTGAAGTTTTAAGGCCACATAAGGTTAACATCATATTCAAACACTTATGTCCTTTTAAAATGTGCATTCTAAACTCCTTGCTACACATCACTGTCAAAGCCAGCAACTCTAAGCCAAGAATATCTCCTCATGCAAATGCCAGAAGCAGCAGCCCTGGCAGAAGCAACAGACATCATACGCTGAGCGTAGCAAACGTTTGCCAACCTCAGCACCGGTAGACAATGTTTTAAGTAGATCATACTTGGCAGAGCCATAAGGCAAATCATGAGCCGCAGTAACGAGCAGCTTTCCACAGGCTGTTCTAATATTTTATTACACGGACTGGGTAGTTCACAATCCTCAGGCCAAATGATGCAGAGGCATAATGTACAGTTACTTAAGAGCTTACTGTAACAGCAGATCTTTGAGAGGAACTCTTACAGCACGCCAACACCGGTAGGACTCAGCCACCAGGACCACAAAGAAATTTTCTAGCTAGCAGTCTACCATGGGGAACTGCCCACCTCGGACGTCAGCCTATCCTACAAAGACAGGCAGTCCTCCCGCCAGAGACACGGGGCTGGCAGCAGCAGCAGAAGAAACTAAGGCGGTTCCCAAGAGCCATGAAGGAAAAAGGAAAGCAGAAAACCCATGCGAATGGAAGAGGATACAGCAGATACGTAAGGGGAAGGAAAATAGTACCACTACAGCCCTTACTCTGTTTACCAGTGAAGTTAAGACTGACACGGTCAATGGTCTCCTTACTGGGACTGTATTCATTGACCTCCCCAAAGTGTTTGACCTGGTTAACCACCCTCTGCTTTTAAGGAAACTCCAAATGCTTGGTGCTACAGGATCCACCTTATCATGGTGTAACAGCTATCTTAACAGTCGTATGCAATCTGTCTCCTTCCGTAAAGTCCTCTCCCTCTGCAGTCCTCTCCTGTGGCATCCCCCAAGGTTCTACATTTGGCCCCTTGCTCTATTCTCCATTTATTAATGATATTCCTTCCTCCTCAACTCACTGCCGGACCATAATGTATGCAGATGACTTGGTCCTCTTCACTGCCTCCAAATCTGTCATTGACATAAGTGATCAACTATCATCCTCCTTCCAAAGCATCCAATCCTGGCTCTCCTTGAACCATCTAATCGTTAATCTACCCAAAATGCATGCTATGCTCTTCGGGTCATCCAGAAAAGTCCAGTCTGTGTCCCCCTGTCTGCAGGGATGTTGCCTCAATGGATCAGATATATCAAATACTGACTCCTTTAAATACCTGGAAGTGACACTTGACCCTTCTCTTAACTTCTCCTCTCATAAACGAGGTCTGTAAGCGTATCAATTTGAAGATTGGAGTCGCCTACAAAGTACACCATTACCTAACCCCTGCGGCCAGGATTTCCATAGCTCATGGTATCCTGCTCCCGGGGCTCAAATATGCTCTACCTGTCCTGTCCCAGGCTAATGTGGGTGCTCTCCATAAATGGGATATCACATACAATAATATCTATAGATTTGCCTTGTCTGCTCCTTGGCTCACCCACCACTGTCTACTCTACTCCTCAAACTGGCAGTCTCCCAATTACTTGCACTCCTACACCCTTGGATGCTTTATTGACTCCTTAACCAGACTCCCCTGACCTGACTCTCTTGGAGCCATGTTAAACCCCGTGACTTATTCTCACACCCTTAGGTCTTCTGCCTCTCCTCTCCATCCCCTCTTGCTCTAGAAGAATGAGGGAACAGGCTTTCTCCCACTTTGCTCCCAAACTCTGGAACTCCCAACCTCCCCAAATTAGGTGTTCCACATCTCACGACTCTTTAAAGAAAGCACCTTTCTCTTACCTGTGTACACTTGGTGTCTACAATTGTTCTTAACTTTTATTCCATGTTGCCTGTCAGGTTTGCAATTACTGCTGTGTTGTACACTCCTACACTGTTTTCTGTTTTAGTTCTCACTAAAATTTGGGTGTCCTATGTCTACATGGATTCCATATTGTCTGACCTTCCTGTTTGGGGTCCTGTTACTGGATAATCATTTTTTTTCTTTTTTCATTTCACTCCTACGTGGGTGTCTTCTTATGTACATGAGGTAATTTTATGCATCTGACCTTCCCTGCATGGGGTCCTGTTAGTTACATGCATCATTTTCTACTGTGATGCCCACTGTTTAATTTGCATCTTTGTATTCTGTACTCTCCCGTGTCGTGCTTGAAAATAGGCAGGTCTTATGCCTAACGCACTTATCTGGTCACCAAAAGCTAATAAATAAATAATGGCCTGCTGCAAGAGCTCTTCTTGAAGATCTACTGTTAAGGTAAGTTCTCAGGCAACTATATTATCTTATTCTGAAGAAGCTCTTCCAGCAGTCCAACACTGATAGGACAGAGTCCCAAGCAGTTATGACAGAAAAAAGGAAGCAGCACCGGGAGGAGGAGAGACAGCAGCCAATGGCCCAAGAAAGAATGCCCTGCAGAACAGCGAGGCCGAAGTTGGACCTACATCTAGAAGCTATGTCCAGACTGTAATGCTTGGTGAAGGTGTGGACAGAACTTCAGGTGATGGCTGCACAGATGTCCATAGCAGACACATTCCTGAAACAAGCTGTGGAGCTGGCCATACCCCTGGTGGAATGGCCCTTAACCACTCCCGGAAGGTCCTTGTTGTACTTATGGTAGCAACAAACGATGCAACTGACTAATCACCTAGACAGGCACTATTTGGACACCACAGCACCCTTCCTCAGGGGCGAATGAAACAAACAACTGATCAGACTTCCTAAAAATCTTGGTACGGTATATATAGTATCACAAGATTCTATGTACATCCAAAGTATGGAGCAAAGACCCTGCCCCCCCCCCCAAACATAAGAATAATCAGTAAAGAAAACCAGTAGGTGCAAGACACCTTAAGGTGAGCCATGGCCCTGCCCTTCATACGTGCATGGTACACAAGAGATGGCAGAAAGATGCACCTTAAGGGAGGAGAACCCTAAGCCAGAGTCTGAGAGGGAGAGAAGGTACTCCAACACCTGATTCACCAGACATGTGAAGAGGTCCAGCTGGTGCAAAGCAGCCCAAAGGTTGAAGCGTTTCTGTTTCATATTGTAAGTGGCCCTGGTGGAGGGCTTTCTGGCAGCCACCAGGAAATCTGACACTAGAGGAAACCCCAAAGCTGGCGATGGCCAAGTCCGGAGGAGCCATGCATGGAGATGCATACATTTTATATCCTGATGGACCAGGGTGCCCTGGTCCTGGGAAAGCAAGTCGGTGCCCAGGGGCAAGGGTACTGGAGGTTCCGCTGCTAGCTGCTACAGCAAGGCAACCAGATCTGACTTGGTCAGAAGTGGGCCATGAGTTATCTCTGCTTCTCCAACTGAAGTTTGAGCAGCGCCCTCTGGAGGAGTGGGAAAGGAGGGAAGGCATACAGAAGTCTCCCCTTCCAGGAGAGGGACAATGTCTCTCACCAGAAAACTCTAGGCCTGGGATCGAGCAAGCAAAACTTCTAGTTCCAAAGGTTGGCCTAATGAAGGAGATCTCCTCCAAGAAAAGTCTCCCTTTCCAGCAAAGGGCTAATGTTTCATGTACAAAAATGGCATGCCATAGAAGCAAGCAAGCAAAACTGTGGCAGTTTTGCATTGTATGGGGATGCAGAAATGTCAGACTCTGGTCATCCCATATGTTCAAAAACAACAAACTGATCGGTGATAGCCTGACTGAGTTCCCACTTGTGAAACTGAACTACAGACTCACTGTAGCTGTCCGCCAAGACAATCAGAGAGCCTCCAAGGTGGCTGTGACATCTCCCTCACCTTGCTAAAACTTCTGACACCGTGGATGAAGAGTCAACCACTGGGAAAGAAGGTAGGGTCTGGTTAGGAGTGGTGCGCCTAGTGCCAGGCATAACAGCTATAAGTATCAAGCTCTTCAAGTCCATCAGGGCACAGTCAGTATCGGTGTGGATGATTCCCTTTGCAGTTACCGGAGAACATTTGATATCATAGGTCGTAGATGGAAAGCGTAGAGGCATCTGGCTATGGCAGGAAGAGGCACTCTATTCCCATCAACTGGTGTTGCCAGTAATCACCAAGTACATAGGGGTCTTTTTATTGGACCCGGAGACCATGAGATCCCAACTCGGCATTTCTCTAGCATCAGAAAATTAAGTAAAACACTTCCTAAGTGAGTTCCCAGTCTCTTGGGTGTAGTCTGTCAATGCCTCCAGTTCGCCTGGCAGAATAAGGTACCCACCCGAAAACCACTGTTGACCACCTAACAAAGTAGCTTGTATGCCTCCACCATTATGAGTCTGTTTTTTTGCATCACTGGCATCTGAGGTATGCTACTGTCATGACACTGTCTGATCGGACAGCTACATGCTGATTTCTCAATCTGCATCAGAATGTGAACAGTGCACCAATACATTCCAGTCTTTAGAAACAATGATGGAGAGAGTCTTTTCATGATACGTTATTGTTCCAAGAGCCAATGTCTAATCTAGCATTGCTCCCCAGCTCAGACAGGCTGGGGGGAGTCATAAGGGTAAGCCACTACCCCTTCAGAAAAGACACTTAAACATGTTCACCTCCACTGACCACGATTTGTGGTATGAGCTCACCAAGGCAGTCCAAAAGACACTGGTCAACAGGGACTTTGTCTGTGGATCCCACAGCTGAAACCTGTGGAGGAAAAATGGGGGTGAGGGCTACAGCAGTTCCTTACCTGATGCTTCAAGTCAATGCTTGCCACAATAAGACCCATCACACACCGGATCGTCCCTGTGGGTGCTGCGGGACTGTACCTAAACCTCTTTCAAGCTTGTAAGAGGAGCTGTACTCTGTTGGGAGAGAGACTGTGGCTCTTTTTATGCTGACACTGCCACCAGTTGTGGACTATGCTACATTAGGTGCAGTGTGCTTTGCTGTGGTTAATTATGCATGTGTGGTACTGCAATGATCAAGTGACTGCCACAAGTGCGTACTGTGCTGCAGTCCAAGACTATGTCCCAAGAGTTAGTTCTCCAGATACAGATGAAAGTACAGTTACACAAGAACTTACAGTAACAGTAGATCTTCGAGAGGAGCTCTTGCAGCAGGGTATAATCGTAAGGACTAAACCCACCAGGCACCAGTACCCCACGGAAAATTTCTATCTAGCAGTCTTCAGAGGGGACCACCCCTAATGTCTGTCCGCCCTGACGTCAGCCAATGGTATAAAAGAGGCAGTCCCCAGACCCTCAGTTCTCCCGCTTGCGACCCGATGCTTAGGAGGGAAGGAGAAACGAGGAGGACAGAGTCTGGATAAAGCAGAAGGAATACCATCAGGAAGGTGGGGAGGAAAAGCAGCACCTGCTGTAAGAGCTCCTCTTGAAGATCTACTGTTAAGGTAAGTTTTTATGCAACTGTACTATTTTACTTTGAGTTGGAGTTCTTGCAGCAGGCTATAACCATAAGGACCAAGTTCCAAGCAGACAAGCAGAAGAGACTTGACAGGCAAGGGTGAAGGCTAAATGTAGCCAGAAGAGTTCAGTACCGCAAGGCCAAATCCAGTCAGACGCCTAGAATGGAACTCCAGGTAACAGCGGCACAAATGTCTGCTGCAGAAACACTGTTCAAGGAGGTGAAAGAAGCAGCAACACCCATGGTAGAATGGCCTTTTACTGGGCCCGGTAAAGGTCCGTCATACGTATATAATGACAGTAAACAATGCAGTTAACTAACCACTTAAACAACGTACGTTTAGTAACTGATACCCCTTCAAATTTGGGGGCGAAAGTAACAAACAACTGAGCAGTCTTTCTGAAAGGACCGGTATGTTTTAAGTAGTAATGAAGTGTCCTATGGACATCCAGTGTATGAAGTAAAGCCTCCCCTTTATTGGAATACTTTGGGTAATAGACAAGTAGATGGATGTTCTGATTCAGAGTAAACTCGGACACCACGTTAGGCCGAGACTTAGGATTTGTCCTCAAGGACACCCTGTCCTTGTGAAAAACTAAAGGCTCTTTACACATCAGAGCCTGGAGCTCGGAAATCCTTTGAGCAGAAGTAACAGCAACTAAAAATAAAGCTTTCCATGACAGAAAGCGTAGCTTGCATTCTGCAGATGTTTCAATGGGAGGCAAAGTAAGTTTTTCTAACAAACAGAGATCCAATGGAGGGACCGGGTCCCAAATGGAAGGTTTCAGGTGTAGGATGCCCTGCAAAAAGGTGCGGGACGGATCCAACTGGGCAAGTGTCTTGCCCTCTATAGGTACAGGTGTAACCCCCCTGCAAATGGGGGTTCCCAAAAGACTTCCAGGAGCTTGCTTGAATGCTCCAAGCCTGAATGGTGTTTGGCATTTAAGCCATTTATCAGTGAGTGTTTTTAGAACCTCTGGTACTGTCTCTTTAAGAGCTGTCTGCTTGCAGACATAATTAGTTTGTATAGGGGACTGTGTGTTTCTTTGATTGAGTACCACTCAAGCTGCTGCCAATTCACTTCATTTTGCAGTCACTAGGAGTGCAAAGGAACCTATCTGAAAGATGTAACTGTTTGCCAGAAATTATTTAGAGTAATAATGAAATTACATTTTGTCTAACCTTGCTTTGCAGTCAGAACTGTGTCTGCTAGTTCCCCATTCTAGTTTTGAACTGCTGAACTGGACCAATCAGTGTGGGGTAAGTTAGCTCTAAAATGGTGCCTTGGACTAATCAGAACTTGACTCATAATCTGAGCCAGCCACAAGAGGATTGTATGGGCAGTGACTCTGGAGATGTAGTTTAGACTTCAGCACCTTTTTGGACCAACAGCAGGAGTCTATTGTGAGTGACAGCCAATCCAGTCAAGAACTGGGAGGAACTCAAAGGAAGTGCCCAGTTTTGTCAGTTGGAGTTTCAGTTGAGCTTTGGCAGTGAAGAAGGAAGGAGCCCTGTGCTTTTTCAGTGTGCAGTTTTAGTCAAAAAACGTGTGTAAGGCCCAGAGTTCCGGTCTGCAGCTTGTGTAACAGCTTGTTAGGACTGAATCCGTCCTGTGAAAAGAATCAAAGGATCTCTGAAGAGTAGAAACCAGGCTCACCCTGTAGAAGACTGGAGGAATTGCTGAAAATTGCATTCGGTCTGTCAGGAACTAAATCTGCTGTGTGTTCTCCGGTATTGTGCAGTAATTGCGATCGATACAGATGCAGCCTGCCTGGTATAGTGCTTTCTTTATATGGATGTGTGAAGAGGTTTGTGTACCTCAAGTGAGCCCTGCTGACATTGAAGGACCCTATCTTATTTGGAGGTCGTGAGTACTAATTCAGGGTCGCCTCCCTGTTGAATTGCCACATTAAATCCAAATGGAATTACTGTATCATGGACTGTTTAATTCCTCCTTTCTCGTGTGAAAGGGCCCTACCAGCTGCCACGGTTTGGACTAGCCACTAGGGCTTGGGTACCCAGGGACAGTAACTGATAGGGATAGGCTCTGCACAGAGCCATAGGTAGATTACTAGAGTGATAAGCTAATTAACCTGATTTCCCTGTCCTTGTTATATCCCCCAAATAAATCAGAGCTGCTTGTTTCAGCAAAGTTATACTGCCTGAGGTATTTGTCTATGTTAAAGTACTGTACTGTGATTGTTGCACTGTATCTCATTTCACAGGAGGTCCCAGTGCCGGAACCAGACCTGGGGGTAAGTGTATACTGTGAAGGTAATTCAGATATATTGTGTGGGCCACTAGTGGGAAGAAAGGGGGGGGTTGCAGTGTCCCAGAGGGCTGTGACCAAGTTAGTTTAACTATTGCAAACCCTGACCTCTGGGTGGAGGCATCCGCCATTGGATCCAGGCCCCTCAACCTGTTAGTGGCAAATCAGGCAGGGGTAGTAGCCCCTGGGATAGCGCCATCTAGGGGTTACACATGGTATGCAGAGAGGGCTGAAAGGTGCACCACCAGCGTTGGATAGGGAGAGGAGATACTCCAAGATGGAGTTCGCTGGACAGGTGAAAGGGTCAAGGCAGTGAGCAGAGGCCCAGAGGTAGAACCGCTTCCACTTCATGGCATAAATGGACCTAGTGGAAGGTTTTCTAGCAGCCACTAAGACATCAGCCACTCTAGGGGAGACCCCGAATCTGGCAACTGCTAAGTCTGCAGGAGCCATGCATGGAGGTGCAGAGACTTGAGGTCTGGATGGTTTAGAGTGCCCTGGTCCTGGGAGAGCACGTGCAATCTCAGGGGCAGGGGAACCAGGGGCTCCACTGCTAACTGCTAGAGCAGAGAGAACCAAATCTGAGGGAGCTATGAGGATCATCTCCACTCCTTCCAACTGCAACTTGAGAAGGACCCTCTGGAGAAGAGGGAAGGAGTACAGATACCTCCCTGTCCAGAGGATGGGTTTATACTTAGTAGCTCACTTCATCAAAAAAGGGAAACTGCTTCCCTTCAAAGTGATATGAACCACATATGATATACAACAGCAGGACTACTGTAGAGTTCTGCAGGTCCATAACTATCAAAACACTACAAAAGTCAACCCAGATGTTACCCCCACCTATTATAACAATAATAATACAGACGATAGATGGAAATCTCCTCCTAGTACATATCATAGCATATTTATATCAGGGCCTGATGGAACTCAAAAGAGACTCAGTAAAAACAGTTAAGAGAGCATGGGAAGTGGATTTAGGGACTGACATACCAGAGAATGTGTGGGACACTCACTTTAAATTTTTACATTATGTATCAGCCTCCCCTTCCTGGAAGGAATTCTCATGGGAAATCACACTGAGCTACTTCAAAACACCAGCCATTCAGGCTAAGTATCTGGAGAGAGCAGACTCCTCATGCTGGAGACAATGCAGCTGTAACTCTGCTACACATGGCTATATATTCTAGGGATGCCCGAAGATACAGCCCTTCATAACAGATCTTTTCAAGGCCTTGGGGAGATGTTCCTGGGTCTTCCTCCCCAATCCCCCACTCACTTTTCTTTAACTCATATCCAAAGGGGTGCAGAGACCCCAAGTCTAGAAAACCGCTAAACAGAGATTCGTTCTGATTGGGTGGGGACAGAATAACATTTACCTGTAGGTATTAAACAAATTCTCACTACGGTAGAAATTACATCAAAAATCGAGCATATAAATGTTGTAAATGAATATTAGTTATAGGTTTGTTGGGGGGCATCCATCAAAATCCTGGTCCTTTTGACTCAAAGCATAATATCATCAGTAATAGCAGCATTTTGGATGCAGATCTGTTGGACTCTACTATAGTTAAATTAAAACAAGGAGACCTGTGTATAGTCCATATGAATGTCTGTAGTTTACTCAAAAAAACTTATTATATGAAGGAATGGACCATTAAATATGGCCCAGATATCACTGTAACCACAGAAATGTGGTTAAATGAGAAAACTACAGACAGTTTAATTGGATAACAAGGCTATGGGGTTTGGAGGAAAGACAGAAAAGGGGAGTGGGGCTTGTAATTTATACCTCTAACTCATTACAGGTGATGCAAACTGATCAACATCTTAATTGGCATGGTTCTGAGGTTTTAGTTTTGGAAATGCAAATTCCTTTTATGAAGCCTCTATTGATTTGGAGGTATATCGACCACCTAAATGTACCCATGAGGCAGGGGTCGATCTTAACATTATTTTACTGGCCCGGGGCATAGTGCAAACTGCCTCGGCCAGTGTGATCATCCCCCAACCTTCCCAGTTTGGCTAGGGCAATCTAGTCAGTATTTGGGTAATGTCCCTTTAAGGGAATCTCAAAGAAAAGCATTTCCAGGTTTTTTTTAACTTTATGCTAAGTGTCTGCGAACATGCGCCTGACCGTTTCCTCCTCTTGACCTCCAGTGGCCAGCACTGACTGGTTTCTGCAACAGTTCCCCTCCCACTACAGCGAGTTGAGTGGGCACATGGAGGTCAGATCAGGAATGATGTGGCTGGCGGGATTCGCATGCAGAGTTGCCTTCAGTACACTAGTCTCTCTCAACAAACACCTTGGCAATAGCAGGAAGGAGGAGCAGCTTCAGGATCCAGCAGAGAACCACCCGACCAACACAGATGGATTCAGGGAGGGATGACAGACAGGAATGGGGTTCAAATTGTTTATAGGCATCCACCAGGCTAGGAGAGAAAGTGCGAGTTTGCGCCAGCAATGCCACCTCACCGTCCGCCAAACCGTCACAGTGGCTGCTGAGCTTGCCGAAAGTGAGCTTTGAAATAGTATGAATTTATTTCTTTATTTTTTTAAGCACAATGGTGCTTCTGTTACTGCCTGATAAGGGGTTTCCCACCATGATGGCTGCGACCGGGACTGGGATGGGGAATGAAGGCACAAAAGGCGGGAGGCGGCAACAAGTTATGATTTGAAAGGGGCAGACTGTGGCTTGGATCTGTAGCAACAAGTGGTAGGGCAGGTTAAAAAAAAAGTCACCAGAGTTGCTGCTCTGGGTGCTGAGGTGATCACAGCAAGAAAAGCTATACTGAATAAAATAGACACTGCAGCTGTTAAGTGTGGAAATCATTTTGAATTAAATGGTGTGGCTTAACAACAAGGTATATGCTGCAGCCCCTCTGTTCAGATTAGACTGAAATAGGGAGAGGTTCTCTGCAGTCCAGTGTATTTCAACTGTCATGTGCCTTGCTAATTTGTCGCTGTAATTTGATTGTTGCTATTCTAGATGCTTCTAACTTATTTAACTGCTTTGTTGCAAAGTTTTCCCTGGGAGTTGGGGGATAAATCTTATACCTGGACACTGTGAATGCTGTAGGTTAATCATTTAGACCTTAGGAGTCATGCACTTAAATTCTTGATGGGGGTGTCAGGGTCTGAACTCCTTTTTTAAAGTCATTTAGAATGAAGATATCAAATATAAAACTCTGAAATATGGCCCACTGAACTGTTTAACTTGGCTCTGTATTACATGAAAAGTACCACAATGACAAAGTCAGATGTCTGAATAGTATTTATTTTACTGTTTGTTACTTAAAATATGGTAATAGAGAAATAAGTAAACAGTAAAAATTACTATTCAAACATCTGTCACCGTGTGCTTCTTTTTATAAAATTTAAACTTTACTCTTGGGGCTAGTGCAATCTCTGGGGGCCAGTGCAACTGAGCCATCACTTTTCCGGGTGGACCAGTGCAAAAAAAGTTAAGCATGACTCCTGATGAGGTATTTGATGTCCTACAAGAATTTCTGGGGAAGTATTGGTCTTCACACGAAATCCTTTTAACTGGTGATTTCAATGTAGAGTGGAAGACAGGGGATAGTAATAATAAAATTAAGGAAATGTCTATAAATTTATGTATGACCCAACTAATTGAGGGAATCACTAGGGTTAACACTAGACACCCAGAAACATCAACTACCCTAGACCTTATGTTCCCAACTGATCCAGAAAAATATGTGGTCAGTGGAGTGCTCCCTGACTTTTTCTAACCAATCAATATTCTGTGTAAGGAAACAAAGAATAAAAAAAAAAAACACACCTGGAAAGACTGTCCAATTTAGGTCCTATAAAAACTGACTATATAGGGTTTATGCTTGAGCTGGATACTTATAACTGGGATAGATTAGCTTTAATTCCTACGATAAATGAAGTATGGAATTTAATCCATGAAGATTTTATGGCTATTTGCAATCGGTATGCCCCTATAAAATATAGGAAAGTTAAATCAAATAACTTCTTGGTATAATGGACATCTAAGCTTAAAAAAAACAGAGGGATGAAGGATGGAGAGCTGCTAAAATTTCTAACAAGGAAGTTGATTGGGTCAAATATAAGCAATCTCGAAACAAATATACTATTGCACTTAGGAACTGTAGCCAAGAATATTTTAATAAACAACTAACGTCTAATTTGTCTGGGAACCGTAGGAAGTTTTGGAAACCTATGAAAAAGGTAAAGGGGTTACAAACTATGCACTAGCTTGAGACTTTTGAAAAAATATTCGAACCCCATTAGGCCCACAAGTAGTGTATAGTTTTGATGATTATTTTGTAACTATGGGTACAGCATCTCTTCCCCAAAATTCTAATAGGGCTCCTGTGCCTAATATACCCAAAGACACCACTGATCAAGTATCCAAGGGCTTCGCGAATTTGTCCCAATAACCCCAATAGATATACAAAGAGAATTGTTCAAAATTAACATAAAAAACTGGAGGACTAGATGAAATCCTTAATACCTTACTTAAATATGCAGCTCCAGTTATTTCATACCCTTTGGCATTTATTTTCAATAAGGTTTTCAAGGATGAGCAATTCCCAGATGAGGAAAAGGGTTAAGGTAATCCCTGTATTTAAAAATGGATCAAAATTTAATTTAATGTAGAAAATGACAGACCAATTTCTTTATTGCAAGCTGTTGCTAAGATATTTGAAAAACTAACAGCAAAACAGTTGCAAGAATTTTTGGAAGTAGGTAAAATCATAAATAAGTATCAATCTGGGTTTAGACCACAACATGGTACTACCTCAGCCTTAATAAAGGTTACAGGTGATTATCAACAGAGCTCTGGACAGGAGGATGTCAGTGGGAGCAATTTTTGTTGATTTGTCGAAAGTATTTCACATCTTGGACCAGACATCCTCCTGTCCAGACTAAAAGCCCTGGGGTTATCCATGCACAACTATTTCATGCATATCCGAGTGGTAGAAAACAGGTAATCATAAATGACTGTGTATCAGAATTTAGAACAATTATTTCAGAGGTACCCCAAGGATCTATTTTGGGGCCTATTCTTTTTAATTTATATATGAATGGCCTTAGTCTGTCTCATTTGGGGGTTGGCTGGCATTTATATGCTGCTGATACTATTTATTCAGAGGGTACATCCACTCGGAGGTTTGAAACTACACTACAGGATTCATTTATGGAGCTTCAAAATGTCTTCTTGGATTCTAAACTTATTTTAAACCCCCAAAAAACTCAAGTTGTTCTATTCTCAAGGGATAGAAGGATTAAGACTTTGGAACTCTCCTTAAGGATCAGGACTTTGGATGGTGTCCCCCTCCTGCACTCAGAATTACAAGTATTTAGGTCTGTATCTGCATAATGCTTTGAAATGGAATATACATGTGGATTATGTATTAAAAAAGGTGGGAAAATGCTTGGGGGCCTTATATAAAATGAAAGTGTGTATGTCTGAGAATATTAGAAAATGTGGTTACAACATTGGTACTCCCTCATTTGGACTATGGGAACATAGTCTATATGGGTGCAGCAAATATAGTATTGTCCAAGATAGATGTAATGTTTAATAAATTGATTAGATTTATTTTAGGAGCCCCGACAATGGCACAGACAGCAATTATATGATCTGCTGGGATGGAGCTACCCTAAATCTCATGTATTAAATTTTATGGTAAAGTGTAATAAGGGGAAGGTTACTGATTATATCCTGGACGAACTACAGATTAGGAAAATTAAATCAGGACTACGGTCTGCATATGGTATTGAATATAAACAACCTAAAATGAGGACAGAATTTGGTCTCTTTTTTTTTCTTTTTTTTTAACAGGGGCCCCCAGATTTGGAACACCCTGCCACATGATTATAGATCAAGAATAATGGGTGTCAACCCAGGTGACATTAGACCCTGGTTTCAACGAGAGGCTGTCAAGAACGTTAGAGAGGGAATCACCTGATGTGTAAAACACTGGGAAATTATATTTTTTATTTATGGATATTTGAAACTGAAAGTGCAACAATGTTTATGTTATAATTTCTGTCTTTATGTATTGTGTGCGTCATAGGATATATGTCTCATTATGATATACTGATGGTTTAATATATTTGATATGATATTTTATAACTATGCTGTGTTTATTTTAACATTGGATATAATCTAGGGCCTCACTGGAAATGAGCTTGTCAGTTGAGTTGTACTTTTTCACTGTTATGAATTCAGTTGAACAACATTTTTACTACTACTACTGACGTCAAAGAAAGTTATGACTAGAAACTGGTTATCCCAAGCACATATTTCTAGTCAGTCCTGACATGACCAAAAAAAATTACTCACCTTAGTAATCTTATTTCTTCCAGTGTATTCTTCTATATTCATAACTGTATGCAGTCTACCTACTCAGTAGAACCTATCATTGCTCGAGACACACATTCAAACTGCTGCCCTCATCTATTGCAACATTCCATCAACTCCTCAGATTTCAAAAATAGCCAAGGCAGAAATACAATGTACCTATCTAAAACTATCTATACATACTTAAAAGGGATCAACTCCCGTAACAAAATATACACCCTAGTGACTATTTCACTAGAACTGAAACACAAGTTTTATCCTGGAAACTCAGGTAACCAAAGAAGGAGGAGGAATCCTGCCCGGGTAATGTGTACCCCAGTGGGGTGTACATGCTTGTAGAAAATCCAAGATAACATCAGTAGGCATGCTGAGGCTCTGGTCCTGGTAGGGGAGGCAGGGAAGGGAGAGTTATGAATATAGAAGAATACACTGGAAGAAATAAGATTACTAAGGTGAGCAATTTTTTCTTCTAACCCCATGTATTCTTCTATATTCATAACTGTATACAGACTTCAAAGCAGTACCTTTGGAGGTGGGCCGAGAACCTACTTAGAAAAAGAGGATCTGCAGCACTGCTGTTCCAAATCTGGCATCACCTCTGGATAGTATGTCCAAGCTGTAATGCTTAGTGAAAGTATGTACTGTCCTCCATATGGCAGCTTTGCATATGTCCTGTAAGGGGGGACATCACTTGAAGCTGCCATAGAAGCAGCTGTTCCCCTGGTTGAATGGGCCCCGAGTCCTGCTGAAGCCTGTCTGCCCGCTTTTTGATAGCAAAATTGTATACAGTTAACTATCCAATGAGAGACTGATCTCTTGGTAGCTGGTGTACCTTTTTTCACATCCCCATAGGTAAAGAATAACTGTCGTGTTTATCCTGCCTGTGATCCTTAGTATGAGATATGTAGTAACTAAGATCTCTCTTCACATCCAGACTGTGAAGTCTACGCTCACCTGAAGTAGAGTGTCCAGTGAAAAACACTGGTAATGTAATGGATTGGTTCAAATGACAATCTGACACCACTTTAGGGTGAAATTTTCTATTGGTTCTGAGTACCACTTTGTCATTATGGAAAGAAATTGTCTTTTTCCACAGATAGGTCCTGAAGTTCACTTATCTTTCTAGCAAAAGTAATAGCTACTAGGAAAGCAGTTTTCCATGCGACATACTGTAGGTGGGCTGAGGACATAGGTTCAAAAGGTGGCGTCATAAGCAGAGCAACAGAAATGTTTAAATCCCACACAGGGACAGGTTCTCTAATGGGTGGATATGTAAGACACAGACCTTTGAAAAACTTTTTAAAAATAGGGTCAGATGCAATGGAAATGGGGCGTCCCACTGAAATATGAGCAGAAATAGCTGCTAAGTGGACCCTTAGTGAAGTATGCTTAAGGCCCTGATCATGCAAGAAAGTAAGGTACTCAAGTAGGGTTGGAATTCCTGCTGAGGCAGGTTAGATGCTGTGCAGGATGCACCAAGAGAAAGCTTTTCCATTTGGCTGAATAGGTTTTCTTAGTGGAGGGTTTTCTATATCCCTTAAGTATGTGTAAAACTGCTTGGGAGAGGTTTAGGTTTGCAAATTCTATGTCGTCAAGAGCCAAGCCTTGAGACAGAGACAGCCGAGGCTGGGATATCCTATTTTCCCTTGGTGGGAGGTTATCAGGTTGTGCCTCTGGGGAAGATGTATTGGTCTGGATACCAGCATGGATACTAGGAGAAGATGCCAATGTTGTCTGGGCCAGTCTAGGGCGATAGTATCACTGAGGCCGACTGGGACCTGAGCTTGATCAGGACTCTGAGGATGAGAGGAAAAGGAGGGAAAGCGTATAGGCTCCTCCGTGACCAATCTAGTACCATGGCATCCACTGGGACTGTGCCCCTGTTTGGGAGTCTGCAACAAAACAGTGGTAGTTTGTGGTTCTCTGGAGAGGCAAAAAGATCCACCTCCGGGGTACCCCACCTTCTGAATACCGAATTGGCCACCTGTGTGTCCAATGACCACTCGTGATGGCTCTGACTGATTCTGCTGAGGGCATCTGCTAAAATGTTGTCCTTCCCTAGGACATGGACTGCTTGCAGTTACTTTTATAGAGTATGCAAGATCCCACAGTTTCATGGTCTCTGAGCATAGAGGGTCGGACCTTGTGCCCCCCTTGCTTGTTTATATAGTACATCGTTGTGGTATTGTCTGTTCTGACCTGTACCACACTGCCTGGTACCAAATGAGCAAAAGCTTTTAGAGCTAGGAATACAGCTTGGAGCTCCAAAAGATTTATGGGCAGAAGGGATTCTGCCTCGGACCAAGTCCCATAGATGGTGTGTTCCCTCCATGTGGGTGCCCCATCCCAGTAGAGAAGCATCTGTCATGAGAACAAAGGAAGGGTTCTCCATTTGGAAAGGGACACCTTGCTTCAAGTTGTCTGAATTTTTCCACCACTGTAAGGCTTGAACAACCACCTCTGTTACTGGGATGAGCTTTGACATCTTGTCCCTTCTCTGCAACCAATGGGACCCGAGATGAGACTGCAAGTCTCTCATTCTGTATCTTGCCCCTGAAAATGTACCTGTTGCTGTAGCTATATGGCCCAGAATCTGCAGGTAGTGTCTTGCTGGGCATGGCTGGTTTTGCTTGAAAGAGGCAGCCAGGTCGAAAATACTCTGCACTCTGTCTTGAGGGAGGAAAGCCCTTCCCTGAGTAGTATCCAGTTCTGCTCCTATAAACTGAAGCAGCTGAACAGGGGTAAGAACAGACTTCTGATTTATTGGGAATCCCAAGGACTGTAGGAGATGAAGTGCTGTTTGCAGGTGCTCTGAGACCTGTTGAGCGGATTTTCCCACGAACAGCCAGTTGTCCAGATAAGGGAAGACTAGGATGCCAGATTTCCTTAATTGTGCCACCACTACAGCCAGGCACTTTGTGAATATCCTGGGTGCTGAGGTCAGACCGAAGGGAAGTGAACTGATAATGTCCTGAAAGGAGTCTGAACCTGAGATACTTTCTGTGAGATTCCGTTATTGGGATGTGATAATAGGCATCTTTTAAATCCAGAGACGCTAACCGATCTTCCTGCTGGATAACTGGGAGTATGGACCGCAGAGTGACCATCTTGAATTTTGATTTTACCAGGAATTAGTTGAGAGATCCAAGATCCAGAATGGGTCGCCAGTCCCCATTTTTCTTTTTGGTCAGAAAGTAGCAGGAGTAGAAACCCCTTCTACTGAGATGTGCTAGTATATGCTCCACTGTTTCCATGTGGATCAATTTCTGCACCTCCTTTTGCAAGAGCACTGCCTGCCAAAAGGGAAGCTGGTCTGAAAACTCAATTTCGGAGGGGGAAGGGATTTGAAACACGGGGACAAACCCTGACTTAACACCTCCAGAACCCACTTGTCTGTGGTGATGGAGAACCAGATCTGGAGGAAGTAAGTCAGCCTGCCCCCTACTGGTAGTGGGGAGGCGACCTGGACCAACTGGTCATGGGTTTTGTTTTGGAGTTGCCTGGGCAGATTGGGAGCCCCTCCTGGAACCCCTCCTGCCCCTAGGTCTAAAATACCTAGTCTGCTGTGGGTAGGGGACCTTCCCTTGCCCCCCCCCCCTTCCATAAGGCCTATAAGAAGGGGTAGGCCAGTCCCAGAAAGAATTACTCTTGTAGGTGGCCTTGTATTCATCCACCTTTTTCATGTATTCCTCAGTGTGTTTGCCAAACAGGGAATTATTCTCCACAGGAAAATCCATGGCCTTTGTCTGGGTATCCTGGGTGAGATTAGTGGCCCTAAGCCATGCCCATATACCTAGCAGCGTTATTAGCATCAGCTGCTATCTGAAACTGGTATTTAGCATCTTCCAGACCAGATCTAGCTGTCTCTGCCAGGTCGTCAGAAAGGGGCGAGGGAGCCTTCTCTGACATAGCCAGTACTGACTGCCACAGTATTTTCTGATACTGTGCTGCATGTGCCTGGTAATTAGCCTGCCTCACACCTAGGGAGGCAGCTAGGTACCCTTTCTTAGACATACCATCTAATTTCCTGGATTCCTTCTCAGGCGGATGGGAAGAGAGAGGAACTCTCGCCTTTTCACAGGCTGCCTGCTGAACTATACTTTGGTGATGAGGGTGAGATCATAAAAATTCTGCTCCCTCCCTGTCCAGGTGATATTTCTTATCAGATTTCCTATCTACAGGAGGGATAGAGTTAGGAGTTTGTAAAATTTTAATCAAGTCTTCTTTAAAGAACTTGTTGATTGGTAAACGCACCTTCTTTGCAGGGGTTAAACCCATCATCTCAAGGTATTCGGCCTCCTCTTCATCATCGACCACTTCAGTGGTAGCCAAGTCCACAGCATCCACTATCTTTCAACAAAAGAAAAGTGAGAAGAAAAATCCTCAGGTCAAGGGGGAGAACTGAACTCCTGCTCAGGTGAGATTTCAGGCTCTACAGGTTCATCCTGTTCAGGATCCATTTCACCATAGTCATCATATTCCATTTCCTGTGACTCAGGGGCAGGAGCTGTGACAGGAGCCTTAGGAGGAACAGGTTGAGCAGGGTGAGCAGGCAGAACCCCCTGTAAAGCCTGTAGAACCCTCATAGCCTCAGCTATCTCCTCTGCAGAAGGCAGGCTGTGAGACACAGTAGAGACCCCTTGTGGAACAGAGGCCTGGGGTTTTATGTGTTTAGTTTTCTTGGATTTTTTGGAGGGGGCCGGAGAGTCAGCCGGACCACTCACCCTTTTTAAAGTGCTAGAAACACCCTTCTCAAGGATGGTAACAGTAGATAAGGCGGTTTCACCCACAGTTTTTGGTGGCAGGTTAGAGCCTGAGAGACCACCGTCTACTTTTTTCTTCAGCCTTTCCATTCTTTTCTCAATTTAGGAGGGAAGGATTTACAAATGCCACAGTCTGCTGAAAAGTGATCAGGTCCCAAGCAGACTAAACAAAGGCTATGTTTGTCAGCTTTAGCAAACACTTCCCCACATTTTATACAATTTTTAAAACATCGGGGACTAGTCTTTTTCTTTGATTTTTCTTGTGCTTCTATTTCCAGGAGAAAAAACAGCAACCGCTTACTAGTATTCAAACAAACTGTTTTCTTTTTTGTCAGTTCAGGAACCAATTAAGGATCGGAGGAAAGAACCGATAACATGTATCGAACCGGGTCAGTGGTTCACAGGAACCGGGGTATCTGTTCAAAAGAACCAACCGCTCGGTTACAAAGAATTAATTTAAAACACAGAAATTAACGAAAATATACAAAATTTAAAACTAAGGCGAAAAGCGCCAAATTAACTAGAAAAGGCCCGGTTCCTCAGCGGTTTTACCAAACTGTGAGGAACCGAGAAATAATACAATTTTAACACTAAACTAAAGAAACTTAACTTTTTAAAATAATAGGATAAAATTAAACAAAGGCAGCAGTTTAAATATAATACTAGATAATACTTATAAAACTGGAATCAGCTTGAACTGATGAGAGGAAGCTCTCCAGGCATCTTGACTTGTCAGGCAGAGTGAGAAATCTGAGACGTTGATGGAATGTTGCAATTGATGAGGGCAGCAGTTTGAATGTGTGTATCGAGCATTGATAGGTTCTATTAGTTGCATATAGTTCCAATTCTCTCCGGGCAGTTCTACTTAGGAGGCAGACTGCACACGGTTATAAATATAGAAGAATACATGGGATTAGAATGATTCAGGTATACAAAATGCAACATTTAACAGCCACAGTTTATAAAACCCAGGAGTCCTTTGAGTTGATCTGGAGGAGATGGGCATTATTTATCTCAACCATTAGACAAGACGTTATCCTCTAAAGGCAAAGCCCCACATGATATCAGGAAAATGATCTAGAACTAGAACGAAGAAGCTCCACATAGATAGCTCTGGGGATAAATTTAGGGTAAAGAATGATAAGAATGAAAAGAGATTCCCTTATTTTAATTGTAAATACCCCAGCTTACAGCTTATTAATTATGTGATCCAGAGTCAGACTCCCTGCGAGCAGCCTCATAGCTGATTGATTCTGATATAGATACGAATATGGATAGCTAGTTGATGTTCACTTTTCCTGATGGTTTAAATCTTATTTATACTGGATATCCTTTTTTAATTTCTAATTTTTTTTGCTTTTACTTACTGTAAAGGCATAGGTTATGCATATATTTGACATGTCACGCTGTATCAAATGCAATGTAAAAACTTAAAATAAAAAAGTTTCAGAAAGAAACCTTCCTGTCCAGAGGGACAATGCGTCTTAGAAACATAGAAGTCGACGGCAGATAAGGACCGCAAGGCCCATCCAGTCTGCCCATTTCTTTTTCTACCTTATAAATGTGCCATCGGCCTTTGCTCGGTCAGTGGCCTATCTAATCATACTCAACTGTACTGCTACCTTATGCCTATCCCATGCCTGTATGAAGCCCTGAACTGTATTCATAGCCACCACTTCCTGAGGTAGGCCATTCCATGCATCCACTACCCTTTCTGTGAAAAAGAATTTCCTCACATTCCCCCTTAATCGGCCTCCCTCTAATCTCATGCTGTGTCCTCTTGTCCTGCTATTTTTCTTATATTTAAACATGTAAGACTTTTTCACCTTGTTAATGCCCTTAAAGTGTTTGAATGTCTCGATCATACCACCTCTCTCTCTCCTTTGCTCTAGGGTATACATATTGAGCTCCATTAATCTGCCCCCATATGTCTTCTGATGCAGTCCCTGCACCATTTTGGTTGCCCTTCTCTGGACTGCTTCAATTTGATTAATGTCCTTGTGAAGGTGTGGCCTCCAGTACTGCACGCAGTATTCCAGATGGGGCCCTAACCAGTGTCTTGTAAAGAGGGATTATTACCTCCATCTTACGACTTGTGATACCCCTACTAATACACCCTCACATCCCCATAGCCTTACTTACTGCTTTAGAGATCTGCTTGGATGATTTCAGGTTATCAGTTATGATGATGCCCAAGTCTCTCTCTTCCTTTGTGACTGCCAGCAACTCCCTTCCCAGCCTGTAGATGACTTCAGGATTCCTCTTCCCAATGTGCATGATCTTGCACTTCATTGCATTAAATCCCAGTTGCCACTCTTCTGATCATTTTGCTAGTTTATCCAGATCTCTTCTCATTCTGCCCACCCCATCTGGATCATCTACTCTGTTGCAGATCTTGATGTCATCTGCAAACAGACAAGCCTTACCCTCTAGTCCATCTGCAATGTCACTAATGAAGATATTGAAGAGGACTGGCCCCAGGACTGATCCCTGAGGTACCCCACTTGTGACTTGCATCTCTTCTGACTGTATACCATTTACCACCACTCTGTTTTCTGCCCGTCAACCAGTTTGCCACCCAGTTGACTAACTTCTGACCCACACCAAGCCTACCCAGCTTATTTATCAATATTCTATGTGGAACAGTGTCAAAAGCTTTGCTGAAGTCAAGGTAGGCGACATCAACTGCTCCCCCTTGGGCCACCACTCTGGTTACCCAGTCAAAGAAATCTATGAGATTAGTTTGATACTGTCTTGGATCCTGTGCCCCTATGGATTCCAGGTGTTGCACTATCCTTTCCTTAAGGAGTGCCTCCATAATCTTGCCCACTACTGAGGTAAGACTGACTGGTCTGTAGTTCCCTGCCTCCTCCCTGCTACCACTTTTGTGGAGTGGGATCACATGAGCCCTTCTCCAGTCTTCTGGGACATCTCCTGTGCTCAGAGACTCACTAAACAGCTCTGCTAGTTCCACCCTTAGCTCCTTAAGTACCCTGGTATGTATGCCATCAGGTCCCATTGCCTTGTGCACCCTGAGCTTAGCAAGCTCTTGTAGGCCCCTTTCTTTTGTGAAGGGAGTAGTGCTCACCTCCCTCCCCACTATGTCCATGGTGCTGAGCTGTGGGCCCTGCCCTACCTTCTCTTCAGTAACTACTGAGCAAAAGTATCTATTTAGGATAGATGCTTTTACATGGTCCTCCTCCTCACATGCTCCTTTTCTCCTTTGAGGCTTAGCAATACCCCTCTGGACTTTCTCCTTTCACTATTGTATCTACTATAGAAAGTCTTGTCACCTTCTTTTACTGTTCGTGCTAGTGTTTCCTCGGTTTGGGCCTTTGCCTGCCTTCCCTGCTTCTCTTAGGGCAGTTTGGTATGCCTCCCTATCTTCATCCCGCTGTGTTCCCTTATATTTCCTGAAGGCCAGCCTTTTGGCTCTGACCTTTTCTGTTACTGTATTTGAGAACCTAAGTGGTTTCCTTCTTTTGCACTTCCTTTTCTAACACAAAGGGATGTTGTTTCAAGTATTGCATCCTTAATGCTTGCCCACTTTGCCTGTACCCCCTCACCTGTGTTTCTTTTCGCCAGGGCTAGCTAAACTCTGTTGGCCATCTTATCAAAGTCAGCTCCTCTGAAGTCCCATATTTTTGCCTTGGAACCGGATGATGTAGATGTAGTGGCCAAACTGAACCATACCATGTGATGGTCACTGGCCCCCAGGTGACCTACCTGGAGATCTGTGATCCCTTCCCTGTTAGTCAGTACTAGATCTAGGATAGCCCTGTCTCTTGTGGGTTGCTGTACCAGTTGTTTGAGGCCCTCCCCATACAGGGAATCTACCATGTGTCTAGTTCTGGCAGATGTTCCTGCTGGTATTGACCAATCTGTATCTGGCATGTTGAAGTCTCCCATTATCAGAACCTCCCCTTTACTATCATACTAATTGCCAGCAGATTAGGCCTTACGGTCTACCGAGTCTGCTCGAACCTCAGATCCCTAGTTAGGTGCCGAGGCCCTCCCCCCCTTGTGTTCCAGAAACCCCTAGCATCCATCCCCACCCCCCTGGGCCAAGCCATCATCTGATACATCCACTTTCTGTGTCTGTCCCACCCTCTCTTGAAACCCTCCACTGTGCATCTCTTAACCAGCTCGCCAGGCAGTGCATTCCAAGGGTCCACCACCCTCTCAGTGAAAAACCTCCTCCTCTTCCCCCCCTCACCCTTCCACCTTCAAACCATGCCCTCTGGTGATACCTCCCTGCTTTAGTATAAAGATCCCCTCCATGTTTACTCTATTTATTCCCTTGAGGTATTTTAAGACCTCAATCATGTCTCCCCCCCCCAATGAAAACAGGCAGAGCTTCTCAAGTCTGTCCTCGAACGTCAAATCCCCTAGTCCTCATATCATCTTAGTTGCCCTCTTCTGTACCCTCTCCAAGAGCTGTATGTCCCTCTTCAAGTGTGGTCTCCAGTACACAGTACTCAAGGTATGGTCTAACCAGCCCATTGTACAGCGGCAGAATCACTTCCTTGCTCCTAGAGGTGATCCCCCTTACGATGCATCCCAACATCCTGTTTGCCTTGCTAGCCGCTCTCCTGCACTGCTCAGAGTTATCCATACATGCATCCACCATGACTCCTAGGTCTTTTTCCCCTGTTGAGGCCTCCAGCACCTCCCCTCCCAGGGTGTACCTGTGTTTAGGGTTTCCCCGCCAAGATGTAACACCTTGCACTTGGTGATATTGAAATTTAATTTCCATGTGTGAGCCCAGCTTTCCAGGGTGTCCAGGTCCCTTGCAGGGCCAACCTCCCTCTTCCCCTCAACTACTGCTCCCATCTTGAAGTCATCAGCTGAAGAGACTCATTTCACACTCTATACCCTCCCTGATGTCCATATGTATGCATTAAACAGGATCGGACCCAGGACCGAGCCCTGCGGTACCTCTACCACCTACCTCTCTAGGGTTCAAGAGCTCCCCACCGACCACTACTCTCTGCGGCCCAGCTAGCCAGTTTTCAATCCATCTGACCATCAAAGGGCCTACTCCCAACCCCATCAGTTTCTTCACCAGACCATTGTGAGGGACAGAGTCAAACGCCTGCAGTCCAAGAATAATACATCCACAGGCTTTCCCCTGTCCAGTTCTGATGTTACCCATTCGTAGAACTCCACAAGATTGGTTTGACATGATCTACCTGGCACAAACCCATGTTGCCGATTATCCAGACCTCCCACCTCCTCCAAGTACACCCCCAATCGTTCCTTTAGTATACTCTCCATTAATTTTCCCACCACCGAGGTCAAACTGATGGGTCTATAGTTACCTGGTACTTTCCTCGACCCCCCTTTATGGATTGGCACCACATGTGCCTCTAGCCAATCCCTAGGTACCCTCCCTGTCTCAAGCGACCTGTTGAGGAGCTCCACCAGGGGTGCAGCCAGTATGTTTGCCAATTCCCATAGTACGCTCAGATGAATGCCATGCTGTCATGTTTTGCATATCTTCTACCAGTATTGTGTCTATGTCCTACCCCTGGTCTGGGGGCCTGTAGACAACCCCAGTTCTTATGGCTGTCCCATTTCCTGTTTCCAGGGTGATCCACAGTTCTTCTGGCTCCTTATGTGTATTCTGAATTTCTGTAGCTTTGATATTTTCATTGACATACAGGGCCACTCCACCCCCCCTTCCCCTTTGCACCTCTGCCTCTTCTGAACAGTACATAGCCAAGTATTGAAGTCTCCCAAGTGTGGTCACTGGTAAACCACATCTCACTAATTGCTACTATGTCCAGTTTAGCCTCTGTAATTATAGCCTGCAGGTATGGGATCTCATTTCCCAGGCTGTGAGCATTTGTGTACATGATTTTCCATTGGCCAGATTTCGGTGCGTTAGTTGTTGGGTGATGTTTGGCATTTCCCCTGTGTGTCATATGGGGAGACTGACCTTTTTTCTTATCTGGTGATGCAAATGAACTACAAACATGCTGAATCTCTGTTTGACCACTAGCTGAGGGGTGTTCTTCCCATTCAACATATGGGGTGCTGCACCCCTCTCCCCATTTGCTAGTTTAAATTTTCTGCAAAGACGTCAAACTTCTGCTCCAATGCACTGACTCCCTCCTTAGTCAGATGCAGTCCATCAAATTTAAAGAACGTTCACTCCCAAAACTGTTGCCAGTTCCCTACAAATCTGTGTCCTTTTTCCTGGCACCAGCCCTTGAGCCACATGTTTAGCTCCCCTATCTCCCGTTCTCTGACTTTCCGTCCATCTGCCCCCTCTCCCAGACTGGCAGGATCTCAGAGAAGAAGATGCCGGAAGAAATGGATGATGGTTTGTCACCCAGCCTGGTCACGTGTTCTTTGGTCTCCACAACTGACCGGCTGGCGAGATCATTAGTCCCTATGTGTACCAAGACGTCAATGTTTTCTCCTGCCTTGTGAACAGTTTTAGCAATGTAATCAGTGTGTCTCCACGCTGATGTACCCAGGAGACATGTGACCATTACCCCTGGCTAGAGATGGGTATCAACTCCCCAAACCATGGAGTCTCCTATGATTAGAAGTTTTTTGGATTTCCTTTTTGCTTTTTTAGTTTTGGTTCCTGATTTGGGTGAGTTTTGTTGTGCTAGCTCCTGCGCTGCAGTGTCCTGCTCTGCAGTGTCCTCTGCCCCTTTGTTTGATTTCAGAGATTGAGGCAAATACCTGTTTGTAGTGTTTATATGGTTTTTGGAGGTAATATGTTGGGAGAACACAGAGTGATAGGGCACCCGATTTGCCCCTCCTAACCACCTGCCAACCTCCTGGACCAACTACCCTCTGCGGTCAAGGTTCTTCTGTTGGATGTTGGGAAATGGCGGGTGGTTCTTATAATGTATTTCCTCTTGAATATGAAATTTGAGGCACGCAATCTCTGCCCATGCTGCCCGGAGCTGAGCCCTCAGATCTCCAATGGCCCAGCATGTAGGACAGTGTCCTAAATCCTGTAAGACTGTCCTTCTGAAAAGTGTTCCACAGTACCTGCAGTTAATGATATCCATTCCAGATAAGTTGCCGTGTTTATAACCTGTCAGAGTAATTAGAATGACGAAAATGCAAGTAATGGTTTGATTTTGTGTTTTGTTTTCTTATAACTTGTTATTAAAAGTTAAATTACTAGTGCCCCGTAAATGAGCTCACCTTGTGGATGCCTCACTGATCCGCCCCTTCCTGCTTTGCCACAGGAAATGTTACAACTGTGGTACCCTATGAAAGGAGTGTAGTGTGGGGTGGTTGGGGATGGGGGTGGGTGGTTGGGCCCTTCCCCTGCCGAAAAAGAAGAACCATGGATGAAAGAACAAGGAGGTAAGAGCAGAAACAATTAGTCAACAACAAATGCAGTAACCCTGAAAGCTTATCCTAATGTTAGATAAAACTAAAACCTGTAAAGAACCACCTGTAATAATTTCAGAGAAGATATACCCTGTAAGAAACCCTTTGCTACAGAGAAAAATAAAGCAGTAACAGAAACTCTACCTTGCAAAAGACAATTTGAATCAGAAAATTACAGCAGTAATCTGTTAGCACACACCTGTGGGCACACCTTGTAATAATGCAGAAAAAGGTATACCAGCAACAACAATTTGAATCAGAGAAAAATAAAGCAATGAAATGTTAGCAACAAACAGTAGCAATCCCTGTGAATATAAAATAAAAATAACACCACACAGTAAATCTGCTTAGCCAAAAGAAGTCTTAATCCTTTTCCCTTGCTCTGGTAAGGTTCTCTGCTCTGTCCTTTCAAGCAATCTTAGAAGGAAAGAGCTCAGGTGAAGCTAGGTGCCTTGGCCAGCAAACCAAGGCCCTGGCTCTAGTGAGCAGAAACTGGGCAGCTTGGCGTTGATTGGGGATGCAAAAAGGTCAGACTCTGGCCGTCCTCATCGGTTGAACAGTTGCTCTGTGACTGAAGTACAGTAGTTCCCACTCATAGACTTTGGACCAAGACCTGCTTAAGCTGTTGGCCAAGACGTTTTTGGTGCCTGGAACATGAACGTTAGTGAACTCCAGGTGGGTGTTCCAGTGCCCAATACCGAACCCTCATGGCCTCCCTGCAGAGGGGGTACGACAGAGTCCCCCCTTGCTTGCTGATGTAAATGACCACCGTATTGTCAGTCTGAACCAAGAGAGAGCAAGGGAGAAGGTCAGCCTGAAATATCTGTAAGGAATAGAGGATCATTCGCATCTCGAGCACACTGATGTGCAGGGACTGCTCCAAAGAAGACCAGGTCCCCTGGGTCTGCCAATCTATTAAGTGGGCAAACCAACCCTGTCCCAAGGAATCTGTAGTTAGAACCTGCCGTGGGGATTCCTGTCTGAAGGGGACCCCTTTGGAAAGGTTGACAGGCTCCATCCACCAATCCGGGGTCCAACAACCTGGGTCAGAGACAATGACTGGTTGTTCCAGGTTGTCTGAACGTTGGTCCCACTGCACCAGAGTGCCCACTGGGGAACCATCATGTACAAACGACCCAGGAGGACAGTCTGAATGGCATTTGTCATGTGACCCAGTATTCCCAAGAATGCTCTGAGACCGGACAGGATGAGGAAATCATCCAAGCTTGGGACAGAAGCCGATCTGTTCTGTCCGGCAGCAGAAAAGCCATACCCTGAACCACGTGCAGCATCGCTCCAATATATTTAAGTCTTTGGTTGGACCACAGAAATTACTTTTTACAGGTTCAGAGTGATCCCCAGCTCTCTGAAGAGAGTAAATGTGTCTTCTGGACTTCCCAACAGCTGACCCCTTGTGGGTTCCGTTAGAAGTCAGTCGTCTAGAAATGGAAAGGCGTACTGGCTTTTTCTCCTGAGGGCAACGGCAACCACTACTAGGCACTTGGTGAAGGCTTTGGGAACAGAGGACAGGCAGAAAGGTGGAGCTTGGAACTGGTAGTGGTGCCCGTGGAAGAGGAAAGTACAGTTACACAAGAACTTACCACAACAGTAGATCTTCGGGAGAGGCTCTCACAGTAGTTAATAACCTTGAGGACTGCATCCCCTGGTATCAGGACCACACGGAAACTTTAGCTAGCAGTGTCTGATGGGGGACAACCCACCCGAAATCACGTGACCGACAGTTTGACACTATATAGTGAGTGGTCTCCACACCTGCCTTCCAGTTCTCCAGCCGGAGACATACGAAAAGAAATGACAGGAGAATGGAAAAAAGAAAGGCTCCTGGAGCCAACATAAGCTCATAGAGGAAGAGCAGCAGAAGTTGGGGGATGGAGGGAGGGGAGGAAAAGGTTACCTACTGCAAGAGCTTCTCTCAAAGATCTATTGTTAAGGTAAGTTCTTACATAACTGTACTATCTTACTTCGAGAGGGCTCTTGCAATAGGTAATAACCTTGAGAACGGAGTCCCAAGCAGTGTGAATCAGAATGAACTGAAACACAGGCAGCAAGAAAGATCTGCAGAGAAGCAGAGAAATTAAGACAGAAGGCCCTGGAGGACTGACTTTGTACGGCTAGTGCAGTAGAGCAAAATTCTGGGAACATACAGAGTATGCAGAATGACCTCCCCCGACTGCAATACTCAGGGTAATACACTGGGAACTGAACAGACCGATTCAACGTGAACTCAAACCACTTCTGGTAAAAACTTAGGTTTGGTACTCGGAGCCACCCGATCTTACACATCTGGACCTGAAGCTCAGAAATCCTTTAAGCACAAGTAACTGCAACAACAAAAAACAGCGCTTTCCAAGACAAATAGAGCATATAGCAACTACCCGCCGGTTCAAAAGGAGGCAGGGTTGTTTCTCTGAAGTAAAATTCAGATCCCATGGAGGTGCAGGATAGCGCACTGGGGGTTCCGGTGGAGGATCCCCTTCAGGAAGGTTTTGGAAACCTCCAGCTGATTCACAGCTTTGCCCTCCGCTAAGGTGTGGTAGACAGAAATAGACAGGTGAACATTCAGCAAACAGTAACTCAGGCCCAGGTCAGAGAGGTGTAATAGATGCTCCATGACCTGAGGAACGGGGCACAAAAAAGGGCCCCAACCCTTCGAGATGGCCCAAACAGAAAAACGCTTTCATTTCATGGCATATGTCATCCTCATAAAAGGCTTTCTGGCCTCTGCAAGGACCTGAGCCACTCTGGAGGAAACTCCTTAGCATGAAGCAGCTCTGTCATGCGGTGCCACGCAGGAAGGTGAAGGGACTTCAGCCCTGGATGGACCAGCAAGGCCCTCTCCTGAGTAAGAAAATCGTGGCAGAGAGGCAGGGGGACTGGAGGTTCCACTGCAAGCTGCTGAAGAAGCAGAAACCATATTTGGCAAGGCCAATACAGGGCAATCAGAATCATGTGAGCCCGCTCCGCCTGAAGCTTGAGCAGCACCCACTGTAGAACTGGAAAGGGAGGGAAGGTGCACAAAAACCTCCCTGTCCAGCAGAAAGACAGCGCATCTTGCCAGAAAGCACCATGCCCGGGAGAGAGTGAGCAAATCCTGGGTAGTATTGCGTTGCATGGGCAGGCAAACAGAGCCAGGTCTGGACGACCCCATAGGTCAAAAATGTGTTCGACTACCTCTTGCATGAGCTCCCATTCATGGACTCTTACTCTGGTGTGGTTGAGACTGCCCACTAGATGCCTTATACGCCTGGAACATGAACAGCTATGAGGTGAACTCGATGCAGAACTTCCCAATTCCATACCCGCATCGTCTCCCTGCAGAGGGGATATGAGCGAATGCCCCCTTGCTTGTTGAGGTACCAGAGTACACACATATTGTCCCACTGAACTAATAGTGGGCCCTGGCAGAGCAAGTGCTAGAAGGTTTGAAAAGCATACAACACTGCCCTCATCTTCAACACGTTTATGTGTAAGTAGAGTTCCAACTGAGACCACAGTCCTCATGTCCTGTGAGTCTCCGGATGAGCACCCAAGCCCATCCCTGATGGGTCTGTATTCAGGGTCTGGACAGGGACTGGAAAGAGACCTCCTTGGCGAGGTTGCTGAGATCCTGCCACCACAGGACATCCCACTGCATCAAACTGGAGACCATGAGGTCCATGTCATCTGACCCCTGATCCCACTGCGCCCTGAGTGTCCACTGCGAAATACACATCTGAAGCCTGGACAGAGGAACAGTGGGGATGGCTGCTGCCATAAGGCCAAGGAGCCAAAGAACCGACCTGGCCGAAACCCACCTGCTGGAGGCTAATGGAAAAGCCCGCTTCTAAAAGGCTTCCGCCCTGTCTTGAGGGAGAAAAGCCATGCCCTGGGCCATATCCAGCACTGCCCCAATAAACTGAAAATGCTGGGAGGGGGTATGCTGGGACTTGGAGTAACTGACCGTAATCCCCATATGCGTACAGAGGTCCAGGGTAACAGAAAGGGAAAGTTACAGCTGCTCCCTCTACGGAGCTCAGAGAAGCCAGTCATCGTGGTAAGGGAACATATAGTGACACTGGTGTCTCAGGGCCGCCACTACTACCCCAAGGCACTTAGTAAAAACCAGATGTGCCAAGGACAGGCTAGAGGGGAGGCCTTGAACTGATATTCCCCCTGGAAAGAGAACCTGAGGTAGCGGCGGTGGACTGGAAAATCTGGGACATGCAGGCAGGCATCCTGCATGTCCAGGGCATAGGGCCACTGTCCCTTGTGCAGGAGAGAGAGACCAGACCTGGGAAAGTCAGCATCTGAAACCGTTTGTACTCTATGCATAGGTTTAGAGTGCTGAGATCCAGAACTGGACATAGATCTCTCGTCTTTGGAACCAGGAAGAAGTGGGAATAGAAACCCTTTCATACCTGGTTTGCTGGAATGGGCTCTTTGGCTTCGTTTTGCAGAAAAGCCTTGATTTCCTCCCTTATGAGGGGGATATGTGCTTTTGGATAGTGTGAGACCCCCGGAGGCTTGTTTGGGTTTTTTTCTTCAGAAGTTCCAATGTGTGACCCTGACTCACCAACTGAAGGACCCACAAATCTGTGGTGACTGCCTCCCACCCCAGTAAGTGACTGGCAAACCTTCCGCTCACCAGCTCCCCAGATGGAAAGGGGGGGGGCACAAGTCAAAAGGTGGAGGTAGGATTGGGAAAAGCCATCCCTGAAGCCCTCTGAGCTTTGGCCAGAGGGGTGACTGCAGCTGAAGGGGCCAGACGTTTGGTCTAGCACCTAGTCGTTTGCTGTCATTTTGTCTGCCACTTGGTCTGACAATGAAATGGCTTTCTGGCCTTAAATTTGGGGTGGTACATAGTATGGACTGACCGTAACACCTTGCCCTTGTCCTGAAGGTTGATTATATCCTGGGCATCGCCCCCAAAAAGGACAGAGCCCGGAAGAGGGCATCCTGAATGGCTGCCTGGACGTCAGGTGCCAAGCCTGACACCCTTAGCCACGAAAATCTCCTGAGGCAAAAAACCGTAGCAGTGCCCCTGGCTGAGAAGTCCACCACATCATGTCACCCTTAGTGAGTGGTGACAAGCAACCTTAGCAGACCTGAAAGTGTCCGCCAGCGCAGTCTTGGACTCAAGAGTCCGGCATGGCGTCAATGACAGGCTCCAGTTGATGAAACAGACTTCTGGTATACTAACATGTGCGCCACTTAATTTAGCGCATGCAAGGCCAGTGTGGAGGAATAACAGAATTTCTTCCCAAACTGGTCCAGCTGCCTTGACTCATTCTCAGGAAGGGAGGTGATCATGTGTCTTGGCAGACCTGTTATGAGCCGCTGTAATGACTACTGAATCTGCCTTTGGGTGGACACTGAGGTGAACCCTAACCTCTGGTGTCCTGTCAGCCTTTTTAGCTACCGGCAGGATGGAGGAAGGCATCATCTAAATGGTAGAAGCCAAATCTTCACGAGGCTCTAACCATGGGGAAATAAGGACAGGTGTCTCCTGTATATTCAAGTGCTCAGCTAGTCCGATGCTTGGGATCCCGTGCGTCAGTCTTCCACTCGTAGACCTCTGCTACCTTTTCAGGAGGTCTGTGAATGAAGGGTCCTCCGGAGGCGATTTAGGGAACTCCTCGGGCTTGGGCTCCTCTGGAGGACGAGGAGGAGTCTCAAAAACCTGAAACTGAGGAGGAGAAAGACCTTGACTTTCAATTTGGAATCAGAGTACTCTACCGATGTCAAGACGAGAAACCTCCCGAGACCTAGGAAGGCTACTATCCGCCGGTCCAGCCAAATAGCCTCTCATCAGGGCCACAGTAGTCTGGTGCAGGACCAGTGGAGAGGTAGGCCTGGGAGCTTGACCCGTGTAAACCAGGGAGAAAGCTCTCGCAGGATGTCTGCTGTCCAGCTCCGAGACGAGCTGTGACTTGGTCTCCGAACACCAGGACTGGAGGATGGCCCGGAAATCCACCTGAGGCGGAGGGGGCTGATAGGCTAAAACCCCAAGGAGAACCCTGGCGTCTGGTACCCTGACATATGGTACCTGTGTGTTGGGTAACCAGACAAGGAGTAGGCAGGTGCATATCCCAGTGTCAAAGCCTGACATCGGGTAGCCTGGCGAAGGATAACTCTGTGCATAATGTGGCGCCGGGTAACTGGGTGGATGGTAGCCTAACAGAGGCCCCGATGGTGGTGCCAAGGAATCCAACAGGGGACCCTGAGGAGGCCTGAAACTCGGCCCAGAAGAAAAGGGTCAGGCGCAGGACTGCCTGGTGGCAAACCAGATGTTGGCGTCAACGGCCCCACCAACAGAACTGGTGGGGATGGGTCCGTAAGGTTTAACGGGATGTCCGACGTGAGGTCCGAAGGTGACCCAGCAACAGTGTCACCTGACGGATGACCCGAGTCCCCCGCTGATTTGGGGAGAGCAGGGGAAGCTTCATGAAGGGAGAGGAAGGAGTATCCTGGTGGGTAGACTCAACTGGTGATGGCTGCAGTAATGCTACGGTAACACCGTCGGTCCAGGTTCCGCACCAGGGCTGAACATGGCGTGTCAGCTGGGTGGTCATTGGAGGATCTGATGACCAGCTTACCAAACTTGATAGTATGACACCGGAGTACCCAATGCCTGACTTAGCCTGGGCGCTCACCGGGGGGCGCGCTAACGAGTGACTTATCGGCCCTGCCTGACTGCTTAGACCCCACAATAGAAATGGGTCTAACAGCTGGCCTGGTGGCGCTGAGGGTTGAGGCACTGGATGACACACCTCATGCCATGCTGGCGACCTGGGTTCAGGAATGACCTCAGGTCGCGGGGAAGGGGGGGCTGGAGTGGGATTTCCCCTCCAGGGGTGGATGCCCACTCCTCCGTAGTCCCACAACCATCGGGTGGAGGTCCGATGGGTGCGCAGGCGGCAGAAGCAATGACGCAAGTCTGGGGTGGAAGGGGTCACCGGATCCGGGCGCATACACACGTGTACGCCATGCCCCCAGGAAGGGAAGAAAAGGGAAAAATGAAAAACTGTAAACAGAAAAAAAAGATAAAATGGGTCTAACAGAGGCGAAGGCCTCAGACTCTGCCAAGGCGCCCGCAGCCACAGAGACCAGAGGCAGCGGGGGAACCAAGGGCTGGTCCTGGGAAGGTGGGGCAGACTTGGAGGCAGCATCGGTCTTCCCGTAGGAAGAGAGCCACTGGTAACCTGAGGGTCCAGAGAGTGGCTGCGGATGAGAGGGAGACCTGTCCTGGTCCCAGTGGTTATCCTTGTCCCTCTTCTTGTGGAAGTTGGTAGGAGAAGATGAAGTGCTCCTCAGCTTCTGCATCTTTTTTCTCATTGTGGCCATCTTTTAAGCAGGTGGGCCTCAAGGGTCTGCTGGCAGAGCTTCCACGTGGCCTGGCTGAAGCTTAGGCAGGCCTCACAATCCTCAGTCTGGTGCTCCAAGTCCAAGCAGAAAAGGTAAAGGGAGCGAGAATCCTTGTGTGGGAGCTATGTACCGCAAGAATCGCACTTATTCCTACGCAACTCGATGGGAGATGGAGAAAACATAAACAAATTTAAGTTTCGAACAATACAAGAAGAAAAAAATTGATACTCATCTGAAAAATGGCAGTCGAACTGAAGCGACAATCTCCACAAGGTCAAATGTGCACAGGATGACGGCGGGAAAAAACTAAGGTGGAAGTGGGGACCACCCACTATACAGTATCACGCGGATGTCATCACATGAAGTCAGGTGGGCAGTCCCCTGTCAGACACTGCTAGCTACAGTTTCCGTGTGGTCCTGAAGTGGGGGGGTACAGTCCTCAAGGTTATCTACTGCAAAAGCCCTCTCAAAGTAAGATGTGCAGACACTTTCTGTGAGGCTGGAATACTAGGGTGTGAAGATACACATCCTGCATGTCCAGAGAGCAGAGCCAGTTCCTCCGATGAAGGGGAAGTAAGCCTGGAAGAGTGACCATTCTGAACCTTTTGCACTCTGTGTACTTGTTCAGATGACTGAGGTCCAGAATGGGGTGAAGATCCCCATCTTTTTTGGTACAAGGAAGAAATGAGAACAAAATCCCTCTCTCCTCTGACCTGGAGTGACTGGCTCTAAGGCCTGTTTCTGTAGAAGAGCCAGAATTTCCTCTTCGATCAGAACGACATGAGACTTAGGGTAGTGGGAGGACTCTTAGATTTTCCGGTGGGCTCTCCAAGAACTCCAGTGCATGTCCTCTCTCTATGATTTGAAGGATCCATTGGTCGGTAATCTTGCTCCACCCCTCCACATGGAGGGAGAAGCAACCACCTCCCACCTCCTTTAGGGACTCTGTTGAGGGGGTGAGGGTCTGGCAAGGAGTCCAGCTGGAACTCTGGGGGTCGGCAGAGCAGCCTGAGAAGATCTGGCAGCTCTGAGCAAGGAACTCCCTGAGGCCTGGGAGGTGGCCTTGTACTTAAACCCTCCTAGCTGCTGCTGGTTTTGAGACTGTTGTCCGTGGTGATCTTTGGAGGGTAGCTGCTTGCCGCACACACACTGGGGACCTTCACCGCTCTATAGAGAAATTCGGCGAAGAAGACATGCAGAGAGAAGAAAAAAATCAAAATTTTGTAAGAAAATAAACATGGGCAACAGCGCAATGGCAGTCGACTGTAGCAGGAGGCATCCATGGAGCAGATGCGAACAGGTCGATGGCGGGAAAAGAATGAGGTGGGGCTGGGGACCACCCCTTTTATACCACTGGCTGATGTCGGGGCGGACCATCTTCAGGGGGCAGTCCCCACTGAAGACTGCTAGCTAGAAGTTTTCCATCGGGTCCTGGTGGCAGGCGGTTTAGTCCATATTGTTTTAGCCTGCTGCAAGAGCTCCAACTCCAAGTAAGATCACATATGCCCTTCTCCCTGAGAAGTGTGTCTGGTGCCAGCAGGACCTTTGAAAACACCCTCAGTGCAGTGAACAATCATTCACTGATGTTGTGTATTCAACATAGTGAACATATAGAATTGGCAATATGACTTATGAATGGGACTATGTTGAGATGCCTCCTAGACATCCAGAGTTGCCAGGAAAATATCTCATGTATACCTTGCTGCTGTTGAGGATGTAGCATTTCATCTGGAACAAGCAAGTACTTGATCCTTTTGGTAAGGCATTTGACAGTTTGGATGACTGACGCCCCTGTGATCCTGGGAACAGTGAAGATGGAGTACTGGCCCAAACTCTATTGCTGAAGGGGGATCAATTGGATTGTTTCAGTATCTCTGAGATGGCCAATAGCAGAATGAATCGGTTGGACCTTGGACAGACTGTGGTGACTGCATGAAGAATTCCTGATTTAATCCAGCCCGATGTCACTGAGGGTTGAGGCGCTGGATGCCACACCAGCAACCCAGGGCCAGGAACGACACTAGGTTGCTGGGGGTTGGCAGGGGAGGGAGAAGGTCGAGTGTCAAGACTCCTCTCCTGGGGAGGGAGGGTTGACGTGTCACTCCGTGGTTGCCCCCTAGTGGAGCTCAGGGGCAGCACAGGAGTAAGGGAGGTATAAGGAGCATGGTACATGGCATGCGCCTGCCTCCACATGTGCATGCTCATGCCATGGGGGCGAGCAAAAACAGAAAGACATGGTAAAGCGTAAATTGTTGGAATAACTGGATGTACAACTGTAACTGCTCTGTATTCACTGGCTGGCCAGCCCCCATTGCAGGGGACGCATATGCCAGCCGGCCCAACGGACCACGCTGGTGCAAGCCGCCATGAGACCCAGAAAGCGCATGAAGTTCTGGGCAGGGCGCAATTGCCCAAACTGAAATGACTGGGCAAAGGAGGAAAGGACCTCAGCCCTGTCCGCCGGGAGCCGGGCTCTGGCTTGAAGAGTCTCAAGCTCTTCCCCGATGAACTGAATCACCTGCGACGGCACAAGTTCTGATTTGTCCTCAACGATCAGGAGACCAATCTGAGAGCAGACCTGGAGGACCAGATCTCTGGACTGCTCCACCTCCAACCTGGAGGGGGCTGCTATCAGCCAGTCATCCAGGTAAGGGTACACCCGGACCCATCAGCGCCACAGGAATGCTGTCACCACTGCCATGCATTTGGCGAAGACCCTGGGAGTTGGAAAAGACAGAAGGGCAAGGCCCGGAACTCAGAGGGATCCCTCTGCTCTGAAGCGGAGGAATCGCAGATGTGATGGACGGACTGGGACGTGAAAGAACGTGTCCTGGAGATCCAGAGAGCAAAACCACACACCTAGTTCCAAGGATGGTATGATCTGAACCAGAGTGACAATCCTGAAGGTGCATGGCCTTAGGAACTTGTTCAGGTTGTGCAGATAGAGAATGAGGTGCCAGCCCCACCGTCCGTTTTGGGACCAGGAAGTACCTGGACACAAACCCTGGGCTTTGAGGAGGATCCGCCACCTTACTGATCACCTCCTTTTGGAGGAGCAGAGCTATGAGGGCTCGACAAGCCAACAGAGGCACTGTGGAACCGGTAGCCCCCTCCAAGGGCAACAGCTCAATAGAGAGGGGTCCACTCGAATTCCGGAGGCAGACCCCTGCCGACCACTTCCAGCACCCAACGGTCCGTGGTGATAGAGGACCAGGCGGAAAGGTAGTGGCTGAGCCGTCCCCCCATGGGGGGACTCAGGGGAGGAGTGATGAGGTTGTGGGCGGCACCCTTCAACCCGTCACTGTACAGACTTGGAGGAAGGGCCAGCTGAGGAGCCGCCTGGACCTTTCCCTCCAGGTTTCCTGTAGGAGGAAGCAGCAGGCTTGTCCTTGGGGCGCCAAGACGTGAGCCTGCTGCTGGTGCTGCTGGGCTGGACGTGCAGCACAGGCAGAAGGGCGAAAGGGCTTCACTGTTGCTGGCGGCCTTTGTCCCTCTGGGTAGATGTGACCGAGTCCAAGGTGGCACTGGACTTCTCCAACTCTTGAGATGGCCCTCCACCCTGGGCATCAACAAATAGGTGCCCAAGACTGGGACGTCTACCAGCTTGTACTGGGTATCTGCCGTGAAGGTGGAGATCCGCAGCCAAGCTCTGCAGGGCATGGCTACTGCAGACACTACTGACCGGGCACAGGAGTCTCTGATGTCCAAAGTAGTCTGGAGCTGTTGCTTGGCCACAGCCCCTTCCTGATCCTGCACCTGCTTGACCGTCATTTGAAGGTCAGCTGGGAGATGAGGAAGCACCTCATCCAGGGAGCCCAAAAGGGCGTGTGAAAAGTGTGCCATCAGTAGAGCCGAGCTAGCCTGTTGAAGGCCTAGGGAGGAAGAAGCATAAACTTTGCGCCCGGAGTAGTCTAGCTTTTTGGACTTCTTGTCCGGGGGCTTCTCTACGTCCCTGGCATTTCCGGAGCACCGGAAAATGTTATCAGCAGAGCCCCATGTTTTCTGCGATTCTGCCATTGCAGCAGTGGCCACAGAAATCAGAAAACCAGCCACACAGCTGCAGAAATGCCAGCTATGCTATACGATCACACAAGGCAAGAGCATAACTATCGATATGTTAAGCATGCCATGGCATACATGCTCATTAGAAGGGGCAGCAAACTGATGCCGCCCACTACAAAGCCGAAAAGCTAGTGACCGCATGACATGTTTGACTTGTGCTGGTTCTTGTTACATAACTCCTTCCGGTCAGTATTGTGGGGGGGACTGACGCAAGAGTAGCAGAGCTTGATTAGGTCCACGGTAGTTATGATTGGCTGCAGTGTACGTGTGGGTAGCTCAACCTTGTTAATTTTTCTTTGTGAGGCTGCTCATGTTCCATGCTGAATCCTTGAAAGATGAATTTGGAAGGAAGAACTGAAAGGTGAGCTGCAGCCAAGAGGTGAGAAGATTCAGTGGTGCCCGTGGAGGTGGAATCAATCTCTGTGTGGTGACAAGTATTGGAGGAGATGATTGCAAAAATATAGGGCTGGCAGCAGACTGCATACAGGACTTGGTCCCCACTGGTGGACATCTTTCACAGTTTTGATTTGTGGGCCTCAATTCTGTACCTGGAAGTGTGAGTAATTTCTTGGCAGATTTGAACCTGCAACCTAAGTGGTGGCATCAAGCTCAGTTCTTAAGGAAGGTCAAGTCGCCTAGCTGCAGCAGAGTTGGGGACTAGGGTATACTAGAACTACAGCAAGCAGATATTGAAAAAAATTGGAATGGAGAGTTTGACTGCTGCTATACACAAGTAAAATGAGGGTCACTGCCTGAAGAACACTACAACCCCCCGAGTTGCGAGAAGAGGAGGACATGCTAACCAAGGTTACTTCAGTTCAATAAGAATGACTTGCTGGCATTTTTTAGTGTGACCCCTAAAAGAAAAATTAGGAGTCAACAAATCCTACAGACACTGCAAGTTGCAGCCTCTTTCACTGTTATAGGAAGACAATTCCCACCCCCACCTCCAACACACAGATTTGCACACTGCACTCAACATGTTTGTTGCAAGGCAGTGTATTCCTATTTTTTTTAAAAAAAAATAACCTAAAAGAACACTGATCAAAATCAGAAAAAAAAAATGTCTTTCAAGCTGGAGTCTCTCTTTATATCTGCTAACTATAAATATAAACCAGAAGAAATCCAAACAGGTTTTGCCTTCTGTGTAGTTTTAGCCAAGTGTGTTATGTCGTCCTCTGATTATAACCTAGGAGAACATCAAAGGTCACCAATTTCCAGAAGAACAGAGAAGCCATCAAATTTGGGGTGGGAGGGAAAATTCATTAAAAGAGAACACTGATGCCCATGGCTGTGCTAGGTTTGGGTTATTGCTATTTAACATTTGTGATAAGAATACATACTGTTAAATGGCTTGCTGTTTCACTTTCAGTGTAGCGGAGTGGTTGCACGAAGGCAGTAGAAGGTTTAAGTAAGACTTAATCCGTTTGAAGGTATGTTTTGCTATAATTCAGCTGCCGAAGAATCAGCAGTTTTTCTGCCGCATAAAGTAGGAGGTCCTGCCGCAGAATATAGGTCCACTTTACCGCAGTAAACACGGGGCCCTGCCCATAAGTGAGAAACAGCTGGGAGCAGTCATTTCTATGAGGCTTAGTGGATTTCAAGTAGTAATTCGAAACCCTCTTTACATCAAGACTGTGTAGTCTCCTCTCTCCAGAAGGAGTGATCAGTGAAAAATAAAGGCAGTGTCACACAGGTTCAGATGGAAGTCTGATACCACTTTAGGGAGGAATTTCCTATTTATACGAAGGACCACTTTATCCCTATGGAATGAGATGAAATCAGGTTTCACTGATAGAGCCTGTAACTCACTGATTCTCCTGGCAGAAGTAACAGCAACCAGGAAGAAAAAATTACTCACCTTAGTAATGTTGTTTCTTCTAATGGAGTCTTGCTGTATTCTGACATATGCAGTGATCTCCAACCCTTGAACTGCCCCTGAGAACAAAGAGTTAGCTTTCCATGCAGGGCATGGAACGCTGAGCTCGAGCTCGGTCGAAGCCTCTGTCTGCTGTTGCTTAAACTCCAACCGTTAGATCTTTACGAGCTATACTCACTGGGCGTTGTGTGGAAACTGTAAACTCAGATTAGCCAACTGGCAACTAAATTTGATAAAAGGGTTTTTGGTTTCAAAGCAAAGACTCAAGTCAGGAAACCCAAAAAACAAAACACAACACACACCCAAACTAAAGGAGGGTGAGAAAAAGGGCACCTCTAGGTGCCTACACTGCTCCTGCCCACCCACATCCCAAAAACCAGGTTCTGAGAGGGGAGGCGGAGGTCAGAATACAGCAAGACTCCATTAGAAGAAACAACATTACTAAGGTGAGTAATTTTTTCTTCAAACATCAAGTCTTGCTGTATTCTGACATATGCAGACTACCAAGCAGTACCTCCAAGGAGGAGGGACAGAACCTACTTTGGGAATAGGCTCTGAAGCACTGCTGTGCCAAACCGAGCATCACTCCTAGCCTGGATATCTAGAGAGTAATGCTTGGTGAATGTATGGACTGTTTTCCAGGTGGCTGCTTGACAGATTTCTAAGATAGGAATATCCCTGGCAGCAGCCGTACCTCTAGTAGAGTGAGCCCTCAGGCCTGAGGGTGGGATTCTACCCAATTTTTCGTAGCAGAATTGTATACAAGAGACAATCCACCTGGCAATGGATCTTTTAGTGGCAGGTTTACCCTTACCGACCTCTTCATAAGTGAGGAACAACTGGAGGGACTCAAACCTGTGACCCTTGGTGTGCTCTATGTAGTAGCTAACGACCCTTTTTACGTCCAGGCTGTGCAACCTCCTCTCTCCAGAGGAGGAATGGTCAGTGAAGAAAACAGGGAGAGACAGACTGGTAAAGGTGGAAATCTGAAACCACCTTAGGCAAAAACTTCCTGTTAGTTCTTAGGACCACTTTATCTCTATGGAAAGAGATGAAATCAGGCTCCACTGACAGGGCTTGCAATTCACTGATGCGCCTGGCAGAGATAATGGTTACCAAAAACACAGTTTTCCAAGTCAAGTACTTAAGCTCTGCAGAGGACAAAGGCTCAAAGGGGGGTTGCATAAGCTGAGCAATGCAAACATTAAGGTCCCAAGCAGGATCAGGGTCCCTGAAGGGAGGATTGGTGTGCAACAATCCCTTGAAGAATTTGCAAAATACAGGATGGGCTGATAGAGAAGAGGGCTTGCCTACTGACAAAAAAAAAAAAGCAGAAACAGCTGCTAAATGTACTTTAACTGTAGCTGGTCTGAGTCCCAAGCCATTGAGATGAACCATATAGTCCAGGACTGTAAGCAACCCAGCAGATTCTGAAGAAATATGCTTACCAGAGCACCAAATAGTGAACCTTTTCCATTTGGAGTTGTAAGTCTTTCTGGTGGAAGGCTTCCGAGAAGCTCTAAGAATATCCAGAACACCTTGAGAGAGGTGCAGATCAGCAAACTAACTATTCAAGAGCCAGGCCTTGAGATTGAGAGATTTGAGATTCGAATATCAAATCCTTCCTTGAGAGGATGTCAACAGGTTGTAATTCCTGGGAAGAGACAGGGGAAGGTGGACTGCTAAGGACAGCAATAGTGGGTACCAGGGCTGTCTGGCCCAGTCTGGAGCGATCAGAATCACTTTGCATGGTTGAGACCTGATCTTGACTAGCACCTTGAACAGGAGAGGGAAGGGAGGGAAGCATACAGTAAAGTACAGTTACGTAAGAACTTACCGTAACAGTAGATCTTTGAGAGAGGCTCTTGCAGTAGGTAATTACATATAGGGCTGACGCCGGCTGGCGGCAGGACCCCATGGAAAAATTTCTAGCTAGCAGTCACTGGCGTGGGACCGCCCCCACGTCAGGTAACCGGCGTCATGCAATGTCGGTATAAAGGGGCGTCCCGACACCCGCCTTTCCAGTTCTTTTCCCCGCCACAGGCCCGAAGGTTCGATGAGAGCGAAGAAAAATTACTCACCTTAGTAATGTTGTTTCTTCTAATGGAGTCTTGCTATATTATGACATATGCAGTGAGTCCCAACCTAACTGCTCCGGAGGTGAGAGAGTTAACTTTCCATGCCAGGCATGGAACGCTGAGCTCGAGCTCGGTTGAATCTCTGTTCTTCAAACTCAAACCGTCAGATCTTTACGAGCTAAACTCACTGAAGTCCTGTGTGGAAGCTGTAAACCTACACTAGCAAACTGGCTACTAAACATAAGAACACATTTTTTGATCCCAAAACAAAGACTCAAGTCAGGAGACCCAAAAAATGAAAAACACAACACCAAGTCACCCCAAAAAAGGAGGGGTGAAAACAACAAGGTGGGCATCTACTAAGTGCCAACACTGCACTGCCCACCCACATCCCAAAAATTGAGGTTCTGAGAGGGGCAGGCGGGGGGGGATGTCATAATATAGCAAGACTCCATTAGAAGAAACAACATTACTAAGGTGAGTAATTTTTTCTTCAAACAACATGAAGTCTTGCTATATTATGACATATGCAGACTACACAGCAGTACCTCCATGGAGGAGGGACAGAACCTACTTAGGAAATAGGCTCTGAAGCACAGCTGTGCCAAACCGAGCATCACTCCTCGCCTGGATGTCCAGGGAGTAATGCTTGGTAAAAGTGTGAACTGTTTTCCAGGTAGATGCTTGACATATCTCTAGAATAGGGATGTCCCTGGCAGCAGCCAGGGAAGCAGCTGTACCTCTGGTAGAGTGAGCCCTCAGGCCTGAGGGAAGAACCTTACCCAGCTTTTCATAACAGAATTGGATACAAGAGACAATCCACCTGGCAATGGATCTTTTAGTGGCAGGTTTCCCTTTACCAACCTCACCATAAGTGAGGAACAGTTGGAGGGAGTCAAACCTGTGACCCTTGGTATGCTTATGTAATAACTAAGGGCTCTCTTCACATCTAAGCTGTGCAGCCTCCTCTCGCCAGAGGAGGAATGGTCAGTGAAGTACACTGGAAGAGATATAGATTGATCAAGGTGGAAATCTGAAACCACCTTAGCCAAGAACTTCCTGTTAGTCCTGAGGACCACCTTATCTCTGTGAAAGGAGATAAAATCAGGCTCCACTGACAAAGCTTGTAATTCACTTATGCGTCTGGCAGAAGTGATGGCTACTAGAAACAGTCTTCCAAGTCAAGTACTTAAGCTCTGCTGAAGACAAAGGCTCAAAGGGGGGTTGCATAAGCTGAGCAATGCAAACATTAAGATCCTAGGCAGGGGCAGGGTCCCTGAATGGAGGGTTGGTGTGAAGCAATCCCTTAAAAAACTTGGAGAATACAGGATGAGCTGAAAGAGAAGAGGGTTTACCTGCTGAAATAAAAGCAGACACAGCTGCCAAATGTACTTTTAGGGTAGCTGGTCTCAGCCCCAAGGTATTTAAATGGACCATATAATCCAGGACTGTGGGTAAATCAGCAGATTCTGGGGAAATATGCTTCCCAGAGCACCATATGGAAAACCTCTTCCATTTGGAATTAAAGGTAGCCCTGGTGGAAGGTTTCCTAGAAGCCTTCAGTACATCCATTACACCTTGGGAGAGGTGTAGATCAGCAAACTCTAACTCTTCAAGAGCCAGGCCTTGAGATTGAGAGATTTGAGGTTCGGGTACCAAACCCTCCCCTAAGTACAGGTTAACAGGTTGTGATTCATGGGAAGATGGACTGCTAAGGACAGTAGGAGTGGATACCAGGGTTGTCTGGCCCAATCTGGAGCAATCAGGATCATCTTGCAGGGTTGAGATCTGATTTTGACTAGCACTTTGAACGGGGGCATGAGAAACTTCCCTTCCCAATTGAGAACTAAGGCATCCAGAGGGACTGAGCCCAACACTGCGGGCCTGCAGCAAAAAAGGGGAAGTTGGTGATTGTCTGGGGCTGCAAAAAGATCTATCTGCGGGGTGTCCCATCTGGCAAATATCACCTCCAAGACCAGGGGGTCCAGTGACCATTCGTGATGGCCCTGGGAAATCCTGCTGAGAGCATCTGCCAGAGCATTGTCCTTGCCTGGGAGGTGAACTGCCGTAAGGGAGGTGCTCAGGGAGTAAGCCAAAGACCACAACTTCGTTGCTTCGGTGCACAAGGTCGTAGACCGAGTGCCCCCTTGCTTGTTGATGTACCACATTGTGGTGGTGGTGTCTGTTCTGACCTGTACAACTTTGTTCTGAAACAGATTTGGAAAAACTTGAAGTGCTAGAAAAACTGCTCTGAGTTCCAACAGATTGATGTGGAGCAGAGATTCCTGAGGGGACCACAATCCCTGGGTAGTGAGGTCGCCCATGTGAGCTCCCACCCCAAGAGGGACGATCTGTAGTAAGGATTAAGGAGTGAGACTGAGTGACAAAGGAACCCCTTGTCTCAGATTGCTCTGATCCTGCCACCACTGTAGGGCCTGGATCAGGGTTCGAGTTACTGGGATCAATTTGGTTAGAGGGTCTTTCCTTTGAGACCAAAGGCTCTCAAATGGAACCGGATGTCCTCATCTGAAATCTTGCTCCCTGCACTACTGCTATAGAAGCAGCCATGTGCCCTAGGAGCTGTGAGAAAGTGCCTTGCTGGTCGAGAGACCTGCAGGGTGAATGAGGCGCCAGAGAGACCAGGATCCTTGCCCTGTCCAAAGGAAGGAAGGCTCTGGCTTTCTCTGTGTTCAGCTCTGCGCCTATGAAGGTGAGGAGCTGGACAGGCTCTAGAACTGACTTTGAAAGATTCAGAAGGAAACCTAGAGAGGTGAGCAGTTGCTGAGTTATCTGTAGATGTAACTTGACTTGGTCTGGGGACTGGCCTACTATGAGCCAGTCATCCAGGTAAGGGAAGATGGCAATTTTTTGCCTTCTTAGGGCAGCAACTGCTACTGCCAGGCATTTTGTGAATACCCTTGGAGCAGAGGTGAGGCCAAAGGGCACTGCTCTGAACTGGTAATGGCCTGAGGGCAGCTTGAACCTGAGGTACTTTCGATGGGAGCTTCTGATGAGAATATGGAAGTAGGCATCCTTGAGGTCCAGGGACGCTAGCCAGTCCTCTGGCCTTAGAGAGGGTAGATTCCCAGAGTCACCATTTTGAATTTTGGTTTTAAAAGGTGCTTGTTTAAATATCTGAGATCCAGGATGGGCCGCCATTCTCCTGTCTTTTTTGGGGTAAGGAAGTACCTGGAGTACAACCCTTTGCCCTGGTGTAGGGGTGGAACCCTTTCCACAGCTCTGAGAGCCAGGAGGGAAGAGACCTCTGCCTCTAGGGCAAGTGCCTCTGGTGGATTTGCAGGTGAAAAGGATCTGGTTCTCATCTTTGGAAATTTTCTGAAGCTGAGAACCAGTCCCTGGCTTACTACTTCCAGGACCCACTTGTCTGATGTCAGAGACTTCCAGTCCTGGACAAAATAAGCCAGCCTGCCCCCTACAGGTAGCTGAGAATCGGCCCTGGCAACCCCATCAGGGTGCCTGCTTGGCAGTGGCTTTGGGCTGAGGGGTGGAAGCAGGCCTGCTTGTACCCAGTCTGCCTCTCCCTCTAAAGAACCCCCTCTGGGCATAAGCAGAAGAGGAGGCCTGGGCTTGGTAAAAAGGCCTATGAAAAGGCCTGCCCCTGCCCCTGGAAAGCTGCCTTTGAGGAGTGGCCTGCCTTTCCTTGGCCTGTGCACTCCTATAGGTGGTCCTATACTCATCCATTTTTCATGTAATTCTCTGTCTGCTCCCAAACAGAGAATTACCCACAACAGGAAAATCCATGGCCTTAGTCTGGGTATCCTGTGATAGGCTAGTACATCTGAGCCAAGCCATTCTCGAGGCGCCACAGATGTAGCCACGACTCTTGATGACACATCATTAGAGTCCACTGCAGCATGGAATTGCATCTTGGATGCCTCAATACCATCAGCAACCACCTGCTCCAGCTCCTTGGCAAGCCAGCCAGGGACCTGTTTTGCTAGAGCCATAACAGTATCCCATCTGGATTTCTGATATCTAGCAACATAAGCCATATAATTTGCCTGTCTGAGTCCCAAGGATGCTGCCATGTACTGTTTCTTTGCCATGGCATCAATCCTCCTGGAGTCCTTGTCAGGGGGGTGTGAAGCCAAGGGAATATTTGCCTTGTCACAGGCTGCAGCCTGCACTACTAACATGGCTGCATTGTTGTGTAAGGAACTCCATATCAGAGCCTGACAATGTGTACCTCTTGTCCATTCTCTTATCCACAGGAGGTATAGTGTGAGGAGTTTTAGAATTTTAACTGTCTGTTTCCCAAAAGATTTATGCAAAGGAATAGACAGTCTCCTAGACTCTGGGATATCCATCATTTCCACATAGTCAGGCTCCTCTTGATCATCCACAGCTTCTCCATAGAGAGCTGGAGGGTTTCAGCCACTTTTTATAAAACATAAAATGAGAAGGGACTCCAAAGCCTAGGAGGAGACATCCTGAAGGTCTGTCTGGGGAGATGTCCAGGTCAATGGGCACATCTAGACTTTCAAATCCACATTCACTCTCCTCATACTCCTCTTCCCCCTCCTCCGGTTCACAATATTCCTCTAAATCATACTCTTGAACTGGTGGAACCGGCCGAACCGGACGCTTACCTGATGATGCCGGTTCGGTCGGAACCGGGGAAAGTGACTGGACAATTTTAATCACTTTGATTTGAAGTGGGAATACTACTGCGACTGTGTTGCCGATCGTAGGCGGCTGGATATTGTGTAGGACTAAAGGATTAAAGGAAGCCCCTGTGTGCTGGACTTTAACTTTTGAGGTGCCTTCTGATTGCACGACCTGTACAGCGTGAGAGGCTGTATAGCAGGTCTGTGCTAGTTTTAAACACCTTTGCCAGAAGCGATCCCGGGGGGAGCTAGGACCTGTGTGTCCTGGGGCGGGACTCTCTCTCTCCTTAAATCGCCATGCGCGCTGTTGCGTTAAGTGAGAGGGCGCGCGAGCCACTCGGCACTGTAATCTTCTAGTTTGTATTGGTTGCTTTTAAATAAATATTATAGCTTAGATGGTCTATATTTACTATTGCATCACCTTACTGAGGCCAGAATTGGTTTGAGGCACTACCGTTAAGTGAAGCTACTTACGATTTTAAATGTCTGTAACTTTTGTATGATAAATGAATAGGCCAGGCAGGATATTTAGGTTTTAAAATTGCTTATTTGGTTATCAGCCTGATAACTGAGAATCATTTGTTGTTCTAGATGTATCTGGGCCATATGGCTGGATTAAAAGGGGTTAAAATTATTTATGGTAGTTCAATGCTTCACGATCTATGCCCTTTTATCCCCCTCCCAGTATCAGATACTATTGCTAGACGCTGCTGGGAGGTGGGGATTGGAAGGGATGGTGTTGATCGTGGCTTACTGGAGTAACTCATGTATGGGTGGGAGGATTGAGGTTGTCAGGTCCAGGAGGTGCCCTAGGTTTCGATGGGCATATGGGAGAGGCCAGGCAGTGGTTGGTGCCCATCCAGGGAGCCCATTAGATCAAGTGGCCAGGTAACCTGTGGGCTGTATCACCCCTAAACTCTGACTAGTAGCAAGTAGGAATGCCAGATCGATCAGAAACAAGACAGCAATTATTGCTGCCTTGATTTCGCCGGTCGATCTGGCTTTATCACGAGAGACTTGGTGGGAGACGATGCGGGCCCAATTTTGAGGCCGCAGTCCCCCTGGGTATACTGTGGTGCACTGCCCTGAGTGGAATGCGGGGGTGGCGGTGTAGCCATCTGTTTTAGATCCAGCCTGACCTTCACCGTGCATCCAGTGAGAGCTCGGGTTCTTTTGAGTGTGTGGCCATCCGGGAGGACCTGATGCGGGCTGCAGGATCTTTTCATCTCATCGCCTCCCGGTCGATGGGAAATTTCCTGCAGGAGATTGCTGATTTCGTCGCCGTTGCATCACTGGAATCCCCCAGATGTGTTTTTCTGGGGGATTTCAATGTTTGGTTCGACAACGTGAGTCATAGACATAGTTATGAATTCTCCCAAATTATGTCCTCCTTGGGTCTGATGCAGGCAGTTACTTCATCGACCCATTGCGCTGGCCATATACTAGACCTGGTGTTCTCACTTGGACTTGATATCAATGATCTTGAGATCAATCCAGTTCTTTGGTCTGATCATTGCACGGTGCAGTTCACACTTGGGGCTCCTGCCACAAGCCCTTCCCCCTGTTGATACAATTTGCTGTCGCCCTTCACGGGGTTTGACCCCTGAGGGTTTTCTGGCGGCAGCGAATTTGTCTAGAGTGGGTGACGCATGCGCGGGAGGTGTTGTGGACGGGTTAACGCCTATAACGTGGGTGTTATCCGCACTATTAACTCCCTTGCACCTGTACTGCACGACCTGAGTCTTCGTACCTGAGATCGCCATGGTTTGATGGTGATCTCAGGGAGATGAAGAAGATGGGTCGGAGATTGGAGCGCTGCTGGAGGAGATCCCGTCTGGACGCAGACAAACTGGCCCTGCGTGCCCATTATGCTGGGTACCAGGAGGCAATCGACCGTAAGACGACAGTTTTTCTGTCTAAGGAGATTGCTACTGGTAGGAACCGACCGGCCTCACTTTTCCAGACTGTTAAACTTTTACATCCAGTCTGTCTACAGCCCGGGAGGGTTTTTTCTAATACTGATTGTGAGGATTTCGCTCGGTTCTTCTCAGACAGGGTGTCCGCGATCCGGCGGGTGGCTCTTTCAGTCAGCAGTGACATAGCTGGCAGTGATCGCTTGATGTGTTCTGAGAGCACTCCGTCTGGTTGGGGAGAGTTTAGACCAGTGGAGGTTAGTGAGGTTATTGAGGTAGCAACCAATATGAAGCATACCTTCTGTGAACTGGACCCGGTGCCAACGTGTTTCTTAATGAGATGCGCTGACTCTGTTGGCCCGGTGTTTGCCTTGATTATACGGTGTTCCCTTTCTGAGGGCGTCTTCCCAGATGCCTTGAAGGAGGCTCTGGTGAGAACCCTCCTAAAGAAGCCATCTTTGGACCCGGAGGTCAAGGCAAATTACCGTCCAATCTCTAACCTTCCATTTCTGGGAAAGGTTATTGAGAAGGTGGTAGCGCTTCAGTTGGAAGAGCACCTCATATCTCATGAGTTGCATGAACCCTTCCAGTCGGCTTTTCGTGCCAGACATAGCACTGAAACTGCACTTGTTCGGGTGCAGAATGACCTTCTCAGGGCTAGAGATCGGGGAGACAAGACAATTCTTGTTCTCCTTGATCTCTCTTCAGCTCTTGACACTGTGGACCATTGTGTGCTGCTTGCGCGCCTTTGGGACCTATGTGGACTCACCGGTAATGTTATCAAATGGTTTGAGTCCTTTCTTACCAACAGGAGGCAGCGGGTCATGATGGGAAATTTCTCATCTATACCCAGCCTACTTCTTTGTGGAGTTCCTCAGGGATCAGTATTGGCTCCGATGTTGTTCGCAGTGTATATGCTGCCTCTGGGTGGGATCATTAGGAAGTACGGCTTGAGCTTTCATTGTTATGCCGATGATACTCAGCTGTATTTTTCCTTTGCCCCAGGAACATCTAATATGGTAGATGTGCTTAATACCTGTCTGGCAGAAATAAACGACTGGATGGCCTCCAGCTGGTTGCGGCTGAACCCCGATAAGACGGAGGTATTAGTAGTGGAGTCGAATAGAGTCCGTGATAGGATGGCCTCTGACACAGGAACTGGGCTTGTCCTAGGTTCTGTGCCATTGAAGGCCTCCTCTTGGGTGCGAAATCTTGGCGTGATTCTGGATAGAGACTTAACCATGGAGGCCCAAATATCCTCCGTGGTTCGTACTTGTTTTTACCATCTCAGAAACATTGCCAGGATTAAGTCCCTTGTTCCGCCTCTGGACCTCCCTACTTTGATACATGCCTTAGTCACATCTAGACTTGATTACTGTAATGCACTCTATCTCTGGGTCACAGGAGGATCTCTCCACAGATTGCAGCTGGTGCAAAACGCAGCTGCCCGGTTGTTGACCAGGCAGCAAAAGTTTTGCCATATTACACCGGTTTTACGCGAGTTGCACTGGCTACCAGTCAGGTGGAGAGTCCTCTTTAAGGTGGGTCTTCTCACCTATAAGGCCCTACACGGGAAGGGCCCTGGTTACCTCTTAAACCTTCTGTCACCTGCCTTTTCCTCGCGTCCTCTTCGCTCTTCTAGTGATATTCCTGACCATTCCCAGAACTAGGTTGAAATCCGCTGGCGATAGAGCATTTGAGCAGCAGCTCCTGTTCTGTGGAATTCCTTACCAACTATGGTCAGAGAAGCTTCCTCAGTCGATGTTTTTAAGGCCCAGCTTAAAGCTTTTTTCTTTTCTAAAGCTTTTAATGTCTAGATGTATATCCATAGTTATGGTTTGATTTCTGTAAGCCTTGTATTTATTATGTGTAATTTTCATATTTATTATGTTTTAAATGCCTGTTCTAAATTTTTGTACGGCGCCCAGAGCCTCTGGGATTGGGCATCTTTTAAATAAATTTTGCCTTGCCTTGCCTATTTCTTCAACGGTTGGAGAGGAAAGTTTTGGCTCCACACCAGCTGATTTCCTAGTCCTTTTTGCTGGAACAGACTCCTGAGAGTCAGATCTCCTTTTGCCCGAGGAAGTCTTGCCCTGGTCAGAGGGCACCCCCTCCAGTTCGGTTGGAACCGAACCGGGCTGGCCATCTGGTTCAGCAAACTTTTTGGCCTCCCTTTCCCTGAGCCTACCAACTCTCTTTTCCAGGGTAGCTGCAGGAAAATTTTTACAAATCTGGCAGTCTACATTGAGGTGGTCAAACCCCAGACAATAAATACAGGTGGTGTGAGGTCAGCCTTGGCAAAGACTTCCCCACACACACTGCAGTGTTGAAACCCAGTGGGCCCGGTTTTTCTTTTGGGTTTCTCAGACATAGTGCCAGTCCTAACCAAACTTACCCGTTTATGGCAATCCGCCAGATAAGACCCTCTTATCGGTTCCCAACCGTGTCACGGGTCGTGGAAAAAAACGTAATAAAATCCGGGTTTTTTAGAACCGATAAGAACCGGTACCCACACTCTAAATGACAGATTAAAATATTTTAAACAACCTGATCGGTTCAAACCGAACCGATAACGTTTACAAGTTCCACACAGAACAGAAATTAATGAAAAACCTATCTAGTACTCACAAATACCACAGACAGAGTCTGAACCGACCGGTTGCGGTTTAAATTCGGTCGAAAACCAAGAAAAATAATACTTTAACCGACAAAATGAACCGAGCAGAAAGAGAAATCTCCGGAGCAACTGTTCAGTGAGGCAGAGTAAAGAATCTGACGGTTTGAATTTGAAGAACAACAGCGTTTCAACCGAGCTCGAGCTCAGCGTTCCATGCCTGGCATGGAAAGTTACCTCTTTCACCTCCGGAACAGTTCGAAAGTTGGGACTCACTGCATGTGTCATAATATAGCAAGACTTCATGTTGTTTGAAGCAGATATTTCCCTCAATGGAAAAGGAGCTGAAAAAGCCTAGGGGATGGAGGGCGGGAAGGTATTACCTACTGCAAGAGCCTCTCTCGAAGATCTAAGTTCTTACATAACTGTACTACCTTACTTCGGGAGGGCTCTTGCAGTAGGTAATTACATATAGGACAGAATCCCAAGCAGTCTGGAACAAATGAAAGGCACCGGGAGGAGGAACTACTCCAAAAAATAGCAAATAATCTAGCAGGTCTCAACAGAGGAGGCCTTGCAAGACAGCTAACCCGAAGCCTGCTCTACGGCGAGAGGCAACGTCCAAACTGTAATGTTTAGTAAAGGTATAGACAGAAATCTAAGTGGCGGCAGCACAGATGTCTGCCGCAGACACATTCTTGAAACAAGCCGCAGAGGCTGCAACTCCATGAGTTGAGTGACCTCTGACTTGACCCGGGAGGGTCTTATTGTACTTGTCATAACAGAAAGTGATGCAATGGGCCAACCATTTTGATAGGCATTGCTTAGAGACAGCATTGCTTTCTCTTTTGTGAGCGAAAGAGATGAACAACTGATTAGTCTTTCTGAGATCCTTCGTCCTATCGGTGTAGTATCTCAGAATCCTGTGAACATCCATGGTATGGAGCAGGTATTCTCCTTGATTGGAGTACTGCATGAAGAAAGCAGGTAATTCAATAGACTGATTTAAGGTAGATTCCGCTACCACCTTCGGGAGAAACTTAGGATTCGATGGAAGAGCTACTGATTCTTTGTGAAAAATCAGATAAGGGATTTTTGCACATCAGGGCCTGAGCTCGGAAATTCTGCAGCAGAAGTAATGGCCACCAAGAAGAGCGATCTTCCACGATAAAAACTTCAAGTCTGCGGAAGCTGCAGGCTCAAAGGGAGGAAGGGTAAGTTTCTCGAGGACAAAGTTTAAGTCCCAAGGGGGAGCTGGAGTCCAGACAGGGGGCCTGAGATGAAGGACCCCTCTGAGGAAAGTTTTGGATACCTCCAGCTGGGCAAATGCCTTATCAGTGAAAGGGATGGTAGGCTGAAATAGCCGCCATATGGACTTTCAAAGAGGAGTGACCGAGACCCAGGTCGAAAATATGACGCATGTACTCGAGTAGAATGGTCACAGGACAGGAAAAGGGCTCCACGTTCCTGGACGCAGCCCAGATGGAAAATCTTTTCCACTTCATGGCGTAGGTGGACCTGGTGGAGGGTTTTCTAACCTCCACCAAAATCTCGGCCACCTTAGGAGAAACGCCAAAACGAGATTGAGCTAGGTCTTCAGGAGCCATGCATGAAGTTGAAGGGACTTGAGTCCCGGATGGACCAGGGTCCCCGATCCTGGGTCAGCAATCCTGGAGATAAAGGAAGATGAAGAGGAGGAACCTCTGAGTATTGTTGTAGAAGAGAGAACCAGATTTGCCTGGGCCAGAAAGGAGCGATCAGAATCATTCTCGCTCCTTCCAAAGCAAGTTTCTGCAGCACACGAGGGACCAGAGGAATTGGGGGAAAAGCATAGACGAATCTGTCCTTCCAGCTTAGAGATAGAGCGTCGCTCCAGAAAGTGCCTCGCTTTGGAGCGAGCAAGCAAAAGATTGGAAGTTTTGCGTTTTGGGAGGAGGCGAACAGGTCTATCTGAGGAGTCCCCCAAATCTGGAAGATGCTTTTTAGAACTTTTTCGTCCAATTCCCACTCATGTGGTAGAGCCGATAGGCGACAGTCTGTCTGCCAGGACATTGTCGACTCCCGGAACATGGATCACCGTGAGGTGAGGGTTGTGAAGCGTTGCCCATTCCCAAACCCTCATCGCTTCCCTGCACAGCAGGTAGGACCAAGTCCCTCCCTGCTTGTTGATATACCATACCACGTACATGTTGTCCATTTCGACAGCTAGGTGACCGAGAAGGATGTATTGGTGAAGGGTCTGGAGGGCATACAGCACTGCTCGAAGCTCGAGCACGTTGATGTGGAGAACTATCTCCAAGTTTGACCATAGGCCCTGGGTTCGGTGAGGACCCAGATGGGCTCCCCAACCTTCGCCTGAAGCGTCCGTGGTCAGAGTCTGAATGGGGAGAGGATGAAAAAAGGGGACCCCCTGGAATAAGTTCTCTCGAACCATCCACCATTGTAAGTCTCTTACCATCGGCGAGGAGATCAGAACCAGATGATCTAGGTCGTCTACCCGTTGATCCCAATGAGATCAGAGAGTCCACTGAGAGATTCTCATGTGGAGGCGCGCGCGGAACCGCCGGGTTGGCCGCCGCCATAAGCCCCAGTAAACGGAGCACCGACCTCACCGGAACCCTCCTGTGCTCCGATAGGAGGGAAATCTGGGACTGGAGGGAGGCCCCCCTGTCCGGAGGCAGGAAGGCCTTGCACATTGTCGTGTCGAGGATTGCCCCGATGAACTGGAACCTCTGTGAAGGATCCAGGTGAGACTTGTAATGGTTGATGGTAATGCCCAGACCAGTGCTGGGTGAGGGAGAGAAAATGCAGGAGTTCCTCCCTGGACGGGGCCGCCAGGAGCCAGTCGTCCAGGTAGGGAAAAACCTGAGCTCCCAAAGTACGCAGGTGGGCCGCTACCACCACCAGGCATTTGGTAAAGAGTCTGGGAGCCGAGGAAAGACCAAAAGGGAGCGCCCGGAATTGGTAGTGGTCCCCCTGGAACGCAAACCTGAGGTACTTTCGGTGCGAAAGGCGAATGGGGATGTGCAGGTACGCATCCAGTATGTCCAGTGCACAAAGCCATTGGCCCAGCCGAAGCAGGGGCAAGAGGGTTTGAAGGGAGAGCATCCTGAACCTCTTGTATTCCATACATAGGTTCAGGGAGCTGAGATTGAGAATAGGTCTGAGATCTCCCGTCTTCTTTGGTATGAGGAAGAAATGGGAATAGTAACCTGTCCCGTGAAGGTGAGGTGGGACGGGCTCTATAGCCTGCTTCGCAAGGAGAGCAGAGATTTCTTCCCTGACCAAAGGAAGTTGGTCCCTTGAGTAAGAGGAGTTCAGAGGGGGGTGACGAGGAGGTTTCTGTAGAAACTCTATGGAGTGCCCCTCTGCTATGATCTGAAGCACCCATGAATCCGATGTTATCCTCTCCCAACCCGGAAGGTGGAGGGAGAACCTCCCTCCTACCGGTTCCTCTGGGGCGTCCGGAGGCGGTGGGAGAGGGAAGGAGTCAGGTGGTGTGAGGCAGCCCGCAGCTAGGGCACCCGTTGCTTTTTTGGGCGGCGGGGGCCTGGCAGCTGTGGGGGCCCGACGTTTAGTGGCCCGCCTTCCCTAAGGTTTCGCTTGAGGCCGGTTGCGTCTGCGAAAGGGACGGCGCTGGGGGGGATGGGGGCGGTACATTGAATCAACAGATTTAAGGGCCGTCCCCTTCTCCTGCAAGTCAGTGATGATGTCTTTAACATCACCACCGAAAAGCACAGAACCCCTGAAAGGTGCTTCTTGAATTGCTGACTGCACCTCCGGGACCAGACCTGACACACGGAGCCATGCATGACGTTGAAGACTTACGGCGAACGCAGAGCTCCATCCTGCGGTGTCCACTGCATCATAGGTTGTCCTCAGAATGTGACGACTGGCCGAACGAGTAGAATGGACCAGGTCGGCTAACTCCTGCTTGACTTGAGAGTCAGGCAAAGAGTCAATCTTAGATTCTGCCTGGGTAAGGACAGCCTTCTGGTAATTCCCCATATGTGCTACATAATTCAGGGCCCTAATCCCCAGTGTGGAAGAAGCGTAGATCTTCCTTCCATACTGATCCAGAAGGCGAGATTCCTCATCCAGGAGAGACGAGCTCAAGTGTTTTGGGTGTGCTGACCTGCCGTTAGCGGCGCTAATCACAACCGAGTCTGCACGGGGGTGACAGTCTAAGAAGTCTACACCCTCCGGAGCCTGGTATAGCCTGTTTGACTTCCTAGGAAGTGGGGCTAAAGCGGACGGTTGCTTCCAAATAGTGGAAACAAGGTGGGCGTGAGGCTCGATCCAGGGTGGCACTAGGGTAGGAGCCGTAAGGGGCAAGTACAGATGTTCGGCGAGTTTAACCCGTTGAGGATCTGGCTCAAAGGAATGCCATTGATGGACTTCCTGGATTTTCCTGAGCAACTCTGTGAAGGAAGGATCGTCCGGAAGAGACTTCGGAGGAGTCCTCAGCCGGGGCTTGGACGGAGAGCGCAGCTCGTCGGCTTTCTTGGAACACCCATCGGAGGCCTCCGAGGAGTCCGAGAGAAGAAGAAGAATAGTCTGAAGCAGAGTAAGACTCCCTAGCTTGTCTAGGGGCAGGAACGGGTTCCTTAGGGGGGAATCCCAGAACGCGTGTCCTGCCCCTCTCTGGATCCCGAGGGCAAAGCCCAGGAATCCGGAGGTGGAGAGGGAGTGCGCCGTCTGAGGCGTACGGCAGCCGGGGGTGGCACCATCGCCGTAAGACGGCTCTCGACTTCCTTGGCGAGCTGAGCCTTGGCCTCAGCCCACCAGGAGGCAAGAGTCTCCTGGAGATCCACCGGCGGCCTAGGGGGCGGTGGAGGAGGAGGAGAGGGATAGTTATACGGATGAAATCCGTAGGGAGAGTAGCCATAACCCGGCTGCGGGTACTGCAGCGTCGGCGCCGGGTACTGCGGCGCAGGATACTGTGGACCTGGGAAAACCGGCGTCAGATAGGACGGCGGATACCCAGGCACTGGAGGAGCTGTCAGAGCAGACGGCCCAGTCGGGAACTCCACGGGCGGATCAGCCGGGATAGGCCCGTGGGGTGGAGGGCCCGATGGAAGAGGAATATCCCCCACTGCCGTCGAAGGGGCCGGTGTCGGAACCGGCGTCGGTGGGGCCGGTGTCGGAGCCAGCGTCAGAGGAGCCGGCGCCAGAGCCATCAGATCCGGCTCTGTAGGAAGAGGATCGGACTGAAGCCCAGGATCCCGAGCCTCGTCCGGGGACGGAGGAGAAAAATCCCCGGGGTCGGGCAGGGGGGAATCTGGCGCCCCCGACGGCAGCGAAGGCTGTGGGGAACTGGTACGACAGACGAAACAGGGTCTGCCGTAGGCTCAGAGGCCCGGTGCACGTCGGAGGAGCCGACGTGTGGCTTAGGGGCCGTTTCCTGGCGGACGCCAGAGGAGCTGGCGTCCGACTTCAGGGGTCCCTCGTCGGAGACGGGCCAAGGATGGGAGGAGGCCCGGTCCGAGGGGGACACTGCCGTGCGCCGCCCCTAAGGGTTGAGCATCTTAGCGGCCTTCTCCCGGCGGACGTCATAGGAGCCGACGTCCGGGTTATGGGAGGTACCCGCACCAGCAGGCCGCAAGCCTGAGGCGGTACTGGGGGCTGGAGCCTCCTTTTGCCCAGAGGCACCCGGCCGGCTCGAACGCAAACCTGACGGGCTGGCCGACGCCTCCTCCAAAGCCTTGGAAGCTGCTGTCGGGCGATCCCCCGGAGGGGATGTTACCTTGCCTGCGACTCCGGACGGAGTCGCGGAGGAGGAGGCCTTCTCCCGGTGCCTTTCCTTGTCCTGCTTCTTATGCCCTTCAGGGGAGGTTGACGCCTGCTGAAGTTTCTTCAACTCCTTCTCCATCGTGGACATCTTCTTGAAGAGATGGGCTTCGAGAGACTGCTGGCGTCATCTGCGGGTGGCCGCGTTGAAACATTGGCAGTGCGGACACTTGTCGACCACGTGGTCGGGGCCTAAACAGAAAAGGCAGAGGGAGTGACCTTCTTTGTGAGGCAGTTGGGTGCCGCACGAGTCACACTTATTTTTTGAAGGGGTCGACATATACCGACATTCACCCGACGATAGAAATATAAAATACAATACTGAAAAACTTTTCGGAAAAAACGACTAAGTAACAGGACTGAGTGATAGGAACTTCACCGCGAGGTGCTGCAGGAGCTAACGGTGGGAAAGAACTGGAAGGCGGGCATCCGGGACCACCCCTTTATACTGACATCGCATGATGCCGGTCAACTGACGTGGGGGTGGTCCCACGCCAGGGACTGCTAGCTAGAAATTTTTACGTGGGGTCCTGCCGCAGCGCCAGTCCTATATGTAATTACCTACTGCAAGAGCCCTCTCGAAGTAAGATCTTCCCTTCCCAATTGAGAACAAGAGCATCTAGTGGGACTGAGCCCAGGACTGGGGATCTGCAGCACAAGAGAGGAAGTTGGTGATTGTCTGGGGCTGCAAAAAGATCCATCTGTGGAGTGCCCATCTGGAAAAAATCACTTTCAAAATTAGTGGATCTAGGGACCATTCGTGGTGGCCCTGAGATATCCTGCTGAGAGCATCTGCTAGGACACTGTCCTTCCCTGGGAGGTGAACTGCTATCAGAGAAGTTTGCAGGGAATAGGACAGAGACCACAACTTCACTGCTTCTGTGCACAAAGCCGTAGACAGAGTGCCTCCTTGCTTGTTGATGTACCACATTGTGGTGGTATTGTCTGTTCTGATCTGGACTACTTTGTTCTGAATTTTAGATGCCCGTTTCCCAAAAGACTTATGGAGGGGAATAGACAATCTCCTGGACTCTGGGATGTCAATCATCTCAACAAAATCAGGCTCCTCCTGATCCTCTGCTGCTTCTTCCACAGGAAGCTGGAGGATTTCAGCCACTTTCTTGTAAAACAAAGTGGGAAGGGGACTCAGAAAGCCTAGGAGGAGAAACACCTGAAGGTCTGTCTGAGGAGATGTCCGGGTCAATAGGCACATCCAGACTTTCATAATCACCATCATCATTATCTTCATATTCTCCCTCCTCCTCCTCCGGTTCATAAAATTCTTCTAAAGTATAATCCGGAACCGGGGGAACCGACCGAACCGAGCCCCTGACAGATGGTGCTGGTTCAGCCGGAACTGAAGTTAGCGACTGAACTATCCTTACCGCTTTGGCTATCTCATCAGCGGTCGGAGAAAGAACTTGTGGATCCGAACCAGATGATTTATCCCTTTTCTTTCTTTTAACCGGAACAGACTCCTCAGAATCGGTTCTCCTTTTGCCCGAAGAAGTTTCGGCCCGGTCAGAGGGCACTCCTTCTGGTTCGGTCGGAACCGAACTGGGCTGGCCATCCGGGTCAGCGGACTTCTCGGCCTCCCTTTCCCTCAGTCTATCTACTCTCTTATCCAGGGTAGCTTTGAGAAAACTTTTACAAATTTGGCAGTCTGAATTGAGGTAGTCAAACCCCAGACAAACACAGGTGGTGTGGGGATCAGCCTTAGCAAAGGCTTCCCCACACACACTACAGTGTTGAAACCCAGTGGGCCCGTTTTTTTTCTTGGGTTTCTCAGACATGGCCAATCCTAACCAAAACTTACCCTTTTTTCGGTAATCCGCCAGGCAAGACACCCCTATCGGTTCCTGACTGTGTTAAGGGTCTTGGAAAAAAATGTAATGAAATCAGTTTGTTTTTTTTACAACCGACACGGACCGGTTACCACACTCTAATAAAGACAGAAGTTTTTGTACACAAACTTGATCGGTTCAAACCGAACCGATCCAATGTTTACAAGTTCCACACAGAAACTGAAATAGCAAGACCTATCTAGTACTCATGGTACCACAGACAGAGACTTAAACTGACAGGTGTATAAGCAGAAATTTGGTTGAAACCGAGCGAAAAAAACGACACTTTGACCGACTTTTATGAACCAAGCGAAGGAGAAATCTCCGGAGCGACTGTTCGGTGAGGCGGAGTAAAGAATCTGACAGTTGGAGTTTAAACAACAGCAGACAGAGGCTTCAACCGAGCTCAAGCTCAGCGTTCCATGCCCTGCATGGAAAGTGAACTCTTTGTTCTCCAGGGCAGTTCAAGGGTTGGAGATCACTGCATGTGTCAGAATACAGCAAGACTTCATGTTGTTTGAATACAGTTTTCCAAGTCAGGTATTTGAGCTCAGCTGAGCAAAAGGGTTCAAAGGGAGGCTGCATCAGCTGTGCAATGAAGATATTCAGGTCCCAAAGAGGAGTAGGATCCCTGAAGGGAGGACTAATGTGGACCAAACCTTTAAAGAATTTCTTGAAAACAGGGTGGAAAACTAGAGAAGAGCCCTTCCCAGGCTAAGAGAGTGGTAGGCAAAGGCCTAAACTGTTAAGATATACCAAATAATCTAAGGCAGTGGCAACATCAGCTGAACATGGTGGGATGTGCCTTTGAGAACACCAGAACCCAAACCTCTTCCATTTAGAATCATAGGTTTTCCTGGTGGAAGGTTTCCTACTGGCCTTAATGATATCCAGATCTGATTGTGAGAGATGCAGGTCTGCATATTCTAGCTCCTCAAGAACCAGGCCTTGAGCCTGAGTGTGTGAAGACTGGTGTACAATATCCTCTCCTGAGATGAGGTGAGGAGGTTGAACTGTCTGGGAAGGCACAGGGGAATTGTCACTGATAGTGACAATAGTAGAGAGGATACCAAGGCTGTGTCACAGAATCACAGTGCAGGGTTGGAACCTGATCTTGACCAGAACTCTGAATATCAGAGGAAAGGGAGGAAAAGCACAGAGAAACCCATTTGTCCAATCCAACAGGAGGGCATCTAGAGGAAGAGACCTGCGCAGAGGGGGCTGATGGTTGTCCGGGGCTGCAGAGAGCCATCTCTGGAGTGCCCCATCTCTTGAAAATGATCCGAAGAATGAGAGGATTCAGGGCTCATTCGTGGTGACCTTGAGAAATCTTGCTGAGAGCATCTGCAAGCACACTGTCCTTCCCTGGAAGATGCACAGCAATCAGGGAAGCCTGCAGGGAATAAGCTAGTGACCATATTTTCATGGCCTCGGTGCACAAGGCCAAGGACCGAATGCCCCCTATTACTGATGTACCACATGGTTGTGGTGTTGTCTTGATCTGCACCACTTTCCCCTGAATTAAACCTGAAAATGTCTGAAGAGCCAGAAAGACAGCTCTGAGTTCAAGAACATTTGTGTGTAGAAGAGACTCCTGATGGGACCAAGTTCCCTGAGCAGTATGCTGATCCACATGGGCCCCCCCATCCCAGCAAAGAAGTGTCTGTGATGAGTCACTGTGGGAGCCTGACTGAGGAAAGAAACCCCTTGCCTCAAGCTGTCCTCTTCCAGCCACCACTGGAGGGCCTGAACCAAAGTTAGAGACACTGTAAACAACTTGGAGAGGGATCTTTTTTTCTGAGACCAAAAGCCTCTTTGGTGAAATTGAATTTCCCTCATCCGAAAACCTTGCCCCTTGCACTACTGCAGTGCAGGCTGCCATGTGGCCTAGCAACTGCAAGAAGTGTCTGGCTGGCCGAGAAACAAGTGGACGAAAAGAGGAAGCCAGAGAGATGAGGGATTGGACCCTTGAGAGAGGGAGGAAGGAAGGCCCTGGCCTGAACAGTGTCCAGCTCCACTCCTATAAACACGAGAAGCTGAACTGGCTCCAGAAGAAACTTTTCCAGATTTAGGATGAATCCTAGGGAGTGTAGAAGACTGAGTGACTCCTAGAGCTGAACTGACTTGGTCTGGGGACTGACCTACTATGAGCCAGTTGAGGTAAGGGAACAGTAAGATGGCTTGTCTTCTGAGGAAGGCCACCACTACTGCTAGGCATTTGGTGAATACTCTTGGGGCAGATGTTAGGCTGAAAGGCACTGCTCTGAACTGGTAGTGGCCTGAGGGCAGTTCGAACCAGAGGTACTTTCCGTGGGACTACCTGATAGGTATGTGGAAGTAGGCATCCTTGAGACCCAGAGAGGCTAGCCAGTCTCCTGGTCTCAGAGAGGGAAGAATCATTCCTAGAGTCACCACCTTGAACTTTGGCTTTAGTATATATTTGTTTAGGTACCGTAGATCCAGGATAGGTTGCCACTCCCCTGTCTTTTTTAGGGTAAGGCAGTACCTGGAGTACAATCCTTTCCCCTGTGAATGAGAGGTATCCTCTCCACTGGCTGGAGAAGCAGTAGAGAAGAAACCTATATCTAAAGCCCGTTTCCTCTCCTGAGGAAGGACTGAAAGCCTTTGCTCTCAACTTTGGGAACATGCTGAAGCTGAGAGCAAGACCCTGACTCACCACTTCCAGGACCTACTTGTCTGAAGTGACAGACTTTCAGGTCTTGAAAAAGTGAGCCAGCCTGCTCCCTACAGGAACTGGGGAGGTGACCCTGGCTGACACATCAGGGTGTCTGCTTGGCAGGGGGCTTAAACTGAGAGGAGGATGCAGACCTTGTCATCCCCCTTCTGCCTCTTCCCCTAAAGAACCCCCACTGCTGAAAAGAGGAGGAGGCCTGGGCCTGGTAGAAAAGTCTGTGAAAAGGTCTGCCCCTGGCAGCCCTGGATTGTTGCCTCTGAGGAGTGGTCTGCCTTTCTTTAGCTGCAGCACTCCTGTATGTGGTCCCTTTTTTATGTAAGCCTCTGTTTGTTCCCCAAACAGAGTGTTACCGGTAACAGGAAAATCCATGGCCTTAGTCTGGGTATCCTGTGACAGACTGGTACATCTGAGCCAAGCAAACCTCTTCATGGAGAGGGATGTAGCCCATAATTCTGGAATGCACATCATTTGAATCCACAGTAGCATGAAACTGGACCTTGGATGCCTCAATCCCATCTGCAGCCACCTGCTCCAGCTCCTTGGCTAGCTGGGGAGGAGTACTCCCGGCCAGCTCCGGAACCGTATCCCTCAGATTTCTGGTACCTGGCTGTATATGCCATATAGGAAGCATGCCTAAGACCCAAACAGGATGCCAAGTACTGTTTCTCTGCCATGGCATCCACTTTCCTGGAATCCTTATCTAGGGGGTGAGATGCCAAAGGAATGTTAGCCTTGTCACAGGCTGCAACTTGCACTACCCCAACATGGCTGCAATGACTGGTAAGGAATTCCATCCCAGGACCTGACAAAGTTTACCTCCTGTCCATTTTCTTCTCCACAGGAGGTATAGATGTGGGAAATTGTAAAATGTTCTGTGTTTCCCCAGAGATGTATTTAGAGGGATAAACACCCTTTTGGACTCTGGAACATGCATCATCTCCACAGTCGGGTTCCTCCTGATCCTGTTCAGCCTCTTCCACTGGAAGCTGAAGAGTGTCAGCCACTTTCTTGTAAAACAAGAAATGGGTGGAGGACTCAAAGACTGGGTGGAGAAACATTGGAAGGCCTGTCTCCTGTCTGGGGAGATGTCTGGCTCTTCCTCCTCCTTCCTCCTCTTCTCCCTCCCAATCATCCTCATAAAATGCTTCTGGGTCATAACTGAAGCAGAAGATTCCAACCAAACCGACTGTCTTTGGGTCGGTGTCGGTTCAGTTGGAACCAGGCAAAGCCAATGAACAATCGTGATTGCCTTAGCAATCTCTTCAGCAGTTGGAACACGGGCCCGGGATCTGAACCAGCTGATTTTCGCTTTTTCTTTGCAGGAACTGATTCCGCAGAATTGGCTCTCCTTTTGCTCGAGGAGATATCGCCCAGGTCTGTAGGCATCTCCTCAGGTTCGGTCAGAACTGAACCGGGCTGGCCAGCCGGGTCATCGGACTTCTCATCCTCTCTTTCCCTCAGCCTACTTAAACGTTTTTCTAAAGTGGTTTTGGGAAAGTTTTTACATATTTGGTAGTCTTCTTTGAGGTGTTCAAACCCCAGGCAAACACAAACTAGGTGGGGATCAGACTTGGCAAATGCCTCCCCACACTTGGTACAGTGCTGAAACCCAGTGGGACAGTTTTTTTTTTGTTTGTTTTTCCAGTTTCCCAGACATCCCCAGTTCAAAAAAGTTACCTCTGTCAGCCTTCAAGCCAGGTAACACAAACCTATCGGTTCCAACCGTGTCACGGGTCGGTTAAAAGAACCGGAAAAAATCCTCTTGTTTTTTTTAGGAATTGATAGGTACCGGAACACCATAGATAGAAAAAAAAAAAGAAACAATTGTTTTGGTTCCCAACCAGACCGACCATAAAGAAATTGAACAAAAACTATTTCTACGCAAAAACTTTACACTATCTACCTATTAGACAGAGATCTGATACAAAAAAAATAAAGAGTTGTTGAAACTGACCGACTAACACCAAACCGAAGCAAAGGAGAAATCTCCGGAGTGACTTCACAATTAGGCGGAGTAAAGAATCTGACGGTTACACTGAGAAGTACCAGAGACAGAGGTTTGACAACCGAGCTCGAGCTCAACGTTCTATGCCTTGACACAGAGTTAACCCTTTCCTCTCTGGAGCAGTTCAAGTGCTGAAGCGAACTGCATATAGTCAGAATACAGCAAGACTTCATGTTGTTTGAACATCTCATTTCCCCACTTTTGTTACTTTAACCGTGATGCATTAACAGTTTTTTTGCAATGAATTTCCTTATTTTTTGAAAAAATGTAATATAACTAGTAAATGGTATGCGCTGGTGGGAGTGCGGGGCCCCATTTGAGCATAATATGCATCTGTGTGAGCACGGGCCCTGCGCTCCCACTTACAGATAACTACAGAGCCATACAGCAGCCCTATAGGGCAAGGAACACTTGTAACACTAATCTGCCAATATCTCAGGAACCGTACCACCTATGAAAAGAATTCAAGTACCATTGTAATCTTGACAGCGAAACCTTTACGCAAGACATCTACTAAATCCTCATCTTGCATCGTTTCCCGAGATACAGGCACCAAAAAGCACTGTGGGTGCCGCAGTGTAACCCAATGGGAAAAATCTCAACTTCGTTATGGCATATCTATGGAACTCATGAAATTATTTATGTCTACACAGCATAATTCACATCTTTGGGACATCTCCTTTATACCCTGCAACTGTCAAGTCAAAAGACTACACTGTTTATTTAACAGTGTAATGTACTGGTAACTGGTGTGTGTTGGTGGGAGCACGCAAACTGCCTACTTGTGCATAATGATATGCGTCTTAAAGGTAACTGACAATGAAAGAGACCCAAGTCTCTATACCACACCTGACCTTAAATGTAACAACCATAAAAATATGATGCTAAAAAAATGTTATGGTATCTATCACTGTATAATGAAAAACAAAGTCGAAGTGCGGTGGTGATTGTGCCATTGTAAAAGTCGTTGATTAGACCGTATTTGGAGTACTGCACAAAGTTTTGTGCAATGCATACTGTAGAAGGGAAACGTAAATTTGAGACAGTACAAAGGAAGATTACTAAAAAAATTAACATGAAAAATAAAATATACGGTGAAAGATTGTCTTTACTGAACTTGTACTCTATGGATTGTAGGAATATAAGGAGACCTATGTCTGGCATACAGGGCATGCTCAGATGAAATCCTTGAATGTACACTGGGGCTCCAAAAACCAAAAATGAATGACTTAAACACAAGATCCCATAAATATAAATATAAGAGTGAAGAGAATAAAACAACTAAAAGAAACCACTGGTATACAAAAAGTTTTTGAAACACGGAATAAGCTTCCTAGCCATGTGGTTGAAAGTAGTGACATGGAAATATGTAAAGCCAGATTAGATAGATTTATGAAAGATAAACATTATTATTACCACCATTAGAAGATTAATTGGTGGTAAGTTCTCCAAAGGACCTCGGTCTCTTGAACTTGTAATGTTTCTGTGATTTTGTGTGTGGAAGTGGGTCCCTCCAGGCCGTTTTCCCACTTACACATAACAGAGCCATACAGTACACCATAAGGCTGAAAAGGAACACTTGTAACACTAATTTGCCAACATCTTAGTAACCGTACAAGCTATGAAAAAAATTCCACTGCAGTTGTAACCACGACTTCGAAACCTCTATGCGTGCTCAGTCCACCTAAAGGCGTGGCTAGAGCTGCAGGTAGCGAAAAATCCATATCTCGCATGGTTTCTGAGATAAGAGCACCGAAAGTAGCTATGGGTGCCGCAATGTTATCCTATGGGAAACATCTCAACTTCGTGATGGCATATCTGTCATTTGTCACCGATTAACCTTTTAACACGTAAATAGCATAATTCACATCTCTGGGACATCTCCTTTATACCCTGCAAATGTCAAGCCAAAAGACCAAACCTTTTATTTACAGTGCAGTGGCAATGTTTTTTAAAACCCTAGTTCATGAGGTGTCAAATTACCCATTTGTGCGGTCAATCCCCGTTCGCGAGTAATCCTTGATCATCAGATTTTGGCCATCTGGTCCCCACATCGCCAGTGATGATTTTGACAGCTTGCGAATGAGGAATTCAAAAACCAATCCCCTTTCGCGATCTGACAAAATCCCAGTTTGCAAGACAATACTCTTTCACGAGGTGTCAAAATCTTCCTTCGCCAGCCAATACTCGTTTGCAAGAATGGCCATCTGGTCACAAAATGATCAAGGATTTTGTCAGTTCACAAAAGGGGATCGGCTCGTGAACGGGGATTTTGTCAGATTGCGAAAGCGGATTCAAAAACCCAATCCCCCTTCGCGAGAGCTCACAAAATCCAAAATCCTCACTGGCGAGCTGATCCTCGTTCCCCAGATATGGCTATTTGGTCCCTAAGTCGCGATCAAGGATTTTGCTACCTCACGAAAGGGGACTGACTCGCGAACGGGGATTCTGACACCTCGCTAATGAGGATCGGAAGAGAGTCGCAAATGAAGCATTTTAAAGTTTAAAACAGACGTTTCTGGGCCAAAACGAAGAAAACCAAAGGTATGGGTTTGTAGAGGGCATCACCCCGAACAAAACTATGCCTTATTTCACCAACAAGTCACCCGTGGAGCAAGCTACGACATTTTGTTTGGGGAGAAAAAATAATAAAATGGCGGCTCGCGAAGAAGGAATCATTTTAAGTCCCCATTTGCGAGGTGACAAAATCCTTGCCCGTAAGTCCAATTCCCTTTGGCCAAAAATGCATATAAATCTTGGAGTGAACTGAGCATGCTCAGAACCCGAAACTTCAAAATTAAATAACTTTGGCACAGATGAAGAAATTACTCACCTTAGTAATGTTGTTTCTTCTAATGGAGTCTTGCTGTATTCTGACAATATGCAGTTAGTCTCAGCCCTTGAACTGCCCCAGAGAGGAAAGGGTTAACTCTATGCAGCAGCAATGAACGTTGAGCTCGAGCTTCGTTTTCAAACCTCTGTCTCTGGTACTTCTCAGTGTAACCATCAGATTCTTCTGAGCAAACCAAGTACTAAGTATGGAAATTGTTTAACTTTAAAGCCAAAAGGAAAAATCTTTGGTCCAAAAGACTCAAGTCGAGAACCCATGAAAAAGGTAGTGACAAATTTATAAACATAAAAGCAACAGCAATGAAACAACTACCCCACCTTTAAGAGGGAGGGGTACAAGGTACACCCCTGAGGTGCAACACTGTACCTGCTAGCCCACTTCCCAAAAACTAGGTTCTGAGAGAGGAAGTAGGGGATGGAGGTCAGAATACAACAAGACTCCATTAGAAGGAACAACATTACTATGGTGAGTAATTTTTTCTTCAAACAACATGAAGTCTTGCTGTATTATAACAATATGCAGACTACCAAGCAGTTCCCCCAGGAGGAGGGAATACAGAACCTACTTTGGGAACAGGTTCTGCAGTACTGCTGTACCAAACCTAGCATCATTCCTAGCCTGGATGTCCAGAGAATAATGTTTGGAGAATGTGTGGACTGTTTTCCAGGTGGCTGCTTTACAGATTTCTACCAAAGGTATATCTCTGGCAGCAGCCAGAGAAGCAGCTGTACCCCTAGTCGAGTGGGCCCTCAGGCCTGAAGGGGAGTCCTTCCTAACTTGGTATAGCTGAATTGTATACAAGAGACAATCCATCTGGCAGTAGTTCTTCTGTAGTAGGTTTACCTTTTCCTACTTCACCATAAGAAAGTAGTAATTGAAGATGGCCATTCCTGTGTGCCTTAGTATGCTCTATGTAGTAGCCAAGTGCCCTTTTAACACCCAAACTGTGTAATCTTTCTCCTGAAGAGTGGTCAGTGAAAAACACAGGCTTAGACAGAGACTGGTTCAGATGATAATCTGACACCACTTTTGGGTAAGAACCTCCTATTGGTTCTCAGGATCACCTTACCCAATGGAAGACGATAGTCATGTTCAACTGACAGGGCCGGTGATTCACTAATCTGCCTTGCAGAAGTCATAGCTACCAGGAACACAGTTTTCCAGGTAAAGTACTTAAGCTTGGCTGAAGCCAGCGGTTCAAAGGGTGGCTGCATAAGCTGAGTAATGCAGACATTCAGATCCCAAGCCGGAGTAGGCTCTCTAAAGGGAGGGTTGATATGAACTAGACCTTTGAGGAACTTACTGAAAACAGGATGAGATGCCAGGGAAGAGCCCTTCCTTGCTCAAAGGAATGCAGACACAGCTGCTAGGTGAACCTTCAGAGCTGCAGGCCTAAGGCCTTAAGGCTATAGCAATGTCTGCAGTATCAGGCAGAATGCCCTTCTGAGAACACCAAATGCTGCATCTCTTCCATTTGGAATTATAAGGTTTTTCTGGTAGAAGGTTTCCTGGAAACTTTCAGAATATCCAGAACTCTCTGAGAAAGATGCAGGCCTGCATATTCTAACCCTCAAGAGTCAGGCCTTGAGAGTGAGAGACTGCAGTACCAAATTCTCCTGAGAGGAGGTTAGGAGATTGTGTCTCTTGGGAAGAGAAGGGGAGTGACACTGACAGGGACAACAGAGGGTACCAAGGTTGTCTGGCCCAGTCCAGAGCCACCAGTATCACTGTACAGGGTTGAGACCTGATCTTGACTAGAACTCTGAACAACAGGGGGAAGGGAAGAAAGGCAGAGAGGAACCTGCCCTTCCAATCCAATATGACAGCATGCAGAGGAACAGTCCCTAGGACTGGAGGCCTGCAGCAGAACAGGGGGAGTTGGTGACTGTCCGGGGCTGCAAAGAGATCCATCTCTGGAGTGCCCCATCTGTTTAAGATTACATTCAGGATGAGAGGATCCAAGGACCATTCATGATGTCCCTGGGCGATTCTGCTCGAAGCATCTGCTAACACACTGTCCTTCCCTGGGAGATAAACTGCTGTCAGGGAAAGCCTGAAGGGGAACAGGCTAGAGACCACAGTTTCATGGCCTCTGTGCACAAGGCCGTGGACTGAGTACCCCCTTGCTTGCTGATGTACCACACTGTGGTGGTGGTGCCTGTCCTGCACCACTTTGTCTCTGACCGAGTCCGAGAAAGTCTGAAGGGCCAGGAATACTGCCCTGAGTTCCAGGAGATTGATATGAAGGAGAGACTCTTGTGGAGACCAAACACCCTGAGCCGTGAGAGCTCCTAAATGGTCTCCCCGGCCTAAGAGGGAAGCATCTGTGGTTAGGACTACTGAGGGAGCTTGACTGAGGAATGGGACACCTTGTCTGAGATTGTTCTGATCCAGCCACCACTGAAGAGCCTGGACCTAAGTCTGAGTCACTGGAACCAGTGGTGAGTCTTTTCTGAGACCAAAAGGACCTTAGGTGGAACTGAACGTCCCTCATCTGAAACCTGGCTCCTTGTACCACTGCAGTAGAAGCTGCCATGTGGCCCAGGAGTTGGAAGAAAGTGTCTTGCTGGGCGAGAGACCAGAGATAGAAATGAGGAAGCGAGATCTGTAAGGGCCTTTACCCTTGCTAATGGGAGGAAGGCCTTTGCCTGAGCAGTATAACTCTATTCCTATGACAGTAAGGAGTTTTACTGGTTCGAGAACTGACTTTAGAAGACTGAGGAGAAACCCCCGAGAACTGATAAAGTTCTGAGCGATTTGCAGAGCTGACTTGACCTGGTTGGAGGACTGACCTACAGTGAGCCAGTCATCCAGGTAGGGGAAAGATAGATACCCTGTCTTCTGAGGAAGGAAACTACTGCAAGGCACTTTGTAAACACCCGGGAGCTGATGTTAGGCTGAAGGGCATGGCCCTGAACTGATAATGGCCTGAAGGCAACTCAAACCTGAGGTACTTTCTGTGGGAGCACCTGATAGGAATATGAAAATAGGCATTCTTGAGGTCCAGGCATACTAGCCAATCCCCTGGCCTTAGAGAGGGAAGAATTATTCCCAGAGTCACCATTTTGAATTTTGGTTTTGTGATGCGTTTGTTCAAATACCTTAAGTCTTGGATGGGTCGCCACTCCCCTGTCTTTTTCTGGGTAAGGAAATATCTGGAGTACAGACCTTTGCCCCTGTGCTGAGTAGGAACTTTCTCTACAGCTCTGAGAGCCAGAAGAGAAGAAACCTCTGCTTCTAGAGCAATGGTTTCAAGTGGAAAGGACCTGACCCTCATTTTTGGGAACCTTTTGAAACTGAGGGCCAGTCCCTGGCTTACTACCTCCAGGACCCACTTGTCTGAGGTAACAGCCTTCCAGGCCTGGAAGTAGTAAGCCAGCCTGTCTCCTACTGGAATAGACGAGTCTACCCGGGCTGACACATCAGGGTGTCCGTTTGGCAAGAGCCTTAGACTGGGAAGAGGATGCAGCCCTGCTCATCCCCCTCCTACCTCTCTCTCGAAAGAACCCCCTCTTCGGGAAAGAAGAGGAAGCTTGGGCTTTAAAAAGGCCTGTGGAAAGGCCTGCCCCTGTCCCTAGACTGCTGCTTGTCGAGTGGTTTGCCTTTCTTTGGCCTGTGCACTCCTGTAGGTGGTCCTATACTCGTCCATTTTCTTCATGTAAGCCTCTGTCTGCTCCCCAAACAAAGTGTTACTCACCACAGGGAAATCCACGGCCTTAGCCTGGGTGTCCAGGGACAGGCTAGTGCATCTCAGCCAAGCAAATCTGAGAGACACAGATGTAGCCATGACTCTTGATGCCACATCATTGGAGTCTACAGCAGCGTGGAATTGTACTTTGGATGCCTCAATTCCATCAGCAGCCACATCCTCGGCTAGCTGGGGGGAGGCCTGTTTACCCAGTTCCAAAACCGTATCCCACCTGGACTTCTGGTACCTGGCTGTGTAGGCCATATAGTTAGCCTGCCCAAGTCCCAGAGAGGATGCCAAATATTGTTTTTTGGCCGTGGCATCCACTTTCCTGGAGTCTTTGTCTGGGGGGTGTGAAGCCAAAGGGATATTAGCCCTGTCACAGGTTGCAGCCTGCACTACCCCAACATGGCTGCACTGACTATATAAAAACTCTGTACCCGAGCCTGATAACATATACTTCCTGTCCATTCTCTTATCTACATGAGGTAAGGAGTTAAATGTTTGCAATATCTTTTTTGTCTGTTTTCCCAAAGATTTATGAAGAGGGATAGACAATCTTTTGGACTCTGGGATGATCATCATCTCAAAACCAGGCTCTTCCTCCGCCTCAGCAGCTTCTACCACTGGGAGCTGGAGGGTTTCTGCCACCTTCGTGTAGAAGTAGTAGGAAGGGGGGCTCTGAAAGCCTCAGGGGAGGGACATTGGAAGGCCTGTCTGAGGAGATATCCGGTTTAATAGGCACATCCAGGCCTTCACAATCATCATCATCGGGATACTCTTCATCTCCCTCCTACTCCACATCATAAGCATCCAGATCGTAATCCAATGGAGTCTAATCCGACCGAACCAACTGCCTAACCGGCAGTGCCGGTTTGGACGGAACCGGGTAAAGTGACTGAACTATACTGATCGCTTTGGCTATTTTGTCAGCGGTTGGAGTATGTGGTGCTGGATTCAAACCAGCTGACTTTTTCCTTTTTGCTGGAACCGACCCCTCGGAGTCGGATCTCCTTTTGCCCAAAGAGTTATCATCCAGGTCAGTGGGCACCTCCTCAGGTTCGGTCACAACCGAACTGGGCTGGCCATCTGGATCAGCGGACTTCTCTGCCTCCCTTTCCTTCAGCCTACTCAACCTTTTCCCCCCAAGAGTGGCTTTAGGAAAATTCCTGCAGATTTGGCAGTCTGTTTTGAGGTGGTCAAACCCCAGACAAACACAGATGAGGTGGGGGTCAGCCTTGGCAAAGTCACCCCATACTCAGTTCAGTGTTGAAACCCAGTGGGACCATTTTTTTTCCTTGGGTTTCTTAGATACGGCTACACTAACAAATTACCCTTTACAGCTTCAAGCCAAGTAAAACTCCCCTATTGGTTACCATAGAGACATAGAATTTGATGGCAGATAAGGACTGCTTGGCCCACCTAGTCTGCCCATTTCCCTACCTAACAGATAAGTTGCAGATCCTAGTTAACCAACAGCCTACTTCCTCCTACCCCCCACTAGAATTGCCTTATGTCCGTCCCATGCATTCTTGAATTCCCCCACTGTTTTTGACTCTATGACCTTCTCAGGAAGGCTGTTCCATGTTCCACAACCCTCTATGTGAAGAAATACTTCCTCACATTACCTCTGAGCCATCCCCCCTCTATCTTCAAATTGTGCCCCTTGTTTTTGCATATCTCTTTTTCTGAAAGATGCTACCCTCTTGAACTTTGTTGATTCCCTTGAGGTATTAAAGTTTCTATCATGTCCCCTTCTCCCTCCTTTCCTAGAGGCTATACATCTTCAGTTCCTTTAGTCTTTCTTCATGTGTCTTCTGATGCAGACCCTGCATCATTGTGGTTGCCCTCCTCTGACAGCCTCCACCTGTCTATGTCTTTGCAGAGGTGGGGTCTCCAGAACTGTACACAATACTCCAGATGTGGTCTTACCAACTGTCTGTACAGAGGACCAACAACTTCCTGTTTTCTACTGGTGATGCCTCTCCCTATGCATCCCAGTATCCACCCCAGCCCTCCTTCCTGCCTTCTCACATTGCTGGCCCACCTTTAGGTCGTCTGACAGGACTACCCCCAGGTCCCTTTCCATTTTGTTGCCAGTATCTCCCCCAATTGTGTACTCTTCCCTGGGTTTGTTTCCCAGGTGCACTACTTTGAACTTCCTTGCACTGAATCCAAGCTGCCATACATCTGACCATTCCTCCAACCTTGCCAAGTCCCTTTTCATCCTTTCCACCCCACCTTGTGTATCAACCCTGTTGCAGATCTTTGTGTCATCTGCAAAGAGACATACTTTCCCTTCCAGTCCCTCTGCAATGTCACTTATAAAGACATTAAAAAGGACCGGCCCCAGTACTGAACCCTGCGGTACCCCACCAGTAACCCTCCTTTCTTCACTGTGGACTCCATTTACTATTACCTTCTGTGTCCTGTTGTCCAACCAGTGTTTCACCCAGGGTACCACCCTGGGACCCACTCCCAAGCTGGTTAATTTGTTTATTAATCTTTTGTCCGGGACTGTGTCAAATGCCTTGCTAAAGTCTAGGAAAGCCATGTCCACAGCCCCTCCCTGGTCTACTGCTTTGGTCACCCAGTCAAAGAAATAGATTAGATTTGTCTGACATGACCTTCCCATGCTGAATCCATGCTGCCTTGGGTCCTGTGCCCTACTGGCCTCTAGGTACTCAACGGTTCTTTCCTTCAGAGATGATTCCATCATTTTCCCTACCACTGAGGTCAAACTTACAGGTCTGTAGTTTCCTGCCTCCGTCTTACTCCCACTTTTGTGAAAGGGAATTACATCCGCCCTCCTCCAGACCTCGGGTACCACCCCATTCTCCCATGATTTATTAAAAAGGGTTGTCAGTGGTGTTACTAGTTCTTCCCTTAGTTCTTTTAGAATTCTGGGGTGAATCCTATCAGGCCCCATTGCTTTATCCACCTTCAGTTTTAAGAGTTCTTTCAGAAACCTTTCTTCTGTGAAAAGACTAATATCAACCCCCAATCCAGAGTGCTTCTAAAGACCGGATTAAGCATTTCCCTCTGCTTTTCCATTGTGAATACTGAGCAGAAGTATTCGTTCAGCATCCCTGCTTTTTCACTGTCACTCATTGCCCAACCACCTTCCTCTTTGTTCAGCCTCAGTATCCCTGCCTTAGTCTTTCTTTGCTCCCTAATGTACCTATAAAATGTTTTATCCCCCTTCTTAACCAAGTTGGCTATCTTTTGCTCAGTTTGGGCCTTTGCTATTCTGACTGCCTTACCTGTTTCCTTCTGCTTTAACTGGTACAGTTCTCTGTCCTGCTCCTTCTGTGTTTCCTTATACTTCCTGAATGCCATCTTTTTCTCCCTTACCTTCCCCGACACTTCTTTTGAGAACCATAGTGGCTTTTTCCTTCGTTTTGATCTCGTTTATTTGCTTCACACAAAGGCTTGTTGCCTCTGTGATGGCGGTTTTTATGTTTCCCATTGTTGCTCCACCCCACCTTCTTGCCTGTCTGCTAGTGCTTTTCTGAGGCACTCTCCCATTTTGACAAAATCAGCTCTCCTGAAGTCCAGTACCTTCACTTTTGTGTGGCTTGACTCTAAAGCTAAGTTTATCATGAACCACACTGTTTGGTGGTTGCTTGTTCCTAGATGGCTACCCACTTCAAGATCAGAGATCCTCTCTCCATCCCCATTTGAGAGTACCAGGTCTAAGATTGCTCTCTCCCGAGTGGGTTCCAAAACCAGCTGTCTGAGGCATGCCCCTGCTCTTGGATGTGGCTGCATCAAAGGTGCTCCAGTCAACATCTGGCATATTCAGGTCCCCAACATTTTTGTCAAGACTTCCTCCAGTTAATGAATTCACTGGGCTTCACACAGATTATTTCCTCCTCAACCCATATTGGTGGTCATTCATTGGACTTGGTGTTTCTCCTGCGGATGGAAATATCTTACTTGGTGGTGGAACCAGTCGGGTGGTCTGACCATCATACCATTGGGTTCAGCTTCATAGCTCCCCCTAGGAAGACGGCCCCTACAGAGATGGTCCGGTATCGCCCTTTGAGGAGTATGTCTCCCGATGGCGGTGCTGGACCTATCGAGTTTACAGAGTGAATGCATGGATCCTGGGGACTTGGTACTCGCCTATAATAAGGCGGTGGTAGGGGCCCTCGATTCCATTGCTCCAATTCATGTTCCCCCTTGCCCCAGGTCTCCTTGGTCTGATGGGACCTTGAGGGAGTTGGACAATGGGCCAAAGGTTAGATAGGTGTTGGCAGAGGTCAGGCCTGGAGTGCAACAGACTTAGATTGATGGATCATCATAGGGTCTCTCAATCAGCAATTACCCGTAAGAAGGCAGAATTCCTGTCCAGGGAAATTGCTGCTGCACAGAACCGACCGGCCCACCTCTTCCGGACTGTGGACAGATTATGCAATCCAATCTTTCTCCAGCCTGGAAGTGCTTTTTCACTAGAGTTGTGTGAGGAATTTGCTCGATTCTTCACTGATAAGGTTTCCACAATCCGAGAAAGTGTTCGCTCGACCTTCTTTAATGAGAATTGTGGTGGTTGGCAGGAGATGTCTGGCACCCAGTTTGTGTGGTCTGACTTCGGCCTGCCCACAATCACAGACACCGTGAAGGTCATCCAGTCAATGCGACCAACCAACTGTACTGTAGTTTGGATCCTGGCTCCACACGCCTCTTAGTAGGTTGTGTGGATAAAATCGGCCTGGTCCTTGCCGAGATAGTCTGGATGTTTTTGGAGAAGGGGGATCTTTCCAGATCCACTCAATGAGGCTGTGGTTCAGACCCTTCTTTGACCCAGACTGTCTGGCAAACTACAGGCCTGTCTCTAACCTGCTCTTTGTGGGTAAGGTTATTGAGAAGGTGGTTGCATCGCAGCTGGATGATCATCTGATCAACCACAGTGTCTATGATTCTCTCCAGTCCAGATTTAGAAGAGACATATTACTGAGACAGCCCTTGTCTGAGTACTAAATGACCTCCTAACAGCGTGAGATCGAAAGACCCGTTCCATCTTGGTCCTTCTAGATCTCTCTGCAGCATTTGACACTGTGGACCATGGTGTGCTGCTGGAATGCCTGCGGTTCATCTGTGGATTGTCGGGTATGGTCTTCTGATGGTTTCGATAATTCCTCAAGGGTAGGACTCTTTCTGGGATTTTTTCCTCAGCACCATTCCCCTATCCTTTGGGGGTGCCGCAGGGTTCTATTTTGGCGCCCATGTTGTCTGCAGTGTATATGCTGCTGTTAGGAGCAATTATTAGGTGGTACGGTTTGAATTTTCACTACTATGCAGATGATACTCAGCTGTACATGTCCCTTGTGCCTGGTCAGGATGATGCTGTTTTCGGTCTTTAACAACTGTCTTGCCGAGATCCAGGACTGGATGTGTGAGAGCTGGCTGCAGTTAAACCCGGAAAAAACTGAGGTGATGGTTGTGGACCCAGGTCGTCAGGAGGCGGGTTTGTCAGCGGTGTTACCTTTAGGATTATGGCTTGGAGGTGTTCAGCTGACTACCTCAGACCAGGAGCAGAACTTGGGCATTATTTTTGATGACTGTCTGACCCTCAAATCTCAGGTGTCAGCAGTCGTCAAAACATGAAAATTACGTACCTACCGTAATTCTTGATCTTCTCTTGTATCTTCACGATTCATTACTGCTTGGGTTAAGCCGGAGGCGCGCACCCGCTACGGGAGTTTTTTTTTTTTTTTAAGTTGGCTCTAACGGCGCTGTCCTCGAGGGCGACGCACTGCGTCATGCGCGAGGGACGGCCGTTAGGAGCCGCGGACTCCTCCTCCATCTCAGTTCTGTTAGCCGGAGAGGCAAAATAAAGTGTGAGAAAAAAGAAAGCGAGGCAAGAGAGCCAAGGGATAGAAAAAGGAAAAGAAATAAACTGAAAAAGGAATAAGCTGATGGAGAATAGACAGAGGAGAGAGAATTCCTACCCTAAGGGACCACAGGGCCTCCTTTCCGGGGCGGCTCTAGGGAGGAACAGAAAGAGTGGAAGGAAAGAGAGAGGAATGAAGGAAGAAGAAAGAGTGGCATGTTGAGAAGGAGAACTGCCCGTCGAGCATTGTTGGTTGAGAGGCTTATAGGCTCGAAATTAATGAGGAGCAAGAACCTGCTGGTAGGACTGAGGAGAGGTTCCACCGAACCTGCTAAACAGACCAAGAGAGGGCAGAGGCTCTGGACTCTCAACATGCCAAGTCTCTTCATCCCAGTTGAGGGCTCCTGGACTGACTGAGCAGAACCTGTTCCGGAAGAGCGCCCATCCAGGAAGAGGACTAAGTTCCTAGCACCTTGATAAGTGCTACCATAGAAGAGTATGGGAAAAACTAAGCCTTTCTCGAAGGCAGTTTGTAAGAAAAATAGAGAGGGACTCAATCAGACTTGCTATGATAAGGCAGACAGAGGCTTGAGGCTGACAAGGTCAGCCAGCAGCTGTAAAAGCTTTTTGAAAAATAATGCCTGCCAAGGGGATCCTAAGTTGAAGGTGCCGAGACAGGGCATGGTCACCAGGCTGTGGAACAACATGACCTGAGGAGGCAAGGAATTGCGCCATAGGGCAGTCAGAAAGAGTTCCCTCAGAATTAAAGAAATTTGTAACCGTACTCGTTCCTCTTTACCTTGAGGAAAAAAGGGGGTCCAGGGTTTTAAATAATTGATTAGCAAATTGTTTTTTTTTTCCCTTGGGACTATACTAAATGTACAGACAGTATTTACACAGAGTCCCTAGAAGTGCCGCACCTGCCAACACGGCGAGGCAAGAGCCATGCATCTCCCCAACGACTCAGCACTTTTAGGAGCAAAACGCCAATCAATCTTAGAGTGAAGTAAATCCCTGGGATCCATTCACCAAGAATGGGAAAAACAGAAAAGTTTTTTTTTTTTTTTTGGCATAAAGGCCAAGGGAGTAAGAGGAACAGGCGGAAGGGGAGCACTACAGAAGGAGGCCACTGAGGGGAAGGTGGGTGGTATCAGTAATGAATGGTGAAGTACAAAGAGAAGATCAAGAATTACGTGAGTCGCAATTTTCATATCTTCCCTTGTCAATCTTCACCATTCATTACTGCTTGGGAGAGTACTGCCTCCTTCCCCTTAAAAAGGGGAGGGGTAGAACCCTGAGGGAACAAGAGCCCCCAGCCTCCTGTTGGTGAGAAACAGAGGGGAAGACCCTGGCTAGTACAGAGAAGCCTAAGTGGGAGATTAGCTAGGAGGTGCCTCCCGAGGGAGGGGAGACGGAGGAAGCCCCTGCAAAGTCTCCTAGCTCTGGAGGAAAAAGACAGGTCCCCCGAAAGCAGAGCGGATCACCCTCGCCGGGCCAGGGGTGACAACCTTGATAGACGAAGCCATGCCGTCCGCCTAATGCAGATCGCTGTCCCCGCAAGCCTGGAAGCCACCTCATTGGCGTCGTAAGATGCCCTTGCTTGGTGTCATACCAGCTCCAGGCCTATAGCGGAGAGGGCAATAGCTTGTCTGGTTTACTCCGTATCAGGCATTGATGCTAGGAGCTGGGAGAGCATCAACCACAGATGCAGATTGTAGGCAGCGTGGTGAGCCTGATGTGATGCAATACAAGCCACCACACGAGAAGAAGAGAACACTCTTCGCCCCCACCGGTCGAACTGTAGAGAATCCGGATCTGGTGGGCGGTCGTGCACCAGGCAGCGGCGCCCGGAAGGAGTCTCTAGGTACACCAAGCCCGAGGGCGGGTTGGGAAGAGTACCCAGGGATTCCGAGGGGGCACAATACCTACGAAGGCAGTCAGCCGGGGCTGGAGAAAGGGCGGCTGGCGACTGCCAGGAATGGATAGACGCCTCCTGGAAGGTACCACCAGGTGCTGGGCACTGAATTCTCCAAGGAATTCACGCGTCTCCCGTTCGGTATTGTCTCTCCTTACATAAGAGATTCGAAGGTCCCTCACCATCCTCGAGAGGAATCGCTGATATTCAGTGAAATCAGCGTCGGAAGAAAGATGAGCAAGGGGTTCCTCTCCCTCAGAGGAGGAAGATGAGGATGATGGAGAGCTGGAATGTCCAGAGGATTCCTGCGGCGGTGGGGAGAGTTGAAAGACCCGCTCATGCATACATCTAACATATGAGGGGAAGGGCGCCGCAGAACCCCTGAACTGCTCCCAGGATAACGGACCCGTAGGACCGACACGGCCTGGAAGCGCGGGGGTGGATGCAGAGGTACTGGAGAAGGGCACCTCGAAGGCAACTGACCTCTGCCAGGACTCTGAAATCCGGGAACGGAGCCTGAGCTGGCGGGATCCCGGACAACAAACCAGGCCGCAAGACGGAACCCTGAGAAAGCGATGCCTGGAAGAGCCCAGGGGGAGAACCTCCCCTGTGACGAACCCGGGACTGCATGGTTCCAGAAGGGCAGTCCACAGCAACGCCACCGGAAGGCACCCTAGAGCCCAGGAGGGAAGGGCGGGGTTCAGCGCTACGGCTCCTAGCCACCCCACCAGAGGCGGCCGACAGAGACCGGGGCCCCTGTCCCCTGCCCCTCAACCCCTTGGACTCCGAAAGAGCCCTCCTCCTCGACTGCAGCGTCCCCGCACCCCCAGAGGAGGCCACAGCACCCGGGAGGGCAGCTGTCACAGGTCTCCTAGGAGGGGAAGCCTCCTCCTCAGACCCCACTACATCACCCCCCTGGGACCCAGGGCCACCCCCAGCCCGAGAGCCCTCAGGGGAGGACGGGAGAGGGGACAGTGGAAGGGGTCCGCTGCGCCACCTGGCACCCTGTACCACCGGGGACCCTGACTCCGAAGAGTCAGGGTGCCAGGATGGGTCCACATCCGAGTCATCGGCCTCCGAAGAAGACGAGACCAGCAGAACCTGAATGCTGGCAACTCCGGGAATCCCCGGGGCAACGGCATTGCGAATGGTGCCGGTGCCAGGGGCGGCGCCGGACGACCCCCGCCCACCCGCGACAGTCAGGCCCGGCCCTACCTCCCCTGCGGTACCAGCCAGGCCCACGGCTCCGCTCTCGGCGTCGGAAACTGGCCCGGCGCCGCCGGGAGAACAGACCGGGCCCACGGCGCCGCAAGCGGCACAGGGGGCCAGGGCGGCGCCACCTACGGCACCATCTCAATCACCGGCACCGCAAGCGGCGCCGGGATCCGAAACGGCGCCGGAGGGCAACGTCGAGGGTCCACCGGTGCCCGGCCCAGAAATCAAGGGCCTTGACACTGGGGGAGCCTGCACCTCCAAGGAGGTGACTGCGAGGCGGTGTCACCATCACGGCCCCGGGGGACCCGACATTCCCCGACACCTGAGAGAAGCTTCTCTTGGCAAGAGAAGAGGAGGCACCCCTCCTCCGCGGGATCGTGATAGGGCCCGGGAGGGGACCCGGGGAAGGGCCTAGAGACTCACCTGGGAATCCCTGAGCGACGCCGCCTCAAGGTGGCGGGCCTTGCCGAGCTTGAACGCGCGGACTTCGAGGACACGACGGTCCATGGAGAAACAAGTGTCGCATGCGTCCATGTCATGGTTGGGTCCCAGGCAACAGAGACAGACATCATGCCGGTCCGAGACGGAAAAATGCAGGCCACAGGAGCACCGACGCATAGGGGCGCGGCCCGCCTTCGACTTACGCCTTGCTCCAGAACCGGACATGATGTGAACTAACTGAGGAAGAAGTAGGAAAACACTCTGTGCCATAGATAGAAATAAAAAGGAACGGTCTTACCGGTATACGGCGTCGAGTGGATGTCTGAGAACATGAGATGAGGAGTCGGGACGAATCTGAAGAATGAACACTATACGCTACCGCGCAGCAGGTGCAGCCTCGATGGCGGGAGAAACAGAACTGAATGGAGGAGGTCTCGCGCTCTATGGCCATCGCGCATGACGCAGTGCGTCGCCCCTAGAGGGCAGGCGCCGTTAGAGCCAACTTTAAAAAAAAAAATAAAAATAAAACTCCCGTAGCGGGTGCGCGCCTCCGGCTTAACCCAAGCAGTAATGAATGGTGAAGATTGACAAGGGAAGATCTCTTGTTACCATCTGAGGAATATCACCCCGGTGAAGCACCTGGTTCCTTCGGATGATCTTCCAACTTTGGGCCACGCCTTCGTTACCTCCCGCCTTGACTACTGCAACGGCCTTTACCTTGGGCTACCAGGGATTGATATCCACCGCCTGCAGCTAGTGCAGAATGCGGCGGCCAGGCTGACAGGTGCTTCTAGGACCAGTCATACACCTGTGCTCCACAGACTGCACTGGCTGCCAGCACAGTGGTGGATCACCTTCAAGGTCGGTTTGCTGACCTATAAGGCCCTACACGACCAGGAACCTCGTTACCTGCAAGATCTCCTTCATCCCTGCTGTCCCTCCCGCTCTCTCTGATTCACCAGTGAGGGACAGCTAGAGATTCACAGGGTCCGTTTAAAGACATCTGGGGCCCGGTCATTTAGTTTTATGGCCCCGGCCCTATGGAATTCTCTACCTTGTTAAGTGTGAGATTGCCTGACCGACAAAAGTTTTAAAGCTGCTTTTAAAACCTTCCTAGTTAACTTAGCCTATTCTATTTTTAAAGCTGCTATGGTATTTATTGTTTTAATCTGCTGAGTATATGTATTGATGTATTTTTATTTATGTTGTACATGCGCCTTGATTCTAAGAAAGGCACTTTTTATAAATAAAATTGATACATACACACACATACATATATATATATACACACACACACACACACATACATACACACACACACGCATACATACATATATATATATACATACATACACACACATACACACACACACACACACACAGGATCTGGTTTTCAGGCCACCTGGGTATGAACCATACAAAAAAGCGGCTCGCCAACAATTTCTTTTGGAAGAGTATGTACACAGATGTGGCAAATTACTGTTGGACTTGTCCACAGTGAGAGAGGGTGGGAAAGGTAGGGGACAGAGCTAAGGTGACTTTGGTGCCCCTGCCTATTACCGATGAACACTTTATGAGGGTAGCTGTGGACATAGCGAGGCCCTTGAGCACCCCAAGTCGCACAGGCAAAAGATACATACCGAATGTCATGGACTATGCAACCAGGTATCCTGAGTCAGTGGCCACATCCTCCACAGAGGTGGAAAAAGTGACGGATGAGCTCCTGGGAATCTTTAGCCAAGTGGGATTTCCCCAGGAGATTTTGCCAGACCGAGACACCACATCGCCATTAATGATCAGTCTGTGGGAGAAGAGCAGGGTGAAATAGCTCCATACCTTACCCTATCACCCCAAGGCAAATGGCCTGGTCAAGCAGTTTAGTGGGACCCTCAAAACCATACTCAGGACAGTTGCTGACCAGCACACGAGGGACTGGGACAAATATTTGTCCCACCTCCTTTTTGCATACAGGAAAGTCCCACAGGAGTCCACAGAGTTCTCACCCTTTGAGTTCCTGTTTGGTCCCAGGGTGAGGCGCCCCTAGTTTTAGTCGGGGATTAATGGAAGGGGACCTTGCCTCCCAAGGGGAATCTGTTGTGGAGTACGTCCTGAATTTCAGGACCTGGCTTAAGGAGCTCATGGGGCTCGCCCAAGAGCATGTAGCCACAGCGGCAGAAAGCCTGGTACAACCATGGGGCCAGAGTCCAGGCGTACAAAGTCTGACACCAAGTTATGGTAGTTGTCCCAGTCCAACAAAATAAACTGTAGGTAGCATGGGAGGTCCCATTCTAAAGGGTATATCACGCTAACATGATGAAGTCCTACTATGATGGGGAGGAAATGGTCCTCACTGTGTGCAGTACGCCAGAAGAGGAAAATGAGGCTGATCCCCTGGTGGACTTCCTTGGGGAGGTGCGGGAGGGATCCTCCGTAGACAACATCACCCTCTTAGGGCAGCTGTCACCAGCCCAGGCAGAGGAGATGAGGCGGGGTGCTGCAGGCATTTGAGAAGACGTTCACAGGGAAACCAGAGTACACCACGATGGCTAAACACCACATGAACACTAAGACCCACATGCCACTGAGGCAGTCCTGCTATACGGAACCAGAGGGGTCTAAAGCAGACCATGAAAGAGGAGCTCATGGAGACACTGGCCCTTGGAGTGATCCAGGAGTCCAGTAGCCCCTGGGCCTCACCCATGGTCCTGATCCCCAAGAAGGATGGTACCACACTGTCCTGTGTCAACTACCAGAGGCTCAACAGCTACACTGAGTTGGATGTCTACACCATGCCCAGAACAGATGAGACCTTGGAAAGGCTGGGGGGAGCCCAGTTCCTGACCACAACAGACCTGACAAAAGGCTACTGACAGGCACCCTTAACCCATGCAGCCAGGGGAGAGGTCTGCTTTTGTCACCCCATTTGGCCTATTCAAATTCCAAGTAATGCCACTTTGGATAAAGAATGCACCTGCAGCCTTCAGTGGTCTTGTGAACTGCATTCTGTCTGGGGCAGGCGAATATGTACTGGCATACATGGATGACAGCCATCTACGGTCAGACATACTGTAGGAGGATCACATCAGGCACGTGAGGGAGATGTTCCACAAACTGAAGACTGCAGGGCTTTCAGTTAAGGCAAAAAATGCCAAGCAGGCATGGCCCAAGTGTCGTACCTTGGGCACAGGGTGGGCGGTGGACGCATCCGTTCAGAGCCAGTGGGGGTTGATGCCATCCAGGTCTGGCCCACCCCTGCTACAAAGAAACATAACTGCATTTCTGGGGACAGCTGGGTACTACAGGAGGTTTGTCCCTCACTATTGTGATGTGGCCAAGCCCCTTATAGACTGGACAGAAAAAGGAAATGCCAGAGAAAGTTCTCTGGGCTGAGGACCATGAGACTGCCTTCCCAACAGTTGAAGGAGGCATTATGTGGGTCACCCGCAGACACCAGCCCCAGTTCTGACCTCAGGTTCATCATGCACATGGATGCCTCAGACCATGTGCTGGGCGCTGTCCTGAGCCAGGTTACACCGCAGGGGGAGGAGCACCCCATACTGTATCTTAGCTGGAAGCTTCTTCACAGAGTGGAGGCATATGCCGCAATTGAGAGAAAGTGTCTGGAGATGGTTTGGGCCCTTCAGAAGCTACAGCCATATCTGTACGGGCAGGAGGTCACAGATCATAATCCCTTAGCATCGCTCCATAGGACTGTTGGGTAAAATACAAAATTACTCTGCTAGAGTTTGATCCTACAGTCTTATAACAGGACCATCCATCACTGGAGTGGTGGGCAAACGCCAGTGTGGATGGACTGTCGAGGCACGGGGAAGAGCATGGCATGTTACTCCAGGCGTTCCCCAGACTCCATACGAATGGCAGCGTCTCGGGGGGCGGGGGGGGGCACCCAAAAGAGATGTGCTTTAATTTTCTAGGAGGAGGCAGATGCAACAGGTATGTGACCAGACTATTCTTTTTCCGTTGGTTTAAAAGTTCTTCTGTTACAGGTTCTGTTTGGGCTGGACACAAAATGGCTACCAGGTCGCATGCATATGCAGATTTCTCATGGGAAGGTTAGCAGTAATGTCTGACAAGATGAGCAGGGCGGAGGCAACCGAGCCATAATCCCAGTGGGGAGTCCTTCCTGGGATATGTTCCCATGTCAGGCAATGAACCCAGATACATGTCGTAAAAAGAAAGCAAGGAAGAGCTAAAGGAGACGAGGTCACACACATGTGTGGATACTAGGAGAACAGTCACTCAAGGAAGAGGTCACTCCCCCACAACCCTGAGCACAAATTGGGGAGCGGGGCACCCAGATCTCTCTCGGATATTTAACATCTGTAGAAGGGGGCCCTACTGGAAGCTAGCGTGGTAAGGAAGCACAAACTAGAAGTGAATGTCTTCTGTAGCTAGCAGCAGACAAAGAAACTTTAGGGGAGGAAAGTTAAGATTTTTCCAACCATCAACTGTCCGTTTAACTTGCTTTATGTTTCCACTCTCAGTAAACATGTACACCTTTTGTCTTACTGTAAATATATCCTGTTTATAAATACCTGCAGTATCTTCTAGTAAAGAATCTATTTTTGATAGAACCAGCGACTGCCTCATTATTGAAAAGGTAATTTTATTATTTCTGCTGGACTCTGTTTGCAGTCCGTCCCCAAAGTGTACTCTACCAATAGTTATTGTGTTGACTTTCCTGACCCTGAGCAGAGGGCAAAAGGCGGTTTCTTGATTCCGGATAAAAATCAGGTGGTGGCAGAGAATTAGAAGACCCTGACAAAACTGCCCTATAAACTGGAATGGTCCAAGGGGCAGTTTTTGTGACAGGCCACCAGACCTGGGACTGCCCTGACTGGGGCTACTGTTGCTTAGAGGCTGCTGGGGCTGAAACAAAAATTACTTTCAGCTGCTAGCCCTTGGGATCCTCTTGTGAGGATGTGACAGAGTCCAGGGTAGCACTGGATTTCTCAATCCTCAGAAGGTGGCCCACCACACCTGGCCCAAAAAGGTCAGTCCCCAAGAACAGAACATCCACTAGCTTATGCCGAGTATCGGCCGTGAAGGTGGAGATCCAAAGCCAAACTCTGCTGCGCATAGCCACTGCAGCTGTCAAGGACTGGGTGCAGGAGTCACCTATGTCCAAAACTGGCTGGAGCTGGTGCTTAGAAAGAGCATGGTCTTGGTCACAGACCACTTTCACCACAGACTGCATGCTGAGTAAGTGGTTGTATGGTTTACTGACTGGAGCACATTGCTTGGGAACCAAAGACTCGTTCAAATCAAACTAGCCAGTTACTCACTGTATAAACCAGACCAAGTCACTTAATCTCTCCCCAAGTCACAAAGAGGGAAAAAGCAGGACCCAACAGGAAATAAGATTCTGCATCACAGCTGAGCTAACTGGGGTAAGTTAACTAAAAAAAGGTGCCACACCACCTTTAAAATGAAGGGTAAAACATTATGTAGTGCTCCCTCGCTGTAACAAACAAAATCAGAGCGGTTTCACCCATTCATTCTAGCCTTACGTTCTTTACAATGAGGAGACCTGTTTGCTACCCGCATACACAAGCACGAAGTCAATACAGCAGAGTACTAGTAAATATGCTGCAAATCTAACTTTATTGTTAGTATTTTCAACACTGCAAACTTTAATTCAGTAAAATAAATATAAGTTAAAAGTCATTTCATTTCCACAGGTCAGTGATTTTTTTCTGAACCAGTGCCCTTCTACCAAGATCATGGATATAGGAAAGCAACTGGCGTAACTGCAGTACCTTCAATGAATCTACTTTGTCCTGACATTCCATCCAGGATAGGCATGTCTCCAGTCCTTTAATCGCTTCGGTGGCACTCTGTCTTCAGCACCATCCCCCCGGTCACTTTCACTATCCCCATTGTCCTCATGAGAGCAGTTAGAGACTGTGACCACAAATGCATCATCACTCAGCTGTTCCATGGTTGCTAGCGTACTGTCACTTAGCAACCAATCCTCAATCAGCTCTCCTGCTTCTTCGGGACGTCCAATGATGTGTAGTTCGGTGGCAATTTTTGCAATTTAGTCGGTGTGATCTAGGTTATCCTCAGCATGCTCCGTGGCAGTGTCAAGGGGGTTGAGTGCAGGACCAAGCGGTCAATTCCAACAATGCTGAACAGTGCCCGCAAAAACAGCAGCCAAAGCTTCACCGGACAGATGCACTACATCTTTCAATGTGAGGAATTTCAGAAAGGTAGTCACCCAATCCCCCTGAGTAGCAAGATCTTCAAGCAGTCTTTCTATAGTGTGTTTTGAAAGTCGCAATTATGCAGTTGTATTTTTCGGTAGGAAAACCGTTTTTATTCTACCACCCGTGACTTTAGTGAAGCTTCGGGGGGTGGGCAGGGCACTGATCCATAACAAGTAGGGCTTTCTGGGACAGATGAAGTGATCTTAGGTGGGCTGTTCCTGACAGCACAAGAGAGTTATCAAACCACTGTTGAAACAGCTTGAATGTCATCCAAGCATTTCGAAAGCCATGGTATTCCACCGGGAGGGAAGTCATGTTCAGATAGTGGAAGCATGCGGAGATGGAAACTTGCCAATGCAGAGTGGTTTTAATTTATGAGCGTCAGTGACGTTACTGCACAAGAAATAGGTCACCCTGCCATTGCTAACTTTGAAACCCTTTGATGCATTGCTCTTGCTTTTGGCAACTAAGGCGACATCTGGTAAACACTGCCAAAACAGGCCATTCTCGTCACAACTGTAGATTTGATCATGCGTGTAACCACCATACTCAATATTTTTCAAATTCAGCAAAAATTCAGGGGCTGCAACATCACTGGATCGTTGCTCCCCACTGATACACACACAATGAATGCCATGTCTGTTAAAATTCAAACAAGGATGGGACAGGACAAGGGGGAGGGTTAATGAAGGGGAAAGGGTGGAAGGGAGGGGCAGCTGCAGAATAAGGGGTGCTAGCTGCACATTCGAGCAGACTTGATAGACCTCTAGGCCTTTATCTGCTGGCAAATTTCGTATGTTCGTAAAAACACCAAAGCCAGCCAGACAATGACCTGAAGGTGCTGCTGTCACCATACAGCTCAGCTGCAAACTGATTAGCCTTTTCTCGGACCAACAACCCAAACACAGGGGACTCCATTTAACTGCTGTTGGCTAACCCATATCTGGTTAGCTTTATCAATGTCAGCTTCATCTTCCTTTCGCAGCGTCTTTCAGCCGAGACCTTCTGAAAGCACTCAAAAACAAACTCCTTGAGTGAGTCCTCTTGCATTCTCCAAGTGCAAATAGTGGACTTGGAGTACCCAGTTTTAGTGAACAGTTTTTTTTAGGCAGTCTCTAGTGTTGAGCTTGTCTAGGATTGCCAGCTTCGTCTTCACAGAATATCCCAATCTCTTCATTGTGCAAGTAAGACGTGGAAGCTCCATGGTGTAAGAGGCTTTTTTAATTTGATTATTTTAATTACAGTACCAGTCTGTAATTAGAAATAAATGATTTGCAGGTAATTACTGTATGAGATTAATAGATTCGTACAGTACTACAGAGGCACTGGTCAGTGCGAATGCACTTAATCGCTGACAGCTTTGTGCAGTACTTAGCAGCCAGCTAAACTGACATTCCTTGACAGGGAGCCAAACCAACCATTTGCTATAGCCGTGCGCTCGCTATAGTGAAGTTCGTTATAGCGTGGGAGCACTGTAATCGTAATTCCAACATATACTGTAGAACAATGGTACAATTCTCTGCAGAGCTGCATTGGTTTCATCTGTGGCCCATTTATATGGGAAGAGAAGAAAAAATTACTCACCTTAGTAATGTTTCTTCTAATGGAGTCTTGCTATATTATAGACATTAGCAGTTTGATCCAGCTCTAGAACTGCCCCGGAGTGAAATGGTTAAAACCATTCCAAAATATAATTTTGGCACGAGAGCAGCTCTACCTGTGTCATTTCAAACTTGAACTGTCAGATCTTTACGAGCCAAACTCACTACGGTCTGTGTGAAGCTGTAACCTCACACTAGCCAAATGGCTACCTAAATAATAACAACCATTGATGGTCCCAACACCCAAGACTCAAGTCAGGGGACCAGAAATACTAACACCATTCTAATAATATGAAAATGGAACATAAGTATAATAAAACACACACACACGTACACATACACACCCCCAAAGTCCCAAAGGGACAAAATGCTAAAGAACATAAGTAGTGCCCACACTAAGTTGCCCGCACCCCACCAAGTAAGAGGTTCTGAGAGGGCAGGTTGGAGAGGTCTATAATATAGCAAGACTCCATTAGAAGAAACAACATTACTAAGGTGAGTAATTTTTCTTCAAACAACATGAAGTCTTGCTATATTATAGACATTAGCAGAATACACAGCAGTACCTCCATGGAGGAGGGGCAGAACCTACTTAGGGAATAGGCTCTGAAGAACAGCTGTGCCAAACCGAGCATCTCTCCTGGCCTGGACATCCAGGGAGTAATGCTTGGTAAAAGTGTGTACCGTTTTCCAAGTAGCAGCCTGGCAAATCTCTAATAAAGGGATATCTCTGGCAGCAGCTAGAGACGCAGCTGTACCCCTGGTAGAATGAGCCCTCAAACCGGGGGCTCTGCCCACTTTCTGATAACAAAATTGGATACAAGAGACAATCCACCTGGCTACTGATCTCTTAGTGGCAGGTTTGCCTTTCCCAACTTCACCATAGGTAAGGAAAAGTTGGAGGGATTCGAGCCTGTGACCTTTGGTACGCTCTATATAATAACGAAGAGCTCTCAACATCCAGGCTGTGCAACCTCCTCTCACCCGAAGAGGAGTGATCAGTGAAAAATACTGGAAGGGAGATAGATTGATTAAGATGGAAATCTGAAACCACCTTAGGCAAAAACTTCCTTTTAGTCCTAAGGACTACCTTATCCCTGTGGAAAGAAATAAAGTCAGTCTCCACTGACAAGGCTTGCAATTCACTTATGCGTCTGGCAGAAGTGATAGCCACTAGAAAAACAGTTTTCCAAGTTAGGTACTTAAGCTCTGCAGAAGACAGAGGTTCAAAAGGGTTGCATTAACTGGGCAATGCAAACATTAAGGTCCCAAGCAGGTCGGTTCCCAAAGGAGGATTAGTATGGAGTAATCCTTAAAAACTTGGAAAACACAGGATGAGAGGAAAAGGGATGACTTTCCTGCCGACACAAAGCAGACAGCTGCCAAATGAACTCTCAGGGTAGCTGGTCTGAGACCCAAGGAATTAAGATGTACCATGTAATCTAACAAAATGGGCAATTCAACAGATTCTGGGAAATATTTTTCCAGCACACCAAATGGAAAACCTTTTCCATTTAGAACTATAAGTAGCCTAGTGGAAGGCTTTCTGGAAGCCTTTAGGATCTCAAGAACACCCTGAGAGAGGTGTAAATCAGCAAATTCAACTCCTCAAGAGCCAGGCCTTGAGGTTGAGGGATTGAGGTCCAGATACCAAACCCTTCCCTGGGCACAAGTCAACAGACTGTGATTCCTGGGGAGGCACAGGGAAGATGGACTGTCAGAGACAGAAGGAGTGGGTACCAGGGCTGCCTAGCCCAATCCAGGGCAATCAGAATCACCCTGCAAGGCTGAGATCTGATTTTGACTAGTACTTTGAATAGGAGAGGAAAGGGGAAGCATAGAGGAACTTCCTCCCAATCCAGAAGAAGGGCATCCAGGGAACTGAGCCCAGCACTGGAGGCCTGCACAGAACAGAGGAAGTTTGTGATTGTCTGGGGCTGCAAAAGATCTATCTGAGGATGCCCCACCTGGCAAAACTATCCCCAGCACTTGAGGATCCAGGGACCATTCGTGATGGCCCTGGAAATCCTACTGAGGGCATCCGCTAGGACATTGTCCTTCCTGGAAGATGAACTGCTATGAGGGAAGTGTTCAGGGAATAGGCCAGAGACCAACTTCATTGCCTCGTGCACAAGGTCAAGACAGAGTGCCCCCTGTTTGTTGATGTACCACATTGTTGTGGTGTTGTCTGTTCTGACTTGTATCACCTTATCGTGGACAGATGCAGAAAAAGCTTGACGAGCTAAAAAGACAGCTCTGAGTTCCAGCACTGATGTGGAGCAGAGATTCCTGGGGGGACCAAACTCCCTGAGTGGAAAGGTCGCCCATGTGGGCTCCCCAACCCAGAAGGGAAGCATCTGTAGTGAGAGTAAAGTCGTGAGAAGGGGAAATGAAGGGGACCCCCGCTCTTAAATTGCTCTGATCCTGCCACCACTGGAGAGCTAAGATCAAGGTTAGAGTCACTGGGACCAACTTGGAAAGGGGGTCTCTTCTCTGAGACCAAAAGGTTCTCAAGTGAAACTGAATGTCTCTCATCTGAAATCTGGCTCCCTGCACAACAGCTGTGGATGCAGCCATGTGCCCCAGGAGCTGCAGAAAGTGTCTTGCTGAGTAGAAGACCTGCAGAATGAGGAAGAGGCCAGAGCCACTAAATTCCTTACCCTTTCTGGGGGAAGAAGGCTCTGGCTAGCTTTGTGTCCAATTCTGCCCTATAAAGATGAGTACCTGGACTGGTTCCAGAACAGACTTTAGTAGGTTTAGCAGAAAACCCACGGAGGTGAGAAGCTGCTGGGTGACCTGCAGGTGAGATTTTACCTGTTCTGGGGACTGGCCTACAATGAGCCAGTCGTCTAGATAGGAAAAACAGCAACCTCTGCCTCCTTAAGTGGGCCACTGCCACTGCTAGACACTTTGTGAATACCCTTGGAGCAGAGGTAAGGCGAAGGGCATTGCTCTGAACTGGTAATGACCTGAGGGCAGTTCGAATCGAGGTACTTTCGATGGGATCTTCTGATTAGGACATGGAAATAGGCATCCTTGAGGTCCAGGGAGGCTAGCCAGTCCCTGGCCTTAGGAAAGGTAAAATCATTGCCAGAGTTACCATTTTGAACTTTGGTTTCAAAAGATGCTTGTTCAGATATCTGAGATCTAAAATGGGCGCATTCTCCTGTCTTTTTGGGGTAAGGAAGTATCTGAATACAGACCCTGCCCTGATGCAGGGAGGAACCCTTTCTACTGCTCTGAGAGCTAACAGGATGAGACCTCTGTTTCCAGGAGCGAGGGTCTCTAAGCACTTGCAGAAAACGCCTGCTTCCTCAACTTGGGAAACTTTTGAAGCTGAGAACCAGACCCTGGCTTACTACTTCCAGAACCCACTTGTCTGAGGTTAAGAAGCCCAATTCTGACTGAAGTAGCCAGCCTGCCCCACTGGTACAGGAGAATCGGCCCTGGGCACCCCATCAGGGTGCCTGTTTAGGAGCTTTAGGCTGGGGGTGGGAGCAGGTCTGCCCACCCCTCGTCTGCCCCCTGCCTCTGAAGAAGCCCCTCTGAGCATAGGCAGAGGAGGCCTGAGTCTGTAGAAAGGCCTGTGAAGGCCTCCCCTACCCCTGGGGCATGCCTCTGAGGAGTGGCTTGCCGCCTCCTTAGCCTGGGCACTCTTGTAAGTAGTCCTATATTCATTCATCTTCTTCATGTAATTCTCTGTCTGCTCTCCAAACAGAGAATTTCCACACGGAAAATCCATAGCCTTAGTCTGGGTATCCTGTGACAAACTAGTACATCTGAGCCAGGCCAACCTATGAAAAGCTACAGATGTGGCCATGACCCTAGAGGAAACATCATTAACATCCACAGCAGCATGAAACTGAACCTTAGAGGCTTCAATGCCATCAGCAGCCACCTGTTCTAGTTCACTAGCCAGCTGGCCATGGGCCTGCTTGGCCAATTGCATAACAGTATCCCATCTAGATTTCTGATACCTAGCTACATAAGCCATATAATTTGCTTGCCTGAGTCCCAGAGAGGCTGCCATATACTATTTTTGCCATGGCATCAATCTTCCTGGAATCCTTGTCAGGAGGATGGGAAGCCAAGGGAATATTAGCTTTATCTAAGGCAGCAGCCTGAACTACTCAACATGACTGCATTGCTGAGAAAGGAATTCTGTATCAGGGCCTGACAATGTATACCTTCTGTCCATCTTTTATCTACAGGAGGCACAGAATTAGGAGCTTTTAAAATTTTAATTGTTTGTTTCCTAAAAGACTTATGTAAAGGAATAGACAATCTCCTAGACTCTGGAATATCCATCATTTCTACAAAATCAGGCTCCTCTTGCTCATCCACAGCCTCTTCTAAAGGAGGCTGGAGGTTTCAACAACTTTTTATTAAAACATAAAATGAGATGGGGACTCAGACAGCATAGGGAGATTCTAAAGGTCTGTCTGGGAGATGTCCGTTCAATAGGCACACCCAGACCTTCCCAGCCACATTCATACTGTTCATAATCCTCCTCCCCTCCTCTGGTTCATAAAATTCCTCAATATCATAATCCTGAACCACTGGGACGGACGAACTGACCTTTACCAGATAGTGGTGGTTCGGACGGACCCTGAGACAGTGACTGGACAATTTGTATGGCTTTTGCTATCTCTGCAGCAGTTGGAGAAGGAATTTTGGACTCCAGACCTGCTGATTTTCTTGTTTTCTTTACTGGAATTGGTTCCTCAGAACCAGCTTTTCTTTTGCCTGAGGAAGTCTGGCCCTGGTCAGAGGGCACTCCCTCTGGTTCGGTTGGCACCGAACCGGGCTGGCCATCCGGGTCAGCGGACTTTTTGGCCTCTCGTTCCCTGAGCCTGCCCAATCTTTTTTCCAGGGTGGCTGCAGGGAAATTCTTACATACCTGGCAGTCTGACTGGAGGTGGTCAAACCCCAGACAATAAACACATGTGGTGTGTGGGTCAGCCTTGGCAAGACTTCCCACAAACATCACAGTGTTGAAACCAGTGGGCCGGTTTTCTTTGGGTTTCTCAGACAATGCCAGCTAACCAAAAACTTGCCCTTTTAACGGCAGTGCCAAGGCAAGACACCCTTATCGGTTCCTAACCGTGTCACGGGTATTGGAAAAAAACGTAATAAATCCGGTTTTTTTTAGAACCGATAAGAACTGGGAACCGCACTCTAAAATAGTAACTTTTAGTTTTAAACGAGTTTTAAACCCACTGATCGATTCAAAACCGAACCGATAACTTACAAGTTCCACACAGACAAAACCTTCATTTACTTACGGTTACCACAGATAGAGCTTGAACTGAACGTTTCTCGGTTAAAATAAAACTATTCTCGGTTAAATCCAACCGAGAAAACACTTTTTAAACCGAAAAATGAACCGAGCAGAAGGAGAAATCTCCGGAGCGACTGTTCACTGAGGCGGAGTAAAGAATCTGACAGTTCAAGTTTGAAATGACACAGATAGAGCTGCTCTCCTGCCAAAATTCTATTTTGGAATGGTTTTAACCATTTCACTCAGGGGCAGTTCTAGAGCTGGATCAAACTGCTAATGTCTATAATATAGCAAGACTTCATGTTGTTTGAATATCCATCTGAGACACCACAACTGTAGCCAAATTAGCTATTTTATATGTATAGTCGTCTTAAATAGGTTTCTCTAGGTGTTAATTACCTTTTTCTATTAAAACTAATTTAGCACTAGTCTCATTTTTGTAAACACATTTGATGCAACTCTCGTTAGCAGCATTACAGACATCCACTTGAGCATCAGTACTACTGTTGAGTTATTATCCTTAATGTCTTCCTAACAAAACCAGAAAAGTTAGTTTTTCATTCTTTAAGGAGGGCATTGGACCAGGGGTGTTCAAATCAAAACCTTTAGGACTTGCCCAGCCATGACTGCAGCTGAATTTTCACTTGCTCCTATTGATTACAATGAAATTGGCTCTCTCTGTACTTGCCCTTCAAGGAAATTTACTTGTTCACCAGACGCGACGGCGACTTCTGCGTTAGACATTGATATCACAGCCTCATGTGCAATAATGTTCAGAAAAGATTGACAAAATCTGTAAAAGATACAATTCCTAACTGGTTATTAATTACAAAGCATAAATTCACTAACAGTCTCAAGCCAAAAAAATGAAATACTAGAGCGGGTCTCACCTTTAAGTATCTCGGAATACACTGATGACACTCTGACCTTTAATACATATGTTGAACACATCATAAAAACAGCCACCACCAGGCTAGGGGTCTTATACCAGCACAGACAGGCTCTGAAATTAGTCACCAGTACCTCCATACTGTCAACAACAGACTACGGACTGGAATCTATGGGGCTGGTACCGAAACCGCTCTGAAAAGGATAAAAACCCTACTCAACAAGGCCTGCAGGCTGGCCTTAGGGTCCAACTATATGACCCACACCTGCACACTCTACAAGGACACTGGACGGCTCCCATTCCAATAAATACCAGACTTGCATTATAGGAAAAAAAAAACTCTGCTGGGCCACATGCCTGACTCCACAAGAAAAGCTCTTTAAAACGACAACTTCCGCAAACACCAGGGGCACAGTTAAGGGGTTACTACAGGTGCACTTGATGCACACTACCTTTGCCCAGAGATCGTTACTCTACCGTGGCCCTAAATGGCATAATGACCTCCCAGCTGTCCTCCAAGAAAACACAAAAATAGGACCTTTTAAAAAGGCTCTCTGCACCTGGCTATCACCTGGAACTGAATGACTGCCAATCCTCTACACTAGGCCTCTCCTGCATTCCAAAAAGGCCCCATACCTAGGAATCTACCCTGCTTATTGTTTCTCCCCCACACACCCCATCACTAATCAAGACACACCCTGCCAACTGTCCCACGGCTATGATTGACAATGCCCCGTTCAGTTACTTTCAGTCCTCTTGTTTCTACCCTAATCTAACATCTACTCTCCTCCTTTCCCTACCGCTTTTGCATGTATACCCTTATAATGATCTACCTCCTAGCTTTCCTCAGGTCCTACCCTTACTGCACTTAGAAACTCCGTTCTCAATTGTTACTGTTCATCTAAATTTACTCGATTCCCAAGATAAATCAATAATCCATTTGTAAGTGTATTGTATCTGTGCTCTGTAACCTACTGAAACTGATTGTAACTAACTGTACTTGTTTTGCCCCAGTGTTGGACTTGGAGCCTTTGCAAAAGAGCCATGCTGGCTCAAAGGTTGTAATCCAAAACTTTCAATAAATAAATAAAATTGCAATTCCTACACATCAAGAAGTACACATTTCAAATATTTACATAATGATAGTGTATTTAACATCTTCAAGGCTGCCATGACAGCCCAGTAGCAATGCACTGCACTGCCATGAAGACAAACCAATTTATGGATCAAACTCGAAACACTGCACCAAAAAGCATGCCAGATCGCAGCAACTGTCACTTGGCAGCACACTGCAGTCAGGAGGGATGACATGGCACTAGGCAACAGTGGGTCAAAAGAGCTTGTTGCCTCCACAATACACTGCTGTGTGCAGTCAAGGCTGAAGAAGCTCCACCCATGCGCATAGGGAAAACAGTATGCCATTTGTATGGTGTGGTTGCTGGGGCCCTCAGGGTCCCAGCATCAGCCGCCACTTGATCTTGGGTCCCCACAGTGGACTGCAACAGGTTTTCCTTGGCCCTCACTCCACTATAGGATCCACCATGGCCACAACATATCTCAATGCCAAGAGCACGCAGCCTTCACAGTTAATGTTGCTTCATGGACTGGAGGTGGCGCATTGAATGCCTATCCACAAGGCGGGGGAATCAAGGAGGTGGCAGGAACTACAGGCCCGTCAGCCTGACACCGGTGGTGGGCAAGGTGATGGAGGGCATTGTCAAGGAGAGGCTTGGGGGGACCTGGAAAAGTTGGGGTGCCTGAATGATAGACAACATGGATTAATCCCGTGGAAATCATGTCAGACAAACCTTGTGGAGTTCTATGACTGGGTGACGAGTGCCTTGGACCTGGGTAGACCAGTGGACGTCTTCTTTCTTGACTTCAGGAAGGTGTTTGACTCTGTTCCTCACGGAGGCTTGTTGGATAATCTGGGAGAAATGGGGGTGGGGAACCAGATGAATAGGAAATTGGCTCCAGAACCAGACCCAGAGGGTCATGGTTGGTGGGACAGTCTCATCCCCAAGGAGGGTCATTAGTGGAGTCCCTCAGGGATCGGTCCTTGGGCCTCTCCTGTTCATTGCCTGTGTCTCTGACAGAAGGAAGGGTATCAGGAGTGAGAGGAGTCTCTGCAGATGACTCAAAACTGGGGGCGGTGGTGTATGGGGAGGGTGGCCCTACAGGGGGACCTGGAGGCTCTGGAAAGGTGGCCTAGAAAGCGGAAGCTGAGTCTCTCTGCAGGGAAATGCAAGGTACTGCGCCTGGGAGCCAGAAACACAGGCCAAGTGTACACCCGGGAGGGGGGAATGCTACAAGTCTCGATGGCTGAGAAGGACCTCGGGATTGTGGTGGATGTCAAGATGAACAACTCAGAGACTTGTAGGAGGGCAGCGGCAAAGGCCAACAGGATGCTTGGATGCATCGCTAGGGGGCTCACCTCCAGGGGAGGGAAGTGATACTCCCACTGTATAACTGCTTGGTGAGGCCGCACCTAGAGTACTGCGTGCAGTTTTGGAGGCCACATTTAAAGAGGGATATTGAACTCCTGGAGAGAGTCGAGAGGAGGGCAACCAAAATGATTTGGGGCTTGGGGGATAGGACCTATGGGGAGAGGCTCGAAGAGCTAAATATGTACACATTGGAAGAGAGAAGGGATCGGGGGTACATGATAGAGGTCTTCAGGTATATGAAGGGGGTAAATAGGGGAGAAGCAGTCAGGGTGCTCCGAAGGAAGGAAGGGGGGGCGCAACTAGAGGACATGAGTGGAAGCTGGAGGGTGGAGATTCAGGGAGAAAGGAGGAGGTGTTACTTCACTGAGGGGGTGGTGGAGCCATGGAATGCGCTGCCCAGGGGGCTGGTGGAGGCTGAAACGGTGGAGGGGTTCAAGAGGGGGTGGGTCAGGTACAGAGGAAGGGTTCTGGAAGCAAAAACCAGTGCAGTGAGAATATCTGGGACTGGGAAGGGAGAAGCCAGAGAGGGAGAGGGGGGGCAGCAAGGTCAGCTCCCAGGGTGGGGGCTGACCAAACGAGCAGACACGAAAGACCGTTAGAGGCTTATTCTGCTGGCATTTTAGTATGCTACTATATTTGAAAAGCAAAGGAGGGGAATGCCATGAAAGTCGCATTCCCCTTACCCATGAGGCCTACTGCCTCACCTGCATGAGGTGCATGAACCCATAGTTCCAAGGTGGGAACCAAAGTCCACTCATGAATCTAGGTCTTCTTAACCTGATAGGATGCAACAACCAAGATTAAACCAAGACCTGGCTTAAATCATCCATACCGGATACTGCCTGCTCCTTACCCAACTACAACCTCATCAGGTTTGATAGGCGCACCTCCAAACACGGGGGAGGGGCTGCCATATACTTCAAATCCCATCTTAACCTCTCCACCCTGCCTACCCCTACCTTATCTCTCTGTGAATCTCTTCATTCTATCCTACACCTACGCACAAAAAAAAAAAAGTCACACAGTTTGTGCCTACAACCCACCCCAAAGTGTGCTCGCAGGCCTTGGGCAACTGCTTGACCAAGCTGCCTTATCTGCTGGACGAAATAAGGTTCTCATTCTGGGTGACCTATATATAAACTGGCTAGGTAAAACTAGTGATCAAATCCTACCCACAGGTCAAACTTTTAACTTTCACCAACTCCAGGATCCAAACAGGGTTGTGTCTTCCTCCAAATCTGGTACCCTGATACACTGGATACTATCAAATCACAATGACAGAATCTTTGCATCCGGAACCTTGGATGACGCCTTAAGTGACCACTCCCCCACATATTGCATTTGGCGCTCCACATCTACCCAGGCCCTTCCACATAAATACATTACTTTCAGAAACTTTGCCTACCTTGATCAAGCTAAATTTCTGCACATCTCCCTAGTTGATTGGTCCTCCATCCACCGCACCCGTGATCCTGAGACTGCTCTGCACTATTTTACAGCCCTATTTAGTGCACTTCAGGATAAACACACCTTCCTATGCAGCGTAGAGGTCAAGGGCAAACTAGGTGGCTACACAGGACCTTCTCGCGCAGCTTAGAGCGCGGGATAAGTCCTGGAAGCGTTTCAAACTATCTGGACGTCCCTCTGATTACAATACCTGTAGGGCACAAAGAAATGCTTGTAAAAGGGAAATTCATTTAGCAAACAGCTCTTACTGTAAAGGACTCCTGATTGATGCTGCTGGCGAATCTCGTAAATTCTGGTCTCTCAAAAATCTTCCTGGGGTCCAGTCGCTCTCAGTCAGCTAATGATATGGTTATTAATGGCACCCATTGTAATAATCCTACTACTCCCAACTCATACAGTCCTGCTTATGTCAAAAATGCTCAAAAAGGGTTAGTCCCCGTCTATATCCTCAATAGTCTTGCGGTCAGACCTGTTAAACAAAGCCTACATTCTGCGCCAGGATTAGAATATAAACTCCCAAATTATAAATCAACCCTAGGTAGGAAAAATTTTTTCCACAATGGACCCAAATTATGGAACTCACTACCTTTAACTCTTTGGATTGAAGGTAAACAAATATGTATTAGTGCAATAAAAAAAAAAGTAGTTTAAAAAAGAAGCTAAATCTAGAACTGCAGTACAATTTTCAGTGACTATACAGAATTGTTTTCTGTTGCCTTAGTATTCCTGATGACACATTTTATATTTATTAGTGTTATGTTAAGTATGTTATCTGGTTATGTGCTGTAATATTTTGTACTAATTGTTGTTTTCATGCGTAACTTGTTAACTTTGCCCAAAGTACCTCACTGGAAATGAGCGTGTCTCAGTTTTAGCTATCCTATTCAATTCTGAATAAAAGTTAAAAAGGAAAAATGAAATAAAAACTCAACCTCTATTTCTCAGATCTATCCACCTATACATCTTTATTCACTCCCTCTCAGCCCACCACCACCCACGCTGAACCTGATCCCACTGTTACGCATTCACCCTTCCAGTTCAAAACCATAACCAGGGCCCAGGTCTAAGTTTTTAAATACCATCTCAGACAGTACTAGTGTGGGCTCTGATGGACTTGAGCCCAGGCTACTGAAACTTGCTCTCCCCGACTAAGATCTTTAACCTTTCTCTTAGCCATAGACTAGTCCCTAAGCATTTGGAAAATCACTAGAATCACTCCAGTTTTCAAAAAAGGGATCCAAAGGACATTGCAAACTATCGCCCAATCACTATTCTCTCTCTCAGTACTGGGCAAAATTCCAGAGAAGCTGGTGGCAACTCAAACTTTATCCTTCCTGCTGGACAATAACCTTTCCTCTGATAGGCAGCATGGATTCCACAAAGGTCACAGTACTACCACAGTCCTTAAATTTACTAATGATGTCTTTACGGCCATGGACAAGGGTCTTCTCACAGGCGCAATCTTTACAGATCTCACCAAAATATTTGATCTTGTTGACTACCCCCTTGTCCATATGAATCTTATCTCTGGGCTTCTCACCACAGGTAGTGGACTGGTTTAGTAGCTACCTATCAAACCGGAATGAGGTTGTGCGTTTCAACTCTGCCTCGTCAAATCCAGCTGTTATTAATATAGAAGTTCCTCATGGATCTATCCTTAGTGCTCTCCTATTTTCCATCTTTATCAGCAAGATCTCTCTGTATACCCTACGTGTTCATCCTTGCTGTATGCTGATGATCTGGTCCTTTATTACAGCTCTAGGAACATTGCTGACATCAACCAAACTCTCTCCTCTGATTTCAGTGCCATTCAGTCCTGGTTTTCCCATAACAAGCTTGTCTTAAATAATCACAAAACTCAAGCCATGCTTTTTGCTTCTGATCTAAAGCTTAACAAAGACAAACTTAATATCCACTTTGCAAATAGCTCTATGTTGGACACAGTTACCTCATTTAAATATCTGGGCGTTTTGCTTGATGGTTCCTTGAATTTCGACCAACACATCTCCATCTGTGAAATGTTAACGTCAAAATTGGGGTGGCCTACAAAACTAGCTATGCTCTTACCCCTCTGCTAGACTGACTGTTGCCCATGGCATTCTGCTCCTGGCCCTTACTTACAGTGTTGTTACATACTTAGGCATATTAAAACATCTCTTCAAATGTGTGACACAACTTATGTCATCTGCTGCTGCTATGTTTCTGCCTCCTCTCTTCGCAAACACCACTGTCAGCTCTATGCTGACCTAAATTGGCCCTCCCCAACAACTTGTCTCCTCTCCCTTGGACCTCTGGCTGATGGCATTATCAGATCTGGAACCCCATCATCCTTAGCCTCCCTGCTGTCTTGGCAAACTTCCTCGCATGGACTTTGGTCCACTGACCAAACTCTCCTTCATATTTCAAGGTGTAAAACAGCCATGCTTTCTCCCATACTGCCGGTTTCTGGAACTCTATCCCCTTAGATGTCCATTTAGCTCCTAGTCATGCCCTCTTTAAAAAGAAACTCCCAAGATCACCTCACCAAGCTGGCCTCATGCACTTGCTTCTATCCACCTTAAGCCCCTTTACCTACTGTTTTGGATTTCTCCCCCTCCACCCTAATCGCCCCCACCTCTACCTCCTACTCCTGTCTCCCCATTTCCCCTACTCTTACTCTGACCACTCCTCTACCTTATACTCTGTCTCTGCCTCCTTCTTTTATAATCTTGCTCACTTGCCCTGTTCTATATTTAACCTGCTCTAGTGATGATTCTTTAGAACTGATGGCACTAATTTATTTCTGGTTTATATATTTGTCTGTTACTCTGGATGCCTTTTGCTCTCATTAAAACATCTATGGACTGCAATATAATCTGCATATTAACCTTACTGTTGCCAAATAGACTGTTTCATCCTTGTCATGTTTTTCACTCTGTCTGTAACCTGTTGTGTCTGAAAATAGGCATTTCTATTTCTCGTGCACCCAACCCAGTTACAAAAAACAAAATAATAAAATAAATAAAAGGCTTAGCTGAGCTTTAAACCAAGGAAATGAATACCTACCACTTTGTTCATAGCCTCCATATCACAGAAATTTTCTATAAGAATTCGACACGCTTCTTCTTTACCCCAGTGGGCGGCGGCATGAAGAGGTGTCCATCCATCAAAATCTTTAATATTTACATCATAACCTGCCTGTATTAAAAGCCTGTAGGGATTTAAAACAAAGTTAAATTACTACAGTACCTATATTGTTCATTTTCTATCACAACATGGTCAACTGAAGATGCTGTTTCCTTACATATTCGTCAGACTCCAAATAGGATGACATTTCACCGAGCATTTAAAACTTTTTGTTATTTCCGGTTTTCATTTTATTTTTTTAATTTAACATAGAAACACAGACTTTGATGGCAAATGAGGCCCACTTGGCCCACCCAGTCTGCCCATTTCCCTACCTACTGGATAAGCTGTAGATCCTATTTAGCCAACAGCTTACTTCCTCCAACCCCCACTAGAATTGCTTTATGTCTGTCCCATGCATTCTTGAATTTCCCGCCTCAGGAAGGCCGTTTCATGCATTTACCACCATCTCCATGTAAAAATATTTCCTCACATTGCCCCTGAGCCGACCCCCCTCTATCTTCAAATTGTGCCCCCTTGTTCTTGCACATCTTTTTCTGAAAGATGCTACCCTCTGGGATGTTGTTGATTCCCCCGAGGTATTTAAATGTTTCTATCGTGTCCCCACTCTCCCTCCTTTCCTCGAGGGTATACATAATTAAGCTCCTTCAGTCTTCGTATGGCTTCTGGTGCAGACCCTGCACCAATTTAGTTATCCTCTTCAGGACTGCCTCCATCCTGTCTATGTCTTTGCGGAGATGGGGTCTCCAGAACTGCACAAAGTATTCTAGATGGGGTCTTACCTACTGTCTGTACAGAGGGATAACAACTTCCTGTTTTCTACTGGTGATGCCTCTCCCTATGCATCCCAGTATCCCCCCAGCCCTCCTTACTACCGTCTCACATTGCTTGCCTACCTTTAGGTCATCCGATAGGACTACCCAAGGTCCCTTTCCATTTTTTTGTTGTACCTCCCCCCACACTGTGTACTCTTCCCCTGGGTTTTTGTTTCCCAGGCGCATTACTTTTCACTTCTTTGCATTGAATCTAAGCTGCCATACTTTTGATCACTTCTCCAACCTTGCCAAACCTCTTCTCATCCTTTCCACCCCTCCTTGTTTATCAACCCTGCTGCAGATCTTGGTGTCGGCTGCAGAGAGGCATACTATCCCTTCCAATCCCTCTGTAATGTTACCTATAAAGACACTAAAGAGGACCGGTCCCAGTACTGAACCCTGCGGTACCCCACTAGTAACTCCCCCTTTCTTCGAATTGGACTCCATTTACTATTACCCTCTGCATCCTATTGTCCAGCCAATGTTTTACCCAGGCTACAACCCTGGGACCCACTCCCAGGCTGGCTAACTTGTTTATTAATCTTTTGTGTGGGACTGAGTCAAATGCCTTGCTAAAGTCTAGGTAGGCAATGTCCACAGCCCTCCCCCCTGGTCTACTACTTTGGTCACCCAGTCAAAGTAATCTCTTAGATTCATCTGACATAACCTTCCTGCTGTGAATCCATGCCACACTGGGGTCCTGTGCTCCACTGGCCTCTAAGTACTCAACAATTCTTTCCTTCAGAAGTGATGTCATCATTTTCCCTACTGCCGAGGTCAAACTAACAGGTCTAATTTCCTGCGTCTGTCTTGCTCTGACTTTTGTGAATTGGAATTGCATCCACCTTCCTCCAGTCCTCAGGTACCACACCATCCTCCCGTGATTTGTTAAAAAGGGTAGTCTGTATCCCCCAGTTACTCCCCAGTTTTCTACCAGCCTGTCGAGCAGTGGCAAAGGGAGAGATCCTCCCACCACCCTTTTGGAGCTATGCTGTTCTCTCTCCCCTACTCAAGCCTGAGAAAGATCCTACTCTTCCATCATCCTATCACCCCATTTCAATTCTGAATGTGGACTACAATACATTTATGGCAGCTTGGGTCAAAAGGCTAGACCCTATACTTCTACAGCTAATACACAGGGACTAATCAGGTTTCATAAAGCAGAGGAGTACATCTGATAATTTACACCGAGTCCTGCTACTCCTGGAATATAGTCATGCCAGAAAGATCCCCTCCACTATAATAAGTTTAGACACCAACAACGCGTTCGATAGGGTGGGATGAGAATTTCTGTGCGCTACCCTTTTCAAATTTTCTTTCCCAGATTCTTTCCTTTCTTGCCTAAAAAATATTAACACTGACCCCAAGGCCTACATTTGTGTTAATGACTCTTTATCTCAACCAATACCTATACAAAGGGGCACAAGACAGGGATGCCCCCACCCCCACTACTATTCGCCCTTTATATTGAGCCTTTGGCCGAAGCTATTCGAAAGAATGCTCTGATAGAGGGAGTCCCTGTGGGTCAGAGAGAACGTAAGGTGGCTTTGTTCGCCGATGACATCCTGGGGACGACCCTTTCCCCAGAGTCCTCTCTCCCTGCACTACGGGAAACTCAAACACTTCATGGCTGTTTCGAGTTTTCAGTTAAATGTGGCTAAAACAAATCTTTTCCCACTATTCTTTACCCCATCCTCAAACCTTAAAAGTAAATATCCCATAAAGTGGTACCAAACAAAATTTAAATATTTGGGAATCCATATACCTAGGAATCTAGAGCTGCAAAACTATGAACCTCTATCTAATCAGATCCAATTTGATCTATCCTGCTGGTCCAAGTTACCATTAAATTTCTTCCAAAGAATCGAAACCATTCGCATGATAATATTGCCCAAGCTATTGTATTTATTTCAAACTATCCCATCCTTCCCATCCAACTAATTTCCAATTGTGGGACAAAATTATATCACATTTTATTTGGAATGGCCAGAGGCCGAGAATCAGGATGTCCCTACTACAACTTCCGCTTTTCCTAGGTGGAGCCAACCTACCTAATTTGAAATTCTATGCATTAGCACCCTTTCTTAAAATATTGTCTTTATGGTTGTCCCCAACATACGAGGCACCTTGAAGAGACCTGGAATTTGCAATAAACCATTTATATGATATTACCAAGGTAACTTTGTCCTCGTCAGCTAAGACACCACCTATGTGGGATCACACCCCTTTTACAGCCCAAATTTTGAAACTATGGTATAAGTTGAACTCATAAGGGCTTTAGGGCACTTTTTTCCTTTTACACACACATCTCAGAAGATGACAGATTTATTCCGGCAGCCATAGATCATATTTTTTCAAAATGGAGGAGAGTGGGACTTCAATTTTTTAAGCAATTCCTTTCTCCGACAGGCATCATTCTGTTCGAAACCCTTAAAACAACTTATGGCCTATCGGACACTGACCTCTACAGGTATACCCAGGTCAAAAATTATTTACTGTATCAGAGAGAGTTAACTTCAAAGTTGCCAGACCCCTTTCTCATGGCATGAAAACATCTCAAGGACACTATTAATGGTCATATGTGGGGTCACCAGGTGGGACATTCATATAAAATTCTTTGGGACGGGATGAGTGATTCATCACTTTCAGTTCTGAATAGTTGGTGTAGAGATTTAGAATTAGAAATTTCAGAACAGGACTGGTTGGGAGCATCTCCATTGGCATGCAAAGTAACCCATTCTACTAAATGGCATGAATTCGACTGGAAATGCCGCAGTCAATTTTTCCGCTCACTGGCAATTCTCACTAAATACCTCCCCTCCTCATATGGCAGATGTTGGTGGAGATGTTCATGCACACATGCAGACCTCAGCCATGTCTTTTGGACATGTCCCCAGTCAGTGTTGGGCAAGTTACTTTTTCTATTACTTTTGGAAACTTTTTCCAGACAACTCTGTGCAGTCACTAGCAAGGATGGAGAAGTACTGGAAAAAGTAATACACCTTATGGTTACAATTACTTATGTCTTTTTTTTTTTTAATTTATTTTTTATTGAAGTTTTTTTCCATTTTCCTTACTTATACTTCAGGAAACATTTTACAAACTTGTAATTTTCTGCGATTACTTCAGATTTGTTGTTATACAATAACATAGTACTTATATATTTTTTACACTGGTTACAAATTGAGACTCCGTCTGAACAACCCTTATCTTGCATATAATCGGAACAGTCACTGACCCCCCTCGCTTCGCATATCCATACCTCTACAAAACCTACTCCCTAAGGACAGAACTCTGGATCAACTTCCAACTGGTTGACTGACCATCTCCGACACAGGGCAGTAAAACCTTCAATTTGATTGTTTAGTTTCACTGTAATGTTTTTCATCTGATACATAGCATACACAATTTGTCTCCACTCTTGAATACCTGGGACAACTTTCTTCATCCATTTCCTTGTCAAAGATTTTTTCCCCGCTAACAGCAAAATGGGAAGCAGAGTCTTTGTCCAGGGGCGATCGAGGTGAGACAGCCATAAGCACCATATCAGCTGTGAGCTCAACACATTTAGCCTAGGCCCACACTAATTTCATTCTGTATGTTTAGCCAAATGGCATTAAGCGTGGGCATAGCCACATTATATCTTAAATCAGCTAATTCTGCTCCGCAGTCCCTCCAACAAACCCCGTATTCTCTTGGGAGATATTTAGTCAGAGTGGCCGGTGACCTGAAAAATCTTGATCTACATTTCCAAGAATATTCCCTCCAAACATGTGATCTAGTGATTTTGACCACTCTCAGAGATGAAAAGGACCATTCTTCCTTAGACACAGCTAGGTCCAAGTCCTTGTTTCAACTTTCTAAGACTGAGTCTGTTGATTCCTTTGATTGATCTCGCATCATTTTGTATAAGTTACCAATTAGATGGTTCCAATATTGCCCCTGAGAGTGGTCAATGAATAGTTTTAAGAGAGGAAGGAAGGGGGACTTCAACTTGTCCTGAATGATTCTATTTCGTAGAAGATGGTTTCTAATCTGGAAATATCTGAATTGATCGGCATTTGAGAGATTATATTTAGATTTTAATTCTTCAAATGATAAGATTCCGTTTGGACCCAAAAACTGGAATACCTGCTCCAATCCCAGTCTACGCCAGCGGGAGGAAGTTAAATCGTTATGAGACAGGACAAAAAACTCATCTTCTGAGATTAACTTACAATATTGAGATTAATTGAAACGGTGCTTTTTCACGCATTTTAAGCCATATTTTAAGACCTGTGAGGTGATGGCTGTGAAGACTTTTAAAGGAAGAGTTCTCCTGGGATGAAAAATTATTTTTTAATGTCATACATGTCGTTCAAATGGAATTCCAGCCTCTTCCATTGGGAGTCGAACTGTCCATGAGAACCACAGTAAAGAATTTTTAAAAAGGCGACCTCCGTATATTTCATGAGGTCCGGCAGGTTAGTTCCACCCTGAGCTAGTGATAATTTTAATATAGAAAGGCGAATTCGTGGTTTCTGTTTGTTCCATATAAATTTTGATATCGTGTTGTCCCACGACTTGAAAAAAATAATGAGATGGGAAGTATGGAATATTTTGGAATAGATAGAGTAGGCAAGGTAGAATGTTCATTCTGATAGTTTCTATTCGGTAAAATAATGATAATGGGAGATGGATCCACTTGTCCAGGTCTTTACTGATTTCTATAGAAATAGGCTCATAGTTTATTAATTCGATTAAGTTAAGATTGTGAGGGATGTGTATTCCCAAGTATTTTATTTTAGTTGAGTGCCATTTTATTGTAAGACTTCGTTTCAGAGTATTTGGGGGGATGTAGTTCTATAAGAGGGCCTTTGTTTTGTGACGTTTAGTCTGAAGCCGGCTAACTTCAAATTGGGTCAATATTTTCCATGTCTCTGTAATCGATTCTGTGGGAGATAAAAGGGATAGAAGTATGTCATCTGCGAAAAGACTGATCTTGTTTTCAGACTGCTGCATTGGTATGCCCTCTATGTTTCTCGAATTTCTAATTACACTAGCTAGTGGTTCAAGATATAATACAAACAATAGAGGGGAGAGAGGACATCCTTGCCTTCTGCCCTGACCTACTGAGATCGGGGAGGTTAGTCCGCCATTTATTCTAATGTAGGCTTTTGGCGAGGAATATATTTGGGTCAGCCAGCACAACAATGAGTCAGGGAAACCAAATGTTTTTAGTGTTTCCCATAGGAAGGGCCAATATACCTTGTCAAATGCCTTTTTAGCGTCAAGGCTTAAGAAGGCAGATGGAATCTTCAGAGTTTGGACATATTCCATAAGTACCAATGTTTTTCTAATGTTGTCTGTTGTTCTATTTTTCATAAAGCCAGCTTGATCCGGATGTATTATCGTGGGGAGGATTATTTCTAATCTTTTGGCCCAAATGGCCATGAAAATCTTGTAGTCTGAATTTAGGATTGAAATCGGTCGATAGGCTGAGGGGTCTAGTTTATTTCCACTGGGTTTGGGAATGGCTGCAATGGTTGCGTAGTCCCACGATGGGGGAGGGGGGGGTACTTTTCCACTGGCTGTTTCTCTGAACAGCTTTAAGAGTCTTGGTGTTAATTCTTTGTCAAAAATTTTATACCATTCATTGAGATACCCATCAGGACCGGGGCAACAGCCTGAAGATTGCTTAGTGACTGCCATCACTATTTCCTCTGTTGTTATAGGAGCTTGTAGTTTCTGGGCCTGTATTGCTGTAATTTTTGGAAGTTGGGTTTGAGCTAGAAATGCTTGTCTATCTTTTGAGTAGAGGTATTGTGGTAGTGTAAAGATGCTGGTAATAGTCCGCAAAGGTTTGTCTTCTTCTTTGTAGGTTATCCTACCTGCTTGGGAGTGTTTAATTTTTAGTATAGTTACTGCATTTTTCCTAGCTCTTAATTTTTGCGCCAGTCGGCGGGTACCTCTAGATCCTCCCTCGTAATTTATTTGTTTTAAGTAAATAAGGGACATTTGGATTTTTTCGTCCATGATTTTTTGGAGTGCTGATTTAATTGCTCTGACTTTAACTTGTATTTCCCTATCTCCTTCTCTATATAACATCTGGAGGGTTTGTAGGGTTTTGGTGAGTTCCTGGTTTTTCCTTTCTCTTTCTTTTTTTTCCCCTTGAGGTGTAAGCAATGATCTCGCCTCTAATGGTGGCCTTCATTGCGTCCCATAATATAGCTTCAGAAACGGCTGATGATGCATTTTCTTCAAAAAATTGTGGGATTCTTTTTTTGATTTGATCAGTAAATTCTTTATTCCTAAGGAGATAGGGGTTAAGTCTCCAAAGTTTTTTTTTTTTTTTGTTTTTTTTTACCCATGTCAACCTTTAACAGAGGGTGGTGATCAGATATTATTTTTGGACAAATTATTATGTCTCACTGAGGAGAAGTGCTCACATGAGGTAAAAAAGTAATCTATTCTCGAATAGGAATTAAACCTTCCCAAATAATATGTAAAACCGGGGTCTGAGTGAAGAAATTTCCTCCAGATATCGACTAGGCCGAGATTTTCTAGTTGTATTTTAAGGAACTTTGCTGAGGAGGATTGGCGGTAGACTTTTGGATTGGACGAGTCTAGGTTTGGGGTTACAGTCATGTTAAAGTCTCTAGCCATTATTAATTGCCCCTTATGTAGATCTATTATTTTATTTAGAATTTGTCGAATTAGAGGCAACTTGGTTTGTGGTGGTAAGTATATGTTAGCTAGGGTGACTTCTTGATTGTATAGGCAGCCTTGTATTATAATATAACGCCCTAGTCTGTCAGATTGTATATTGTTTATTTTGAATTGGGTGGTTGAGGGGATCAGTATAGCTACTCCTCTTTTGCGTCCACTCGGGTGGGATGAAGAGTAAATGGCATAACGGCCCCACCATTTATAATTTCTGATGCTCAGTTTCTGAAAGATGGGATTCTTGTATAAATATAACGTCAGCCTTCTGTTTATTTAGATGTTGCATTACTCTCAACCTTTTGATGGGGTTTTTTAGACCGTTCACGTCTACTGAATAGATCTTCACCGGTTGGGAAGCCATTTATGTTTGTTGTTCCCAACCTTGTTTATAACTATATTAAGTGTGCGATGGATTTCTTTTGCTTTTATTATAAGTGTTGGCCATTCAGACCCTCTTTTTTGTTTATCTTTCAGGACAGCTTGGACCGAGTTCACCCAGATCACCCCCCAGCTGCGAGAGGAGAACTATTAATCATGATCAGCTTTTCGTGTGGATGTTCTTTAGGTCTCACCAACACAATATTCTGAAGTTTCTGTAATAAAGCAATTGTATGAAATTTTGTGTAGTGTCTCCTGCGTCTCATTCCATTTTCAGAACTTGAACTAAAGATAACTTATAAACTATAAGAAAACAGCTAACTATAAGTAAAAGACCTAACCAGTTTACATTTAACACTCAAACATTTTAACAAAACATTACTTATCTGTACTTCCATTTTTGGGGTGGGGATAAGTTCCACCCCTCCATAATCTCAAGCCGGTTCCCAAGGAAATCAGCATTGATCGAGGTACTCTGTAGTAAGAGAATCCTCGAAGGATACTGGTCTACCCCCTTGTGGTTCACTAAAAAGAGCGGTGAGGGCTCTCAGAGTTCTCATGAATGGTCCCCTCCTCTCCAATTTGGGAGGAGGGACACCAGAAACCGTCTGGTCATTCCTCAGGCTCTCTCCTAACCCTTAAGTCCCAACCCATCATGCCCCTCTCCCCGGTGCCTCCCCTCCCTCCTCCCTGGGGAATTTTATTTTCAAGTACCGGGTGACAAAGGCAATGGGGCTCCAAGGAAGTTGGAGCCACCCCCTCAGTTCAGCCCCAAGGAGGAAAGAAAAATGAAGAAAAAAAAAGGGGGGAGGAGGCACTATGTTTGCCCTTCTTACCTCCCCTACCCCCCCTCCTCCCCTCTCTCTCACCCTCCTTCTCCTCACGAGGGGGGGAAGGGAAGGACATTTACTATTCCACCCATTAACCCTAACAGCCTAAAGCGTTAACCCGGGTCTGGGGAAAAGGATCTAACAATCGCTCTAGTACAGGTATCAAGTGATTCCAATTCTTTAATCTAAGGGGACTATCCCCTGCACCATTCCTTCCCCTTTTAAAGAGGTTTGTTAAACTTGTCCTAAAAGGGGGCTGTGGAGAGGTATTTTTATGGTAAGAAAGAGAGGAGAGAAAAAAAAGGAAGAGACAAAAAAAATTATAAAAGGGCGGTGAGAAGCCCCCCCCCCCTTATCCTGTCCCCGCATATATAGATTTCAGACACAGTGATCATCATGGTGAGAGTATAGACCAGGCAACTAGAGTTTTGTGTTAATTTCTAATCCACAGTGATTTTCATTGTCCCAGAGTCCCTTGTCCTTCTGTTTTTCACCTGGGAGGCGGTCCTAAAAAGGAAGGCTTTTCGGGGAATCCTCAAGGAGTCCCCACAGCCCATTAGCATGAAGAACTCCAGAGTTCCAGGGAGGGAGGAAAAGAGAGAGGCGCCGCCCCAGGGGGGAGCCCCCCAGCAGTCCCATTAGGTCGGGATCAATTACCCCCCTCAGCTAGGCTGACAGCCCGCCATCTAGGAGGATTTCATTCCCCCGGTCCCGGCAAAGTAGAGAGAAATAGTTTTGTTAATCATCCCTATGTTAGGATGCCGGACCAGAGGAACAGGACCGAGAGCAGGCCCACCTCAGGCCCCCCAAGCTGACCCCCCAACCTCCAAAAAAAAAGAAAAGAAAAAGGGGGAGATCATCAAAAGGGACTCACCACCACCAGGGACTTGTTACTGGTCCGCGTTATTGTAGGGTTTCTCAGGTTTCGGATCTTCTGAAGCATCTCCTCCAAGCTCATGGTGTGCAGTTCGTTTGACAGAGATTGTCCTTGAGGTGAGAACCTGGAGTGGCCTGTTCGATTCAGCGGGCGTTCCTTAAGCACCCCTTTTTTAAAGGCATCTTCTTTGGCTTCTGAAGCTGAAGAGTATGAGGTGGGGCCATCTGGCAAACACGCTATAAGCTTGGCTGGATGAAGGGTGCGAAATCTGATCTGCTGTGATCTTAAGATAGGAAACAGCTGAGCATAGGCCATTCTCTGACTTTGGGTAAAGGGAGCATAATCGTTAATGATGATACAGTGGTTTCCATACATAATTTTCCCTTTCTGCCAGGATTTCTTAAGGAGAAGTTCCTTGGTCTGGAAACTCTGCATCCTTACCACGAACGATCTAGGTCTGGCATCTTTAGCCTGTGGTTTGGGTCCCAGCGCCCTGTGAGCACGTTCGAAGTCTAGGGGGTAATCAGGGCCCAGGTCGAGAATGGATCTGAAGAATTGGTCTGTGAAGGCCAAGGGGTCAGGGCCCTCGTCTCCCTCTGGCAGGCCAAAAATTTGGAGAGTTTTCCTTCGACCTCTGTTCTCTTCATCCTCCTGTCTAAGAGAGCAATGCAATTGGGATTCCGCTAAGGAAAGAACTGTCGACTCGAGGGCATTTATTTTTATAGTGTTTTGAGATATTTGCTGATCTGCCTCATCAGCTCGAGATTGTAATGATCTCAAATCGGACTTAACTTGGTTAAGAGAGTCCCTCATTTCTTCTCTGAATTCAGAGATGGCCCAAAGAATATTCTGTTCTGACAGCGGGGTTGGAGGAGCAGGCAGGCTGACTGGGGTCATTTCCTTCTTTTCCCTCCTTTGGCAGCCATTGGGGTGGGGGCGGAAGGATGAACCGATCCAGACAGGAGGCTGCAGGTGGGTTTAAATTCTGTATCGAATCCACTATGTGCAGAGTAGCTTTTCCCTCTTCTATAGTTGAGTCGGAGAGTGGGGAGAATCTGTTTTGCAGGATAAGTTCCATAGGGTGCAGCCACCGAGCTGCCTGTGGTTATTTTTATATGTGTATCCCCTTTCTTCTTCCTTCCACTTCTATTTCCTTTAATCTCCCTCCCTTGCTCTCCCTTCTTTCCCCTTCTCCCTTCCTCCTCTCTTCACCCGCTCCTCCTCCTCTCCTTACCCCTTGCCCTTTAATTTGCTGTAACTTGTTGTTTATTATTTATCTTTCTTGTAAGTTGTATTTTAATAATTCAGTACCTTTATTTTTATTGATTGTGTTGCTCCTTTAAACTGCTGGAGATTACCTGTAATGAGGGCTAAAGGGAGCTTATTTACACTGAGAGGTAGCTCCTATTATGACTGTGTCCAATGCCCTAGTTATACATGCTGGGCAGATGCTTACCGCAGGGTTAGTGCTCCATGCATGAGCGAGGGGTGCCACCAGAAGGACCCAGAATTAGTGCTGATTAACCACCGCGATGGACCAAAACGCGACCACGAGGTCCAAATAGGGTGAAGGACTCCTGGTGCTTGCAGAGCTTCCTGAAGTAGGGAGGCAGACAAGGTGTCAGGAAAGCGTCACCGCCGCTTAGGAGGGCGCGAGAAGAGGAGAACAAGTCGGGAGCCGTGGTTAGAGCCTCCGAACGTCTAGAGGTGTGCAACGTGCAGTCGAGACTCTGAGGGCCTAACAATTGGTGCCCTTGTTCCCGCGCCGTCTGGGTGAGCTGTGGAGGGGGGGCTCCGCTCTCACTTACGAGTCGCCAGGGTCCGAGAGCAGTGCAGTATCCAGATTTACAGGGGTCTCACCTCGGTATCATGGGCAGATCCTGAATGCAATTTGGCTTTCTGTTATAGGTAAGAGACCGATTAGATTACTGTATTTGGGGAGCCACTGCGCCATCACCGGAACCGGAAGTCCCCAATTACTTATGTCTTTTTATACAAAAGAAATCTGTAACTGATTACATTTATTTGAAAGTAACTAGTAACTAACCTATTACTTTCAAAAAAATGTAATCTGTTATAGTTATTTTTGTATTGTTTTTGTATAAAAAGAAATTAACTATAATTGTAAGATGTATTACTTTTTCTAGTATTCTCTATCCTTGTTACTGACAGCACTGAGCTTCCTGAACAAGTTTCCAAACATCATAAAAAGTAATATACCCAACACTGTCCCCAGTTAACACCATACTGGTGCACACTGCAGCAGATGATTTCGGATTGCCTAGGAGAGATGGTATAACTTATGGCCGAAATGGTTCTGCTATCTATATTCCCTGCTCATTGGCCATCCTGGTATCGAACCCTACTACCTATTTATATTCTGGCAGCAAAAAAGGCTATAACCAGATGATGGAGATCCTCGATTATTCCCACTCAGAGCTTGGAGGGGGGTGGTTTCCGATATTTACGATATGGAATCCCTCACGGCTAAACTCCATAACTAACAACCCGCATCAGAGGTACTGTGGAGACCTTGGGTGATGTATCTATCTAGACATGACCAGGATTTTGTTTCTTGAGCCTCTCCTTATAATAATTTTACAGATATCAGGGAAGATCGGGTCTTGGGTGGGCCTTAAATGCAGCCTTCACATCTGCTGTAATAAGTATTATACTTCATGAAGGAATATAATCTGCATTGTATTTAAAGGGGTTAAATGCCTGAAGAGTGGATGAACCAGTCACTTGGTAAAAGTACTGCCTTGTAAAAGGACAAAGGAAATTGTTATGTTAATGTAAACAGAGTTCAGAGTCACTGAAATGGAATATTGTAACAATTCTATAAGATGATGACTGTGATACATGCTGTTACCTCTAACTAATAAAAAAAGGAAAGGGTAGTTGGTGTTGTCGCTAGCTCTTAGTTCTTTTAGAATTCTGCGGTGAATCCCATCAGGCCCCACTGCTTTGTCCATCAGTTTTAGGAATTCTTTCAGGACTCTTCTGTGAATAGGCTGGTATCGATCCCCCTATCCAGAGTGGTTCTATTTTTTGGTTTAGGTACCTCCCCCTTTTCTTTTGTGAATGCTGAGCAGAAGTATTCATTCAGTATCCCTGCTTTTTCACCGTCTCCCTCTGCCCACCCCCTCTTCCCTTTATTAAGGCTTACTATCCCTCCATTAGTTTTTCTTCACTCCCTCATGTACCTATAAAATGTTTTATCCCCCTTCTTAACTGAGTTGGCTATCCTTTCCTCAGTTTGGGCCTTTGCTATTCTGACTGCCTTCCCTGCTTCCTTCTGCATTAACTGGTACAGTTCTCTGTTTTCTTATACTTAATGAATGCTACCTTTTTCTCCCGAACCTTCCCCACCACTTCTTTCGAGAACCGTAGTGTTTTTTTCCTTCGTTTTGTTTTCTGGATTTGCTTCACACAAAGGCTTGTTGCCTCTGTGCTGGCTGTTTTGATTTTTCCCCATTGTTCCTCCACCCCTCCTCCTCCTTGCCTGTCTGCTAGTGCTTTTCTGAGGCACTCTCCCATTTTCCCAAATTCAGCACTCCTAAAGTCCAATATTGTTGCCTTTATATGGCTTGACTCTATGGCTGTGTTTATTGTGAACCACACAGTTTGGTGGTCGCTTGTTCCCAGATGGCTACTACTTCTAAATCTGAGATCCTCTCTCCATCCCCATTTGAGTGTACTAGGTTCAAGATTGCTCCCTCCCGAGTGGGTTCCAGCACTAGCTGTCTGAGACATGCCCTCTGTAGGGCATCCAGAATAACCCTGCTCTTGGATGTGGCTGCAACAAAGGTGTTCCAGTTAACATTTGGCATATTCAGGTCCCCCATCAACAATATCTCCCCTTTTTCTGCCATTCTAAGGATGCCTTCTATCATTTTCTTTTCAATTGCCTCCCCCCGAGATGAGTGTCTAAACAACCCCTGTGTGGATTGTGGTGCCATTTCCAGTCTCCAGGGTGACCCACAGTGCCTCCTCCCCCTTCCTGTTTACACTCTAGTTCTGTTGCTTTGATCCCTTCCCTTATGTACAGAGCTACTCCACCTCCTCTTTTACCCTCCCTGTCCCTCCTGTAGATTGTGTGCCCTGGTATGTAGACATCCCAGTCATGGTTCTCTGTGTACCATAGACAGGCAGCAATCCAGCTCCCTCCCCTGTGCAGCTGCTCCCGCGATCCTCAGGATTCGCTCCCTGTCCCTCCAAGACATGGTGCCAGGCAGGCACCTTACCTCCCTCCCCCAGTTCTACCCCCAATGATGAGAGCTGCCCACCAGGAGTTGTTTCCTTCCCCTGTGGGGTCCCGTGCCACCCTCCTGTGGGTTTCCTTTGCGGAGTTTCCCAGCATTCTCCTTGGTCTCCACTGCAGGTGCCTCCATAGAGGAACCACTCTCCGCCAGAATGGCATATGAACTGTGGAGGTACAACTAGAGGGATGCACCTCTGTTTAATCACACTCTCCCTGAGCCCACCTTGGTCCAACTGCTCCTCTTTCTTGGCAACCTCTGAGGCAGCGGCGGTGGCCATGGCGGTCCCTGGGCAGGGGAGGATGTGTCACGAATCCTAGCCAGGTCTGACTGGAGACTGGCAACCTCCTCCCTCAGACCAGAGAGGTGCCTGTATACAGGGCAGCATCGCAGCTTCCAGAATGTCTCCCGGAAGACTGCCGCCCCACAGCCATTGCACTGCACTACTCCCATCAGGTCTTATTTTGTGGCTCCTCTCCTGTTGCTTTGTATGCTTACTCTCACCTTCCTCTATTTTTCCACCTACTTTTCTACTGCCTGTTTGCCCTTATAGCTCTTGCCCTTCCTCTTCTGGGACAAGAACTTCCTGTATTTGGTAGTCTTCTTCCTTGCGGAGAGTCAGACCTCCAGCAGCTAGGGGGGTGGAGGTGGAGAACTACTCTTTCCTTCAAGGATGACTAAGCTTATATGTCTCAGTGATCCTTCTCTTGCTACTGCCAACAGGAAGTTCCTGTTGTCAGTCAAATCCAATACCTATAAAAGTGGAACTGGCCAAGGGTGGGAAGGAGGGCAATTAGTAAGAAAAGTTCTAGCTTTTTAGTCAGCTGCTCTTTGCTCTGCAAGCATGACTGTCTGCCAAAAGCTAGCAGCAATGAGTTGTAATAGGAGTCACCTGGTTTTCTGCTGCTTAAGTCACACCCCAATTAACTGCTCTCCTCCTGACCTAGCAAACTGAGAAGCTGATGCACATGTTACTCACCTGTAACAGTAGTTCTAGGAGTGGTATATGTTGTTCATCCACAGTTGTTGGCAGATCGCCTTTCCCTTTAACTGGTGCTGGAATGTTCTCAAGCTGGCTCCTCCCACCCACCCAGGTGGTATACCCCTCGGCTCCACCCCATGACGCCAGATCTTGCCCACTGGAAGCAAAGGTTGTGCACTGAAGCCAGGGATGTCAGATGGGTCAGTGTGCATGAACAACATATACCACTCCTAGAACTACTGTTACAGGTGAGTAACCTGTGTTTCTAGGGACGTGGATCTGTTGTTCTATTCACACTTGCTGGCAGACTCCTAGCAGTTCTCTGGGAGAAGGGAGGCAAGATGCACACCCCCTACTTAGGAAACAGAGACTGGAGAACTGAGGCCCCAAAACCAGCATCCTGGCGTGACTCTAGGTCAGGGGTTCTCAAGTGGTGAGGCACACCTCCCAGGGGAGGCGCCAGCCCATTTCAGGGGAGGCGCGAAAACTGGGCTGAAATGTGACTCTGGCTGTTATAAAAAAAAAAAAAATGCTGTAAAACAGTTTAGCAGCAAAAAGCAGTAGTGGCCAAGACTCCTTTGTCCTGAATATGCCTCCATGTTCCGACCTAGCGTAAGCCATCCTCCCACTCACTCCCCGTACCTGTAACAATGCTCAAACAAGCAATTCAGTGCCCCACCTCTTCTGCTGCCATGTCGATTAGGCGATGTGGATTCAGGCTGGCTGGTGAACTTACTCCTCCTAAAGAACAAGTAGCAGAACCCTGCCCCTCTTCCTCCCTGGCTCACACAAATCCCGGGACGAAGTCTTGACCAGCACGGTAACACTTGGAGCTAAACTAGGGCTAGGAAGGGATCATAAGCCAGCCAATTGGAAACCAAGAGATTTTCTGTAGTGAACCAATCACAAGGAGGGGATTTTAGACCAATGAGAGGGAAGCTGTTGCAGCCAATCGTGGTGGCAGTGCTATCAGCCAATGATGGGGCAAGGTTCCGTAGCCAATCACCTGCCTCACACCAAGTGTTGAGGTCTTGAGTTCCGGCAATAAAGGAGCGTGGAAAGGGGGATCCTCATCTTGTTTATTTTGCTGCTGAAGTTTGGATCCTGACCATCTGAAAAAGCCGACTCCGACCTCCCGACTCCTGAAGCCGACGACTCGGACCTCCCGCCGCAAAATCAGACCTCCCACTACAAAATCAGACCTTTGGACCGCCTGCCACAAAATTGGACATTTGAACCTCCTGCCGCAAAATTGGACCTTCCGCTGCCAGTTTTGGGACACATCCACACCGTCCACATGGACCAGGAACTCGGACCATCTCTGGCCGACCGGACCTTTCCAGGACCTCTTCTTCCTTTAGGGCTGGTAAGGATGGGGTACATTTTAAGCCAAAAAGCTTAATGTTATTTCTAATCAGGTGAAGGGGTTTGAAATGGTGGAGGGGGCATTTATGGTGGGTGTCTGGTGGTGGAAAAAGCGCACTCTTCATGGGGGAGGGTAAAGGACCTGCATCTGGGGGCACATGTCTCTGATAAAAAATAAAACCACGGAGGCTCCTCATGGTTGGGGGGACGGGATGAGAACGGGCCTGCATCTGGGGGCATGTGGCTGGGTTTTTGAAATGTCTGTGTGGGGTGGGATGGAAAAGGGAGGCTCGTAATGGTGAGGAGGTGGATAATGGGCCTACATCTGGGGGCATACGTTTGGGTTTAAAATTGAAATGTCTGTGTGGGGTGGGGTAGAAAAGGGAGGCTCCTCATGGTGGGGGTGTGGGGTGGATAATGAGCCTGCATCTGGGGGTATATGTTTGGGTGGGTTTAAAAATTAAACAAATATCTCTGTGGTGAAAAGGGAAATAAAGGGCCTGCATCTGGGGGAGCATATATGATGTCTCTTGGTTGTGTGGGGTGGAAATGGCACACTGTTTTTTGCTTTTCTTATTTTCTTTATTTAACAGTGTCTGTGTGTGCTTTTGTGAGTCTGTTATTCATCATTACTTGTATCTGGCAAGGTACAGTGGTAATCGTGCAAAAGGTGACCGGAAGTGCAATTTAGTGTGGTGTGCTAATGGTCCATTTTTATGCGATTACTGCTGTATGCGAATGTGGTCACGACTCATGGGGAGGCCTGGAATTTTTTCAAGTCCAGTAGGGGAGGCTCACCATGGCAAGGTCTGAGAATCCTTGCTCTAGGTCAATGTGGTAATAGGTAATGAAGGTGCTTGCTGACTTCCAGGTAGCAGGCCTGCAGATATCCTGGATAGGGGTGCCCCTAGAAGCAGCCACTGACGCAGTGGTATGGCAGGTGGAATAAGCCCCCAAGCCCTACGGGAGGCTCCCTACCCGCCAACCTACAGCAGAGATAAATGCAGGAAGTGATCCACCTGCCAATCATCCGCTTGGCTGTAGGTCTGCCAGATGCAGCTTCAGTGTAGGCGATGAACAGCTGGCAAACCTCTCCCCAAACCTCCGCCGTACGCTCTCTGTAGTAGACAAGCGCTCGTCTTGGGTCCAAAGTATGCAGCCTGTACTCGCCCTCTGAGGTGTAACTGGAGTAGTACACAGGCAGAGTTAACACCTGGTTAAGGTGAAACTCTGACATCACCTTCGGAAGGAATTTCGGGTGGGGGCACAGGTCAACCTTGTCCCTTGGGAAGATCAGGTAAGGAAACTCCACCAAGAGTGCCTGGAGCTCCCCAATCCTTCTGGCTGACGTGACGGCCACCAACAAGGTGGTCTTCCATGACATGTGGGAGATATCGCACCTGTGCATCGGTTCAAATGGCTTGCCCATGAGCTTTGTCAAAACCAGCAGTAAATCCCACGGAGGTGGAGGTTCACGCACCAGAGTGGATATGTGATCTAGGCCCCTGAAAAAGCGCCAGACCACCTTCTCCTGTGCAGACTGCTGACCGGCCCACGCTCGGTAAGCAGAGATGGCTGCCAGGTGCACCTTGAGGGTCATCGACCAAAGTGCCTGCTGGGAGAGGGACCACAGGTAGTCCAAAATGCTAGCCACTGGACAAGATGAGGGGTCCAACCCAAAACCTGGAATTCTAGCCGCTCAGGAACCAGGCTGTCAGGTGCAGGGATTGAAGGTCCAGATGGAGTACCTTCCCCTGATTGATGGAGAGCAGGTCCAGGCATGCTGGAAGATGCCTTGGGAGCCTGTCGCAGAGATCGAGATCATCTGGATTCCAGAACTGGCGTGACCAATCTGGGGCTACAAGAATCATCTGTGCCTTGTCCCTCCTGACCTTGAGGAGCACCTTGTAGATCAAGGGAAGTGGAGGGAAGGCATAGAAGAGGCCTGGGGTCCATTGCCTCAAGAAGGCATTCCCCCCCCCCCCCCGCAGTGAGCCCTGCTGAAGGGGTGGGCTTGGAACAGCCTCAGCTTTGCATTCTCCCTGGAGGCGAACAGGTCCACCTGAGGGGTGCCCCACCAGGAGAACAGATTGTGTACTACCTCCAGATGGAGGGACCACTCGTAAGATGCCTTGCCCAATCGTCTGAGGGCATCGGCCAGCTGATTCGAGGCTCCTGCTACATGGATGGCTAGGAGATCTGCCTCCAAGCTGAGCATGAGGGACCAAAGGTGGAGAGCTTCCTTGCACAGGAGCAAGGAGTGCATCCCGCCCTGCTTGCTGAGATAGTACATGGCCGTGGTGTTGTCCGTCTGGACCTGGAACACTTTACCTCGAATGAATGGAGCAAATGCAGTCAGGGCTAGCCGAACCGCTCGGAGCTCCAGCAGGTTAATGTGACTTTGGGATTTCTGAGGGAACCAAGGCCCGTGGGCTCTGTGCTCCCCCAGGTGGGCACCCCAGCCCATCAAAGAGGCGTCGACATCAGGATGACCGTCCGCTCAGGGCAAACAAATGGGATCCCTTCCTGCAGATGTGCTGGGGTGAGACACCCACTGGAGGACCTCCCACATCTTCAGGGTCACAGTGACCAGCTGGTCGAGGTGACCTAAGCACTGAGACCAATGGCTGGCCAGTTCCCATTGGAGGGAATGCATATGCCAGTGGGCCCACCGGACCACGTTGGTGCAGGCCGCTATGTAGCCCAGAAGGCGCAGGAAGTCCCGGGCAGGGCGCAATTACCCAAACAAAAGTGACTGGGCAAAGGAAAAGAGAACCTCCTCCCTGTCCACCGGGAGCCGGGCTCTGGCTTGGCGAGAGTCAAGCTCTGCCCCGAAGAATCGAATCACCTGCGAGGGCATGAGTTCAGACTTGACCTTGTTGATTAGCAGGCCAAGCTCGAAGCAAGTTGAGGGCCAGATCCCTGGACTTCACCTCCTGCCTGGAGGGACCTGCTATGAGCCAGTCGTCCAGGTCAGGGTAAACCCAGACCCCTCGGCACCTCAGGAAAGCTGCCACCATTGCAACACATTTGGTTAAGACCCTGGGGGGCCGACAAGAGGCCGAAGGGCATGGCCTGGAACTTGTAGAGGGTTTCTTCGGTTTGAAAGCTGAGGAACCTTCAATGGGAGGGATGGATCGGGACATGAAAGAACGAGTCCTGAAGATCCAGGGAGCAAAACCACATGCATTGCTCCAGGGATGGTACAAACTGAGCCAGAGTTACCATCCTGAAGGTGAGAAACCTGTTCAGGTAGTGCAGATCTAGAATGGGGCGCCAGCCCCCCCCCATACCTCTCAACTGTCCCTGATTTTCAGGGACATCCCTGATTTTCAGGGACATCCCTGATTTTGCCTCAAAATTTTCCTCCGTCCCTCATAAAATTTGTGTTTTTGTGACAGAACCGTGGGACTAAAATCACAAAATAACGTCAAACATTAAAGTTATAGACTGGTTCTTCTTCAGAAAATGCATCTTAACACATATCCCTTTATTATATCAGCTTTCTGAGTGAATAGTACCAATTTTTAAGATGTGTCCCTGATTTGGGGTCTTTGTCCCTGATTTTTTTAAGCCTTGTCCTTGATTCATGAGGCAAGAGGTTGAGAGGTATGCCCGTCCATTTTGGCACCAGAAGTACCTGGAAACAAACCCTGGGTGTTCCAGAGGTTCCACAACTCTTCGCACAGCCTCCTTGCAGAGGACCTAGGCAATGGCGTCTCAGAGAGCCAACTGAGTGACAGCAGACACCAAATTCTTCCATGGGCGCAGGCTCGGCTTGGGGGTACTGCTCGAATTCCAGAGGCAGACCCTGGCTGACCACTTCCAGCATCCACCTGTCCGTGGTGATAACGGACCAGGTGGAAAGGAAGTGATTAAGCCGGCCCCCAAGGGAGGACCTAGGGGAGACTTGATGGGATTGAGGGTGGCAGCCCCCAACCACTCACTGAGCATGCTTAGAGGAGGAGGCAGTCAAGGGACCGCCGGGTCCCTTCCCTCCTGGCTTTCTGACCAATGAGGCCACCAACTTGGCTCGAGGTTGCCAGGATGGAGCCTGCTGGCCCTGTTGTTGCCGCAGGGGTAGAGGACCGAAAGGGCTTGCACTTTTGGTGCTTGGGGCCCTTGTCCTGAGCAGATGTCACAGAGTCCAGGGTGGCATCAGACTTCTCAATGCGCTGGAGGTGTATCTCCACACTGGGGCCGAACAAGTCTGTGCACAAAAAGGACATCCACCAGCTTGTGTTGGGTATCTTCCATGAAAGTCGAGATCCTCAACCAAGCCCTATGGCACATGGCTACTGTGTCTGCCACTAAGTAAGCACAAGCGTCAGCAATATTCAGAGCCATCTAGAGTTGCTGTTTCGCCACTGCCCTCCCCTGGTCTCGGACATGCTTGACTGTGGTCTGGAGGTCAGCCGGGATGTGAGGAATCGCCTCATCCAGGGAGCCCAACAGGGCATGACAGAAGTGTGCCATCAGCACGGCTGAGCTAGCCTGACGAAGGCAGAGCAAAGATGCCGCATAGACCTTTTTAGCTGAATGGTACAGTTTCTTGGACTCTGTCCGGTGGTCTATCAACGTCCCCCGTATTGCTTGAGCGCCAAAAAACGAAGTCAGCCACCAACTCCTCAGCCGAGGGATGCTCCGAGCACCCTGAAAGGGAGCTTGTTGGTACCGCGTACTTGCGGGCCATACGGGCTGAGAGTGCAGGGCAAGAGGCGGGACGCTGCCAAAGGTCCAGGGCCGGACCGACAATGGCCTCGGCCACAGGGAAGGCATCCATGGGAGAATCGCCTTTGTCCAGAATCTCTGTGAGGAGATACCGAGCCCGTTTCTGAACAGGCTCGAGCTCCATCCTCATGGACTCTGAGATGAGCCGAAGAATGCCTATGAACGAGGTGGGACTCTCATCCATGGAGATACCCCCCCCCCAAAGACTCAACATCCGAGGAGGTGACGGTGGCAGGGCCTGATGTCTGCCATTCGGGTGACAGCCACTTGACAGCCAGGGTAGAGACCGGTGTCGGCCTTGGACCGGACAAGACTAGCTGTTGTCACATTAGATCTTTGTACAGTATTACAAATACAACTTGTGCTGGAGCCTCTCCTCAGCCGAGGAGGAGCAAAGAGGTGGAGTCGCTTTCTATGGTGGCGGGAGCGAGATCAACAGTGATGGCGAGACTCCGAGGAGGAAGACCAAGACCTCGATCTTGACCGCCGGTGAGGCCAACTGGGACCTACAGAGGGAGCCGGGGAACCCCTCGGCTCCTCCTGGCCCAGGTCTTGGACCAGCAGGCTCAACTCAGCAGTCTAAGCCGCCCCAGAGGACACTGGGAGAACCGGGGTCCGAAAGAGTGTGTGATCAGCCTCTTCAGATGATAACCTGTCTATCAGAAAGAGAAAAATCTTGGCCGCATCGGCCGGCATCTTGGCCAACTGGGCTGACAGGGGCTCTGTGAAACCATCGGCCTCGGCTTCGACCAAAGTCGAAACCAGAGTCTCCAGAGAACAGGACTGGTCCCGATCCAAAGAGCGACAATGTTGAGTCTTCTCTTTCTTTGACTCCTCCTTGCGAGAGCATGAAACGTGCAAACCGAAGGGCCCTCTCCCTTGGTGGAGAGGGACTGGCACAGCTCTTTGAAGGAAGCAGAGTACATGGAGCCCAACTGGAGCAGAACAAAGGCCAAAGCCGAAGAGGAATGAGTCATGGCCTGGGCTGCCTCCTACATGAAGGCCTTAAGCTGTTCAAGTTGCTTGGCGGACCCCGCAGCTGCGGAGACCACCCAATGGGCATCCTTGGATTTGACCAGCAGGTAACGCTTCTCCGGTCACCCCAGTTGAAGTCAGTCAGCGCGGTCATCAAGAACTGAAGGGTGAAAGGACAGACGGATATTGCAGGCCTGTGGATCGTGACATAGGTAATACATGCACGTGGTGTGAGGGTCAGTGCGAGACATTTTCTGCCCACAGAGGCACCGGCAAAACTCAAACGGTCTTTTCTTCCATTGCGGTAGCGATAGAAGAGGGAGAAAACTGTACTCTGATGAGTTTTAGAGTAAGATTAGGAAGCAAATCTGAAGAGTCGAGAGCCAGGGCCTACTATATGCGGGAGCGCTAAGGAGGGAACCTGAACTTTCCAGCAGAAAGGAAGAGCTGGTGTCATGGGGCAGAGCCGAGAGTTATACCACCCGGAGGAGCCAGCTTGAAGACGTTCCGGCACCAGTTAAAAGGAAAGGCGATCTGCCAAAAGTGTGGATAGAACATATCCACTTTCCTAGAAAGTTCCCTTCCCCCAACACAGAAAAACACACTGACTTTTTATTTACCCTAACTGAGACTCCACACTTCTAATAAAGTATCTGGTTGCTTAATCCCAACAGGCTTCGACTCCTGCTGAGTTAGAAGTATTCTATTAGTAAGAAAAGTTTGAGCTCTTTAGTCAGCTGCTCCCTGTTCCTTGCTCTAAAGCACGACTGCTGTCTGCCAAAAGTTAGCAGCCTTTTTGTTCTGTAACGCTCCCTAAGGTATAAACTGTTAAATTCTTCTGATTTTAAATTTCATACATACATTCACAGGAAACTGCATACAACATTTAACATCTCCTTGAGACAATATACATGTGCAAGAGTCATTCACTTCTACTTTTATTTATTGAAAACTTCGGAGAATACTTTTGAGCACAGGTGCTCATTACTAAGGTTCCACATCAAATACACTGTTCCACAAAACATTACAAGTACAATAAGCAGTTCCAGAGGAAATGCAGTTGAATCAGGCTCAAAGCACTTACAAATCTGTACAGATCACTGTATAAAAAGTCACAGGCTATGTATGGAGAGACACCAAATAAAACAGCTTAAACAGTTACAACTGCAACAGACTGAAAGGGCAGACTGCAAAGACCTCAAACTGATTAATCTGGGGTAGATTCAGCAGAGTACCAGGCAGTTTGCTTAACCAGTTACCGGCTGTGACAGCAAATGACCATTTGCCCAGCTGAATATATGCCTGAAAGGAAGCTTACGGACATTCCTGACAATATTCTTGGTGTTGTAGTGGTTGGAGACTGTACGGAAAAAATTTGTTAAAGTAAGGTGTGTTAAGCCCTGGAGCGCCTTTTCAACTATTAAATACATCTGGAGCTTTATTTTGCCCAGTAAAGGTAGCCAGTTAGTATGTAAAGGGTACAACTATGAGTGTGGTCATCTGCATGAAGTACAAAGTAGCACGCCTCATTAAAGATCAGCTTAACTCTGCTTAGCAACATGTCACAGGCACCTGCACAGACAGGGAGGCCATAATCTAAATTGACAGAATGGATCTGGCCACAACAAAGCATCTAGCATCCCCAGTAAAACTATTCCAGTTACCGTACAGGGTGTCCTTTTTTCTAACTATGGCCAACAGATAGTCAACAAGAGGGGAAAAGATAAGGTGTCATCCAGAGTTACTCCAAGGAATTTGAACGTCTCCACCTGTTCCAACGTTTTGTTCCTGGCCATTTCAAATGACAATGGGTGGAACTTTTCTGTGGGAGACTAGGGAAGAGCAGGGTCTTTGTGTTTTTTTTTTTGTAACTGAGTACCAGTTTGTTATTGAAGAATTAGCTTTATAATGACGTGAAATTACTTTGGAGAGTGTCAGTGAGGCTGTCATGGTCAGGGTTTATGGAAAAGATGACAGCATCGCTGGCACAGAGGAGTATGCTGACTGTGACAGTCAGCTTGCTTATTTATAAAGAGGCGGAGTGGGACTTAGATGGAGTCCGGGGGACACCAACAGCTACTCCCCTAGTGTCGGACAAATATTTATCGATCTGCATACTTATTAGATTAGGAGGGGGGATAAAATTCATATAAAATAGACCACAATAACATCATTTAGGACCTATACTTTAACCAAAGTCATCTCACAATATAGCCCATTGAAATAAAGAATATACCAACCCAAAGCATTTGAGCTAGGAGTCCCCTTCTTCCCACGAGCTCCCAAAGGACGTTAAAATCTGCACTTAAAAATTGGGATTAAAATTCATAAATATCACCTGTAATTTAATTGGGACTGGTCTGTGTCCCAAATGTTTACAAACATCATGGTTCACCCAAATATGTTGCCAGAATGCTCAATGTTGTACACAGTGTCGTCTCCCCACACCCACATAGCATGGTGCAGCGGCAACCTTGCTGCACATTCAGCACTCTTCAAGATATAACAAATGGTAGCATCATCTTAGAACCTACACAGTAACTTCTGATGTAGATAAAATGAGAAACCAGAACCTTCTATCCCAAATAGTGATCTTCACATTGTTGAATGTGTCATACGTAATGCATTGTGTAACCAATATGCTACATACTGCGAAACAGTTAACAGCATAATGCTTAACTTCATTGAAACAATAAAAATGCAGCTGTTGAGCCTTCAAGTTTAACTAGGTCATTCAGGAACACAAGAAAAACTAATAAATGGACACTTAATGTACACCATGTATCACCTCCATTTTTCACTGGTAAGAGTTCTAAGACCCAGATTTGTTAGGGAAACTGCTTAGCCTATTCAGAGGTAGTCGACCACGGACCGCAGACCCGGCCGCAGAGAGAGAGCTCCACTTCAGGCTCCCTCACTGGAACCTCAGGGCTAAAAGTCGCCCACGGACCACAGGCTCCCTCACTGGAACCTCGGGCTACAAGTCGCCCATGGACTGCGGACCCAGCCACAGAGAGAGAGTTCCACTTCAGGTAGCCAACAGAGCCCGTAGGCCTCTGGCGCCATTTCCAAACTCCATCACGCAGCACAAGCCTGGTCTAATTTAAAACTTAGGAGCTGAACTGACCTTGTACTGTAATTTTTAGCCTGCTCCTTTACCTCTCTTCTTGCCAATGTACTGAATTCTGCTAGACAGGCTAGGGAGTTTAATTTATTTGTTTCGATCTGTGCTGCTGTGTTTGAAGCCCCAAAAGTAGTGCAAATGTATAAGCAGCCCTCTGGCTTGATCAGCTCCCTCATTTCAGATCTAATTTTTTATTACCTTCCCTTCCACCCCTCCCCCACGCTCTATTAAATGGTCTTTCAGCCCTCATAGCTCCACCCCCCATTAACTCAGCCTACCTATTGGAAACTGGGAGTGTAGTAGTCAGCCCTTCTTAAAGGGCTATAATCATACTATTCTTTTAGGCACACTATCAGGCTCTAAACTAATGCATGTCATTAGAAGTTATCCTGCCCTGCCTACTTCAATTTACTTCCTTAATACTGCCAAAACTAGACTTGCCACTGATCTTGGCATTACGGAATACGCCCTCCTTCTGGTGTCTTATTAAATACCCGCAATGCATTTCCTCACCTGCCTAATCTGCTCTCTCTGGACCTTGCATTTCACTGCAGTCTCTCTCCCACTTTCTGTTGGCCCCTTGGAGGTGCACCACACTGATTACTACCCCCATTCCAACCTCATAGCCTCTTGGCATGATAATGTGCATCCCCTCTGGTGCATCCCACCTAAATCTCAGATGCTTTCCGCTTACTAAAATGCACATGCTACCACACTCATAAAAAATCTTATAAGAGGGGCTGGCTGTGCCTCCTTCTCTGATTTTCAGCTCTCCTCCTCCTCCTTGCAGGGACATCGAACTGAACCCCTGGGCCTACCTCACAACCAACCTTAAACACTTCTTCCTGGTCCTCTCTTAAAGGTCTTAAAATTGCACATCTTAATGTTCGCAGTCTCATCCACAGCCTTGCTGAGCTAACTGCCTGGGCTGCATACCTCTCAACTGTCCCTGATTTTCAGGGACGTCCCTGATTTTGCCTCAAAATTTTACTCTGTCCCTCCTAAAATATGTGTTTCTGTGGCTAAACAATGGAAATTATAAGCACAAAATAACATCAAGCATTAAAGTTACTGACTTGTTCTTCTTTAGAAAATGCATTCTGCACTAAGCCACATATTCCACCAGCCTTCTGGGAGGATATCTCTAATTTTGAAGATGTGTCCCTGATTTTGGTCCTTTGTCCCTGATTTTTTTAAGCCTTGTCCCTGATTTGTGAGACAGGAGGTTGAGAGGTATGCTGGGCTGGCCACTACAACCCTGATAGTCTGTGCCTCACAGAAACATGGTTGAAAGCTTCCACCGTCGACTCAGCCTTTGTGCTCTCCAACTATAGCCTCCTGCGTCATAACTGTATAGGTAAAAAGCATGGGGGCAGTCTTGTGATATACAAAAGTCACTTCGACATATAAATAATCCAGTAAGACATAGCTCTGCCCTCTACCACCTGTGAATTCCTACATGGGCTTCTTCTAGGGAATGCAAAAAAATTTCACATAATTTGTGCTTATAACCCTCCAAAACAAGGCATCAAGGGGCCCACCTATCCGCTCGATAACATTAGCCCCCAAATCTCCTCAAATGAAGTACTAATCTGTGGTGATCTCAACCTAAACTGGTCTGGAGACAATGTCAAGCAGTACGAACCACTGCTGGCAACTCTTGCTTTATCCAGCTTATTAGTGTGCCCACAAGAAATCACCACCCTGGGAACAGAGGTTCACGCCTGGATTGGTTTCCAACCAACAGGCCCAACAGGATCTCAGTATCTGGTATCCTTCCTGATTCAATATCTGACCACTCCCCCATCTGGAGAGTCTCCTCTCCCAAAGTGCCCCCCAAGATCAAACATGTGAGAGACTTCTCCAGCTTCAACCCTACACTCTTTCTTCAAGACATCGCAGTCTTAGACTGGGACCCAGTTCTCTGCTATGGATGCCACATGTGCCCTTGACAACCTTGTTAACATCCTCCCTTCTCTATAGGATAAGCATGCCCCTTGCATCAGAAAGAGCGTCAGAGGCACCGTTACTAAATGGGACCTGCTCTCCCTCATGAAAGCCTGAGATAAGCACTTGGGTAAATTCAAAGCCTCTAGGGAATTGTCCGACTATTACGCATACCAACGGCTCTGCAACAAGTGCAAAAAAGCAATCCGAGCCGCTAAGAGCGAATACTGCAAGATTGCCCTCTTATCCTCAGCTAGGGATCTGTGAAACGTCTGGCACACTATTAAGACTGTCGTTTCAGGGTATAGTAGGTGTGACACTGTGGATATGCCAATTGATGGCATAAATTGCAGTAACGCTTCTACCATTGCTAATGCCTTTAACAAGCAATTCACTGATCTCTCGGCATACACTTCCCTGCTCACTGCTGCCAACGACAAGTTATCTACCTCCACCCATACCTCCCTACCAGAACCCCCATCTCACCCAACCTTTTATCTTAAGGCAATCTCAGTGAGGGAAACCCACAAGCTTCTCGCCGGCCTCTCTCCTCACATGAGTGCTGGTCATGATGACCTCAAACCTAAGCTCCTAAAGCTTGGGGCCCCTTTACTTACATTCCCCACCTCCCATATTCTTAAACTATCCCTCATCACTGAAATCACTCCCCCAATTTGGAAAGTAGCAAAGGTGGTACCTGTCTAAACAGGGTGACTGGAAATGCATAGAAAATTACTGTCCTATAGCCACCTTGTCTGCTGTTAGCAAGATACTGGAAAAGGTTGTGGAAGTGCAGCTGACAGATTACCTGACTAAATACACTTTATTGTCCCCTGAACAGCATGGTTTCAAAAAGGCCATAGCACTGGTAAAGCCCTTGCTAACGTCACATCTGAAATAAGGACTACCATGGCATGTTGTTGGGGGCCATCTTTGTAGACTTGTAAGGCCTTTGATCTGGTGGATCACACTCTAGTTTGCGCTAAACTTCACTCTCTTGGTGTGCGCGGCCCTGCCCTAAACTGGTTTTCCAATTATCTCACTGGCAGGCTACAGCTTGTTAAGTACAATAGAGCTCTCTCAGATCCTGCTCCTGTTGTGACTGGTGTCCCTCAGGGATCTATCCCGGGCCCCATCCTATTTTCTCTTTTCATCAACGACCTTTCTACCGTCCTCACCTATAGTGCCACAACACTTTATGCAGATGACCTTATCCTCCCATCTAGCTCAGATAATGTCAGTGCCATAAATCACAGTTTACAAGCCGACCTCAACAAGCTGCAGAATTGGCTCCTGACAAACAAGGTTGTACTAAACAAAGAAAACACAACTCATGCTTTTCGGATCCTCTGCCAAGCTCAAGCAGTGTCCCATCCCACTAAATGTCTTGAGAGTCATGATGGAGTCCCTGTTGGCACTACATGCTTTTTTAAGTATCTGGGAGTTACTCTTGACCCTCAGTTAGACCCATCTCTACATATTCAAAATGTATGCAGGGCAAACATCAAGCTTGCACTTGCATACAGGTCTCATGGGTCCCTTACAGCAGCTGCTCACCTTTCCCTTGCTAAAGGATTGTTTCTTTCCTCTCTCAGCTACAGACTGACTACCTCTACCCTCGCTACTAAAATTAGTCTCACAAAATGGGATGTGGCCTATAATAATATCTGCCGCTTTGCCCTCGCTGTCCCTCAGCTCACCCATCACTGAGTTAAATAAAAACCTACACTGGATGTCCCCAAGTAATTATTGTTCCTTTGTCTTGGGCCGCTTCACAGACAAAAACTGTCCACAATGCCACCCCACCTGCCTCGTCTCAACTCCTCCAACCGACTCTGTCATATCAGCTCAGGTCAGCTGTCCTGCCTTTGCTGTCTGCGCCCCTTGATTCTGGAATACCCAACCTGCGCCCATCAGACGTAGTCCCACCCATCCCATGTTTAAGAGCTCCCTCTGGTCGCACCTGAAGTCTGCCTCAGCCTGTAACTATCCCTAGACTGCTTGGTACCTCCAACCCTGGCTTGGACCCAGGTGTGCTCCATCCACTTCCCTGGTTCCTAACCCCCTTCACCTGAGCTCAAATAGGGGATCCATCCACTGTTATGGTTTCCTGCACCTCAGCACTTATCCTTATACCGGGACAACCACCCAATGTACCACCTTGAAAGCTCATGTGTTATACCAAGAACTGTCATTACTGCTTATATGTTCTTACCTTGATGTATATGCTTATCTGATCATCCTGTACTTGTTTATTTGTTTCACCCTGTTCAATGCCTGTATTTCACTATGTTGTAATTGTTCTCATTCTGCTTGTAAACCTACTCCTGTAATCTCCCGGGTCGCACCTGAAAATAGGCATTCCTTGTCTAGCGTGCTTACCCGGTAAACAAAAGCTAATAAATAAATATCCTTAGACTAAGTGCATACCCATTAGCATTTTATTATCATGTCTAGTTATGACAACCTTTTATTTTTTCCCATACAGCTTTTTACACCTAAAGTGGCTGTTCTGCTACAAAACCCCCTCCCCTGGCCGGCAACCACCTCCTCTGACCTACCATGACTTTTGTCCCCCACCACCACCACGGTGAGTCTGAGAGAGAACCACCCCCAGTGTATATCCTACCCGCTGACGCAGTCAGGTGGCAGCATGGGTCTGCAGAGGTGCAGGGCATCACCAAGCCTTCAGGTTCCCTTTTTCTTGATCCCAGCATCCCAGGAGCAGCAACAACTCTGGCTGCACGTGAGCATGCAGGCATATATATGCCTCGGAACCTCTCCACCACCCTGTGTAAAACTATATCCCCTCTTATGCATCTGCACCACCCCAGGCCTCCACCTGGAGGCAGCCAAGAGCCAAGATGACCAGCTTCCCATATCCAGGAGAGGAGAGCTGCCCGACGGCCACTTCTGCTGCTCCAGGCCCCACCACCACCAAACTTGGGTCGCCATGGGGCAAAAGGCAAGTCATGTTGCACCTCGGCCTTCACCACCAGGCCAGCCTAACCTTCTACTTTTTAAATGCTTTATCATTTCTATTATCCATGATTTCCTTCCTTGTTGTACAGCACACTGATACCTGTAGTGCACTTTATATACAACATAAAAAAAAAAAGAGATGGTAAAGTGTTGGCTCCACTTTACTCATTTATGGTCATGCGCCTGCGCTTATGGGAGGCAGTATAGCGTATGGGTTAACGGCACTGAGCTGGAGACCTTGCTTTGAATTCCATCTGCTCCCACTTGCATACTGTGTGACCCTGAGCAAGTCACTTAACTTCCTTGTGCTCCCAGACTGCACCTGGAAACAAGCTCCAGCTTCGTGTGCCTTTCTTGGTTAAAACATTTCCCTTTATTGTTAGATTTGCAGTCATTTCTGAGGGCTGTGCTTCCTACATCATTATATAGTAGTGCTATTTTAAAATGGGGCCCACTGACTAGCATACCATTTACAGTGGCCATCAACAGAACAAAAAACATTTCCAAAAATGTGAATTTCAAAGTAATCCTATTCTTTAGTGCACTCAGTGGCTTTCACGGAGGGGTTGCCTGTCGACGATGGGGTGGGGTCTCCACGCTATGAGCTTCAATGCATAGTTGAAGGAATGGCGCAGAGAAGAGTGGTTTGGCTACACCAAGGACCAGGATAGGGGCCTATAGGGGGTGATGGCCTGCATCTGTCCGGGAGGGGAATCGCAGTCCTCAGTGGACTGTTTAAATGTTACGCTGATGTACGTTTACACTAGCCAGGGGTGGCAGAAGGAATCAGATAGACAATGTACTGGTGGAAGCCAATGGCAAGGTGGCAGATAAGGGGGAGGTGCTACTACTAGGGGACTTCAATCTGCTGGATGTAGACTTCAGCCTCCCAGCTGCAGCTTCAGCTAGAAGCAGGGACATCCCGACTCCCTGCCGGGGTGTTCCTCCTGCAACTAGTCAGGGAGCCCACACATGATGGGGCAGTACTGAACCAGGTGCTCAACAGGGACAGTGTTGCAGATGTCAAGGTGTGAGGCCACCTGGGGACCAGTGATCATCGTACAGTGTGTTTCACCACAAGGACAGCTGCGGGACTGAACCACACAAGAGCGAAAGTCCTGGACTTCGGGAGGGCAGAAAAGATGGCAAAAAGATGGTTGAATGTCTCAGGGATGGGTGGGGTGGAGGAACACTGGGCGAAGCTAAAGGAGGGCAAAGTGAAGGCAACAAACCTCTGTGCCAAGCAAGTGAGCAAGAGGAAAAAAAGAGACCGCTATGGTTCTCAAAACATGTGGCTGAAAAGGTAAAGGTTAAAAGGGTAGCATACAGAAGGTATAAGGAGACCCACAGGGAGGAGAATAGGGAAGTGCATCGCAGGAAAACAGAGGGAAGAGGGTAATGCAGTAAGGAGTACAAACTGAGGAGAGAATAGCCCAGGTGGCAACAGAAGGGGTCAAGAAATTTTTTTAGGTATGCAAGTGATAAAAGAAGACGGGGGAGGAATTGTCAGGGTAAAAAGGGAAGGGGGGGGCGCGCGCCAGGAAAAACCAGATATCCTTAAATACTTTTGTTCAGTTGTCAGAGAAAGGAGAAGGAGAAAGGCCACAAAAAAATTACAGGAGATTTTCAGGGAGGGAGATGGACACTAGTTCTTTTTCAGAGAAGAGACTCAAATCTGTAAGTGGACAAAAAGTACAGTTATGGAAGAACTTACCGTAACAGTAGATCTTCGAGAAGAGCTCTTGCAGCAGGCAATAACCACAAAGACAGAGTCCCACGCAATCAAGGGATAAGGAATAGAAAAGTCTGGGGGACGCTGAAAAGAACCAGCTGGAGGCTCAAGAAAGGAGACCTTGCAGAACTGCAAGGCGAAACCCAGCCCTATGCCTGGAAGCTACGTCCAAGCTGTAATGCTTGACAAAGGTATGAGCAGAGTTCCAGGTAGCCACTGCACAGATGTCTGCTGCGGAAACGTTCCTCAAAGAGGTGAAATACGTCACCACACCCCTAGTGGAATGGAATCTTACCGAACCAGGTAAGGGCTTATTCTACTTGTCGTAGCAAAAAACGATGCAGTTAACAAGCCACTTAGATAAGGTCTGTCTGGTAACTGATGCACCCAGAGTCTTGGGAGCAAACGAAACAAAAACTGATCCGTTCTCCAGAAGGGGTCAGTACAGTTTAGGTAAAAATGAAGTGTCCGATGGACATCTAGAGTATGCAACAGTGCTTCCCCCCTGTTAGAATACTCAGGGTAGTAAACAGGCAGGTGAATGTCTTGATTTAAGGTGAACTCCAACACCACCTTAGGCAAAAACTTACGATTTGTATGTAAGGCTACCCTGTCCTATGGAAAACTAAATAAGGCTCTTTACACATCAGAGCCTGAAGATCGGAAATTCTTTGAGCTGAAGTAACTGCAACCAAAAAAGACACTTTCCCCGACAGAAAGCGCAGCTTGCAATCCGCAGCTGGTTCGAACGGGAGGAGCGTGAGCTTCTCCAACATAAAGAGAAGATCCCATGGAGGGACAGGATCTCAGATGGTAGGCTTAAGGTGCAAAATGCCCCGTAAAAAGGTATGGGACACGTCCAATTGAATGAGTCTTACCCTCCACCGATGCATGGTATGCTGAGATGGCAGAAATGTGCACCTTGATGGAGGGGAAGCTCAGGCCCTGCTCAAAAAGAGAGGAAATACTCAAGCACAAAGTTCAGAGGGCAGGAAAAGGGATTAAGCTGACATGAAGTGGTCCACAGGCAAAACCTTTTCCACTTCATGGCATAAGTTGATCTAGTAGAGGGTTTTCTGGCTGCCACTAGGACATCTGCTACCTTAGGGGAAACCCCATATCTATCCATAGCTAGGTCTGCAGGAGCCACGCGAGAAGATGCAGCGACTTGAGATCCGGATATACCAAAGTGCCCTGAACCTGGGAGAGCAAGTGCGAGCTCAGAGGCAGGGGAATTGGAGGTTCCACTACCAGCTGTTGAAGTAGTGGGAATCAAATCTGCAGAGGCCAAAAAGGGGCTTTGAGAATCATCTCTGCTCCCTCTGCCGATATCTTCAAAAGCACCCTCTGAAGAAAGGGAGGGAAGGCATTGAGGAACCTCCCTGTCCAATAGAGGGACAATGCGGCTCACCAGAAAACTCTAGGCCTTGGATCTTGCGAGCAAATACTGGGCAGTTCCGCATTGAGAGGTGACAAAAAAGGTCCAACTCTGACAGACCCTATCTGGCGAATAGCTGATCTACTACCGACTGAAGGAGTTCCCACTCAAGAGCCTTGGACAGAGACCTGCTTAGGCAGTCTGCCCAGATGTTTTGGATGCCTGGAACATGAACAGTGGTGAGCTCCAGATGGTGTTCCAGTGTCCAATACCAGATCCTTATTGCCTCCCTGCAGAGGGGGTAGGAGTGAGTTGTCTCTCCACCCCCCCCGGCTTGTTGATATAAAAGATGACGGACATGTTGTCCATCTGAATAAGAGGGCCCGGAGATAAGTCTGTTTCAAACGCCTGCAAAGCATTCAGGACTGCTCACATCTCTATAACGCTAATGTGGAGTGATTGCTCCTCTGGTGACCAGGTCCCCTGGGTCTGCCAGGTCTCCAGGTGAGCGCCCCAACTGAGACCCGAGGCATCTGTAGTCAGAACTCATCTCGGGGACTCCTGTCAGACTAGGACCCCTGTTGATAGACTGGGTGGATCCAACCACCAGGTTAGTGTCCTGCAGACTGGGTCGGAGACCAAGACCAGCTGATCCAGGTCATCGGACCTCTGGGTCCCACTGCACCCTGAGCATCCACTGAGGGGGCCTCATAAGAAGGCAAGCCATGGTAACCGTAGGGATGGCTGCTGCCATTTGACTGAGGAGTTTCAGACTGGGACATGAGGAACAGAGGATACCATGCGGGCCTGATACCAAAGGCGATCCGCCCTATCTGGGAGGAGGAAGGCCATGCCCTGTACTGTGTCCAGGACCGCCCCTATGAACTGGAGTCTTTGGCTGGACAATGGGGATGACTTTGGGATATTCAGAGTGATCCACAGCTCTCAGAAGAGTGTAAATGTGTCTCAGAGAGTGCGAACCAGCTGTTCCCTGGTGGGAGCTGCCAGAAGCCAGTCATCTAGGTAGTGAAAGACGTAATGGTGCCATTGACGTACAGCCACAGCCACCACCGCTAGGCACTTGAAGACGACTCTGGGAGTGGAGGACAGGCTGAACAGCAAGGTCGAAACTGATGTCGGCCCTGGAAGAGGAAGCACAGGAACCTCCTGTGAGGCTGGAACACTACAATGTGCAGGTATGCGTCCTGCATATCTAGAGGGCAGAGCCAGTCCCCTTCATGCAAAGGGGGGGAGGGAGCGGGGGGGAAATCAGACCTGGCAGCATGACAATCCTGAATCTCTCGTACTCTGATTTGTTCATGGGACCGAGACCCAGGATGGGTCAAACGTCCCCGGTCTTTTTGGGAACTAGAAGTAGGAATAAAATCTCTTTTCCCTTTGAGCCAGGGGAACTGGGCTCTGTAGCCCACTTTTGCAGGAGGGCCTGAATTTCTCCTTCAATCAGGGGGGACATAAGAAGGAGGATATTGGGAGGACCCTGGTGGAGTTTCTGGAGGCATTTGATCGAACTCCAGTGACCTCTCTCTATTAGCTGTAAATCCCAGAGGTCTGTCGTTATTTTGCTCCAACCCTCGAGATAGAGGAAGAAGTGACCCCCTACAACTTCCCCCACTGACTCCACTGGAGTGGGGGGGGGGGGGCTGGCCAAGAGTTACTGTGTTGCTCCAGGAGTAGGCAGAGGGTCTTAGGAGGGCTCTGCAGCCTGAGAGGCAGAGCTCCCAGGAGTCTGGAAGGTGGGCTTTCTTTTGTAGCCTCCTCTCTGCGGATGCTGGTTTTGGGGCTGCTGACCTGAGGGCTTCCGAAATGGCCGCTTCTTAAAGGGTCTTTGGTCCCCCTTATACATTTTTTGGACAGACCCAATGGACTGAGGAGATGAGTGATCAATTTGTTTAGTCTCCAAAGAGGACCAAGCCCTTGAAGGGGAGGTCCAAGATGCCAGACTGCAGATCCTGGGAGAATCCCGAGACTCTAAGCCAGAGACGGCGCCTGAGGCAGACGCCCGAAGCCACCATTCTGGCCGCCATATCTGCAGTGTTGTATAAGGCATGCAGAACAAGGGTGCCTACATCCGACCTTGATTTGAGGAAGTCCAGGAGCTCAGTTTTCTGGGCGGAGTCTGTAAGGGCCTGAGCTATCACCATGCCTTTCTCCCAGAAGGCATTTTGGTATTGTACCATGTGTGTGAGAAAGTTAAAGGACCTGATGAAGCAAGCAGAGGATGAGGAAACCTTTTTGCCCATCTGGTCGATATATCTGGACTCTTGGTAAGGAGGCTGAGTACTCAAGTGTTTGGGCTCCTTTGATCTATTGTGAGCAGCCGTAATCACCATAGAGTCCGCCGTAGGGTGTTCCGCCAGGAAAGGCTGCTCCCTAGGGGCTCCATACAGCCTGTCCTACTTCTTGGAGATGGTGGATAGGTGTTTCCAGGTTAACCTTGTGAGGTCCTGAAAGGTGTCTACCAAAGGAGGCACTAGAGACTTGGGTTCCTTCTGCCTCAGGTACTTTGCCAACCTCTGCCTCTCCGGATCCAGATCCTCTGTCTCCCATCCATTTGAGGCCTGGATGTACCTCAGGATGTCCATAAACGTCTGTTCATCAGGGGGGCAACCTGGGGGTGTCATTATCCAGGGAGGAAGGGTGACCCCTAGGTTCATAATGGTCTGAGCTAGACGGCGAAGAACTGCGGCTGGTGTCTGGGGAGGAGGAGAACGAAGAGCCAGAGTGATGCTGACTATGGGACTGACGTCCACTATGGGACCGGCACCCACTACGGGACTGACATTGGCTGCAAGACCGGCGATGGTGATGACTGGATGAGCGCGAGTACTTGCCGTGACACCACCCTCTGTGTGGGGGTCTACCAGCAGTCATCCAGGCTGGGATACGGTCCTTAGGGAGCAGAGCACAATTGTTCAGGCTCCTGGTCCTTGTTGTGATCTGGCTGTGGCTCAGGCTCCATGGTCATGGGTTCCCTGTGGGGGAGCAAGTCTCCTTTGACCTGGTTCCACCAGAAGGAGTAGAGTTCCTAGATCCGGTCCTTGTACAACTGCAGACCAGACAGGCCAGCTGGCGACTGAGGAGCTGGCACTGGCTTGCCCAGCAGAGCACCTGACATCCAGAGGCCCAGCATCCGAGGTGGCGGCAGAGCCGAAGGAGAGACTACGCATTTAGGAGCCCTGTCTGGCCTAAGAGTAATCGTCCGGGAGCCTCCATTAGAGGGTAAGAAGTCTACCTCAACTGGTGACAGAACAAGCCGGCCAGGAGGTGAGTGAAGCCCAATCCAACACCTGAGAAGGCATCCGCTTAGCAGGCAGCTGCTTGGCAGAGTCCGGTGAGGATGCAGCAGTCAGCTTGGTCAGGGCCTTACGCTAAGGCACCGGAGTGTGGGGAGGGAGCATCGGGTGCTCGTGCGAGCCGAACGCTTGTCCCTGATGACTGGGTGCCTTGTCCAAGGCCTCAGATGAGGCCGTCATCAGAACCGGGCAGGCAGAAGTCAAAGCATCACCACCCTGCTTCTGACTGGTTCCAGCCCCTAAGGTGGAGGGTGACCCTGCTGGTGTGTCATTCACCTTGAGGGGGCGTCAGGGTAGAGGCTGAAGCCTCTGACCCAGACTTGACCCCGCCCAACATCAGTACAAAGGCAGGAGGCTTTGCTACCAGCTGCCCGGAGGCATGGGCAGACCAGGAGGAATGGTCCAATCTCCCACGGGACGAGGACTTCTTGTGGAGCGGGGACCTAGAATGGGAGTGTCCCTAGACTTTTTCCAGTCCTTAAACTTGTGGCCCCCCGAGTACCTCCATTTTCCCTGTGTGGTTTCGCGCGTGGAGGCGGAAACGGAAAAAGATGAAGGACTCTTCCCCACTGGCCGAGTCTGCATGGCGGCAAGCTGCTGCTCAAGGAGGCGAGCCTTAATGGCCTTCTGGAGGCAGATCAGAATTTGGGAGTTAAACCGCTTGCATTGCTCACAGTCAGAGGTGTCATGGTTTGGGCCTAGGCAAAGAAGGCAGGCCTCGTGGCTGTCCGATGGCAGCTGCTTGCCGCAGGTGCACTTGGATTTTCTTTGTTCTGTGGATGAAACAGACGCTGCCGGAGATTAAGACATGCAGAAAGGAATAAAATTTGAAAAATTTCATCAAAAAGGAAGAAAAAATGCTGAAGGCGCAAAAGCAATTTAACTGTTGCGAGAAGGCATCCAAGCAGCTGATGCGAATGGGTCGACGGCAGGAAAAGAACTGAGGTGGGGCTGGGGACTGCCCCCTTTATACCACTGACCGATGGTCAGGGCGGTCCCCCGCTGAAGAATGCTAGCTAGAAGGTTTCTGTGGGGTCTGGTGGCTTAGTCCTTATGGCTAGTGCCTGCTGTAAAAGCTCTCACTCGAAGTAAGATCTATGGGGCCAAATGGGGTGCATCCAAGGGTACTGCGGGAGCTCAGGGATATACTGGCTGCACCTCTGACAGTACTATTTAACAACTCACTGTAAACAAGGGTGGTTCTGGAAGACTAGAGGTGGGCAGATGTAGTCCCACTTCACAAAAGTGGTAGCAGTGAGGAGACTGGCAACTACAGGCTGGTCAGCCCAAGATTAGCAATGGGAAAGTTAATGGAATCACTGCTGAAGGAGAGACTTGTGGAATACCTTGAATCCAACAGGTTACAAGACCCAAAGCAGCATGGCCGGGGGGGAGGGGGTGTCACACAAATTTATTCTTTGACTGGGTGACCACGGAATTGGGTCAGGGTGGAGTTGTGGAAGTGCTGTACCTAGGTTTCAGTAAGGCATGCTACACTGTTCCACACAGGAGACTCTTAAGGAAGCTAGGCAATTTAGGGGTAGGTCCAAAGGTGGTACAACTGGTTAAGAAATGGGTTAGGGGATAAGCAACAGAGGGTGGTGGTGAATGGAGTTCACTCTGGAGAACAGAAGGTGACTAGCGGGAAGCCTCAGGTATCAGTATTGGGACTGGGCCTCAGTGTCTTTATAAGTGACAATGCAGAAGAGCTGAAGTGAAGGTCTGCCTCTTTGTGGATGACAAAATCTGCAATAGGGTGAACACTCCAGGGTTGCGGAAAGAATGAGCAGAGACCTGAGAAAATCTGAGGGATAATCAAGGGGTATGGCAACTGGGTTTCAAGGCGAAAAAGAGCAAAAACATGCAATTAGGGCACAGAAACCCAGGGGCAGAGTACAAAATGGGTGAAAATGTAGTGACAACCGCCAAACACGAAAGAGACCTGGGGTAATCATACCTTATGACCTAAAGGTGGCCAGGTAGTGCAACAAGACAGTGAGGAGGGCTAGTGGGATGCTGGGTGCATAGGGAGAGGTATCACTATTCGAAAGAGGCAGGAGGTGTTGCCTCTGTATAGACAGCTGGTGAGACCCCACCTAGAGTATTGTGTCCAGTTCTGGACACCAGACTCTGGAAGGAGAGTGTGGAGGCTGTCTAGAGGAGGGCAACTAAAATGGTGCAGGGTATGCATCATGAGCCCTACATGGAGAGACTAGGGACCGCTATATGTTGGAAGATGGGGTGATACGAGAGAGACCTTTAAATATCTAAAGGGAGTAAAATAGGGTACATGAGGGGAGTATTTATCAGAAAAAAGATGCTCAAGAACAAGGGGACATGTAATCAAACTGAAAGAGGGTAGATTCAGGAGAAATGTGAGGAACTACTTCACAGAAAGACTGGTGGACGCCTGGAACAGTCTTCCAGCAGAGGTGGTAGCGGTGAAAACAGTGGTGGGTTTCAGGAATGCATGGTATAGGCATTAGGGGATCTCAGTTAAAAGGAAGGGGGTGCTAGAGCCGGAGATCAACTAGGATCTGCAGTGACACTATAGGTAGGGAAAAATGGGCAGACTGGGAGGTCCAAGAGGTCCTTATCTGCTATTAAATCCTATGTTTCCATGTTTATTTAAAACACACAGTAGATGTAACAGACAGAAAAAGACAGCCCATAAAGTCTTCCCTGTTGTTCTTATGTAGATTTACTCAGCCAAATCAGATCTTTCCCTGCCCATCTACCTTTTGTTTCTAATTACGGTCACAAACGCACTCAGTAGGTCAGGCTCTCTGCTTCCACAGTGCCAACCTCAGAGTGCAATAGTGTGAACAGGTAACAGACATGGTAACCCTCCTGTCTGCTTCTGGGTCCGAATCACCTTTAGTCTCAAGTTCGGGGGGGTGGGGATTCAAACTGTGAACATTATGCTTGCGTACCCAATGTACAGGCTCAGATACATACCTTCTTCAGAGATTGCGGTACAATCTTTCGTCAGGGGCACCAAGCCAGGCTTCCAAAATGAACCCTTGTAACTCTATAAGAGACCTTAGGTATATTCTTACCTTTTACTCAAGCTCAGTTACACCATCAAGCTGTTGAACAGTTGTCAGACTTAACCATCTATATGTCACATGCAAAAAGAACTGGCAGACACCCAGGCAGTCTTAAATAAAAGGTACTTTACTAAAAGATGAAATATGAAAAATGTAAACACAGAACAATATATCAAAGAGCTCACAATCACATAAAAGAACAAGGGAAAAGTACAAAACACAAACTCCTACCACAATACATTTAAACCTTTTCTAATGTATTACCTCTGTAAGTGCATTTAAAGTTAAATCAGAGAGCTGTGTGTCTCTCTCTCTCTCTCACTCAGAGTCCCAAAATAATATGACAGTCCAGATACAAGTATCGGTTTAAGCCGTCTCCACACCCCTTCTATGAGTCTCATCTAGCTCCTCCTTTTAGAATATAAAAATCAAAAATATGATGTCCTATCAGGAGGTATATTTAAATAATGTGCCATGAGCAAAAACTCATTTCTCAAATTATGAGTCTTTGATCAGCCAGTTCCTTTGAGGTTTATAATCCTGCAGTCCGTCACCTGTGTGTGATACAGCCAACAGGAATCAGCTAAATGATGTCCTATCCTGAAATAAAATGTATATTTAGTTTCCAACTTAAAAACATGAGGTCATAAAAAGGCCATAAAATGCAATTTCTCAAGGAAGCTAACTACATTACAGAGATCTCCTGGTCAGTTTACATATCCTGTAGCTTCAGTGAAACTTGGGGGGCCCATAGTATCACATGCTCACATACTATATTTTTATATTACAAATATACAACAATCATAACCAGCTGGCCGAGTATCACAATTACCACCTCAAAACTGTTCCATTAGGTGTTGAACTCTGAAATAATCCTAGCACCTATTATGCCTAGTGCCACACAAACCACCAGGCTGAAAAATTAACTTTTCCCATTTTAACACAGATGTCACAGATTTGAAGGGCTAACAGATTTGCAAGTCATAATTATTTCAGTAGCTTGAAATTCCTTCAATCCGTCTGTTCTGGCGTTTTTACCAAAAAAATTAGAAAATGGTCAAACAATTTTTACTTTACAGACTGGAATTTTCCAGCTGCAAAAAAACCTGTATATTTCAATACTTACTTTAAAACCTCAACATAACCTTTAGCAGCTGCTACATGAAGTGCTGTACCACCAGATTTTGGATGTCTGGCATCATTAATCTGACCACTGTTAAGCCACTGTCGTGCATCTCGAAGCATTATCCTCTCCTCTTCTTTTCGAGCTGCTTCTATATCCACTCCTGTTGGGTAACAAAAAATAAACAGACAATACTGTCTCATGATAAAGGAAAAACAGCTTCCTAAATAATTTATTTTATAGAACAATCACAAACCTCAGAGCAACCAGAACTATTTGCCCTACTGAAAGTGCATCTGTACCCTTGTTTGCATGAGACTTTCGGGGAAAACTGAGGGGTCAAAAATGCATCACTACTGACACCAACCATTTTGATTACATTTCTATGCAATAATTTTGTACAAATAACTGTATGCAACTCCAGAAAGTGCTGAGACACAGAAAAATCTAAATTGTGCTTAGTATTTGCTTCGTCTTCAGCAGCAAACTCCCCAGTATTCTGCATATGCGCGAGTAAGGTCTAGAATGAGGTATCCTCAGTGGGAAACCTGGGACTGTCAGCTACACTACATGAGGTTAAAGTTCAACTGGAACCAATTTAAGAGTTCCAAGCCCACATCTTCATCTTCTAACTCCACTTGCATAGTCGGGATGTCTGGTTTGTACTCTTCCTCATGATCAGGTATAGTGAGAGAACACTTCACAGGCACAGCCAGCCTTGCAGGGGACAGTGTGTAATGATGGTAGTACCTGTTCTCATACTGGCAGATGCTGACAGTTTGGGTACCACGGAGGACGATACCATGATCGTCATCAGCAAAGTAGGTGACAAAATAATTCTGCCTCTGTAGCGAGCACTACTTGAGAATCAACAACACCCTACACAGGGTCCGTATCTGGTGCCATCAATGAGACAGTGCCCAATGATAGAGGTTGCATGCCCCTGGAAGCAAGAGAACCAGAGCCAGATCTTGGCATCAGATTGGGTGGGGAGCTACCACAGCAGAGGTCACGGCAGCAGCATTCTACCGAGACTCAGCATCCAATGACGCCATTCAAAGAGTGGATCTGGACCTCACCGGGGAACAATGTGCCTTTTTGGTTTTGGAATGGTGCCAGTCTGCAGACTTAAATAAGCACTGCAGCAACAACATCGCCGACTACCAGGGAGACTTGTCAGCACCTGCACCCGACCTGGAAGGAAAAGCCAGAGTGGAGCTTAGAGTCTTACAGGAAGCATCCATACTAGTGAGGAAAGTTTCCATAACTCTGACATCTCCTCGTGGCCTGGTTGAATCCCTGGCAGATGTTGCAGGCTTTGATGTTGTGGGCTAGGCCCAAACAGTACACAAAGACTGTATAAGCATTATCCTTGAAGATTTTCAGCCACACCGACAGAACCTGAATAATGGTCCCTTCAATGGTAGCATAAAATGATGAAAAACAATTTACAAAAACAAATGAGAAGTCTCAGAGGGTTAAACTGCTTCAGTCCACTGGCTACCCTCAGGGAACAAGTTCTGCAGGACACATTTCAAAGTGGATTCCTGACACGGTGTCACGAAGCCCACTAGGGAAAGGGTGTACTGGACCTGGTCCTGTGTAACAGTGCACATGTTCAGGAAGTAAAAGTAGAAGCGCCACTTGCAGGAGTGACCACCATATGGTGCAGTTCCACGTGGACATAGGCAGAGGGATGGTCAGGACCAAGACAAGGGTTTTGGACTTAAGGAAGGGTCACTTTATTAGGATGGGAGAAATTCTGACAGGACACCTTGCATCATAAAGGAGACAGATGTGGAACAGAAATGGGCCATAAAGGAGGGTTTGATGGAGGCCACTAATTAGTGTGCCAAAATCAAAGGCAAGAAATCTAAGGCCAAAAGGCCCAGATGGTTCAGAAGGGAACTGGAAACTGTGATAAGGGAAAAGAAGGCAGCCTTCTGAAAGTACAAATGTACTCAGAATGTGGAGGATAGGGAGGTTTATTGTGAAACATCCAGGGAGGTGGCAGAGAGAGCTCCTGATAAGGCAAGTACTGGCCTATTTTACTCCCCAATTTTTCTGAAATACTCATTAAAAAAAAACAAATTGAGCACTCATACCAACCCTTGGAAATGCTTCATAAGGAGCTGCTTTTCCAAGTTTAAAGCACTTTTACTCATCACAATTACAGTTTACTTACCTAATGTCAAAAATGGTGAGTACATTTATTCTTGAATGCTAAAATTGTCTGGAGCACTGGGAGGCAGAGCAGAACAATTAGAGAGGCAAAGGCGACAAGGGAGGTGCAGCTAGTACAGGGGGTAAAGTTGGGTGAAATGCCTTTTTCAAATATATAAGGGAAAAGAGGGATATTTAAGATTAAATTTACACATTAAAAAATGAGTGTGGGCAGAAGGAAGTGAAAAAAAGCAGATGTTATCAACAAGTAATTCTGTTCAGTCTTCAACAGAGAATGATAAATCAGTGGAGCAGGGGGGTAGGTGTAGGGAAAAGGGGGTCACAGATGGCTTTAAACAGGTGGACAGGGTGCATAAGAGCCCTGGAGGCAGACAAATCTCCAGGGCCAGACGGTGTGCACCCAGGGGTCCTAAAGGAATTGGTAGAGGTGCTGGTGGACCCCTAGCAGACCTATTTAACATCTGTCTTGTGGTCGACCAGCTGGATGGTGGATAATCACTGGTGCTCAACGAAACAGTAAATGAACCATCAGCAATAAAATTACAAGTTAAAGCACCCCTGCTTGTAATCCAGTGGGTTACAAGGTCCACTGGCTATCCTCGGTTCTCTTGCCATGTCCTATCCAACCATTATATTTCTAGTGCACGTGCAAACACTGAAGTCCTTGCATGGATGTCCTTGGAGATCAAGTACAGAATAAAACCTGATGCAATAACACCACTGTCATGCAAGATGACACCTAGTATATGTTCCCACACAGCCTTCTGAATTCTTCAACTGACTAGTGCTGGGTGGGGGGGCCTAACCCCTTTGGCCCTACTGTAAGTAGCACTTCCTGCGGAGCTGGAATGCCAGATGCAGATAGGAGTGATGGAGCTTGGTGGTGGCCAGGGGCAGATAGGTGCCAAGCCATTATGAAGAGGAACAAATAAAGATAAAGAATTAAAATTAATGGAAATAATATTACAAGCAACCATGAAGTGGCAGTAACACATGCCCATAGTTCTGTTTGAAATCTGTCAACTGTTTAAACTGGGAAAAGGAGAGGAATTATTTATACCCCTCATTTAGGCACAGACATGGAGGGATGTACAGGAAATTGTTAGGATACTAGTAATCAGCCACTTGCTGGCTACGTAAAAAGACTCAAAACCACCAGGACTGGATGTATGTCTAGGATTTATGAATAACACTGCAGCTAATGAATGTATAAGCTGTACTGTTAGTAATAAACACCCATTATTTGGGTAAAAAAAAAAAAACATTTCTGGAGTCCAGGTATGTGCCACAGGACTGGAGAACTGCACATGTGATTCCCCTCCATAAAACTGGCCCAAGGGATGAACCACGGAATCACAGGCAGGTCAGTCTGATGGAGACGATCATCAAGGAAAGAGTGTTAAGCTTTTTTGAGGAAAAAAGGCTATAGGACGAGAAGCAGCATGGGTCTGTGTCACAGAAGTCCTAACAAACTAATCTGACTTTCGACTGAGTAATCAGGACAGTGGACAAGGGGCAAGTGGCTGGTGTCCTGTATCTGGACTTCAGGAAGGCCTCTGACTGTGCCTCATAGAAGACTGCTCAGGAACCTGGAAAACCTGAGAGGGAGCCAAGCTTGCTAGATGGGTCAAAACTGGCTAAAAGACAGAACCCAAAAGCTGGTGGGTGGGGGGGGGTTTCAGAAGCTAGGCTACTGACCATTGCTCAGTCCAGTGTTTAACATCTTCATCAGTGACATAATGGATAGTATCAAATGTAAAATATCTGCCTGTTCTCAGATGACACAAAGCTCTGTATGAGGGTATAAACAGAGCAGGGGGGGCAGGAACTCCGGGGAAGACCTGGCTTGGTTAGAGAAGTGGTCTGGCATTTGGCAACTGGGGTTCAATGCTAAAAAGAACAAACATATGCACCTGGCACAAAGGACCCAATAGGCAAAGGGCAGGTAACCAAGTCAGAGGAAGAAAGAGGACCTGGGATAATCATCACAAGTGACCTGAAGCACTCGGCACACTGCAGGAGAACAGCAGCAAAAGCAAATCGGATGCCGAGCTGCACAGCCAGGGGGATTATCAGCAGGAAAGCAGATGTCATAGTACCATTGTATTGGTCCCTGGTGAGACCACACCTGGAGAACAGTGTGCAGTTCTGGTGTTATAAAAAGGATGTTAACTTGTTAGAGTCCAGAGAATGGTGACCAAGATGATCCAGGTTCAGCAGGGCAACACCTACAAGGAAAGGCTCAAGGGGCTCCACATGTACTCTTCTCTTGAAGATGGGGAGCCTCTGGTAGAGACCTTTAAGTACCTGAAAGGTGTTCACAGGGTGAGTACTGAGGGCCTCTTCTGCCTTAGCGGGAACAAGTCCACTAGTGGGCATAGCCTAGAGCTGGTAGGGGAAGAGCCAGGAGAGAGATCGGGGGCATTTTTTTCCAAAGAGAGGGTGGTGGCCAAGCAAAATGACCTACCAGAGGTGGTGTTCTCCCTGAAAATGTTAGATTGCATCAAGACAAGATGGGACACAGTAAATGGGAAAGTTGGTGGTTATGAAGGGGTGGGCTCGGGGATGTGGGGAGGTTCCTCTGTAGACTTGGGTTGGGGGGGCTTGCACACTCAAGCAGATTTGATAGCCCATAAGAAAAAAATACTCACCTTAGTAATTATGTTTCTTCTAATGGAGTCTTGCTGTATTGTGACATATTCTGACATACTGCAGTGATTCCCAACCTTTGAACTGCCCCGGAGAACAAAGAGTTAACTTTCTATGCAGGGCATAGAATGCTGAGCTCAAGCTTGGTTGAAGTCTCTGTCTGGAGTGTTTCAAACTTAAACCGTCAGATTCTTACGAGCCCAACTAACTAAAAATTCTATGTGGAAATTGTAGAAATTCCTACTAGCCAACTGGCTGAAAAAAGTTTTGGATTCCCAGGGAAGATTCAAGTCAGGAAAACCAAAAACCAATCTAATACAAATAATAATAAATCAGCACCCAAACAAAAAGGAGGAGGGTGCAAACAAAAAACACCCCTGGGGCGCAACACTGCACCTGCCCACCCACTTCCCAAAAACAGGTTCTGAGTGGGGAGGCAGGGAGGGAGGTCAGAATACAGCAAGACTCTATTAAAAGAAACATAATTATTAAGGGTGAGTAATTTTTTCTTCAAACAACATGAAGTCTTGCTGTATTCTGACATATTGCAGACTACCAAGCAGTACCTCCATGGAGAAGGGACAGAACCTACTTTGGGAATAGGCTCCGAAGTACTGCTGTGCCAAACCGGGCATCACTCCTAGCCTGGATATCCAGAGAATAATTTATTTATTTATTTGCTTTTGGTAACCGGGTAAGTGCACTAGGCATAGAGATGCCTATTTTCAGGCACGACCCGGGAGAATACAGTGTTAGGAATACAAAATCGTATATGTGATGCAGCACATGAAACAGTACAATACATAGTCGAGTAAAAAAACTCACAGATGTGGGGAGACAATCAGCAACTAGCACGAAGAAGTTTAAAAGTATAATAAAATTGCAGAACAATATGACAGGTAACACAATAAATAAGAACATAAGTATTACAATAAGGGCATACATATAGAATAATACGTAAAGTTACAAAGAGGTGATTGAAAAGGAGGGGAAGAAGGGAGTATGATAGGAGGGGAGAGAGAAGAGGAAGAGGGAGAGGGAGCGGAGAGAGAAAAGAGAAGATACGGAGCGAGGGAGAGAGGATAGAGAAGGAGGAGATGACCTGAAGGAGGGTGTGAGAGGTGGGGAAGAGAAACAACTAGAGAAGAAGACTAAAGCAGTGCAGGGGAAGAGGAGCTAAGGTGGGTTAAAGCAAGTGCAGGAGTTTATAGAGTGAAGGTGCTTTTGTGAAGTTTCTTAAAAGAGTCATGGGTAGTTGCTTGTCGAATAGCTTGGGGTATGGAATTCCAGTATTTAGGAGCCACGTGAGAAAAGGCACGTGAACCCAAATTAGTTCTGTGTCTAGGAAGGTGAAAAAGGGCTTGGTCTGACGATCGCAGTCCATAGGAGAGAGGCTGAGTGACCAATAGGGATGAGAGGGATGGTGGAGGTCCGATCCGACAATGGAGTCAATTAATGATCCAAAAGCCTGTAGCCTCAGAGCGGAGGGGCACCGCCAATTTAGGTCACTGTAGAGCTGGCAATGATGCTTGAAACGAGGAGATGCAGAGGCATAGCGGCAGATGCTGTTGTAGGTGGTATCCCACTTATGGAGGGATGATTTGGAGGCAGAGAGGTAAGTGACTGAGCCGTAAGTAAGGGCTGGGAGAAGAAAGCCTTGGGCCACAGCAAGTCTAGCAGATGGGGTCAGGGCACATCTAGTTCGGTAGGCACTACCTATTTTGGCGTTTACTGATTTACAGGTGGTTGTAATGTGCAGATCAAAGTCAAGAGATTGATCGAGAGTGACATCTAGATATTTAAAGGAATTTGTGTTGTTCAGTGAGGAGCCGTCTGCACACGGAATAATAAGGGCAGTTTGATTCGCTTTAAGTCTGGCAGATGAGCCAAAGAGCATGGAGTAGGTTTTACTAGAGTTGAGAATAAGTCTGTTTTCAGTGAGCCATGATTGAATATTAGCAAAATCTTTGGCAAGAGGATGGTTTAAGTCGATTACAGATTTAGCACTGTGGTAGATAACTAGATCGTCCGCGTTAGCAGAGTTGAACAGCTAGGTGCAAGAAGTGGGATGTCATTAATAAAGATTGAGAAAAGTAAGGGCCCAAGGATAGAGCCCTGGGGCACTCCAACTTGAATAGTGGAAAGGTCTGATATAGCTGAGTTGAAAACTACAGCTTGCTTTCTGTCGGACAGGTAGTTTCCAAACCAGGCAACTGTATCAATACTTGGTAAAGATATGGACTGTTTTCCAGGTGGCTTCTTGACAAATTTATAAGAGAGGGCCATCTCTGGCAGCAGCCAGGGAAGCAGCTGTACCTCTTGTGGAATGAGCCCTCTGGCTTAAGGGTGGAGTTTTTCCCAGTTTTTCATAGCAGAATTGTATACAAGACACAATCCACCTGGCAACAGATCTCTTGGTGGCAGGTTTGCCCTTTCCCACTTCTCCATAAGCAAGGAACAACTGGAGGGAGTCAAACCTGTGACCCTTGATACACTCTATGTAGTAACTAAGGGCTCTTGACATCTAAAATGTGTAGCCTCCTCTTTCCTAAGGAAGAATGATCAGTGAAGAAAACAGGAAGAGGCAGACTGGTTTAAATGGAAGTCTGAAACCACTTTGGGCAAAACCTTCTATTGGATCTAAGGGCCACTTTATCCCTGTGAAATGAGATAAAATCAGGTTCCACCGACAGGGCTTGCAATTCACTGATACGCCTGGCAAAGGTAATGGCTACCAAGAACATAATTTTCCAAATTAAAGTACTTAAGCTCTGCTGAAGACATAGGCTCAAAGCACGGTTGCATAAGCTGAGCAATGCAAACATTCAAATCCCAGGCAGGGTCTCTAAAACTGGGATTGGTGTGAAACAACCCTTTAAAAAATTTACAGAACACAGGATGGGAAGATAGTGAGGAAGACTTCCCCACAGACAAAAATGCAGAAACAGCTGACAAGTGTACCTTGAGAGCAGCTGGTCTGAGGCCTAGGCCATTAAGATGGACCATATAATCCAGAACCGTAGGCAATCCAGCAGTGTCTGGAGAATTATGCTTCTTAGAACACCAAATGCTGAATCTCTTCCATTTGGAGTTATAAGTCTTTCTGGTGGAGGGCTTTCGAGAAGCCTTGAGGATATCCCTTGGGAAAGATGCAGATCTGCAAACTAACTCTTCAAGAGCCATGCCTTGAGATTGAGAGACTGAAGATTGGGGTACCAAAACCTCCCATGAGAAGATGTTAACAGGTTGTAATTCCTGGGAAGAGACAGGGGAAGATGGACTGCTAGGGACAGCAACAGGGGGTACCAGGGCTGTCTGGCCCAATCTGGAGCAATCAGAATCACCTTGCAAGGTTGAGACCTTATTTTGACTAAAACTTTGAACAGGAGTGGGAAAGGGGGAAAGGCATACAGAAACTTCCCTCCACAATTCAGAATCAGGGCATCCAAGGAGACTGAGCCCAAGACTGGAGGTCTGCAACAAAAGAGAGGGAGTTGGTGATTGTCTGGGGCTACAAAGAGATCCATCTCTGGAGTGCCCCATCTTGAAAAAAATCACTTTCAACACCTGAGGGTCCAGGGACCATTCGTGATGGCTCTGAGAGATCCGGCTCAGTGCATCTGCTATCACATTGTCCTTCCCTGGAAGGTGAACTGTTACCAGAGAGGTTTGCAGGGAATAAGCCAGGGACCACAACTTCATGGCTTCTATGCACAAGGCCATGGACGAGTGCCTCCCTGCTTGTTGATTTACCACATGGTGGTGGTGTTGTCCGTCCTGACTTGAACCACCTTGTTCTGTACTGACTAAGAGAAAGCTTTTAGGGCCAGAAAAACTACCCCGAGCTCTAGGAGATTGATGTGGAGAAAGGATTCTTGGGGGGACCACAGCCCCATGGGCAGTGAGGGACCCCAGATGGGTTCCCCAGCCCAGAAGAGAAGCGTCCGTGGTAAGGACCACTGAACAAGGCTGAGTAACAAAAGGAACAACACCTTGTCTTAAATTGTCCTGATCCTGCCACCACTGAAGGGCTTGGATCAAGGTCAGAGTCACTGGGATCAGTTTGGTAAGGGAATCCTTCCAAGACCAAAAAGCTCTCAGGTGGAACTGAATATCCCTCATCTGCAATCTTGTCCCTTGGACCACTGCTGTTGAAGCTGCCATGTGGCCCAAGAGCTGGAGGAAATGCCTTGCTGGCCGAGATACCTGAAGGCTGAAAGAAGAGGCTAGTTCCATAAGAACCCTTGCCCTTTCTAGAGGAAGAAATGCTCTTGCTCCAAGTGTGTCCAGTTCTGCCCCCATAAAAGTATGAAGCTGGACTGGTTCGAGAACCGACTTGGGAAGGTTGAGAAGAAATCCTAGAGAAGTGAGCACTTGCTGGGTCACTTGCAGGTGAGACTTGACTTGGTCTGGAAACTGGCCCACTATTAGTCAATCATCCAGATATGGAAAAATGGAAATCTTTTGTTTCTTAGAAAGGCAATTACTACTGCCAGGTACTTTGTGAAAATCCTTGGGGCTGAGGTTAGGCCAAAGGGCACTGCTCTGAACTGACAGTGGCCTAAGGGCAACTCGAACCTGAGGTACTTTCTGTGGGATCACCTGATGGGAATGGGAAAGTAGGCATCTTTGAGGTCCAGGGAGGTTAGCCAGTCCCCTGGCCTGAGAGAGGGAAGGATAATTCCCAGAGTTACCATCTTGAACTTTGGTTTTAAAAGATGTTTGTTTAGACATCTTAGGTCTAAGATGGGTCGCCATTCCCCTGTCTTTTTGGGGGTCAGGAAGTACCTAGAGTACAATCCTTTGCCCCACTGTAGGGCGGGTACTATCTCTATGGCTCTTAAGGCTAGGAGAGAAGAAACCTCTGCCTCTAGGGCAAGGGTTTCCGCGAGAGATTTACAGGTGGAAAAGATCTGGTTCTCATCTTTGGAAATTTTCTGAAGCTGAGAACCAGTCCCTGGCTTACTACTTCCAGGACCCACTTGTCTGATGTAACAGACATCCAGTCATGGACAAAGTAAGCCAGCCTGCCCCCTACTGGCATAGGAGAGTCGACACGGGCAGGCCCATCAGGGTGTCTGCTTGGCAGGGGCTTTAGGCTGAGGAGTGGATGCAGCCCTGCCCATCCCCCTTCTGCCTTTCCCTCTGAAGAACCCCCTCTGAGAAAAGGAAGAAGAGGCCTGTGCTTGGTAAAAAGGCCTTTGAAAAGGCCTGCCCCTGCCCCTAGACTGCTGCCTTTGAGGAGCTGCCTGCCTCTCCTTGGCAGGAGCACTCCTGTAAGTGGTCTTGTACTCATCCATTTTCTTCAAGTAATTCTCAGTCTGCTTCCCAAACAGAGAATTACCCACTACAGGAAAATCCATGGCCTTAGCCTGGGTGTCTTGCGAGAGGCTAGTACATCTGAGCCAAGCCATCCTCCGAAGAGCCACAGATGTAGCCATGACTCTTGATGAATCATCATTAGAGTCCACAGCAGCATGAAACTGAACCTTAGATGCCTCAATCCCATCTGCAGTCACCGCCTCCAGCTCCTTGGCTAGCTGGGGGGAGGCCTGTTTAGCAAGTGCCAGTACAGTGTCCCACCTGGACTTCTGGTACCAAAGAAGATGCCATGTACGGTTTCTCTGCCATGGCATCAGTCGTCCTGGAGTCCTTGTCTGGGAGGTGTGAAGCCAAGGGAATATTTGTCTTGTCACAGGCAGCAGCCTGCACTACCCCAACATGGCTGCATTGCTGATATAAGAACTCCGTGTCTGAGCCTGAACGTGTATACCTCTTGTCCATTCTTCTATCCACAGGAGGTATAGTGTTAGGAGACTTTAGGATTTTTTGTGTCCGTTTCCCAAAAGATTTGAGATGGGGAATAGACAGTCTCCTGGACTCGGGATGTCCATCATCTCTACATAATCAGGCTCCTCTTGATCTTCCACAGCCTCCTCCATAGGAAGCTGGAGGGTTTCAGCCACCTTTCTGTAGAACATAAAGTGAGAAGGGGACTCAGAAAGCCTAGGAGGGGAAACCCCTGAAGGTCTGTCTGGGGAGATGTCTGGTTCCACAGGTACATATCCAGACCCTCACTTGCACCATCATCCTCCTCAAATTCCCCTTCCTGTTCAAATTCCGGTTCATAAAAATCTTCGAGGGTATAATCTTGAACCGGGGGGACCAACCGAACTGAACCCCTGCCAGAAGCAACCGGATCGCTAGGAACCAGACGGAGCGGTTCCACAATCTGAATCGCTCTGGCTATCTCTTCAGCGGTTGGAACATGAACCTCTAGATCCAAGACGGTCATTTTGTCTTTGCGTTTTCTTTTTGTCGGAACCGATCCCTCGGAATTGGCTCTCCTTTTGCCCGAAGAAGTATCGCCCTGGTCAAAATCGGCATGTTACACTGTTAACAAGGTGAAACTACAAACCAAGTTTGTATAGTGACTGGTACGATAATCACTTTAGAAAATATGTTATTTGCTTACTTATGTTTAAACACTGGTATTCCACTTTTTAAAACTTTATCAAATATATTGTGCAACTGTGCACACTACTCACTATTTGTAAACGGGCGCTAAGAATTGTGGGATGAAAAATAATATTTGCATATTCATTAGCAATCGCTTCCTGAACTTTCTGCAGTTGCTACAATTGAGGGATACATTATTTATAACATTTTAACATTAGAAAGCACTTTATAATTGTAATAGGTAGTTTTAAGTAAGCATCAAGCAACCCCTTTAGTGCCTTGCCACATAGCCATAGGGACGTGCAATGGACATACAATGTGCATCCTCTCAGAAGTGACCATAGTATGCCCTGGTGTCATTTCCTTTTAGTGACCAGTGGGTCATTAAATGTTACAAAAGCTGGACGGGCTCACTGAGACCAATGTCTCATCTGCAAGAGCATCCTGAAAGACATAGTGCCTAAGGCAAAATCAGGGATGTCCTTGAAAAATCAGGGACAGTTGAGAGGTTTGCCAATGTACTTAAGAGCCTGCTCCCAGAAACTACAGATGAGTCTGGTAAACGGGTTCTTGATTGTCTGGCTACCCACTCTTCAGTCTAAGGCTGAGCTCAGTCTCGAAAATAGATATCCCCAGTTCTTGTTCCTCAAGATGCAGCCAAGGGGTCTTTCCCCATTTCATTCCCCAAGAACGCCAGTTGTGCAGCCTAGTAGCAATGCTGGCTATGTGGGAGGGCAAGTTCCCCTTCCTTACTGACTCTTGCAGTGTGGCACCCCTAATTATGGCTGGTTTCCCCCTCCACAGAAACTAGTGGAATAGCCCATTTACTGACCTGAAGAACTTTTAAGGCAGCTTAAGTGGAATTGCCTGCAGCAAGTGTAACACCCAGGTGAAGACTCATATTTTCAAAGTATTTACCTGAACCAGGATAGCTAAAGGAAATGAGATGCCCCCTGATGAAGCCCTGGTTATTGGGCAAAGCACTGGGGTTAGCTCTTGTCTTTTTTTTGTGGCAGCTATTGCAACAACTTGCACAAGAAATGTTTGACGATGCACCAGTTGTTTGCAGAAAGATGGTTACATTTTATTTGCACAATGAGTAAGAGCTGATGTGTTCCCAAGGATTAATTTGTTTTACACAATAAAGAATTCTTTGCTCCTGAACAGTGTTCTCGTCCATCGTATTTGACAGATTGGTGTATCTGCACATTGTGCCTCCCAGCTACCATTTAAACTTTGTTCAGTTGAGCAGCTTACCCTAGAGTGCCTGTTGTATTTTTTTTTGGGTTGGGGGGGTGGTTTAGGCGATAAAAAAAAAAAAAAAAAAACCACCACACACTTACAATAATTCCTTCTCCCTGCTACATGAACGCCAGAAAAGCAATCTTCTTTGCTGTTTGACTTAAAGGGAATGAGGTCCAGCAGTCTAGCTCTTCCTTTATTTTCTTTGTGTGTATGTGTGTGGGTGGGGGTTGGGGGATTGGTTTCATAAAGTCTGGTTAGCTTCCTAGGTATATTTATTCCTGGGTATTTTAAACTGTCCACTACCTAGAAGCTGAAGTTGGAGGCACTCTGGTTGCTAGTGGGTTTTTTTGCCCATGTACAGAAAATCACTCTTCCCCCAGTTGATTTTTTTTGCCCAGATACAGCCCCATACTTTAACAGTGCATCAGCCACCCTAAGCAGGGCAATATTCAGGTGGCTAACGTACATCAACAAGTTATCCTCCTTGCCCTTGATGAACATGGACAAGTCCAGGTGCACAATAGCTGGCAGGTCCTTCTCCAACCTGCTTACCATTACTTTTGCTATAATTTTACAGTCTATGGTAAAGAGGGAGTTGGGGCTTATGACTACTCTCAGACTTGGTGGTTTGTTTCTCCATGTCCCTCAACTTTCCTCTGTTGGCCTTGTTTTTATGGTGGGCATACAAAATTTCACCTTGCAGATACACCTTCAGAGCATCCCATCTGCTTGCTTCTGAGGGGTCATCTTGTTTACTGTGGGTTAGGAATTAGCATTCTGTCCTTTAAGTTTGGATGTGTGCCACACTCAAATTGAATATAGCCACTGCTGTGCAGCAGGAAAGATGGACAAGAATAACCCAAAATACAGTCTGTCACCACACTACATTACTATGTAGACAACTTTCTTTAGCGCTTTGCTAACAAAGGTGAAATTAGAAATGGCGAGTGTTCTTGCGGTAGCCTGGGTGCAGCAGTATTCAATAAATCAAACCATCCTGTAGAGAGGAAATTGTTAACTGCAGTAATACAGGGGACAGCAGATGGAGAGCCAGAGAGGAGATGGGGTTAAGAGTAAAGGAACTCTTTGGAAGTGGAAGTAAAGCCAGCAATAGTTGAGTGTGAAAATAAGAAGAAGTCTGATGGAGAGGAGAGGGGGTTTTGTGTACGTGTGCATGGCAGAGGGAAAAGAAAAGTCAGTCCGGATAATGCTGCTGTAAATGCTGGTGATTTCTGACATGAGGAACATAGCCAATGCTTTACATACAGTGGTGGTGGTTAGAGCAACAGAGGTGCTGGTTTGTGGCTGTATGAGATTTGTTCATATGTGATTCAAGTGGGAAAGGTGACTCATGCAGTGCTGGTCACCAGCTAGAGCCACCAAGACATACCACCGACTCGCATGCCATCATCGGGTCTGTCAGACTCCTGACTAGGAAGCCCTCGTGTCTATCACGACTCCATTTTCAACTTTCCACAGCATTACCCAGAATTAATTTAGCTCACCACCGTCCAACTTGCACTGTCTCAGTTTTGGGGAGATCCGCCTTGGGATTAAATCTTCTCAGTCAGCTGCAAGTGGTGGTGCTTCAATTCCTTCCAGCCATCTCTGACTGACTTGACCTCTCACTCAGTGTCTGTTCAGGCTAAAAAAGTGAAAGGAAGAGAGTAGTACTGTAGTCAGGCCAGTTTTCAAAGTGCCTGCGCCTTGCCAGGTCAGAGACTGCCCAACAATGTGATGACATGCATTGCCAACCAATGGCAGTGGTAGCCTGTAGCCTACTCCACGACCAGTATACTATACCAGCAGTAACATGACTGGTTGGGTAGTTTAAATGGGGGGTCTGAAACAAAGAAAAAGAACAGCGTTGGGGAGGGGCTGGGCGGAAGTACTCTGGGGCACAGCAGAGGGATAGGAGAGAGAGGCTACAGGCTACCGCTACCATTGGTTGGCACCACCGGAAAGTCGAAAATTGAGTTGTGGCAGATTGGAGGTCTTCCTAGTCAGGAGTCAGACAGACCCAGTGAGAGGAAAACAGGCACTCTTGCAACATAAAGAGCTAAAATTGCAAACTGGCTCCAATGATTTTTACATACAAGTGTCTACATGTTCAAAACGTGTATTTTTACTCATGGGTTATTGTGGTTGCAAAGCACACCGAGGGAGGGAGTGGGAGAGTAACTGGATGCCGGGACAGGGAACAGGAGGATGGTGGCGAACAGTGGGGTGCCGGGTGGGGAATGGAGGGTGGGGATAGACAGCACGCAGAGGGAGGAAGCAGGTGGGTTTATTTAAACAATATTAGCACATTGCATCTCAGGTTTTGGTCCTCTCATGCAGTGATGTACATAAAGCTTCTTAGCTGCCTGCCGGCAGGCATTATGTAAATGAAAGGACTGCAGCACTCATTGGAGCGTTTCATTTCCTTCAAGTACATACAGTTTACGCCCATAAAACTGTGACCATGGTCATACTCTGCTTGCGTGGTCTTTGGTCTGTCAGGGACAAGCCCAATGTTGACTGCTCTGCACTGGGCTAGTCCGTGACACCTCTGAAATGCCATTCTCTAAAGCAAAGCAGGATGTTGCTTGTGCACGTGCAAGGAAACATAACAAGCATTTGTCAATGCCGAATGTTGTCTTGCTGACATTGGCATTGGTAGTGCAGGAGTTAGACAGATGCATAATAGGAATGGCAGTGAAGTATGGAAGCAACGCCAACCCCACACCACCCTGCAGAGACCGACAGGCATTGAGGTGTGTCTTTGGGTGTCTGCCATAACGCTCATGCCATTTCAGCTCACCCTACCCTGCAGACTCTGACAAGTATCGCACTGTGTGTTTGGGTCCTCAGGTCTTGCGCTCACCCCACTGAGGTGGGTGCAGTATAGGAGAATGGGGTGAACTTTGGGGCCGAAGAGTCCAAGGCACACCTTGATGCCTGTCAGTGGCTGCAGGGCGGTGTTGGGGGTGGAATGGAGTGAGCATTACAGCTGACAATCCAAAGTCACACCCCGGTCAGTCTCTACACAGTGGGACGTTCTGGTTAGAAACTAACGCCCCAGGAGTTTGTTAGTATTTGTATTGCAAATTGTCAACATGGGCTTTTCATGACCCCTCCTCATGAAAGCATTTGGGACCTCTGTTCATGAAAATCGGCACTGTGAGTTTGTTAATCTGTCCCAAACAATGTCCCACAGTGACCGCGCCATTCTGCGCCAGATGTGCAAAACCACATTTCGGGCAGGATGTGAAAAATGACAGCTGTACTGTTCATAAGGAGGTGAAAAATGGCAATCTTGAAAATATGGAGTGACTATATTAAAAATTCTCAAAGTTACGAGCATGTGTGGAAAATGCGCAATGCATGCTCGTAGCAGTCTGTGTGGAATTTTGTCACCACATTTTTAACAGACATTTTGGGACCCTCTGCCCATGAAGAGTGTCACTGTGATTTTCTTACTCTGTCCCAGATGTTGATTTCCCACAGCGATCATGCCATTGTGCGCCACAGGTGCAAAAACACAGTTCGGGCAGGTGGTGGAAAATGACAGCTGCACTGTTCATAAGGAGGTGCAAAAAAACAGCAATGCTGAAAATCTGGAGTGAAAATATTAAAAATTCTCGAAGTTACTAATGTGTGTAAAAACTGTGCAACGCACACTTATAACAGTCATTTCTTGGCATTTTTTCACCAAATTTACAACATAGGCTTTTTAGAAGCCCACCTCATGAACAGTGACACTGTCATTTTGTTAACCGGTCCTGAAAGGTGATCCCACACAGTGACCGCAAAATCACCTTCTGGGACAGAATAACCAGGTGACAGTCACTGAATTCATGAGATGGGGTCCCAAGAACCCTATGCTGAAAGTTTGGTACAAAAATTCGCAAAAATGGCAGAGATATCCACATAAGTTGAAAAAGCCCATTTATGCCATTATACAGATTACTGGCATTTTTTCAGTTCGTGGTCGGTTTTGAAGAATGCAGACATGTTCCCGGTCCACCGAAGATCGTTGCGCCGGGCTCCAGAGGTAAGTATGGGGTGACAGGGAGGTGGGTGTACAGAGTGTGTGTGGGTTGGGGAGGGGCACCAGACACAACTAGGGACTTTTTCTCTTTTACAGGGAACAAAAAGAAAAACCAACACAGGAAGGTTTTCTTTTTTTTTTTTTTACAGGTGCTTTTGACCGCTGGGGTGGGCTCAAAGTGTGCCACCTGAGTTTGTTTTGGGGGGTCTGTAGCCAACAGGGACTGGGCACCCCGTTGGCACACAACAAATGGGGGGCATTATGCCTACCGGGATTGAGCACCCCATCGGCAAATGAACTTGGGAGGGGCATGCCAACAGGGGGAATGGGCACCCCCGTTGGCTTTCATGGGGACTGAGAGGCAGCGGCTGTCTGTCTGCTTCCGTGGGGTCTGTAAGAGGCAGATGTGGAAGCCGCCGCCATGTTTACTGAAATGGGACACCAGACAAGGCAACCTGTAATTTGCTGCTGTAATCGGGAACCACCCCAGTTTGTTTTGGGCAGCAAAAACAGCGGATTCTCCAATTAAGGGGCACCCCCTGATTGCAGCACCGAATTTCTTTCAAGTTGGTGGCAGGCTTCTCAACTGCTGTCATAGACAGCGTGCTATGCCATTGGTGCCACAGAGCCCGGCCAGAAAAAGCAGTGGCGCCACTGGCCATAGCAGGACCCCACCTCTAAAACCTACTTCTCACTCACGCTACTACTTATATTTGTCCTGCGTTGTAGTGCGCAAGACAACACAAAAACGACTCACCATAGCAATGTTTCTTTCAAAGGGATCCCTCACTGTGATTGACAACTGCATGTTTCACTGGAATAAACTGCCCCGGAGCCTAGAATTTTATGCCAACTAGAGAACTTAGAATGAAATAAACTCTGCTGTGGTCACACTCTCCCCATACCCTCTTAATGGCAGATTTATTTCTCAAACTGTGGGAGAGCAGAGACCAATAAATCTAGCTAAGTAATTACCAAAAAGTTTCAGTTATTTATTTATTTTTTTTAAAGAAAAACTGAGAATGAGAGGCACTAGCCGGCCATGCGGTGCCAAAGACCCAGGCTTGCGAGCGACCTCGGGATACCGGAGGGGTCGCCCGTGGGAAGGAGGGTCAAGCATCTCAGGACTGCTCTCCTCCCCCAGGAGGGAGGGGAACATCAGCCGATGCTGCACTGGCCTGTTGCGGTGGCTGGCACATTAGCAGATACTGCATGGGATCAGTGAGGTCAGCCATCCAGCATACAGTAGCCTGCATGGCACTGCCATCGCATGCCCTTGCCCAGGGAGAAAAAGGGAGGAAGAGAACAAAAACCACCACTCCTCTGACGCTCTTGATGGCTGGCATTCATTCGGCTCTGCACCAGGCACATCCGGGATGCTCCCTCGGTCTGGCCCCGGCTTTCCACGATGTGCGGCGCTCACCCACTGCAATGTGGCCTGGAGAATGGAAGGGGTTGAGTACAGTGCTGCGACCAGTGTGGCGCCGCTGATACTGACCGGATGGGGAAACCAAAGGCACAACCACCCGCCGAGGTGGTAAATCAAAAAAAATAATGAGAATCACTAAATGTCAGTTGTGAAGCAATGCATTAAGTAATGCTTAACTACTCTAAGAGTCATCTGTTGTGAGAACCTTTTCCAGGTTCTGGTAGGGAAGGGCTTGCCAAGCATAGCAAAGGATCCCTTTGGAAGAAACATTACTACAGTGAGTATTTTTCTTCAAACCCCAGGAATCCCTCACAATTGCTAGATAACTGCAGACTCCATAGCAATGCTTTGGGAAGCTGGGTATAGAATCCATTAAAGGAAAAGGTTCTGCAAGACAGCAGTGCCAAAGCTGGTATCCCTTCTGGACTGTACATCCAGACAGCAACGCTCTGTAAAAGGTGCGTACTGTTTTCCAGGCAGCTGCTTTACAAATATCCTAAATGGAGACAACCCTAGATGCTGCCACTGAGGCACAGGTGTCCCTTGTGGAATGGGCCCTTAAGCCCTCAGGTGGAAGTCTGCCAGCTTTCCCATAACAGAACTTGATGCAAGCCACTATCCAGTGAGCAATGGTTCTCTTGGATGCAGGCTTTCATTGGCCTACACCCCCCATAGGTGACAAAAAGCTGTGTGACTGTGGACCCAACATCTTTTGTGCAGTCAAGTGGTAGCGTAAATTTTAACATTCAGATTATGGACTCTATGCTCCACTGGTGTGGATTTTTCAGTAAAGAACACAGGTAGTGTGATAGTTCAGTTGAGGTGAAATTTTGTAACTACTTCCTATTGGACCTCAAAACTACCTCATCTCTGTGGAAGATAATGTGGTTTAGGATCTGTACACAGAGCTTGGGAGTGCACTCACTCTTCTCTTCTGGCAGAAGTGAGGGTCATCAAGAAAAACGTTTTCCAAGTGACATGCTTCAGAGCAGCAGTTGCCATGGGCTCAAAGGGGGCCCCATGAGTTGGGTGATACTTCGGTTCAAGTCCCAGAGAGGGACTGGATCCTTAGAAGGGGGATTCAAGTGGATCAGGCACTTGAACAACCTTTTAAAAATAGCCAGGGATGCTACTGACCCTCTCTGCCAGCTGCAGCATACACAGAGACTGCTGCTAGAAGCACATTAATGGTAGCAGGGCAAAGACCTAGAGACTGTAGCTGTACCAGATAATACAAGGCACTGGACAGGATGGTCTGAAAAGGACTGGGCTCTTGGAAGAGCACCACAGGAAATTTTTAACATTTAAAACCTTTTCCAAGAGGTTTTAACCAGAATACTTTAACTCTTCAAGTACCAGGCACTGAGGCGCAGGGTGCTAGGGTCTGAGAATGTTATCCCACTCTGAGGCAAGGTCAGCAGATTGTAACTTAGGGGAAGAGTGATGGGAGGTTTGCTGACAGGGTCAACAGCAGAGAATACCAGGTCTGCCTGGCCAAGTCTTGAGCAATTAGGATCATTGTTGCAGATTCCCTTCTGAGCTTCAGCAGCACTCTCAACAGGAGAGAGAAAGAGGGAAACGCGTAAAGGAATCTCCCTGTCCAACAGAAGACCAGAGTGCCCTCTGGAGCTGTCCCCATTGATGGAGGCCTGCAACAAAAGAGGGGCAGCTGGTAGTTTTGCCAAGAGGCAAACAGGTCTACCTCTGGCGTGCCCCACATGCTGAACACTGATGCAAGCACTTGCTTGTTCACGGTCTATTCGAGGTTTACTTGACTGATTCTGTTCAGGGAATCTGGGAGAACACTGTCTCTCCCTGATAGATGCACTGCGGATAGCTGCACCTCTAGCTTGTATGCCAGTCTCTAGATCTTCATTGCCTCTATGTACAGCTTTGAAGATCCTGTTCCTCCCTACTTGCTTATATAGTGCATGGTGGTGTCTGTCCTGATTTGGACTTACTGACCCCTGATGTGGGAGAAAAAAGCCTGCATTGTCACATACACAGCCCTGAGTTCTAGGAGGTTTACCTGCTCCTGGGACCCTAGTGGGGTCCACACTCCGCTTACAATTACATCCTCCAGGTGGACGTCCCAACCCAGGAGGGAGGCATCTGTAGTGAGCAACGCTGTGGGTGATTGATGGAGGAAGGAGATTCCCCTTCTGAGGTTCTCCTCTTCCTTCCACCAGTCCAGTGCCTTCAGAAGGCACCTTGTAACTGGTACCAGCTTTGACAGAGGGTCCCGCCTTTGGGAGCAGCGAGACCCTAGGTGGTACTAATATTCCTCATTTAAAACCTGGTGCCTGGGACCCCAGCTGTGAAGGTGGCCATTTGTCCCAGAAACTGAATGAAAACTCTTGCTGGTCTGGGCTGTCCTGCCTTGAAAGACCTTGCCAGTTCTGAGAGACTTACCACCCTGCTTTTACAGGAACAATCTACTTGCAACTATTTTTCGTGAGTAACTCATCCTTGATTATTGGCTGTCTTATATTCTATTTAGTTGATCTTGCATAAGTGTTGTCATGTAGGTTTATGAATTTTGTTTTGTACTGGTATATTTTGACTTGGGATGTTCTGCAAATGAGTCTTGTGCTCATGGAACCGATCCTGTAAATCCACAGGTTTTTTTTTTTTTTTTGGCCCTTTCTCTTGAGCCAGTAGTCATCCGGTGGGATGGGAGCCCCCAGCCCCGTCCCCCAGCATCCACCACCCGGCGCTGACCTGTATTCCTAGGGCTAGCCCCCCCTGGCGGGGCCGTCTGATTTTCCCAACCCCCACCAGAGACCAGATTCAGTGGGCCAGCACTGTGGCTGACTGGGAGCAGAGCCAGCGAAGCGCCCTCCACCACTGTGCCACAGCTTCTTTTTCTGTTTTTCCTCCCTAAGAGTTGGGGCGTGCAATGACGCCCACAGAGAGGAGTGCGCACATGTCTGCATGCACTCCCTCTAACAGTTTGCCCCACTCCTCCCCCTTCTGCAGCGCGGTGCCCTGTCCCCCAGTCTCCGCTAGGGAGCAGGCAAGTGACAACCACTGAAGACCCCCCTCCCTGGAAGAGAGCAGTCCATTAGATGCTCAATCCTTCTCCCCTGCCGACCCCTGGCAGCCTGCACTCATTCCCGAACACGGGTCACCAGCGTAGCACGAGACAAGGCGTCCAGCACCTCAGCCCTCCACGCCACCGGGCCGGACTAAACCCATAACTTTTAAATAAAATGTTAAAAATCTCCACAGGGAGGAAAGGTTTTCCCCTGCCGGGTGTCAAGCTATGCTCCTATGAAGTCCAGTACCTGGATCGGTTCTGTCTGGTACTTCAGAACGTTTACCAGGAAGCCTAGATCCTCTAAAGATGTCTAGGTGAGCTGGAGGGAGGCACTGGCCTCCTGGTATGACCCTCCTGAGACTAGCCAGTCATCCAGGTAAGGAAGACCACCACACCCCCTGCCTTTTCAAGTGAGATGAGACTACTGCCAGACACTCTATGAAGATCCTTGGTGCTAAGGACAGGCCAAAGGGCAGGGCCACAAATTGATAGTGGCAGTTCCCTAACCTGAGATACTTTCTGTGGGAGGGTCTTACTGGAATGTGAAAGTAGGCATCCCTCAAATCTAGTGACCTCAACCAATGTCAACGCTGCAGAGATGGGATCACTGCAGTCAGTGTCATCATTGTTTTATTTTTCAAGTGTTTGTTCAGAAATCTTAGATCTACAATGGGTTGCCGCTCTCCATTTTTCTTGTGGGTCACAAAGCATCTCAGGTAAAGCCCTTTTCCACACTGGGCAGTGGGAACTCTTTCCACTGCATTGGCCTACAGCAGCTTTTTTACCACCAACTCCAGCAGAAGTTTTTCTGCTGGAGTATGAGGTGGGAAGACCCTGTGTGCCTGCAGTTTTGGGAACTTTTTGAAGTGCAGGGGAGAGACCCAGGCTCACTATTTCCAGGACCCACGTGTCTGTGGTAATGGTTTTACACAGCTAGAAGTAGTGAGCCAACCTCCCACCCACTGGAAATGGGTTGGGTGATCTGTACAGACCTGTAAGGAGTTTTGCTTTGGGGACTGGGGTGGCTACGACCTGCCTGGCACCCCGCTTGCCTCTTCCCCTGAAGAAACCCCTCTGAAGGGGTAATCATAAGTCACATAAGCCCAGGGTAAATGACCCCAGACCCTATCTCAACTTCCATAAGGTCTATGGGAAGTGGAAAAGCCTTTCTCCTTCTCAGTATTACTTTTATAGGTGGTCTTATATTCATCTACCTTTTTCATAAATGCTTCTGTTTTGTCCCCAAACAAGGACTTTCCACCACAGGGTAAATATATGGCTTTAGTCAGAAATGTCCTGTGAGAGGTTTGTAGTCCTACGCCATGCAAACCTCAAGGACACCACATGTGCAGTTAGTCTGGAAAGCATCGTTACTGGCATCCACAGCCATGTGAAACTTATCTGGTGGCATCCATGGCAGCGTTTACTGTGTCGGCCAGGTCCTGGGCTAGGTCACCAGCAGCCTTGTCACTCAGACACCACAGAACTCCCATGTGCCTTCTGGTACTAAGCGGAGCCCAAGTGCCTTCTGGTACTAAGCGGAGAAGTTCATATGAACTGCCTGCCTCAGCAAAAAGGAAACGGAGGTATATACCGTCTTGCCCATGATGTCCAATTGTTTTGAATCCCTTTCTGAAGAGAGCCCTTCACTTCAGGGTGACTTGCTTTGTCAGGTGGAGAATAAGATCCACCATTAAGCTGCAGAACATTAAGCCGGCCCGGTGGTGCCGGGCGTTGAGGCACTGGATGCCACACCTCACGCCATGCCGGTGACCCTAGTTCAGGAGGAAGCTCGGGCGCCAGGGTTCGGCAGGGGTGGGTAGAAGATTGAGCACCCGCTGGGTGGCTCTCCTCCCCAGGGGGAGGGCCGGGGATAGCCTGGTGCACCAGCGGCTCCCGGTGGAGATCGGGAGTGCTGCAGTGCATGGGCAGCACACTGTACAGCGTGGCTGACGCAGGCAGGGTTGCCATGCGCTGTTGCATCAGGCGTGCCCACACAAGGGGAGAGGCCACCACAGAACAGGAAAAACACCGGCTCCGTGGAACAGACAACAGCACCTGTCCCACATGCTCTCTACTGGGTTCACCTCGGCTGGCCTTCCAGTTCCTCCATCTGGGCCCTCACCTGCAGCCAGAGATGGACTTAGAAGAGTGCCCAAAGAGGAGGGGGTGACCCACCCCAGATGGGTTAAACCAGGCGCGTTGGCTGCAGGGCGGAGGAGAGAAGAGAGGCGGCACAGTACAAGGGGGTCTCAGGTGGGTAGGATATGGGCAGGATGCCTGAGAGAGGTTCCACGGGCCATGACCAAAGGGATATAAAAGTCAAAAAAAAAAAAAAAGGCAGCTGCAGAACGCGACACCTAGAGGGCAGCAGTTCAAATTTCATTCTAAATTCTAATCTTGCGCTCAGAGGCACTTCAACCTGGCAGGCTAAAATGCAATTGTTAAGCATAATGAGGGATTCCTGGGGCCTGAACAACCTATTTTGAGTGTTAAGCCCACCTTGTCCAAAAACTCCACCTTATCCTCTGCAGTCTCTTGTGGAGGTAGCCTGAGGATGCTTGCCATCTGCCTCATAAGACAACAGTGTGAGGTGTATTCCTCAGAGGACCGGGAAGGGGAACTGAACTCAACTCCTGAACAGGTGAATAGTTAGGCTCTATTGGTTCCCCCACTTCCTTCACCTCTTCATAAAATGACTCAGTCTCCTCCACCACAGGCTTTGGTACAGGTTAAGAAGCCTGGGGAGGGGGACCTGGCACGGACATAAAGGCTTCCATAGTCTGGAAAATCTGTAAGAACTGCCATGCTTTAGCCATGTCCTCAGCAGAGGGCATTCTATTCTTGTCGACTGCCATCTCCTTTGCTTCTTCAGCAGCAGGGGCAGTGACATGCTGCTTCTGCTTTTTCCTGGCAGGCACTGGTTCCAGTGCCTTCTCAGCAGACCGTTTAGTCTTGATGGACTCAGGGGTCTCCCTATTGGACGACCTGACTTCTGAGTCATCCTTAACAACCTTGTGCTTCTGCTTAATATGAGGGACCAGCCTCTCCCCAGAGCTCGGCTGTGAAGAGGAGGTAGACAGAGAAGCCATATCTTCCAAGTTTTTTTAGCCCTCATGTTTAGCGTTTTGGGGCAAAACCTGATACAGAGCACACAACTGGAAAAACAATGGTCCAACCCAGGCAAGAAAAAACAACTTATGGCAGTCTGCTTTAGCCAGGAGTGTAAAACAACTGGTACAATTTTTAAAACCAGTGAGTCTTGTCCTTTTTTTGGGCTCATAAGACATGCCAACAGCGGACAACCCAAAAGGAGTAAAAGAGGCAGTTTCAAAAAGTTAGCAGTTTGGTTCCCATACAAAAACAGATAATTGTAATAAAGCCCAAAGTTATGTTTAACAGAAAAAGAATGCCCAATCCAAATAAAAATACTGTCTCATTTCCTAACTCGGAACCAGGACGTAGTGAAAGGGGATCACAAGCAGTGAAGAAAAAACCGACCCCGCTAAACAAAATAAGGCAATTTCATGTCAAGTTAAATAAAATAAAACTTTGAATGTTTAAGTGTGGTTCCGCTAAGGCAGGAACCGCATTTCAAAAGTGATTTTGCAGTCCCCTTGAACCGAGGGGCAACCAAAGAAATTAATACAAACAACTAAGAAATACCCTAATCTGACAAAGTTATTGAAAACTAACAGAAACTAAACTGAAATAAAAAAAATCAACCAGGATGTCGGCACTGTGAAGAGTGACATCCAGTTGACGCGTCCTCTCAGGTGGAGAAATTAATCTGACAGACAGCAGTGGAGAGTGACCACAGCAGAGTTTAGAGTTTCATTCCAAGTTCTCTAATTAGCATAACACACTAGGCTCCAAGGCAGCTCATTCCAGGGGAATGATGCAGTTGTCTAGCAGTAGTGAGGTATTCCTGAAGACTGAAGACTATTTGTGTTAGAAAATAAATGCCGTGGTTCTGGGCATGTGCACTACTGTTATGCTACTGCACATGCCCAGAACCTTAACTATATTTTTCATACACAGAAATAGTCTTTAGAGCACTCGCTTTACCATTTCTCTTATATTCTAGTGCTCAGGGCCCTTATCACATATGGCGGATTACTTTATCTGGTATTTGTTACGAAAATGAAAATTGTACAAGCACAAGTTTACAGGCGTTTCCGTTTGAGTGACATGTGGTATGCACAAACAGGAGCAGCAAACCGCTCGGATTTACACCATAAGAAAAATAATGAGAATATTCATCAAAACCAGCCAAAAAGCCAAGCACGTTTTTATAGGAAGGTTACTACATCAGATAGCTGCAGGTGCCATTTTTTACATAGGACATTACATAAAGAAAGGCTAGAAGCTGACCGCCCCCCCTTAACCAAGCTAAAGAAAACTGGAAGAAATAAATACCTGCCCAGTAATTGCCAGATCAGAAGTCCTGATAGGACTGAATGCTTTGCAAGTTGATCAATCTCTTCAATGGGTTAGCCCCAAATCTCCTAAAAAACATAGCTGAGCTCATAGCTGACCCCTCAGTTAATATCTTTAACCAAAAATTTTCAGATGGCGTAATACCAGAGTACAGGAGAATTGCGAATGCACCCCAATTAAAAAAACAAACCAAAAAAAAAAACAGTAAAACGTCAGATATCGCTAACTTTAGACTGATAAGCTTGACCTCCATAGAGGTCAAGATTGTTTTTTTTTGGGGGGGGGCACGTATTTACAAACACACTAACAGATAACCTGGGAAGATGAGTATAAAGATAATAAATGACAGATTTGTAAAGGGCAGATTGTGCATTACTAATTTCCACAAGAAAGTTAGTGAGGTCCTGCATGAAGTAGATTCTATAAAAGGTGTATATTAAGATTCCTAAAAGGCCTTCAATATGGTACCACAATTCAATTATTACAAAAATTGGAAAACATGGGGATTCAGAATAATATAATAAATTGGGTAAATGGATGGTTAGCAAATGATGCCAGAAAGTCTATAAATGGTCACTCAGAGTGTAGGGTGTTGAATTGAGTGCCACAGGTTTCAATACTGGGACCAATACTGTTCCAACTCTACATTTAAAGACTTACACACTGGGGTACAAAAATGGAACAATAAATACATGGGTGACAAAATTAGGTGGGATAATAATGTAGGTACATTAGTGACCATAAGCCACCAGACCCTGCCAAAGTGTAAAAAAAAAAAAATATTCACCTTGAATCTCAGCTTCCTTAATGCACCTTAAAAGAAAAGGCCATAGAAACATTTTCTTTTAAACCAAGTAGACCTGCAAATGCTTAACCCTGGTAAATGAAATTCACTTCAACACCCAGGAAGCCTGGCATAGTCTACATTGAACAATATGATTGCAAGCTTGCTGATTTCAAGGACATTCAAATGCCAACCAAATAAATTCATTAGATTCAGACATTGTCTAACAGCCTCAAAAGACACTTTGAAATCTGGACCCAGCATTTCTTAAGGTCACGGAGTCATACCACAAGAAGGGAGTCTCACCTCTGAAACCATATAGCCAAGGAACTGGATCCTTGAAACAAGGAACTACCTGCTACCAACTACCCTAGATGCACAAGACTGCAGTGAGATAACCTATCACCTCATCTTCCACATGTGCAGTGCAAGGTCTTGTGATTACAAGTCTACTGTCATCTTACAGACAAAAGTTCAAAAAGGCAAATAGGCAGGTTAATGACAGAGCCATAATGACTCAGAACCTCTCCGCACATATGCTATAAGACTTTCGACCCAAGGCAGGCTTCTGCCCAAATATGGCAATACCATCCCAAAGCCTCGTGCTACTCCTGAGGTAAAACTAAACCTCAGGACCCTTCTGAGGAAGTATTCTGCCTATAAAGGACAGCCCCAAGGAGCAATACTTTATGATCATCTGCTCGCTGTCTTCTAAATCTAAGTTTCATTGCTGAAGAGATCTCACATCAATGCTACTGACTCTGAAAGAACTATTACTCTACTGAAGCTACAAAGACCGTGGCATCTGGCATAACGTAAGAGACACTGAAACTTTTACTATCATTTTCTGTTTTGCAAGCCTTGAGGAGAAAAACAACTCGGAAACCCAGGAAGAAATCTTCAAACAGCCATCTAAGACACTCCAAATCTCCAAGATGAAAGGGAGACAAGAGACTTTTGAAAAGTTGGTTAAGTATATATAGACATAGACATACCTTTACTGGTTTAAAAGTGATTATTAAAATACTGTGTCTTTTGAGAATCATGGTTCTAGAAATAGATATATAAATGCTGCAGTGAAATGTTATTCCAAATGCTAGCAAAAACGTATTGGTACCAAGGCATTAGGTGCTGGTTAGTAAAGAATATCTTAGGAAAAGATACTGCCTTAAAAGTGTCTCCAGAAAAAGAGAGCTAGTCCTCATAACTACAAATGGAAAACTGACAAGATTTACTGTACACAAAACAGACAAAGGTCTGGATAGAATTTCCTGATGAATGTTTTATAATGTTTAAATACTGAGAATATGTTAACTGTTAACTGTGTGTGTCTTGAAATAAACATAGTTTAATGGTACTCCATGTCTAAGGAAATCTGTTGTCTCAAAAAAGTACCACAAAAACAAATAAGCACAAGTTATTTACACCTTTCAAATAAGAACAGCCACAGAGGTAAAGTTAATTACTTGCAACTGTGCTTACAAGATGGCGTCCCTGGGTGGGCCTGAGATTTATCCTAATGATAGCTACAGCAGACTACCTTGGTATGAAATATTAAAATATTCTTGAGATTGTACTGGAAAGATAAAAAAAAGAATTCCGTTCTCTCTCTGCTTTTAAGTCTGCCAGGCAAAGGAAAAAAACTTCCTTGTTTTTACACAGAGCTGAAAGACGCTTTGAAGGAAAAAAGGAAGTAATTTTGTGACCGCAGACTTATCAAAAAACAGCAGGTTTTTAAAGGTTTAAAGGCACAGTACGTTCATAGTGCTCTGCTTTATAAAAGAAAGACAAAAAAATGTTTTTATCAGGGCTTTTCCCAAGGGATCAAGAGGATTCCCCTCCTATACTCACTCCTATGTGTAGTCCTCACATGGAGATTAAAGATAACCCCCCAGAGCTAGAGATTTCCTTTGACTATCCAGAAGAAACCCTTTCTGAGGTTCAGAGAGAAATAGGTGCCTTCTTTCACAAGGTGATTTCTGAACAAAAGATTCCTTTGGATAACATTCCTGCTAAAGAATTACAATGTCCAGAACTTGATTCTCACCTAAGCTCGCTGTTGGCTGAAAATAAGACTAGGTCCAAGAAAAAGACAACTAAACTCCATATTACTAGGATACAACTTATACCTCCAACATAAAACTTGTCATAAAGATGCCCAAAGCAGGCTACGTACGCTAGGTGAGCTTAACTTTCTACCTGATCAGTTCAGGAACAAGCAGAATGCCAAAATTCAAGCTTTGGAATTGGAATTGCAGTCAGAGAAGGCTAAATATTTGGGCATTCTTAAAATCAATTTAGCACAAAGAAATAATTTAAAACCCATTAACCAAAGGTTGACAGAAGAAAATGGAGATTTGAAACAGCAAATTATCCCTGGGCCTAGCGAAGTGAGGGACTTACAGCAGCAAATTAAGACTTCAAAAGCTGAAAATACTGGATTAAGAGCAGAAAAATCTGAGTGTCAGGAGAAATTAGCAGAGGCTATGATTCAAATGAAAACAGTTCAAGACACTGCCCGAAAAACAGAAGAACAGCTAGATGCAGCACATCAGGAAATAGACCAGCTGCATGAAGCATTTACTAAGTCCCTTGATGCTATTGGTCAACAGCTGGGGTCCCTACAACCAGCTGAGCCCTTGCTACCTTCTGTCCCAGAAACCCCTCAAGCCAATGGCAGAAGACACTGCAGTCAAGGTCCAGGAGTTGGCCAAAGAAGGGGGGGGGGGGTGCACAACTTTCAAATGGCCTTCAGACCTCTGACAGCCAAAAGGGTACCCCTGCAGGGACAAGCCAACCCCTGCCTGGTCCCACTACATCTGGACACCCCTACATCTAGCCCCGCAACTCCATACTGACCAGACCCGAACAACTAATTAGGGTTATAAAGGCTATAGGGACAAGCTTTGATCCTAAAGCCTCTTTTCTGAAGGTGGAGGATTATCTCTCTGATTTTAAAATCACAACTGGAATACTTTGGGATCAATGACCCTGAAGATCATTTATGGGTCTTAAGGTTTTCTGTTGCATCAGAAGTTCGAGCCTGGATGGCTAGGCAAAAATCTGAAATCAGAACCGATTTTGATAAAATGTGTCCACCCTGATTAAAGAGTATACCACCTATCGCAGTCCTATAGCAACTTTTAAGGAGACATGCCAAAAGAACCAAGCTCCAAAGGATTTTTACAAAGTACTGAGTAAAATGTTTTTCTCAGGAGGGGAGAAAAGACCCAGACCAGTTTCCTCACCTGAAAGAAGCCTCTGTAAAAGGTCTTCACCCCTCTGTTAGGATATTAGTCCAGCCATGGGTAGAATTAGACACTCATGAATATCAACATGGAGCGGGCCCAAAGAATGTTTATAACTGTTAACCCAGATGCAGGTAAGAAACCTACCACAGATTCTCAAAACAAGCTTTTTGCCATAACTAGTGATCAGACCTCCCGCCAAATGAAAGGAAAAGAATTGCCCCAAAACAAACAGGAGACAACTCCTAGCTTTCCTAGGGATAATAAAAAATTCCCAAATCAGAGGAGGAACAGCTGGGACCCTAGATCACGTAGCACCCAGAACCCAAACAAAAAGGGGTCAGGGGAGTCCAGACCGCACCCAGATGCCTGGAATGAGCAACTCTGGCCTAACCAAGGCAGACACATTGACAGCTATGCTACTGGCCAGCTAAAAAGGCAAATCTGACAATTGAGAGGAAATTCGTAAATGCAACCCCAGTACTCCATACTAACACCCTGCACCAAACCCTAATGCCACTCCTTACACCCCAAGGAACACCCATTTCAATGGTTTCCCACCAGCACCAGATCCCCACTCCTCTTCTACCTTGTGTGGGGGGTTGGGATGAGACCATTTAGGCCAGTCCATACAATGTAATTAAGACAACGTTTAAAGCATGTAAAAACATTTTTTGGTTAACCAAAAAGGCCCAAAGATGGCTTTAAAAGTATATGCTTTATGTTGAAAGAGAGGAAAAATATTTTACTTCGGTTAAAAAACTCATTGTATTTCCTGAACTCCTGGACATCTCCACTAGAAGAGAGAGAGCTGCCTCCCTATTCTTCTCTGGTTTAAGAGCACTGAGAACTGCTTTTGGACTAGGCATGAACACCATAAATTCAGTTAAAACTTCCAAAATAAAGGATACAGTTAAAGAACTGCACAAAGATATGGGTAACATTAAAGCCCAACACACTACACAACAAAAGCTTCTATCAGACATAAAAAGAATTGTGGGAGATACTGTAGTTATGATTAACTTTCATACAACCTTTCTCAATAATACCATGCAGAAACTCCATAACCTAGCTCAAACCATGGGTGAAGACCTCACCGCTATTCAGCAGATTAGATTAACTGCACAAGAATTGTTGAGAGAGGTAAACAGTGGCATAGGAGATTTGATGGCAGAAAGAATTCCACGTTATTTGGTTCCCCCAGAATTAATGAATGAAGTTTTGAGTGTAGCCACCTCAGAGAAGATAGAGCCACTACATGCAAGTATCACTTACAGCCTTGGAAGTGCTATTCCTGTTCACATAGATTTAAAATACATGACCACTGCTTTCATATTAAATATTCCCCTAGTAGAACAACATGTCTACAGAATAAGGACCATTTTTAACGTAGGTACCTGGCAAGGAGATACTTCTGCAAATATTAACACTCCACCCACAGTGGTATATCCAGATTTACATTTAGTCCCAAACTTGCAGATGTGTCAAACTACTAAAGAACAGCCTTGGCTGTGTCCCAATAAGCCTTTTCTAAAAGATATCACAGAGGTCCTTTGTGGCCTTAGCAATACCACCGCCCCAAAAAAGTGTAAGGTCACCTTGACTTGTGCAGGTGAAGCAAAGAAAACCCATGCTGAACTCGCAGAAGCTCAATGGTTAGTTAGCACCAATTTCACGGAAGTTACTGTTACTTATAACAGACATGGTACTACCACTCAGCTCACTTTACCCAGCAAGGCAGTACTCATCTCTGTTCCTGCAGGTCATATCCGCTTTGAACATGTCACCATGTATCCCCTTGATCCAGTATCCCATAAAAAGGAAATTGCCCTCATTTCCGCATTCCGAGGTCATGAGCTTTCTTTAGCCAATGACCTTGAGCGCCTTTTAGATGCCAAAGACCTTCATGAAATTGAGATCACTGTCTCTGAGACCGACCTGATTATCTCTGATAAACAGTTCAGTCCCGGTAATAAGGAACGAATCTGCATCCCAGTATGGTGGCTTCTCATTATCGCATTCCTTTGCGTCTTAAATATTACCGTAGTTCTTGCTTTCCTGGGTGTCGTATCCCACACGCAAGCAACTTCATGCTAATCACGTGAGGATACAAGCTTTGTATAAACCATGCCTTGGGAATCGAAATGAGACCTTGCCTCCCACCTAGACTTATTAACAACCAACCCAATTCTCCAGTCTTAGTCCTAATCAAGGAAGAAAAAGAATATGCAGATATGAAACCCCTTAGAGAGGTACCGTAACCTTATATATCTGGATGACACACCTTTAGAGAAATAGGAAAGGAGTAAAATGCTCCCTAAAAGAAATTGCTATGGCATAGCTTAAGAAGCAAGGCTTACACCTTAAAGAGCTCATTTTGGTATGTTTACTTAAAATAAACATGGTGGGCAATGCTTGCATGCACCCCCATAGGCTGTGTTAAGAGCATAGAAACTGTGATATTTGCTTGTATTAATGATAGGTATAATCAACAGTAGTCTTCTTGTATACTGAAAGAATAAGGTTAAGTATTGCTTAAAAGATATATTTCAGTATTTCTAGATATTTACTTAGAAAATATGGTTAGTTTATCTGAAATAATTGCTTAGGATAGATACCTTTAGATTTCATTTTAAGATGTTGATTTAGAGAATAGCAGCTTTATAAGAGCTAGAAATTGTAATACCATGATTCTCATAAGTTCACACTGTTGCACTTTGACAGGTCCTTAAGTGCCACTTCCTTTTGTGATGTACCAACGCTATGGCGACACTGCCTCGCAAAGGGGGGGGGGGGTTTTAGGCACAATAGTGGCCATAAGCCACCAAACCTTGCCAAAGTGTAAAAAAAAAAGATTCACCTTGAATCTTAGCTGCCTTAATGCACCTTAAAAGAAATGGCCATGGAAACATTTTCTTTTAAACCAAGTAGACCTGCAAATGCTTAACCCTGGTATATGAAATTCACCTCAACACCCAGGAAGCCTGGCACCGTCTACATTGAACAATATGATTGCAAGCTTGCTGGTTTCAAGGACATTCAAATGCCAACCAAATTAATTAATTAGATTCAAACACTGTCTAACAGCTGCAAAAGACACTTTGAAAACTGGACCCAGCATTTAAGATCACTACCACAAGACGGGGCTCACCTCTGAACCCATATAGACAAGGAACTGGATCCTTGAAACAGGGAACTGCCTACTACCAACTACCATAGATACACAAGACTGCAATGAGATAACCTTCTATCACCTCATCTTGAACATGCACAGTGTAAGGTCTTGTGGTTATAAGTCTACTGACTGTCACCTTATGGACAAAAGTTCAAAAAGGCAAATAGGCAGATCAATGACAGAGCCATGACGACTCAGAACCTCTCCGCATGTATGCCATAACACTTCTGACCCAAGGCAGGCTTCTGCCCAAATATGGCTATACCATCCCAAAGCCTTGTTCTACTGCAGAGGTAAAACGAAGCCTCAGGACCCTTCTGAGAAAGTATTCTGCCTATAAAGGACAGCCTCAAGGAGCAATACTTTATGATCATCTACTCGCTGTCTTCTAAATCTATGTTTCATTGCAGAAGAGACCTCACATCTATGCTACTGCTACTGACACTGAAAAAGCAGGTTACTCATCTGGAACAGTAGTTCTAGGAGTGGTATATGTTGTTCATCCGTACTTCTTGACATTGTCCCTTTCCCCTTTAAATTTATTTTATTTGCTTTTGGTAACCGGGTGGATACACTAGGCATAAGAATGCCTATTTTCAGGCAAGACCCGGGAGAGAACAGTTTGAAAAATACATAAGTGTACATGTGACGCAGCACATGCGGTAACAGAGCACAAAGTAGACAAGTTTACAAGTGATGCAGCTACAATACAGTATGTACTGGTAAATGCAATTCAAAAACACTGCGAAAACATGCATTGCAAGTGATAGCATACATAAAACAAAACAATACAAAACAATTTAAGTGCCAGGTTGTGATTGATGAAGAACGAGAAGAAGGAAGAGTGGTGGGAAGCATGGAGAAAAGGGTTGGAAAAAGGAGGGAGAGAGAGAGGGAGGACATGAAAGGAGGGAGTGTAAGAGAGGTGGGAAGGAGGTGTCAAAGGAGTGGATCAACTTGGAAGAGGGCAGAGAAAGGATGGGCCAAGGTGGATTAAAGCAGGTGCAGGGGCTGGTAGCCCGCAGATGCTCATGGTGCAGTTTCTTGAAACTGGCATGGGAGGTCACTTGATGAATTGTGTGGGGTAGGGAGTTCCAGTATTCTGGAGCCGTGTAAGAGAAAGCACATGCACCCATGTTAGTTCTGCATCTAGGATGTGAAGAGGTGCTTGGCCTGTAGATCGCAGTCCATAGGAGAGAAGTTGGGAGTGCAGCAGGGAGGTAAGGGATAGGGGGAGGCCTGATCTGGCGATGCAGTCAATTACAGCACCAAAAGACTGGAGTCGGTGGGTAGAGGGGCCGGGCCACTGAAGGTCAGCATAGAGCTGGCAATGGTGTTTGTAACGTGGGGATGCAGAGGCATAGCGGCAGATGCTATTATAGGTGGTGTCCCATTTATGGAGGGAGGATTTGGAGGCTGATTGGAAGGTGACTGAGCCATAGGCCAGGGCTGGGAGCAGGAAACCTTGCGCCGCTGCTAGTCTGGCCGAGGGGGTAAGGGCATAGCTAGTTCTGTAGGCACTTCCTAGCTTGGCATTCACAGACTTGCAGATGGTTATGTGTAGGTCAAAGTCTAGAGATTCATCAAGTTTAACTCCCAGATATTTGAAGGATCTAGTGCTGTCCAGAGGGGAGCCATCAGCACACAGGATTTTTAGGGCATGATGATTCATCTTAAGCCTGGCAGGCGAGCCAGAGAGCATGGAGTATGTCTTGCTAATGTTGAGAACAAGTTTGTTCTCAGTTAGCCAGGATTGGATATTTGCGAAGTCCGAAGCAAGAGGGTGGTTTAAGTCAGCGACATTTCTAGCACTGTGGTAAATAACTAGGTCATCAGCATACAGCAGAGACGAGCAGTTTGGTGCAAGGAGCGGTAAGCCATTAATGAAAATTGAGAAAAGCAAGGGGCCAAATACAGAGCCTTGGGGCACTCCAACATGTATAGGGGAGAGATCTGATATGGCCGAGTTGAAAACTACAGCCTGTTTCCTGTCTGATAGATAGCTTTTGAACCAGGCTACTACATCAGAGGAGAAGCCTAGGGAGCGTAGTTTATCAAGAAGGGTATGGTTTACCAGGTCAAAAGCCTTGGTTAGATCGATGAAAACCGCACCTGTCAGGATGCCCGAGTCCACAGAGGCATAGATGTCATTTGTGAGTTTCAGAAGGGCGGTGGAGGTGCTGTGGCCTTTGCGGAAACCATGCTGGGAGCATGATAGAAGGTTGTACTTCTGAAGATATTCTATTGATTGGGCGGCCACTACTTTTTCCAGAAATTTGCTGAGCATGGAGAGAATAGCTATGGGACGGTAGTTCTTAATTTCTTCAGGATCTCCTTTTTTGGGAATTGGGGTGACTTTAGCTATTTTCCAGATATCAGGAACTGAGCCACGACATAGGGAAAGGTTGAACATTTTGGTTAGGGGAGAGGCAATGAGAGGGGCAGCAGCTTTCAGGAGCCTAGGTTCCAGACCATCAGACCCTGAGCTGGTACTGTCAGGAGCGGAAAGTAGCAGTTTTAGCACTTCTGCTCTTGTGATACTCCGGAACCTAAAGAGAGAGTGCTTGAGTAGAGGTTCATTAGTGGGTGAGGCGGTACGTATAGTTGGGAAAGAGGTCAGGTAGCTGGTCAGATCCGAAAAGTGGTGATTGAAAGAGTTAGCTATGGTCACTGGATTATTGCAGTGAATGCAGTTTAATAGCATATCACTTGTATGGGCCCTAGTATTTGCACCAAGGAGTTTTTATGGTAGACCAGAACTTTTTAGAGTTTCCAGCAGCCTTTGTTAGATGGTCTCTGCAGAAAGTGCTTTTGGCTAGGCGAATATTTCTTTTACATGTGTTTCTCAGAGATCGATAGTGGTTATAGTCATTTAGTAGCCCAGTTGATTTGAAGCGTCGCCACAGTCTGTCCCTGGCCCTTAGTTGGGTAAGTAGGTCTTTTGTTAGCCACTTTGTCTGCGTTCCACGAATCCAACGAGTGACACGGGGAGCACAGGTGTCTTGAAGCAGGCCAAAGTGAATCAGGAAGTAGTCAAGTGCCACTTGGGCATTTGTAGAGGTGTAGACTGGGGTCCAGTTAATCAAAGAGAGATCATGAGTAAACTGAGTTAGGTTGAAATGGGCCAAATTGCGGAAGGTAATTAGTTTAGGAGGCGGAGATGGTTTATTTGTAGTGTGCCAGATGCAGTAGATTGGGGAGTGATCACTTATGGCATCTGCAAGGGTGCCTGCATGTACTATGCTGTCAGGGCGATTTGTAAGGACCCAGTCAATAAGAGTACTTGTCCGAGGGGGAGTCATGACCCTTGTTGGGTCTGTGATTAGTTGATGACGGTTGTTACCTTGTATCATTGTATGTGAGGACTGGTTTGATTTAATAGTCCAGTTTAGCTGGAACCCCTAATATATAGGACTTCATTCGCCGATAGAGCTGTTTACTTGGGAGAGGAGTTCGTCGAGACCCTTGCTACCACAAGCAGGAGGATTATAGGCACAGACGATGTGTAATTTCTTTGAGCCTAGTTGTAAGGTTGCATGGATAGTGTGGCATAGCAACAAATGAGGTTTATAGAAGATAGCTATGCCACCTCCATGCTTTGCTGATGGCCTATCCTGTCTAATGATATTGTAATTGGGTAGACTACAGAGGGTATCGGTGGTGGAGGGTTTTAGCCAGGTTTCAGACAGGCAAAGGATATCAGGGTGATACTGAGCAACACATGCCTCTAGTTCTGTTATGTTGTGGAGAAGGCTCATAATATTCATGTGTACAACGCGGAGGCCCTTTGTGTCAATCCAAGTTGCATCATGGTGAGATAAATTACTTAGGGGCCCGGGTTTAGCTTAGTATCCCCAGCTAGTATTAAGGCTAGGAGTGCCAGATACCATAACTTATGATGGATGAAAGGGGGAGGCAGTATAAGGTGCAACGTGGATTTACGTAGAGTGTAGTATAGGTGGTAGATGAACTTATAGGGGATGAGAAGTGGGGAGGTGTAACGGGGCCAGCGTGCTGGCAGGCGCATAGCACAGAACGGCGGGTCATCTGGGTGGGTGTATCGATGGTTCATAGTTGGAGGGGAGTAAAATATAGGCAGCCAAAGGAGGCAGGAAAAAAAGACCAGCAGAAGTGTAATGCAGGATTTTTTAGCCATATTTAAATTAATTAAGATGGTCATTTTAGAGTAGGGTGTAAGGGAGAGGGTTCAAGGAGAGTACCAGGGTATGTGACTGCAGGAATTAGATTTCTCAGCCAGAGAAACAGAACTCGTTTCTAGCGCCCTCTAGCTACCAACAAAAATAACCTGCAAATGGTAAAGTGAGGAGATGGGCATGGTTACAGTATTCCTGCCCTATATAGTTAGTCTCGGACAAGGGTGGGTGGTGGGGAGAGTGCAAAGCGACCGCGGGAAAACAGCAACCCTCCAACAGCTGCAAGCTACTGCTATGCTTAGGGTAGTGTGAGCAGCTTTGAAATTAAATTCTTTCAAATTAAATTACACTTTAAAGTTTCCGTCTCCCTCCTGAGCTGGCGCTTCACTCGCTTACAGTTAAGCTGCTAGAATGCAGCAGGTTAGTGGGGGCAGTTTCAAATTGGAATTATTTTTGGTCACGGGCACAGACAGAGTAGATTACAGGAGCTCGGAACGCCAGAAGCTGCACAGCCGACACTCCGAGCGCAGCTGCAACTGAGAAAAACACTGAGCTGCAGGCTATTTTCAATTTGTCAAGAAACAGTTGAAATTCGCACTCTGAGCGCTGCTGTACTGAAGTTACTGCTACGGCTGCACTTTTAATTAAACAATCCTAACTGTAAAGCAGCAAACTTTCGTCTTTTTTTCTTTGGGGGACGCTTTGGGTTTAAACCATTGCAAGTATGCTGGTGGCACAGTTACTTTACAATTTATATAGTTCCCACACTAGGAAGCTTACAGAACAGTTTACTGAACCCTTTCACAGCACTCGCTTTGGGCTCCGTCAGTAGGGTAGTCTTTTGCAATTCTTCCAAAACCGGACAGACAATTCGAGCCAAAAGGGCGCCAAAATTCAAAACACAAAAGATGGCCAGCTGTGAGGCACTGCTCAAGTCTCGAGGAGGATAATTACCTTAACGGCTGGGTGCCTTGGGATCGTTGAGCGGGGGGGCCCCAGGGCAGAGGAGCCAATCCCAGAAGGTCTTCAAGCTGGCTCCCCTCACCCACACGGGTGGTATAACCCTCGGCTCCGCCCCATGACGCCAGATCTTATCCTGCTGGAAGCCAAATGTGTGCATCGCAGCCAGGGAGGTCGGGTAGGTCTGTGTGGATGAACATATACCACTCTTAGAACTACTGTTACAAGTGAGTAACCTGTTTTTCTAGGGACGTGGATATGTTGTTCATCCACACTTCTTGGCAGACTCCTAGCAGTTCTCCGGGAGGAAGGAGGCAAGGCGCACACCCGCTCAATACTTACTTGAGGAACAGAGACGGCAGAACGGAGGTCTGAAAACCAGCATCCCGGTGTGACAAGGTCAATATGGTAATGGGTGATGAAGGTGTTTGCGGACTTCCAGGTAGTAGCCTGAAAGATTTCCTGTATGGGATTGTCCCTCAAAGCAGCCACCAATGCAGCGGTATGACAGGTGGAATGAGCTCTCATCCCTCTGGGAGGCTCCTTGCCCACCAACTCGTAGCATAGACTTATGGAAGATGTAATCCATCTTGGGACTGTCTGCTTTGCTGCAGGTCTACCAGAAACGGCTTCAGCGTAGGTCACAAATAGCTGGCGAACCTCTTCCCAAATTTCCGCCGTTCTCTGCCCATAATAGGAGAGAGATCATCTCAGGTCCAAAGCATGGAGCCTGTACTTGGCCTCCAAAGTGTAACTGGCGTGGCACACCGGCAGAGTCAACATCTGGTTAAGGTGAAACACTGACACCACCTTCGGAAGGAATTTCAGGTGGAGGCACAGGACAACCTTGTCCCTGTGGAAGATCAGATAAGGGGAGTCCACCAAGAGTGCCTGGGGCTCCCATGTCCTTCTGGCAGACATGATAGCCACCAGGTAGGCAGTCTTCCACGACAAGTGTGACAACTCATACTTGTGCATTGGTTTGAATGGCTTGCCCATGAGCTGTGTCAAATCCAGCAGTAGATCCCATGGAGGTGGTGGTTCATGCACCAGAGAGGATATGTGATCCAGGCCTTTGAAAAAGCACCCAACCACTGTCTCCTGCGCCGTCTGCTGACCGGCCCATGCCCGGTAAACAGAGATGGCTGCCGGATGCACCCTAAGGGTCGATGACCAAAGACCCCCCCCCCTTTGGAGAGCAACAAAGGTAACCTACAATGTTAGCCACTGGGCAGGACAGAGGGTCCAGGCCCTTGCCCTGACACCAAACAGAAAACCTTTTCCACTTGAAGGCATACCACTTCCTGGTCCGACTCCTTCCTGGATGCTTCCACTACCGGAACTCTAGCCACTCAGGTACCAGGATGTCAGGTGCAGGGATTGAAGGTCTGGGTGGAGAACCTTCCCCCGACTGACAGATCAGGTCGGGCATGCTGGAAGCCACCTCGGGGACCTGTTGCTGAGGCTGAAGAGATCTGGATACCAGAACTGGGGTGGCCAGTCTGGGATTACCAAGATCACCTGTGCCTTGTCCCTCTTCACCTTTAGGAACACCCTGTGGATAAAGGGAAATGGAGGGCAGGCGTAGAAGAGGCCTGGGGTCCATGGCCTAGAGAAGGCATCCCCCTGCAGCGAGCCCTTCTGAGTGGGGCCGGCATGAAACAGCCTCAGTTTGGTGTTTTCCCTTGAGGCAAACAGGTCCACCATCGGTTTGCCCCAGTGGGAGAACAGGCTGTGAGATACCTCTGGATGGAGAAACCACTCGTGGGATGTCGTGCCTATGCAGCTGAGAGCATCCACCAGTTGATTCGAGGCTCCTGCCACATGGCTGGCTAGCAGAGCTGCCTCCAGTCGGCTCAACGAGTGTCCAGATGCGGAACGCTTCCCTGCACAGCAGCCAGGAATGTGTGCCACCCTGCTTGTTGAGGTAGTACACGGTTGTAGTGTTGTCCGTCTGGACTTGACCCACCTGATCCCAAAGCTGAATGGTGGACGCTGACAGTGCTAGTCTGACCGCTCTGAGCTCCAACAGGTTGATGTGGTAATGGGACTCCTCGGGGGTCCAGAACCCATAGGTCCTGTTGTCCCCCATGTGGGCTCCCCAGCTCATGAGAGAGGCATCAGTAGTGAGGATGACAGTTGGCTCGGGGTGGACAAACGGGATCCCTTCCTGCAACAGTTCTAGGACAGTCCACCACTGGAGTGTGTCCCACACCTTCTGGGTCACAGTGATCAGCTGGTTGAAATGATCTAGTTGCTGAGTCCACTGGGTGGCCAGCTCCCACTGAAGGGGGTGCATATGCCACCGGGCCCAACAGACCATGGAGGTGCAGGTCACCATGTAACCCAGAAGGCGCAGAAAGTCCCGGGCAGGGCGCAACTGCCCAATCAGAAATGATCAGGCAAAGGAGGAGAGAACCTCCACTCTGTCCGCTGGGAGCCGGGCTCTGGGCTCAGTGAGAGTCGAGCTCTGCCCCGATGAAACATCACCTGAGAAGGCACGTGTTCAGACTTGGCCTCATTGATCAGGCGGCCAAGTTGGGAGTAGGGTCTGGAGGGCCAAGTCCCTGGACCTCTCCACCTGCAGCTGGGTGGAACCTGCTAAGAACAATCGACACGGTAGGGGAATATTCTGACCCCCCTGATGCCTGAGGTGGGCTGTCACCACTGCAATGATTTGGTGAAGACCCATGGGGCCGATGACAGGCCGTATGGCATGGTTCGGAACTCGTAGGGTTCCCTCTGCTCTGGAGCAAAGCAACTGCTGGTGGGATGGACAGATTGGAATGTGAAAGAACAAGTCCTGGAGATCCAGTGAGCAGAACCACATGTTTTGCTCCAGGGATGGTATGATCTGGGACAGAGTCACCATCCTGAAGGTGTGTGGCCTGAGATACTGATTCAGGTCGTGCAGATCTAGAATGGGACGCCAGCCCCCATCCCATCTGCTTCGAACCAGGAAGTACCTGAAACTAACCCTGGGTCTGGTGGAGGATCTGCCACTTGGGCTACTGCCTCCTTGAGGAGGAGTTGTGCAATGTCATCTCGGAGAGCCGACTGAGTGTGAGCGGATACTCTCTCCTCCCGTGGGGCACTGGCTCGGCTTGGAGGATACTGCTCGAATTCCAGAGGCAGACCCTGGCCAACCACTTCTAAGACCCACCTGTCCGCGATAACAGCAGACCAGGTTGAAAGGAAATGGTGGAGCCGGCCCCCCACGGGAGGACCCAGAGCTGGCGTTACAGGAATAGGGGGTGGCAACCCCTATCCCATCACTGGGCAGGACTGGAGGAAGAGGGTCAAGGGCCTGAACATTGACCTCCTTTATGGGCCTGGGTAGGGGGCGCCAAGCCTGAGCCTGCTGCTGCTGGGCCGCAGAGGAAGAATTCTAAAAAGGCTTTTTCTGCTGCTTCTTGGGACCAGAAGAACTCTGAGCAGAAGTGGCGTCCAAGGTGGCACTGGACTGCTCGATGCACTGAAGGTGACTGGCCACACCTGGGCCGAAGAGATCGGTACCCAGGAAAGGCACAGCCAGTTTGTGCTGAGTATCCACTAGGAAGGACGAGAGCCTCAGCCAAGCCCTGGGGCGGGAGGCAACTGCGACTGTCAATGAATGAGCATGAGTCCCCGATGTCCAGGGCCATCTGGAGCTGCTGCTTAGCAATGGCACAGACTTCGTCCCGGACATGCTTGACCTTGGTCTGCAAGTTTGCAAGGAGATGTGGGAGGACTTCGTCCAAGACCCAAAAAGGGCATGCGAGAAGTGTGCCATGACGACGGCTGAGCATGTTTGATGGAGGCCTAAAGGAGAGGCTGCATAGATCGTCTGGGCAGAGTGGTCCAATTTCTTGGACTCCTTCTCCAGAGGTCTGTCTGTATCAGCAGCACTGCCTGTATGTCTGAGCACAGAGGTCACAAGGCTCTTGGTCGAAGGGTGCTCTGTGAACCCCATGAGGGACCCCATGGGCACCGCATACTTGCGGGCCATCCGGGCAGACAAAGCTGGACAGGAAGCAGGGTGCTGCCCAAGTGCAAGGGCCAATGTTGGCTTTGGCCACAGGAAAGGCTTCCATTGGGGTATCCCATCTCTTGAGGATATCTGGATAGGTTTCAGAGGCATCCTTGTGGACTCAGAGATGAGGCGGAGAATGCCCTCACAGGACAAAGGGCTTTCCTCTGTTGCTAAATCACCAGCCGACTCGTCATCCCATGGATGAGAATGAAGGCTAGTGTCATCCAAATCCGAAGTGTCCGGATACAGCAGTTGACCGCCTAGGTCACCCTTGACTCACCTAGGGCGGTCAGAGGTGACAGTGACCGAAAGACATCTAGGAAGCCTGGTGTCCAGTCGAGCTTCCTCCCATAGGCTGCTTAGGTGGTGGTTCCACCAGAATCAGTGGAGAGACCAGATTAGGCCGAACCAGAAGGGGTTTAGCCGGCTCCGTAGCCATGGGAACCGACCATCAGTTCCTGAGGAGTCTGCTTCAGCCTAGGAGGCGAACGCAGCAATGGCTGGGGTAGGGAGCTGGGCCGGCTTATGCCCAGACAAAAAGAAAAAATTACTCACCTTAGTAATGTTGTTTCTTCTAATGGAGTCTTGCTATATTATGACATATGCAGTGAGTCCCAACCTTCGAACTGCTCCGGAGGTGAAAGAGTTAACTTTCCATGCCAGGCATGGAATGCTGAGCTCGAGCTCGGTTGAAACTCTGTCTGTTGTTCTTCAGACTCAAACTGTCAGATCTTTACGAGCTAAACTCACTAAGCTCCTATGTGGAAGCTGTAAACCTATACTAGCCAACTGGCTACTAAATATACCACCACATTTTTTGGTCCCAAAACAAAGACTCAAGTCAGGAGACCCAAAAAATGAAAAACACAACACCCAGTCACCCCAGAAAAGAGAGGGGTGAAAAAACAAGGTGGGCATCTACTAAGTGCCAACACTGCACTGCCCACCCACATCCCAAAAACAGAGGTTCTGAGAGGGGCAGGCTGGGGGGGTCATAATATAGCAAGACTCCATTAGAAGAAACAACATTACTAAGGTGAGCATTTTTTCTTCAAACAACATGAAGTCTTGCTATATTATGACATATGCAGACTACACAGCAGTACCTCCATGGAGGAGGGAAAGAACCTACTTAGGAAATAGGCTCTGAAGCACAGCTGTGCCAAACCGAGCATCACTCCTAGCCTGGGTGTCCAGAGAGTAATGCTTGGTAAAAAGTGTGAACTGTTTTCCAGGTAGCTGCTTGACAAATCTCTAGAATGGGGATGTCCCTGGCAGCAGCCAGGGAAGCAGCTGTACCTCTGGTAGAGTGAGCCTTCAGGCCTGAGGGAGGAACCTTACCCAGCTTTTCATAACAGAATTGGATAGAAGAGACAATCCACCTGGCAATGGATCTTTTAGTGGCAGGTTTCCCTTTACCAACCTCACCATAAGTGAGGAACAGTTGGAGGGAGTCAAACCTGTGACCCCTGGTACGCTCAATGTAGTAACTAAGGCCTCTCTTCACATCTAAGCTGTGCAGCCTCCTCTCGCCACAGGAGGAATGGTCAATGAAGTACACTGGAAGAGAAATAGATTGATTAAGGTGGAAATCTGAAACCACCTTAGGCAAGAACTTCCTGTTAGTCCTGAGGACCACCTTGTCTCTACGAAAGGAGATAAAAATCAGGCTCCACTGACAAAGCTCGTAATTCACTTATGCGTCTGGTAGAAGTGATGGCTACCAGAAACACAGTCTTCCAAGTCAAATACTTGAGGTTTGCGGAAGACAAGGGCTCAAAGGGAGGTTGCATAAGCTGAGCAATGCAAACATTAAGATCCCAGGCAGGGTCCCTGAATGGAGGGTTGGTATGAAGCAATCCCTTAAAAAACTTAGAGAATACAGGATGAGCTGAAAGAGAAGAGGGTTTACCTGCTGAAATGAAGGCAGACACAGCTGCCAAATGCACCTTTAGGGTAGCTGGTCTGAGCCCCAAAGTGTTCAAATGGACCATATAATCCAGGACTGTGGGTAAATCAGCAGATTCTGGGGAAATATACTTCCCAGAGCACAATATGGAAAACCTCTTCCATTTGGAATTGTAAGTAGCCCTGGTGGAAGGCTTCCTAGAAGCCTTCAATATATCCAATACACCTTGGGAGAGGTGTAGATCAGCAAATTCTAACTCTTCAAGAGCCAGGCCTTGAGATTGAGAGATTTGAGGTTTGGGAACCAAACCCTTCCCTGAGCACAGGTTAACAGATTGTGATTCCTGGGAAGACACAGGGGAAGATGGACTGCTAAGGACAGTAGGAGTAGATACCAGGGTTGTCTGGCCCAATCTGGAGCAATCAGAATCACTTTGCAGGATTGAGATCTGATTTTGACTAACACTTTGAACGGGGGGCACAGAAACTTCCCTTCCCAATTGAAAACTAAGGCATCCAGAGGGACTGAGCCCAACACTGGGGGCCTGCTGCGAAAAAGGAGAAGTTGGTGATTGTCTGGGGCTGCAAAAGATCTATCTGCGGGGTGCCCCACCTGGCAAATATTACCTCCAGGACTAGGGGATCCAGTGACCATTCGTGATGGCCCTGGGAAATCCTGCTGAGAGCATCTGCCAGGACATTGTCCTTGCCTGGGAGGTGAACTGCCGTAAGGGAGGTGTTCAGGGAATAAGCCAGAGACCACAACTTCATTGCTTCGGTGCACAAGGCCGTAGACCGAGTGGCCCCTTGCTTGTTGATATACCACATTGTATGGTGTTGTCTGTTCTGACCTGTACAACTTTGTTCCGAACAGATTTGGAAAAAGCTTGAAGTGCTAGGAAAACTGCTCTGAGCTCCAACAGGTTGATGTGGAGCAGGGATTCCTGAGGGGACCACAGTCCCTGTGTAGTGAGGTCGCCCATGTGAGCTCCCCACCCCAAGAGGGATGCATCTGTAGTAATGATTAAAGAGTGAGACTGAGTGACAAAGGGAACCCCCTGTCTCAGATTGCTCTGATCCTGCCACCATTGTAGGGCTTGGATCAGGGTTCGAGGGTCGTTTCTTTGAGACCAAAAGGCTCTCAAATGGAACTGGATGTCCCTCATCTGAAATCTGGCTCCTTGCACTACTGCTGTAGAAGCAGCTATGTGCCCTAGGAGCTGTAGAAAATGCCTTGCTGGTCGAGAGACCTGCAGGGTGAATGAGGAGGCCAGAGAGACCAGTGTCCTTGCCCTGTCCAATGGCAGGAAGGCTCTGGCTTCCTCTGTGTTCAGTTCTGCGCCTATGAAGGTGAGGAGCTGGACAGGCTCTAGAACTGACTTTGGAAGATTCAGAAGGAAACCTAGAGAGGTAAGCAGTTGCTGAGTTATCTGAAGATGTAACTTGATGTGGTCTGGAGACTGGCCTACTATGAGCCAGTCGTCCAGGTAAGGGAAGATGGCAGTTTTTTGCCTTCTTAGGTGGGCAACTGCTACTGCCAGGCATTTTGTGAATATCCTTGGAGCAGAGGCGAGGCCAAAGGGCATTGCTCTGAACTGGTAATGGCCTGAGGGCAGCTCGAACCTGAGGTGCTTCGATGGGAGCTTCTGATGAGAATATGGAAGTAGGCATCCTCGAGGTCCAGGGACGCTAGCCAGTTCCCTGGCCTTAGAGAGGGCAGAATAATTCCCAGAGTCACCATTTTGAATTTTGGTTTTAAAAGGTGCTTGTTTAAGTATCTGAGATCGAGGATGGGCCGCCATTCTCCTGTCTTTTTTGGGGTAAGGAAGTACCTGGAGTACAATCCTTTGCCCTGGTGTAGGGGTGGAACCCTTTCCACGGCTCTGAGAGCCAGGAGGGTAGAGACTTCTGCCTCTAGGGCAAGCGCCTCTGATGGATTTGCAGGTGGAAAGGATCTGGTTCTCATCTTTAGAAATTTTTTGAAGCTGAGAACCAGTCCCTGGCTTACTACTTCCAGGACCCACTTGTCTGATGTGAGAGACTTCCAGTCTTGGACAAAGTAAGCCAGCCTGCCCCCTACGGGTAGTGGAGAATCGGCCCTGGCCACCCCATCAGGGTGCCTGCTTGGCAGGGGCTTTAGGCTGAGGCGTGGAAGCAGGTCTGCTTGTACCCCGTCTGCCTCTCTCCCTAAAGAGTCCCCTCTGGGCGTAAGCTGAAGAGGAGGCCTGGGCTTGGTTAAAAGGCCTATGAAAAGGCCTGCCCCTGCCCCTGGAAGGCTGCCTTTGAGGAGTGGCCTGCCTTTCCTTGGCCTGTGCACTCCTATAGGTGGTCCTATACTCATCCATTTTCTTCATGTAATTCTCTGTCTGCTCCCCAAACAGAGAATTACCCACAACAGGAAAATCCATAGCCTTAGTCTGGGTATCCTGTGACAGGCTAGTACATCTGAGCCAAGGCCACAGATGTAGCCATGACTCTTGATGACACATCATTAGAGTCCACTGCAGCATGGAATTGCACCTTAGATGCCTCAATACCATCAACAGCCACCTGCTCCAGCTCCTTGGCAAGCTGGCCAGGGACCCGTTTTGCTAGAGCCATAACAGTATCCCATCTGGATTTCTGGTATCTAGCAACATAAGCCATATAATTTGCCTGTCTGAGTCCCAAGGATGATGCCATGTACTGTTTCTTTGCCATGGCATCAATCCTCCTGGAGTCCTTGTCAGGGGGGTGTGAGGCCAAGGGAATATTTGCCTCGTCACAGGCTGCAGCCTGCACTACCCCAACATGGCTGCACTGTTGACTCCGTATCAGAGCCTGACAATGTGTACCTCTTGTCCATTCTCTTATCAACGGGAGGTATAGTGTGAGGAGTTTTTAGAATTTTTACTGTTTCCCAAAAGATTTATGCAAAGGAATAGACAGTCTCCTGGACTCTGGGATATCCATCATTTCCACATAGTCAGGCTCCTCTTGATCATCCACAGCTTCCTCCATAGAGAGCTGGAGGGTTTCAGCCACTTTTTTATAAAAAATAAAATAAGAAAGGGACTCAGAAAGCCTAGGAGGAGACACTCCTGAAGGTCTGTCTGGGGAGATGTCCGGTTCAATGGGCACATCCAGACTTTCAAATCCACATTCACTCTCCTCATACTCCTCTTCTCCTCCGCGTTCATAAAATTCCTCTAACTCATACTCTTGAACCGTGGAACCGCTGAACCGTAGACGCTATTTGATGGTGCCGTTCGGTCGGAACCGGGAAAGCGACTGGACAATTTTAATCGCTTTGGCTATTTCTTCAGCGGTTGAGAGGAAAGTTTTGGCTCCACACCAGCGGATTTCCTTGTCCTTTTGCTGGAACTGACTCCTCAGAGTCGGCTCTCCTTTAGCCCGAGGAAGTCTCGCCCTGGTCAGAGGGCACTCCTCCGGTTCGGTTGAAACCGAACCGGGCTGGCCATCCGGGTCAGCGGACTTCTTGGCCTCCCTTTCCCTGAGCCTACCAACTCTCTTATCCAGGGTAGCTGCAGGAAAATTTCTGCAAATTTGGCAGTCTGCATTGAGGTGGTCAAACCCCAAACAATAAACACAGGTGGTGTGGGGGTCAGCCTTGGCAAAGGCTTCCCCACAGACAAGCAGTGTTGAAACCCAGTGGGCCCAGTTTTTCTTTTAGGTTTCTCAGACATAGTGCCAGTCCTAACCAAACTTGCCCATTTATGGCAATCCGCCAAGCAAGACCCTCTTATCGGTTCCCAACCGTGTCACGGGTCGTGGAAAAAACCATAATAAAATCCGTTTTTTTTTTTTAGAACCGATAAGAACCGGTAACCACACTCTAAAAGACAGATTAATATATTTCTAAACAACCTGATCGGTTCAAACCGAACCGATAACTGTTTATAAGTTCCACCTAGAAGAAATAAATGTAAAAGCTATCTAGTACTTACAATACCACAGACAGAGCTTGAACCGACAGGTTGAGGTTTAAATTCGGTCAAAAAAATGAGAAAATAATACTTTAACCGACAAAATGAACCGAGCAGAAGGAGAAAATCTCCGGAGCGACTGTTCAGTGAGGCGGAGTAAAGAATCTGACAGTTTGAGTTTGAAGAACAACAGACAGAGTTTTCAACCGAGCTCGAGCTCAGCGTTCCATGCCTGGCATGGAAAGTTAACTCTTTCACCTCTGTAGCAGTTCGAAGATTGGGACTCACTGCATGTGTCATAATATAGCAAGACTTCATGTTGTTTGAATCAGCTGTTACCACATGAGGTCCTTGTAGCATCGGAGTTTCCGCCGAAGCCTCTCCTCATCCAAGGAGGACAAGGACGACTGACGGCGTTGCCTCTCTTTGGCAAACTTATGCGCCCTTCCTTAGCCTGTCGGTCGAGGGGGTCAGAGATCTCGACTGAGATCGGGTAAGCAGATTTGGTCGCTCGGGAGACGCCGGTAAGACCGGAGACTTCCAGGGGTCAGGGACCACTTCCTCGGCACGTTTCCCAGCGGGCTGGGTCTCCTCATCAGGGAAGCAAAGGACAAAGTCAGACTGAGGGAGTAGTCGACTGGGAGTCAGTGACAATGGGTCGATCGGGTCGAGAACAATCTAAGCTTCGATCAAAACTTCAGTCAACCAGCCCGACGGCAGAGCAGAGAAGCCAGCAGCCAAAGAGACAATCTCAACAGAGGTCGAAATTGTCAGCTCCTGGGACTGGGATCTCTCCTTATCCCAAGAGCATCTCCATCGAGACGAAGACGGTCCCGGGTTCCTCTCCCACTTACGGGACCGAGAGGAGTGCATGCCTGCAGGACCCTCACCCTTAGTCAGGAGAGAGTGGCACAACTCTCGGAAGGAACCCGCGAAAGTGGAGCCCAAGTTGAGTGGAACGAAGAAGCTCTGAGAGGAAGATTCCATGGAGCGAACCGCTTCCTCCTCAAAGGCCTGCATGCGCTCCAACTGCTCAGCGGATCCCGCAGCCGCAAAAACTGCCAACTGGGCCTCCTTGGATTTTACCAGCGGGTTCCATTTTTTGGGCCTGCCCAATTTAAGGCATGAAAGACGGTCATCGAGGACGTTCGGCTGAAAAGCAAGGCAGAACTCTCAGGTCGTGGTGTCATGGCCGACACCAAGACAGCAGGCGCATGCATTATGCGGGTCCGTACACGACATCTTCTGGCTGCATGGGCACCAGTGAAATCAGGGGGAAGACTTGTCTTCCATAATAGAGAAGCAACAGGCGCGATCCCCAACACAAATATGTAGAAGTTTCGGAATAACCGAAGGTTTAGAAGCCAGGGCCTACAGAATGAGACAGCACGAAGGAGGCAACCTGAATCTTCCAGTGGAAAGGAAGATCTGGCGTCAAGGAGCTGAGCTGAGGGTTATACCACCCAGGTGGGTGAGAGGAGCCAGCTTGAAGACTTTCCGGCAGATTTAAAGGGGAAAGGGACAATGCAAGAAGTGTGGATGAATATATCCACGTCCCTAGAAGAACTATTACTCTACTGAAGCTACAAATACCTAGGCATCTGGCATAACATAAAGAGACACTGAAACGTGTACTATCATTTTCTATTTTGCAAGCCTCTAGGAGAAAAACAACTCTGAAATCCAGGAAGAAATATTCACACAGCTACCTAAGATACTAAAAATCTCCAAGATGAAAGGGAGACAAGAGACTCTTTTGTAAAGTTGGTGAAGTATATATAGATATAGACATACCTTTACTGGTTTAAAGGTGATTACTAAAATACTGTCTTTTGGGAATCATGGTTCTAGAAATAGATATATAAACACTGTAGTGAAATGTTATTTCAAATGCTAGCAAAAACTTAGTACCAAGGCATTAGGTGCGGGTTAGTAAAAAATATCTTGGGAAAAGATACTGCCTTAAAAGTGTCTCCAGAAAAAGAGCTAGGCCTCATAACTATGAAGGGCAAACTGAGGTAAGATTTACTGTGCACAAAGCAGACAATGGTCTGGATAGAATTTCCTGACAAATGTTTTATAATGTTTAAATACTGAGAATAGGTTAACTTAACTGTGTGCGTGTTGAGATAAACCGCTTTTAATGGTACTCCATGTCTAAGGAAATCTCCCACCTCGAAAAATTACCACAAACACAAATAAGCACAAGTTACTTACACCTTTCAAATAAAAACAGCCACAGAGGTAAAGTTAATTAAGTGCAATTGTGATTACAATAAGCAACTTGGTACAGAGTAATGCACGGCACAGAGTTAGCTAGAATCTCATTAAGGGCAAATCACTGGAGAATGAGATTTAACATTAGGAAATGTAAAGTAATGCATTTAGGACACGAAAGTCAGGGTGTAAATTGTATATTACAAGGCAGCGTGCGGAAGTTAAAGAAGAAGATCAAGGGACTATCATCAATAGCTACCTTATGCCGAGAAAAAGAGAGAGAAACAGCACTGAATAAGACTAGTTAAGTACTATATAGTGTAAAGCACAACATCCGTAGTAAGTAAAGAACTGTACCACTCCTCTTACACTGATCATATATAGGGCCATTTCTAGACTGTGATAGTCAGCTGTGGGCCCCGCACACAAAACAAGGAAACTGCAAGAGCTGAAAAGGTACAGAGATGGGCAAACAGAATGATGTAGGAATTAAAGGATCTCACATATCTGGAGAGACTGGATAACCTGAAAATAATATGTATCGAGACAAGAAGAGGTAGCAATGACATACTCCTCCTGTATGATTTAACCAATGATCCAGATCTAATGACGGATAAAGAACAGAAATTTAAAACAAAAGAAACCAGCAAGGTCAAAAATAACTAATGGGTGAAATCTATTTTTTACATGCAGAGGATGCTGGGTTATAGAAAACATTACCTCAAGAAACTGTGAACTGTAATACAAAAAGCTAGTTTCAAAGAGAATACTAATAATTACATACTTGCAAGTGGTACCATGGGTTTCCACCAATGATAACTGGGTAGCAGTTTAAATGGGTACCATGGTCTTCCGCTCTGCAGTCCTTAGTATGTACCTTAGCATGTTGGTATGAAAACCATTTTCACCTGGTTCCCTAGAACAATCAGTGGCGGCTCTACACCAGGGCCCGCCAGGGCACGTGCCCCGGTAAAAAAATGCTGTGCCCCAGTTGGTGCCCCATATGGTGCAGAACTTCCCCATAGTAACAATATATCAGTGCCCTGGCTGCCATCTGTTGTGCCCCAGCTGTGCCCTGGTTACCATTTGTGGCTAGAGCCGCTACTGAGAACAATGACTCCAATGGGAAATCCCCCTGGCTGCACACACTGCCCAAGAGGGCAGGCGAACAGATACCTCTGAAGCAGTCAGTGCTACTTCTGACTGTCCCAACACCTAACCTCTATGACACACCCACACCTAGCCAGTTCCACCCTTGGGTTTCCAGGGATCACATGTGAACCCTGCTCTCTCAGGAGGCCGCACAACACAATGTTGGCACACCACAGCCAAAACTATAATGTTTAATGCTATGTTTAGTTTGCCAAGAATTCTCATCACTTGGCTAAACTACTCCTTCAGATTTTTTTTTTGGGGGGGGGGGGGAGACACCCTCCAAAAAAGTTTCAGATCATGGTTAGCAGTATCTTACAGCACATATCAGGATTCAAGATTCACTTTTATGTTTGGAAGGAAAATAACCCTAACCTTGAAGTATTAAGTGGATAATACAGTTGTATGAATTACAGCAATAATCACCAGTGTAGTTTCATGTATCCAAGTGTCTGGACAACTTAAAACAGAGACTGATCAGTATGGACTTCCATATTACCGGGATCCAAGACACTGTAGCCTTGGTGGTTTACTGCATTGGGAAACTGCACATGTGGATTAAATAGGTTTGCCCCAATCTGTCAATTCAAAAGGTCAATTTAAAATTATATTTATTGTTCAGGAAAGGCACACAGAGTCAAAGTGAGTTTCCAGCTCATTAACATTATAGTGATCTAATTTTAGAACTTAGAGAAGTTCCAATTTTAGGATACAAACTGCTGTTGTGTCATTTTCAATTTCATGGACTTTCTTACCAAAAAAAGTGTGGGAAATGTGATATATGGATGGGCATTTTTTCCCCATAAAGAAATCAAGGACATAAACTTGTACTATTGTTCTGACAAAGTCATAATACCACTGTTCGATATCAAAGCAGTCATATTATAAGAGGGAGTGTTCACAGAATTCCATATCGTATATTACAAAAAACTCAAAATCATCAGTAACTAAACTTGTCATTCTATACTGGGATCCCAATGACTTCATAAACCACTCTAGCTTTATCTCACCAGAATACCTTGATGAAATTATAGTCTTGTTACCGATAATTTCCTATCTATTATTGTATTTGTAGTCAAAGTAATACACGTAGAGCCGGCCTGATGGTGCTCAGGGTCGAGGCACTGGATGCCACACCTCACGCTATGCCAGCGACCCGGGGGAGGCAGGATTGAGCATCCCAACAGATACTCTCCTTCTCCGGGTCGCCACGGGCAGCAATGCCCGCAGCATTGTTGCCTGTGGAAGCATCGGGCAAGGCTAACAGCTACTCAAGGGAGTCTGGGTGGAGGCACAGTGGACGCTGACGCGTGCACAAGCACGCTGTACATCACAACCCAAGTCCTTCGCGTCTGCGCCCTCAGGGGGTAGGGACAAACCGGGGAAAAAAACCCAAGGCAAACAAAATCTCCTCGTATCATGTATGATGACACTGGGTTCCCGGTATGTCGGGGCCCAGCTGACAAGACCGGAGGAAAGGATTCCTCTGTGCCGAGACCAGGTGGAAGTTAAAATTCAAAAAAGTAATACATATAAGCCAAGTTTGAAAATTTAAATACTGCTAATACTAAAGTTCTTATTCATAAATAAGACAAAAATGAAAATTACGTACCTACTGTAATTATGATCTTTCTTGTATCTTTACCATTCATCACATTTGGGTATATGGTCAAATGACCACGGAGCTTTTTTTTTGGTAGAGCCGACACGCCTCAGCGCCTTGAAGCTGACATACAATGGTAGTCACTCATGGCTGGCGTTTGAACCTGCTAACCCGCCTGCCTGTCAGTTCTGAGTCACCAGAGAGGTGAGGAAAAGGGTTGGAGGTGGGACAAGAAAGTCCAAGGGACAGAGAAAGGAAAAGATGTGAAACCAAAAGGAGAAATAAATGACAGAGGACAGCGTAAGAAGAAAAATCAAGATGCTAAGGAGATTGTGAAGGGGCCCCAATCTCTGGAAACAGAAAAGGAGGGAGTTAGGGAGGGATAGGGATTTATAAAACATAAAACTTAACATGAGAGGGGGGAAAAAAAAAACACCAGTCATATGCTGGATTCTGTCCTGTCTCTAGATTGTATAGGAACTGCAACGAGTAGCCAAGAGGCTTAGTCACCCGAATTCAAGGCACAGAATCACTGGCAAAAGAAAACTCCTTTAAGGCAGAAAAATGGATCTTCTAAAGACGACAGGGAACAGAGATTCTCCCCCCTCTCTCCAAGGGAAAATTGAACTTTAAGCAGAGATAGATCTCTTAAATCATGTCCAGCGGACAAATAAAAAAACTGAGGATTGACGGGACAGAAAGAGGAAAGGAAGAAGGAGAGGATGGAGGGCAACCACCCACTCCCACCCCACAGGGGTGGAGCCAGAGCACTAGAGGGGAGTGCCACCCCATCCCGACCACTCTCCCTCTAGAAATACCATCCCACTACGTGCCCCAGGTTACCTCTCCGTGACACAGAAAGGAGGGGGGCCAAGGAAAAGCACAGAGAGGGAAGGAGATCCAGAGACTGAGGCCCCAGAGGGATGGTGGGCGGGACTGTGATGAATGGTGAAGATACACAGAAAGATCATAATTACGGTAGGTATGTAATTTTCATATCTTATCTGTGTCAATCTTCACCATTGGGTGAGTGCCGAGCCCCCCCCCCCGAAGGAGGTTTGATAACCCTAAGAGATAGAGCCCCTTAGCTCCCAGTGGGTGACACACTAAGAGGGAGAACCTTCAGGGCCTGGAGATGCCAGAGAGTGGGGAGAGTGAGACAGGGACTCCCCGCAGGGGGAAGGAAGTTGCCCCAGCAGACACTGCCTCACTCTGTGGGAGAAAATATAGGTTCTCTGGCGCGCGAAGTTAACCACCCTATGCCGGGCCAAGGATGACAACAGGGAAAGACGCAGCCATGCCGTCCGCCTAGTGCAGATCGCTGTCCCTACGACCCTGGTAGCTACCTCATTGGCGTCTTACGATGCCCTTGCTTGGTGCCTTGCTAGATCCAGGCCACGCGCAGAGAGTGCAATGGCTTGTCTGGTTTGCTCCATGTCAGGCAATGAGGCTAGGAGTTGACCTAGCTTGGACCACAACAACCTGTCATAAGCTGCAAAGTGGGCCTTATGTGTGGAAATAGAAAGCAGCAACCGTGCCGAGTAGAAGGTCCTCCACCCCCAGAAATCAAAATTCAAGGAATCTTGGACTGGGGGCCAGTCACGGTGAAGAGCGCGAAGCCCATCCGGAGTATCCAGCTGCGTCAGTCCTGACTGAAGCTGAGGCATGGAAACCTGGAGACTCTTGGGATGGGGGGGTGCAATACCTCTGGCAGAGATCCCTAGGGACGGGAACTCCGGAAAAAGGTTTCTGCCAGGAATACACCGATGCCTCCCTAAAGGGAGCAGGCCAGGGGGGCACCACAAGCGTGTCCTCACTGAAGTCACCCAAAAAGGCGTGCACCAAGTGCTCTGGATTGCTCTGAGTGGCAGGAGAGATATGCAAGTCCTCCAACATCCTCAAGAGGAATCACCGATACTCCGCGAGATCAGCAGCCAGGGAGATGTGGACAGAAGGCTCCTTTTCCCCAGAAGAGTGGGATGAAGAGTTAGAGGACCTCAACTGTTCAGAGGGTGGCTGCGCGGGGGGAGGTTGAAAAACCTGTCTGTCCATTGCCCTGATGTAAGCGGGGAAGTGAGCAGCCACAGCCCTGAACTGCTCCCAGGAGAGAGGCCCGCTAGGACAAAGGATGCCTGGAAGCACAGAAGAATGTGGCAGAGAAATGGGGACAGAGCCGAGAAGAGAAGCCGGCTGACCTCCGCCTGTAACGGACCAAAAGTGCCAGAAGACAAAGGTGCCCCAGAAAACTCCACAGCAGACAGCTGAACAACCATTTTGGAACTGCCTTGGCTTCGCCCGGAAGAATTCCCCCTGTGAGGCGACCGAGGCTGTATAGGTCCAGAAGGATGGTCCCCTACCTCAAAAGAATGGGGCTCTCTCAAGGAAAGCGAAGAGGAAGAGTGGAGATCCGCACTGCGGCTTCTTCCAGAGCCCGGGTGGGCCCTAGAAAAAGGTCGCCGCACAGACCCCATGCCCAGCAACCTCTCGGAATCTGAAAGCGCCCTCCTCCTCAAGATGGTCAGCCTAGGTAACAGACAGCCCTGGTCAGCACCCAAAGCAGCTACTCAAGGCACAGTATCCTCCCCTTCCCTCCCGTAGGTGCTCTGATCGGCCCCAAAGTTGCGTGATCCAGGCACACCACATGAGGGGGTACCACCGCTGAGGGTTCAATGAACCCTCAGAGGCCGGGTTGCAGTGCAATGGTGGCATGCACTACTGCCCGCTGGTCAGAGCCCCTGACCCCAGTCTCAGCAGTCACCAACCGCTCCTCAGAGGGGGGACTGCCTCCAGTCTGTCGAAGACACTACAAGGCTACCCACACTAGCAGCTAACTCCAAGGAGCCAGACTGCTTGTCTAACTCAGAGTCCGACTCCGCCTCTGAAGAGGTGGAGACTGAGGCCCTGTGCCAAACCGTAGGTGGGCGCCTGTCACCATCCCAACAAAACAGGGTGCCAGAAATGGAGACTGTGCCCGAGCTGGTGTCAGTGCCCTCCGCAGTACCGCGAACAGCGGCCAAAGAGGACACGGCTCCAGCCCGAACAGTAGCCTCGGAATCAGAACCTGCCATGGTGGCATCTCGCCCCATGGCACCGCAAGTGGTGTTGAGGGCAGGGACGACGCCAACGACTGCTCCAACAGCACCGCGGATGGCGCCGAAGTCAGAAACCCCCCCAGCGCTCTCGCCCCATGGTGCCGCGAACAGCACCGAGGGCAGGGACGGCGCAGACAACAGCTCCAACATTGCTGTCTGAACCCCCCACGGCGCTGTGCCCATGTCCAGCGTTGCGAACGGCTCCACAGCTGGACACAGCACCATGCTCAACCTCGGCACCAAGGTGAGGAGAGGAAAGGAACAATGCTGTAAAGCCTTCCATGGCGCTGCTAACACTATCGGCACCGTGAATGGTGTCAACAGCAGCCACGGCACTGCCGACGACTCAGCCAGGCCCCACGGCGCCGAGGCCTGAAATGGCGCCGACCCCGGCCTTGCGAACCGCAGGTCTGACACCGGGGGAGGATTCGCCCCTGAAGGAGCGACTGCCATGGCGGTGCCTTCTGCCCTCCCCCAAAAGGGAATGGACTGGACCTCCTGCACGGCGGGAAGAGCCTCGGCCACGGCTAGGCTACTAGAAGCAGAGGCTCCCTCCTCCTCAGCACGTATAGAACTGGGAGGGGACCCGAAGGAAAGACCGAGAGAACGTGGCTTGACCAGAGTGTGCAGCCGACCCCCAAAAGTCGGCAGAGCTCGCCCCACTTTCCACACGCGCTGTTCGATGACCCGGTGGTCCATGGAGAAGCAAGTGTCACACGAATCCATGTCGTGAAGCGTGCCAAGTAAGGCAACAGTTGTGCTGGTCGGTGACGGAAAACTTTCGGCAGCATGGGGGGGCGACCCATCTTTGAAGTCTTCTTGCCCTCTGACCTAGACATGACCTATGGAAATACAAAAAACAAGACTCGACATCACTGTAATAAAGTAAATATGGAAAGATCTTACCGGCGACGTCGAGTGGTTATCAGAACCGGCAGGAGGATCCAACAGAGTTAACGCCGAAAATTGTTGAGTCGAAAAATCTGAACCATGTAAGCAGGTAGGCTCGATCTTCGACAGAGAGAGCATCCCACGAGGTGACCTCGACGGTGGGAGACGAAGAACTGGCAGGCAGATAGTCTATGGCGCCTAACGGCCAACCCGCGAGCGCCATGTTATACATCGGCCTCGAGGGTGGTGCCGAGAGTGCATCGGCTCCACCTACACAAAAAAAAAGCTCCCGCAGGGTCATGACCTCTAGCCATATATCCAAATGTGATGAATGGTGAAGACTGACACGATAAGATCTAAGGATTGGTATACGGTCTGTTAACCTAATTGGGGGTGGGGTGGGGGGAGATCACGAGGTATTAGGTGAAGCAGAGTGTCTTATTCCCCACGGGTAAATAAAAAAGAAAAAAAAAGCCTGTCCATGAGCACAGTGGTAGCGCTGCCACTTGCGGCACAGATGACATGGGTTCAGGGACTAGCCTGGGGGGAGGCAGAAGGACAGTGTGTCCAATGGACAGCTCTCCTTCTCCAGGAAGGGGACACAGTGTGCAACATTCCAACCCCTAGCAGTGGCTGGATGTCAGTGCATGGAGACAGTGTGTGTGTGTGTGTGTGTGTGTGTGTGCGCGCGCGTAAGCCAAGGGTTGGTGGTGCAGCAGATGTTGCTACGTCAGGAGTGGAAATGCGCCTGACATCACAAGGACGTCATTGCACGTCCACTCTGCCAGATAATACCTACAAGATGAAAAACTCTATGGCAGTGCAGAATGACACCAGATCCCCAGCAAGCGTCTCCACCATGTCTCATAAGTACTTCCCGATGCTGGGGTACCGCAGGGGTCAGTACTGGGGCCAGTCCTCTCATGTCTTTATTACTGACATAGCAGATAGCAGGGAAGGTTTGCCTCTTTGCGAATGACAGATCTGCAACAAGGCAGGCACTCCGGAGGGGGTGCAAAGATGGAAAGAGACTTGAAATGACTATGAGTCGTCAAAAGTTTGGCAGCTAAGGTTTAATGCAAAAAAGTGGAAAATAATGCACTTGGGTCACAGAAACCCAGGGATGCAATACAAATGGGGGGAAGATACTAGTTGAGACCAAGCAGGAAAGAGACCTGGGAGTAATCATATCAGATGACCTGAAGGTGGCCAGACAAAGCGTTTGGCAGAGCTAGTGGGATGCTGGGATGTACAGGTAAAGTGGGAAGTGGTGTTGCCACCATATAGGTTTTTATTAAGAACCCACCTGGAATACTGTGTCCAGTTTTGGAGGTCACATCTCAGAAAAGGCATAGACAAGGAAGAGGCCATCCAAACAAGGGCTACCAAGATGGTACAGGATTTACATCAGCTGTTCTATGAGGAGAGGTTAAATAAATTAAACAGGTACATACTGGAGGAGAGGAAGGAGAAGGGTGATACGATATAGATCTTTAAATACCTCACAGGAGTGAGTAAGATACAAGTGGGAGGTATTTTTCAGAGGAAAAGGTACTCCAGAACAAGGGGCCACAACATGAAGCTGGAGGGGTTTAAGGTTTAGGAGATATGTGAGGAAAGAAAAAATTACTCACCTTAGTAATGTTGTTTCTTCTAATGGAGTCTTGCTATATTATGACTATTGCAGTTTGTCCCACCATTAGAACTGCTCCGGAGGTGAAAGAGTTAACTCCATTCTAAGAATGGAACTTAGAACTCAAGCTCTATTAGAGAAGCTCTGTCTTGGTTATTTCAAACTCAAACTGTCAGATCTTTACGAGCAAAAACTCACTAAGGTCTGTGTGGAAGCTGTAACTCACACTAGCCAATTGGCTACCTAAATATTAACACCCAATGCTGGTCCCAACACAAAGACTCAAGTCAAGGGACCAAAAGTAATAGTATAATATAATAATATGAGAAGTAATATAAGATAAAATAAAAAAACCACACCCCAAAACCCCAAGAAGGGGTGGAAAATATATAATGGGCATAGCTAGTGCCCACACTAGGCTGCCCACCCCATACCCAAGTAGAAGTTCTGAGAGGGGCAGGCTGGGGGAGGTCATAATATAGCAAGACTCCATTAGAAGAAACAACATTACTAAGGTGAGTAATTTTTTCTTCAAACACCATGAAGTCTTGCTATATTACGACTATTGCAGACTACACAGCAGTACCTCCATGGAGAGGGACAGAACCTACTTAGGGAATAGGCTCTGAAGCACAGCTGTGCCAAACCGAGCATTTCTCCTGGCCTGGACATCCAGGGAGTAATGCTTGGTGAAAGTGTACCGCTTTCCAGGTAGCTGCTTGACATATTTCTAAAATAGGGATGTCTCTAGCAGCAGCTATAGATGCCGCTACCTCTGGTAGAGTGAGCCTCGGCCTGAAGGGGAACCTTCCCAGTTTTTGATAACAAAATTGGATACAAGAGACAATCCACCTGGCAATTGATCTCTTAGTGGCAGGTCTCCTTCCGACCTCACCATAAGTAAGAAAAAGTTGGAGGGATTCAACCTGTGACCCTGGTACGTCTCTATATAGTAACTTAGGGCCCTCTTAACATCTAACTGTGCAATCTCCTCTCGCCAGAGGAGAAATGATCAGTGAAAACACTGGAAGGAGATAGATTGGTTAAGATGGAAATCTGAAACCACCTTAGGCAAAACTTCCTGTTAGTCCTGAGGACTACCTTATCCTTGTGGAAAGAAATAAAGTCAGTTTCTACTATGACAGGACTTGTAACTCACTTATGCCTGGCAGAAGTGATAGCCACTAGGAAAACAGTTTTCCAAGTTAAGTACTTAAGCTCTGCAGAAGACAGAGGTTCAAAAGGGGGTTGCATTAACTGGGCAATGCAAACATTAAGATCTCAGGCAGGGGCCGGATCCCTAAAAGGTGGATTAGTATGAAGTAATCCTTTAAAAAACTTGGAAAATACAGGGTGAGCGGAAAGAGAGGAGGGCTTTCCTGCTGAAACAGAGACAGCTGCCAAATGTACTTTCAGGGTAGCTGGTCTCAGGCCCAAAGAATTAAGATGGACCATATAGTCCAAAACAATGGGCAAATCAGCAGATTCCGGGGAAATATGTTTCACAGAACACCAGATGGAAAAACTTTTCCACTTAGAATTATAAGTAGTCCTAGTGGAAGGCTTCCTAGACCTTTAGGATTTCAAGAACACCTTGAGAAAGGTGTAGGTCAGCAATTCTAGCTCCTCAAGAGCCGGGCCCTGAGGTTGAGGGATTTGAGGTTCGATACCAAACTCTCCCTGGGCACAGGTTAACAGGTTGTGATTCCTGGGAGACACAGGGAAGATGGACTGCTAGGGACAGAAGGAGTGGGTACCGAGGCTGCCTGGCCCAATCTGGGGCAACCAGAATCACCCTGCAAGGCTGGGATCTGATTTTGACTAGCACCTTGAATAGGAGAGGGAAGGGGAAAGGCGAAAGAAACTTCCTTCCCAATCTAGGAGAAAGGCATCCAGGGGACTAAGCCCAACACTGGGGCCTGCAACAGAACCGTGGAAGTTGGTGATTGTCTGGGGCTGCAAAAAGATCTATCTGAGGGGTGCCCCATCTGGCAGAAACTATCCCCAGTATTTGAGGATCCAGAGACCATTCGTGATGGCCCTGGGAAATCCTGCTGAGAGCATCTGCCAGGACATTGTCCTTTCCTGGAAGGTGAACTGCTATGGAAGTGTTCGGGAATAGGCCAGAGACCACAACTTCATTGCCTCGTGCACAAGGCCGAAGACCGAGTGCCCCTTGCTTGTTGATGTACCACATTGTTGTGGTGTTGTCTGTTCTGACTTGTACCACTTTGTTCTGAACAGACACAGAAAACACTTGAAGTGCTAGAAAGACAGCTCTGAGCTCCAGCAAATTGATGTGGAGCAGAGATTCCTGAGGGGACCACACTCCTGAGTGGAGAGGTCGCCCATGTGGGCTCCCCACCCCAGGAGGGATGCATCCGTAGTGAGGGTCAAGGAGTGAGACAGAGGAATGAAAGGGACCTCCAGCCTTAAATTGCTCTGATCCTGCCACCACTGGAGGGCCTGGATCAGGGTTCGAGTCATTCTCCTGTCTTTTTTGGGGTAAGAAAATATCTGGAGTACAGACCCTTGCCCTGATGTAGGGGAGAAACCCTTTCTACAGCTCTGAGAGCCAGGAGGGATGAGACTTCTGTTTCTAAAGAAAAGGTCTCTAAAGGGTTTGCAGGTGGGAAAGATCTGATTCTAATCTTTGGAAATTTTTTGAAGCTGAGAACCAGACCCTGACCTACTACTTCCAGGACCCACTTGTCTGAAGTTAGAGACTCCCAGTTCCGAACGAAGTAGGCCAACCTGCCCTCTACAGGTAAAGGAGAATCGGCCCTGGGCACCCCAACAGGGTGCCTGTTTGGCAGGTGCTTTAGGCTGAGGGGTGGGAGCAGGCCTGCTCACACCCCGTCTGCCTCTCCCTCTGAAGAACCCCCTCTGAACATAAGCAGAGGAGGCCTGGGTTTGGTAAAAAGGCCTGTGAAAAGGCCTACCCCTACCCTGAGCACTCTTATAGGTAGTCCTATATTCATCCATTTTTCATATAATTCTCTGTCTGCTCCCAAACAGAGAATTCCCTACCACAGGAAAATCCATAGCCTTAGTCTGGGTATCCTGTGACAAGCTAGTACACCTGAGCCAGGCCAACCTAAGAAAGCTACAGATGTAGCCATGACTCTAGAGGATACATCATTAAAATCCACAGCAGCATTGATGCCTCAATGCCATCAGCAGCCACCTGCTCCAGCTCATTAGCAAGCTGGCCAGAGGCCTGTTTGGCCAAAGCCATGACAGTGTCCCATCTAGATTTTTGAAACCTTGCTACGTAAGCCATGTAATTTGCTTGCCTGAGTCCCAAGGACGCTGCCATGTTTTTTTTTGCCATGGCATCAATCCTCCTGGAATCCTTGTCAGGAGGATGTGAAGCCAAGGGAATATTAGCTTTATCACAGGCTGCAGCCTGAACCACACCGACATGACTGCAATGCTGTGAAAGGAATTCTGTATCAGGACCTGACAGAGTGTACCTCCTGTCCATCTTTTTGTCCACAGGAGGCACAGAATTAGGAGCTTTTAAAATTTTTATTGTTTGTTTCCTAAATGAATTATGCAAGGGAATAGACAATCTCCTAGACTCTGGAATATCCATCCTTTCTACAAAATCAGGTTCCTCTTGCTCATCCACAGCTTCCTCCAATGGGAGCTGGAGGGATTCAGCAACCTTTTTATAAAACAAAAAATGAGAAGGGGACTCAGAAAGCATAGGGGGAGATTCTAAGGGTCAGTCTGGGGAGATGTCCGGTTCAATGGGCACATCCAGACTCTCAAAGTCACATTCACACTGTTCATAATCCTCCTCCCCCTCCTCTGGTTCATAAAAATCTCCAATATCATATTCTTGAACCGGTGGAACCGGCCGAACCAACCTTTTACCAGACAGAGGCGGTTCGGACGGAACCGGAGAAAGTGACTGTACAATTTGTATAGCTTTTGCTATTTCTGCAGCAGTTGGGGAAGGAATTTTGGACTCCCTACCTGCTAATTTTTAGTTTTCTTAGCTGGAACTGGCTCCTCAGAGCCAGCTTTATGTTTGCCCGAGGAAGTCTCGCCCTGGTCAGAGGGCACTCCCTCCGGTTCGGTTGGCACCAAACCGGGCTGGCCATCTGGGTCAGCGGACTTTTTGGCCTCTCGTTCCCTGAGCCTGCCCACTCTCTTATCCAGGGTGGCTGCAGGGAAATTTTTACCAATCTGGCAGTATGAATTGAGGTGGTCAACCCCAGACAATAAACACATGTAGTGTGTGGGTCAGCCTTGGCAAAGGCTTCCCCACAGACACTACAGTGTTGAAACCCAGTGGGCCCGGTTTTTTCTTTTGGGTTTCTCAGACATGATGCCAGCTCAACCAAGAAACTTGCCTTTTAATCTGCAGTGCAGAAAGGCACTTTATCGTTCCCAAACCGTGTCACGGTCATGGAAAAACCGGAATGAACCGTTTTTAGAACCGATAAGAACTGGAACAGCACTTTTAAAAGCTTTTAAATGCTTACTTTAAAGTTTTAACCAAACTGATCGGTTCGAACCGAACCGATAAACATTTACAAGTTCCACACAGAAATAAAACCTGTCTATTACTTACAATACCACAGACAGAGCTTGAACCGATCGGTTTGCAGTTAAAATAATACTCGCAGTTGAATTTAACCAAAAAAATACTGTTTAAACCGAGAAATGAACCGAGCAGTAGGAGAACTCTCCGGAGCAACTGTTCAGTGAGGCGGAGTAAAGAATCTGACAGTTTGAGTTTGAATAACCAAGACAGAGCTTCTCTAATAGAGCTCGAGTTCTAAGTTCCATTCTTAGAATGGAGTTAACTCTTTCACCTCCGGAGCAGTTCTAATGGTGGGACAAACTGCAATAGTCATAATATAGCAAGACTTCATGTTGTTTGAATACTTCACAGAAAGGGTGCTGGATGCCTGGAACGGTCTTCCAGCAGACATCGTGGGGTGAAAACGATGGTGGGATTCAAAATAGCTTGGGATAAGCACAAAGGAGTCATAAGGGATAGCAGAAAAAGTGCTGTAAGCAATACAACAAAAAAGGGAAGCCTAGATGGGGCACAATACCCTTATCTGCCATCAGCTTCTATGTAGCATCTCAGTCCTACCTCTTCCTAAGGGTGCAGGAAGAGCCCCATCTGGTGGGCAGGTCATGGTCTCCCAGACAACAGGTAAATCCCAGGGGCTGAGAAGTGAACCTGAAAGAGGTCCACATGTCAGATATGGGGTATATCCCCACCTCCCATAGGAGAATAAACAGAACTGAAAAGAAAAAGTAACTGAACACTTCGAGTGCCTATTAAATAAGCTGTGGGTTTCTATTTTTTGCATATTCTTTTTATCCCTCCACACCGCACCCTGCTGCCCACTCATTCAGGTGGCCAGCCTTCTCCCACCCTGCTGCTTCCTACCGCCCGGTTGACCCGGATGTATCCCTTCACCAGGGGGTTCCCCTGCCAGCCCGGGGCCATCAGGAGGGGAGACCAGAGTGCACCTAGTCCACTCCCTTGCTTCTTTGCCAGGCAGAGATTTTTTTTTAAATTTTTAATGAATGTTTTTATATCTAAAAAGAAATTATTGTACATAAAAGTTTCCAGATGTTAACAACCCTTTAAGAATGTTGTCGCCTAATTAGACTGCTTCACTGCTTGCAACTGTTACAATTATCATAACCAGTTCCCCCATAAAACAGTGAAGAGGCTGCACCAAATGGTTGAGCAGTGACCTCCACAAAGCCATGAGTCTACGAACAAGACCTGGGGCCAATTTAAGAAATCTGATTGGAATACCTACAAGAACCAAGAAACTTCTGCAAAACTAGTCTCAAATGTGCCAAAAGAAATTTAAAATCCCTCCAGACCAAAAATCTCTGGACCCAAATAAACCATTTTCTAAAAGGCTGGTCCAACATATCGTCACATGAAATAATGGTCAATGCGCAAGAGCTATCTGATCCAAAAACCATGACTATGGAGTTTAGTAAGTTCTTCGTGGACTTGGATCGGTTCCAGACCTCGTCACATGAAATACTGGCCAACGGGCAAAGCCCTATCTGATCCAAAAGCCACGGCTAAAGAATTTAATAAGTTCTTCATGGACTTGGATTAGTTCAAAGACCCACTTAGGGGGCTACTCCTATAGTTCCCATCTTCCTTGCCCTCTACCTATACTTGAACATCAATCCCCGTTCTGTTTTAGACTAGTAGCTAGGAAAGAAGTTTTCACGTAACTCAGATGAATAAAAAGTGAAGGCTTGCCCGGCTATGAATTTGGAATCCAAGTTACTAAAAACTGGATCTCCTATCAACGCTACTCCCCTCAAGTATCTTTTAAAAAAATTTTCTCTGGGGCATAATCCCTCAAATATGGAAGGTCGCACTAGTTGTCCCTGTCCACAAAAGTTGGCAAACAGAACTAATTAAAAACTATACGCCAATCTTTCCACTCTACACTCTTGCAAAGCTGCAGGAGAGACTGCTATATGACCAATTATAAGGCTTACCTGGAGTACAATAACTCCCTCACAAATGTCCAGCATAGTTTTTTGCAAAAATCATGGTACTGACACTGTAATGGTGCATGTGAGCTTAGAAACTCCTTAATGCATTGGAGAACAGCTTGGTTACGGATGTAATTTTTGTTGACCTTGCACGGCGTTTGACTTAGTCAATCACGACCTCCTGATGGCAAAATTAAAGATAGAAGGGCTGGATGACCTTTCCCGTCGCTGGTTCCACAACTACCCAACAAGCAGAAAACAAAGTGTAAAATGTCAAGGTGGCATATCAGATCTTCGGGTTATAAAGGATGGAATTCCGCAATGTTCCATTCTGGAGCCCCTCCCGTTTTCCCTGTTTATTAATGGTATGCCCAGTAATAACAGTGGAACCCAGCCCAGGGGGCTGGTGGAGGCAGAGACAGTGGAGGGGTTCAAGAGGGGGTGGGGCAGGTACAAGGGAAGTGTTCTGGAAGCAAAATCCAGTACAGCAAGACTATCTGGAACTGGGAAGGGAGAAGCCAGAGAGGGCGAGGGGGGCAGCAAGGTCAGCTCCCAGGGTGGGGGCTGAGCAAACCAGCAGACACGAAAGACCATTAGGCCTATTCTGCTGGCATTTTAGTATGTTAGCATGAACCACATTACAACTATATGCGGATGATACTATCCTATACAGATTCTCTGCTGATACTGCCTAGATTAACAGCAACCTGGAAAGGGACTTTCTACAACTAGAAACCTCGTTCTTGTCAAACAAACTTTTCCTTAATGTGAAGAAGCCCAAAGCTATGCTCTTTGGACATAGGAAACTAGTCACGGAGACAACACCTACTCAGATTGTTCACCACTGGTAGCACTCACCTTGAAGAGGCGAGGACACAAATATCTTGGTGTCTTAGGACACTTAGGAGGCACTATAGCGCAGTGGGTTAAGGCTATGAGCTGCAGATCTGGAGACCTGGGTTTGAATCCCACAGCTGTCTAGGTGCATACTGTATGAACCTGAGCAAGTCACAACTTCCTTGTGCTCCCAGGCTGCATCTGGAAACGAGCTTTGGCTTAGTGTGCTACTCCTGGTTAAACAATGTTCCCTTTCTTACTTGACCAGGACATGACATGTGACCCCCCCGGATGCCATAACCAAAACACTGCACCAGAAACGGTCTCTCCTCTACAGGCTTTTCCCCTGCCTCTCAAAAGAAGTTTGCCTTGCCACTGCAGGCAGCACCTTAATCCCTGTATTCTTCTATGATGCCCCTGTACTACAGACCTTTTGTGACTCAGAAGAAAACAGGCTCAAAACCCTGTATAATAAATTGGTCATTTTGCGGCTGGTGCTGCCCCCAGGAATCACCACTGTGGAGTGCTTGCAAATCTTGGCTGTCCCTAGTTTGAAGCAAGACTGCAATATCTAATGCACTGCCCAACCTTTAAACTTGTTAAGCTTTTTATACCCCCCACCCTCATGGGAACACTTTAGTTAAAACCAACATGTGAGGCTCCTGCACTCACCTGCTAGCCCATTACTAGAAATCCCTAGCGTGCGGTCTGATCTGGAAGATCCTTCTCATTCATGGCCCCTTCCTTTTGGAACTCGCTACCCTGTGAGAGTCTAAACTGCCCCACTCTTGCACCATTTAAAAAGAGGTTCAGAGCCTACTCACCTGGGGTGAACCAGTGCAGGCTCAAACAGTGACATGTTACATACATGAGTAAATACTTGGCTAAATATAATATTCTTGAGGCTGGTCCTGATTTTACTTCTGTCCTACTGGGTTGGGGGGCTTGAATTCTTTACTACTGTATGACTGGCTGAAGTAACCGTTTCTGTAATTTGGTACTAAAGATATACACTGTTGTGCTTTAATTGTAATAAGTATTTTGTATATTGGATTTTCTCTGCTGAAACATTTTATTTTTTTTTCTTCCTCTTACTGTTTTACTATCTTGCCCTCCTCTGCGATTGTGTGTACATTTATCGAAATGTATGTAACTAATTTCAAGCCGTCCCAGAAAAAGCGACTTGCACATCTCAGTGGGCCTACCCAGTCATCAAAATTCAAATAAAAATTAAAATAATTAATACATTTGGACTGTATATAAGCTGTGTGCTTCACTAATTTGCCATAAACATTTTGCTGCATTTGATTTATATTTGCATAGATTGTACTTGTATTGCAACTCTGATCTGTAAATGGAAATTACGTATTTACCGTAATTATGATCTTCCAAAATATCTTCACCATTCATTACTAATGGTTCCTATCAGAGGTCAGGACCCTGCACAGAAAAAAAAGAGCAGTCTCTTTGAAAATGTTGTGCTGGGTGGAGACGACAGGATGACATTCTATGTGGCGCTCACAGTTTGGCCAGTAACTGAAGCAGACTGTTCCCAGCCCTCAGTTCTGTCCCGCCCGCCGGCGAGGAATAAGAAAGGTGGGTATATCAGAGGGCCAGGGTGCCTGAAAGATAGGGAAGGGTGGGAAATGAAACAAAATAAAGCTTAGAGGATAACTCTGATAAGATTAGAGGGGACTAAGATGGACAGGTAGGGGTGACCAGAACACTGGGCAGCCCTAGGCAAAGTAAAACAGCTGAGACAGGAGAGAAGGAAGGAAGACAGATGGAAGAAGGAAACTGGCTCAAAACTCCTCAGACACTCCCCTGCCCCACAACTCTCCAAGACCTTTACTCCCAAGTGAAGTCCGAATGGACTGGATTCCTCTTAAAAGAGAGAAGGAGATGATCCAGAGCCAAAGAGCCCAAGCTGGATCAAGAGGGAGGAGAAAGGGGCGGAGAGACTCAGGGGAGAAAGAGCCAGAGGCCTGGAGACATAGCCCTACCTTTTTCCTTTTTTTTTTCTTTTAAAATATGAGAACAGCCAGACTCCTTATATTGGCGTAGTCATCTCTTACCTTCTGTCTTCATCCAGACTTTCTCTCCTGAGCCCACTGATCTCCTAAAATTCACCAGCTATGGCGAAAAGTAACACACCAGGAAGAGGGTTGCTCCAAGGTGAGCAGGAATTAAAGTCCAGAGGACTGTTCAGCTGAAAAGAAAAACATTTTAGGGGGTCACACCCCAGGAGTATCCCAAAGTTGTGGAGCAACCTCATAGCTTACTACTGTTGGAAGGGCATCCAGACTGGACACAGCGTTCCCCCAAGAGAGAGAAAGAGCATCCTTTTCCTTGTTCCGTCCTACTCCAAGATGGGATGGAGTGAGGAGAAAGGACAGAGCTGCCTAGAGTCTGATCATAGGGAGGGTGGGTGGGCGAATGAATGGTGAAGATACTTGGAAGATCATAATTACGTTAGTACATAATTTCGTATCTTCCCAAATCAGTCTTCACCATTCATTACTAATGGGTCAGAGTACCAAGAAGGCAAATCCTGGGGGAAAAACATCCTCCCAGCCTCCTGTGGGGGGGGGGGAGAGACACGGGAAGAGGGGGCCAATCCAGGCCTGATTAGGCACGAAGACTTGACAGGGCCGGCGAATGCTCCCGAGATCAGGGAGGTGGAGGATGTCCATGAAGAACTTGCTGTGCCCTGCAAGAGAAGAAGCGGAGGGCCCCCCGGAAAGGTGAGGACATCACCCTACGTCAGGCCGGGGTGACAACCTGGATAGGCAAAACCACGCAGCCCGCCTAATGCAGACAGAGTATCCGGCCAACCTGGAAGCCACCTCATTGGCATCAGACTGCCCTGGAGAGGTGTCTTGCTAGTTCCAGGCCCTGGGCAGTCAGGCAAATGACTTGCCAGGTTCCCTCACCATCAGGCAGCGCTGCTAGGACTTGCTCAACAGAAAGCAGATGTGCCTTGCATAGGTCACCTGGTGTGCCAATACCCGGAACAGGAGATGTGCAGAAAAGAACATCTTCTTCCGCCATCAATCTAACTCAGCTCAGTCCGTGTCAGGGGGGTGGTCCCGACTGAGTATCCTGGAACCCCTGACCTGAAGAAGGCTGTGGCATAGCACCTGGAGACCCCGCTGCTGTGCAGTATCTGCACATGCAGTCCCTAGGGGCAGAAAAAGGGGCGGAGGGACATAGCCAAACGGTGTGCAATGCCTCCTGTAATGGCCTCAGCCAAGGAGGAATAACCAAACTGTCAGCACTTTACTCCCCTAGGAATGACAGCATTGCACGATCAGGGTTCCGTCAGACTGGGTGGGAGAGATGGAGCTCCCTTCATCATGTCAGTTAGGAATCTGATAGGATGCAAAATCCCCTAGAGCGGAAAAATGACGAAAAGAATCCTCTTCCTCCACTGAGGAAACCAAAGAGGAGAGGGTGTCCGATTCGGAACTTGGCAGTGCAGAAGTTGGAGGTCTGAAAATGACCTCTGAGACGGCCCTAAAGTATCGGGGAAACAGTGCCGCCATTGCTCTGAACTATTCCCACGATAGGGGGCCTTTGGGGGTAAGGAACCCCTGAAAAGGGGGTAGAGGAGACAGTTACCAGAGGGACAGCCTGGCTGGACCAGGAAGGACCTCTGCCAGAGCTTAGAGGTTGCGCAGATGTGCCCTGATTAGGGGGAGAACTGGTTAACCCTTTCACCCCAGCACACCCAACCCCCCAAAGGGCAGACTGGGGGAGGCTCGAAGGGAATCCCCCAGAAGATGAGGCTGGAGTTGTACAGAGTCTCTCGGGAGGCTCCTGCCACCACCAACTGCAGAACCTCTCCCCAGCAGACAGGCCGAACTGGACAGCCCCTGGCAATGACTTCTGACTGCCCGGGAGCATGTAGATCGTCACTGAAGGCCAGTTCCATCAGCCCTCTTCTTCCGAGAAGATCATCTGTCCCTCTTAAGAGGCCAAGTGCATGAATCCAGGCTTGCCCCTCTCAAAGGAGAAGACCCCTACCCCAGAGGGGGCTAGAGGGTCTCCCTGAGGTTCATCCTCATCGGCTGGAATCCAGAGCATGATGGGACCAGACCTGGCCAATGAGGCAGAAGAAAAAATTACTCACCTTAGTAATGTTGTTTCTTCTAATGGAGTCTTGCTATATTATGACTAATGCAGTTTGTCCCACCATTAGAACTGCTCCGGAGGTGAAATAGTTAACTTCCAAGCAGTGCATGGAACTTAGAGCACGAGCACGGTTAGGAAAGCTCTGTCAGGGGTATTTCAAACCGAAACCGTCAGATCTTTACGAGCAAAACTCACTAAGGCTCTGTGTGGAAGCTGTAACCTACACTAGCCAACTGGCTACTAAAATATTAATACATTTTTCTGGTCCCAACACCAAGACTCAAGTCAGGGGACCAGAAAAATAGATAAAATAAATAAAAACACAACACCAAACACCCCAACAAGAAGGGGTGGAAAAACATAAAAGGGGGCATCAATAAGTGCCAACAGTAGACTGCCCACCTCATACCCAAAGTAGAAGTTCTGAGAGGGGCAGGCTGGGGAGGTCATAATATAGCAAGACTCCATTAGAAGAAACAACATTACTAAGGTGAGTAATTTTTTCTTCAAACAACATGAAGCCTTGCTATAGTATGACTAATGCAGACTACACAGCAGTACCTCCATGGAGGAGGGACAGAACCTACTTAGGGAATAGGCTCTGAAGCACGGCTGTGCCAAACCGAGCATCCCTCCTGGCCTGGATATCTAGGGAGTAATGCTTGGTGAAAGTGTGTACTGTTTTCCAAGTAGCTGCTTGACATATCTCTAAGATAGGGATGTCTCTGGCAGCAGCTAGAGACGCAGCTGTACCTCTGGTAGAGTGAGCCCTCAGGCCTGAAGGGGGAACCTTACCCAGTTTTTGATAGCAAAATTGGATACAAGAGACAATCCACCTGGCAATGGATCTCTTAGTGGCAGGTCTCCCTTTCCCAACCTCACCATAAGTGAGAAATAGTTGGAGGGAGTCAAACCTGTGACCCTTGGTACGCTCTATGTAGTAACTTAGGGCCCTCTTAACATCTAAGCTGTGCAGCCTCCTCTCACCAGAGGAGGAATGGTCAGTGAAGAACACTGGAAGTGAAATAGATTGGTTAAGGTGGAAATCTGAAACCGCTGGGTTAGGTCTCATAGGACCGCTCGAATATGAGCGGAATACACAACAAATAATGTTTTTTTAAGTTCCTCCCTGTGCTGGTTGTAACAACTTCATCCTTTAATATAACCCCTTTTTTTTGTAAGGGACTATGGTTAATATTCCAGTAAAAATTTTCTCCCAGAATGTGAATGGCTTACACTCTCCCATTAAACGTTACAGAATCATGCAACACCTAGGGAAACAAAGGGCAGACATTTTTTACAGGAGTCTCACCTCTCAGTATTGGAACACTCCAAATTACACTGGGGAGGTAGATATTCAGTGTTTGCATCCTCCTATCCTAGGGGCTGCAAAAGGGGTACTGTAATTATGGTTCCTTCTACTACCCCACTTGAGATACAGGATTCTTATGTAGACCCTCAGGGAAGATATGTGATTCTAGTAGGCTCGCTTTATTCGCAAACTGTGACTCTGATTAACATCTATCTTCCTTCACAGACGTCACTTCCAGTGGTGCATATGTTTGTGCAAAAGGTGATGGAGAGGCTCAAGGGAATATTGATTATGGGCGGTGATTTTAATACCCCTTTTCACCCACATCTCGATTCCTCTAAATCGCAACCTAACTAGACTTTCTGGAACCGCTAAGTATTTAAAGGGGAACTTTGCCCATTTGGGCACTGAAGACACCAGGCGGAGATTATGACCATCTGATCCAGGCTACACTTATTTTTCGGCTAGACATTGCACTTATTCCAGGCTAGATTATTTTTTTTATAACAGTAGAACATCTCACGCTAATTCAGGACATAATACTGGAGCCCAGGGTAGTTTTAGATCACAATCCTTTAATTCTAAAAATAGATTTGGGTAAACAAAAGAAGTCCAGGCTCTGGTGGTTTGACGCATCTCCTCTCAGAGACCAAGAGTTTCAGGATCTCCTTATGAAACGTATCCCTCAAGCAATCCAAGAAAATGCATCTCCAGAAACCTCTAGTTCTATACAATGGGAAGCTTTGAAAGCCATTCTCCGAGGGGAGTTGTTGGAATATACCTCCCGAAAACAAAAGAAAATGAATACAAGATTTAAATTTTTGACAGATCTTTTAGCGTTGTATCAACTCTTGTATAGAGAAGGGGATTTGACCCTACAACATAAAATAAGAGGACTAAAACAGGAGATTCAACAAATAGATTACTGAACTCTCCAGAGCCTGAATTATCTAAAACAATACAATTACGAGGGAGGATATAGGGGAGCAAGGGTTTTGGCTAGAAAACTCAGAGCAAACACACGAGCTTCAAACATTTTAAAAATAAAAGCAAACGCCTCAAATAAAACTAATTATAAAGAAAAAGAAAACGAAATCGGAAACACTTTTCAACTTTTTTTACGAAACCTTTTATAAAGCCCGCCGCCAGCCCCAAAACCACCTAGAGGGAATAGCGACCTTTTTGGATAAACTTGCATTACCCAAGTTATCAGAACAACATATCAAACTATTGCAGTCTCCAATCAGACCAGAGGAAATTTTACTACAAGTCTAAGGGCTGAAACCATTAAAATGCCCAGGCCCTGGCTGCTTCAGCCCAGAATGGTATAAGGCCTTTACACCGCGGTTACTCTAGTTTTCTTCCTGCATGCCGAGCAGTGTCTGAGGGCGAAACCCCACCACCCTCCTGGAACTATGCTGTACTCTCCACTTTGTTAAAGCCCGATAAAGATCCCACTCTTCCACAGTCATGTTGTCCCATTTCTATTTTAAATGTGGACCATAAAATATTCATGGCTATACGGGCAAGGTGCCTAGAACCTATACTGACATACCTTATTCATAAAGATCAATCTGGCTTTATAAAATCTCGGAATATTTTTGATAATTTACGCCGAATTATGTTATTAATGGAATTTATACATACGAAAAAGATTCCCTCTACAATAATAAGTTTAGATGCAGACAAGGCGCTCGACAAAGTTAATTGCAAATATTTATGGGCCACTTTATCTAAATTTGCTTTCCCTAACATTTTTCTTGTATGAAAAATATTTACTCCCATCCCAAAGCCTATGTACGAGTCAACGGCTCCTTGTCTCAACCAATCACGATACAAAGAGGTACGAGACAGGACTGTCCTTTGTCTCCGTTACTTTTTGCCCTTTACATTGAATCCCTGGCCGAGACAATATGGCATAATGCTCGAATTGAGGGCATCCCAGTGGGTCAACGAGAACATAAGGTACTCCTGTTTGCTGATGACACTTTAATTTCGGTCTTAGCGCCGGAAACCTCCCTCCCAGCGCTCTGGGAAACTTTAGATATTTTTTGGAACAATTTCAGGATTTCAACTAAATATAGCCAAAACAGACCTTCTTGTATTATATTTTACCCCTTCCCCGGCACTTAATAAGAAATATCCCTTAAAATGGTATCAAACTGAAATAAAATATCTGGGAATTAATATACCAGAAAACCTGGAATTATTAAACTACGAACCATTATCAATCAAAATTCAATCTGAACTGTCTCGTTGGTCTAAAATACCATTAAGCTTTTTTCGAAGAACTGAAACAATTCGCATGATTATATTACCCAAGCTCTTGTATTTATTCCAGAATGTCCCTACTTTTCCCTCCAAATTCTATTTCCAATCATGGGATAAAATCATTTCTAATTTTATTTGGAATGGCCAACGCCCCAGAATCAGGATGTCACTGTTGTAACTCCCACTCTGTCAGGGTGGAGCTAACCTACCAAACATGAAATCTTATGCCATGGCTGCCTTTTTTTTTTTTTTAAAAAGAACAATAGCTTTTTGGATATCCTCGGCATATGAAGCTCCCTGGAAAGAGTTAGAATTTGCTATTAATGACCTTTACGACATAACTAAGGTAATATTTTCCACGGCGCCTAAAATAGCCCCATTAAAAGACTATACTCCTTTTATAGCACAGATTTTGAAATTATGGTTCAAATTAAAAACACATAAAGGCTTTAAAACACTTTTCTTCTCCACGCAAATATTGGGTGATAGATTCCTCCCATCCACACTAGATCATAATTTTGCTAACTGGAGAAGAGTGGGTCTACAATTTTTTAGACAATTTTTGTGTCATGCAGGTATTATTCCTTTTGAAACTCTAAAAACTAGTTACGACCTAACAGACCAATATTTACAGATATACCCAGGTTAAAAATGATATTTTAAGGCAGAGAGAGGTAGTAGCAAAGTTACCTGACCCCATCCCCATGGCATGGACTTATATAGAACATGTTAATGGACATTTATGGGGACATCAAGTAGGACATTTCTATAAAATTCTCAGAGAGGGAATGGGTGATTCTTCACTTACTATTTTAAGTAGCTGGCGCAGAGATTTGGCCGAAGATATACCAGACCAAGACTGGTTACAGGCATCCCCTTTAGCATGTAAAGTAACACACTCCACGAAATGGCGAGAGTTTACCTGGAAATGCCGTAGCAGTTTTTTTAATTCACCTGCTGTCCTAGCGAAATATTTACCCCCTAGTTACGGTAAATGTTGGAGGAATTGTGCTTGCACAAAGGCTGACCAGAGCCATATTTTCTGGACATGCCCACATTTAACTCCCTTTTGGTGTGTGCTCCAACAGGTGGTTTCAGAGTGTCTAGGCGAATCGGTCGAATTCACAGCCAAATTAATTCTTTTATCTATATTTCCTCCCCACAGGCCCTCATGGTACCGTACTTTGTTGCCGATAAATATTCTGGCGGCAAAAAAAAGCTATTACCAGACGGTGGAGAACTAATGTAATAAAAAAAAATATTTGATTCCGTCAGTGGGGGACTGGAGGAGGGTGGTATTAAGACATTTATTATATGGAATCATTCACTGCCAAATTTCATAATAAATACCAGACATTCGAAACTCTTGAGACCATGGGTGACGCACCTGTCCAATCAAGACCCAGACTGTGTCCCTTGAGCCTCTCCACACCACAACTGTTCATATTATATTAAAGGAGATCAAGAACCAACTGCTCCTCTGACTCCCTTGACCGCTCAGTCCTGGTCAAGGCCTCCACGGTAACTCCAGTGAGCTTGTCATCCCAGACTCTGGTAAAGCAGGCAGTCGAGCTATTTCTACAGCCTGTTGACTGGTTGCTGGAGGAGATCAGGATGAAGCCCAACAGGTATCCCTGATGGAGTTGCCTTGGAAGTTGCCTCCCTGGTGATTGTGCCTCCGAAGGTTCCAGTGCTTAACTTCCAAGGCAGGTGGTTTACATGAACCCTCCAAAAGATGCTCACTGATGTTGACCCTTGTGGTTGAGAATACATTCATGCTCTCAATCCCACTCGAGTGGGAAGCATCCCTGTCAATATTTCTTATCCTTGGGTGAGGAAAGGCATCAACATTATGAGGCGCTCCTCTGGCAACACTGGACCACAGCTGGGAACAGGGCTCTGCACCTTGGACCTTCGGACACTTGGTCTTCGCAGTCGTTCCCACTCCAGTCCTTGCTTCTCAGCAGTCTCCAGCATCTGTTTCTCTACCAACTTAGGTGGAGCCACCTCCACTGCAACCCCCCTTTGGGGCCCCCACCAAGGAGTCTCGCTCCGCAGGCAGCTTGCCAGATTCGCACTCAGTGGAAGTCACGCAGGATGAGGATACCCAGGGTGATCAATGGTGGCACATGCTTAAGGGCAGTTTTTAAGGAATCCTCCAATGACTCCAAAGGAAGGTCAACTGCCTCAACCAGGCCCCACAGGTTTGAACGTGAACCAGTCGAAGAGCTGACCAATTACCATGGAGCAGTGTCATTTGAATATCCGGTCCACCTTATTTTGGAGTCCACTGAAATTTCCTTGGAGCCTGTCTAGAAGCCATGCAAGAAAAAAAAATACTCACCTTAGTAATTACGTTTCTTCTAATGGAGTCTTGCTGTATTCTGACTATTGCAGTTAGCCCCAGACTTTAAACTGCCCCGGAGAACAAAGGATTAACTTTCTATGCAGAGCATAGAATGCTGAGCTCGAGCTCGGTTGAGGTCTCTGTCTGGAGCCCTTTGAAATCCAACCATCAGATTCTTATGAGCAAAAACTCACTAACTATTCTATGTAGAAATTGTAAAATTTTTACTAGACAACTGTCAACAAAAAGCTTTGGATCCCCAAAGGAAGACTCAAGTCAGGAAACCCAAAACAAAAAACCAATCCAATTAAGAATAAAGATAAAACAAACACCCAAACCAAAAGAAGAGGGTGTAAAAGGAGCACCCCTGAGATGCAACTTTGCACCTGCCCACCCACTTCCCAAAAACAGGTTCTGAGAGGAGGCAGGAGGAGATCAGAATACAGCAAGACTCAATTAGAAGAAACATAATTACCATGGTGAGTAATTTTTTCTTCAAACAACATGAAGTCTTGCTGTATTCTTACTATTGCAGACTACCAAGCAGTACCTCCATGGAGGAGGGACAACACCTACTTTGGGAATAGGCTCTGAAGTACTGCTGTGCGAACCGAGCATCACTCCTAGCCTGGATATCCAGAGAGTAATGCTTGGTAAAGGTATGGACTGTTTTCCAGGTGGCTGCTTGACAAATTTCTAAGAGAGGAATATCCCTGGCAGCAGCCAGGGAAGCAGCTGTACCTCTGGTGGAGTGAGCCCTCAGGCCTGAGGGTGGAAATTTTCTGAGTTTCTCATAGCAGAATTGTATACAAGATACAATCCATCTGGCAATAGTTCTCTTGGTGGCAGGTTTTCCCTTCCCCACTTCTCCATAAGTGAGGAACAGCTGGAAGGAATCAAACCTGTGACCCCTGGTACGCTCTACATAGTAGCCAAGGGCCCCTTTAACATCTAAACTGTGTAGCCTCCTCTCTCCTGAAGAGGAATGATCAGTGAAGAAAACAGGAAGAGACGGACTGGTTCAGGTGAAAATCTGAAACCACTTTGGGCAAGAACCTTCTATTGGTTCTAAGGACCATTTTATCCCTATGAAAGGAGATAAAATCAGGTTCCACTGACAGGGATTGCAGTTCACTGATACGTCTGGCAGAGGTAATGGCTAAAAAAAACAGTTTTCCAAGTCAAGTACTTAAGCTCTACTGAGCACATAGGCTCAAAGGGAGGTTGCATCAATTGAGCAATACAAACATTTTAAATCCCAGGCAGGGGCAGGGTCTCTGAATGGAGGATTGGTATGAAGCAATCCTTTGAAAAATTTACAGAACACAGGATAAGATGATAGTGAGGAAGACTTCCCCACTGACAGAAAAGCAGAGACAGCTGACAAGTGAACTTTGAGAGTAGCTGGTCTGAGGCCTAGGCCATTAAGATGGACCATATAATCCAGAACTGAAGGCAATTCAGCAGTGTCTGGGGAAATATGCTGCTTACAACACCAAATGCTGAATCTTTTCCATTTGGAATTATAGGTCTTTCTAGTGGGGTGCTTTCGAGAGGCTTTGAGGATGTCCAGAACCCCCCCCCCCCCGAGACAGATGCAAATCTGCATACTCTAACTCTTCAAAAGCCATGCCTTGAGATTGAGAGACTGAAGATTGGGGTACCAAATCCTCCCCTGAGAGGAGGTTACCAGGTTGTAATTCCTGGGAAGAGACAGGGGAAGATGGACTGCTAGGGACAGTAACAGGGGGTACCAAGGCTGTCTGGCCCAATCTGGAGCAATCAGAATCACTTTGCAAGGTTGTGACTTTATCTTGACTAAAACTTTGAACAGTAGAGGAAAGGGAGGAAAAGCATACAGAAATGGTCCTTCCCAGTTCAAAATCAGAGCATCCAGAGGGACTGTGCCCAAGACTGGGGGTCTGCAACAAAAGAGAGGAAGTTGGTGATTGTCTGGGGCTACAAAGAGATCTATCTCTGGAGTGCCCTGCCTTGAAAAAAATCACCTTCAAGACCAGAGGGTCCAGGGACCATTCGTGATGGCCCTGTGAAATCCTGCTCAGTGCATCTGCTAGCACACTGTCCTTCCCCGGAAGGTGGACTGCTATCAGAGAGGTTTGCAGAGAATAAGCCAGGGACCACAACTTCATGGCTTCTGTGCACAAGGTTGCAGACCGCGTGCCTCCCCGCTTGTTGATGTACCACATGGTGGTGGTGGTGTTGTCTGTTCTGACTTGAACCACCTTGTTCTGCACTGAGAGAACGCTTGCAGGGCCAGAAAAACTGCCCTGAGTTCCAGGAAATTGATATTGAGAAGAGATTCCTGAGGGGACCACAATTCCTGGGCAGCGAGGGCCCCCAGATGGGCTCCCCAGCCCAGGAGGGAAGCATCCGTGGTAAGGACCACTGAATGAGACTGAGTGGCAAATGTGACCCCTTGCCTTAAATTGTCCTGATCCTGCCACCACTGAAGGACTTGGATCAGGGTCCGGGTCACTGGGATCAGTTTTGTAAGGGAATCCTTCTTTTGGGACCAAAAGGCCCTCAGATGGATCTGAATGTCCCTCATCTGGAATCTTGCCCCTTGGACCACGGCTGTAGAGGCTGCCATGTGGCCCAAGAGCTGGAGGAAATGCCTTGCTGGTCGAGACACCTGAAGGCTGAAGGAAGAAGCCAGTTCTAGAAGAACTCTTGCCCTTTCCAGGGGAAGAAAGGCTCTTGATTTGACAATATCCAGCTCTGCCCCTATAAAGGTAAGGAGCTGTACTGCCTCGAGAACTGACTTGGGAAGGTTGAGAAGAAATCCTAGAGAAGTAAGCACTTGCTGGGTCATTTGCAGGTCAGACTTGGTCTGGGGACTGGCCCACTATGAGCCAGTCGTCCAGATATGGAAAAATGGAAATCTTTTGCCTCCTTAGAAAGGCAACTACTACTGCCAGGCACTTTGTGAAGACCCTTGGGGCTGAAGATAGGCCAAAGGGCATTGCTCTGAACTGTTAGTGGCCTGAGGGCAACTCGAATCTGAGGTACTTTCTGTGCGAGCACCTGATGGGAATGGGAAAATAGGCATCTTTGAGGTCCAGGGAGGCTAGCCAGTCCCCTGGCCTTAGAGAGGGAAGAATTACTCCCAGAGTTACCATCTTGAACTTTGGTTTTAAAAGATGTTTGTTTCGGTATCTTAGGTCTAGGATGGGTCGCCTCTCCCCTGTCTTTTTTGGGGTAAGTAAGTAACTGGAGTACAGACCTTTGCCCCAGTGTAGGGTAGGTACTCTCTCTATAGTCTTAAAGCCAGCAGAGATGAAATCTCTGCCTCTAGGGCAAGGGTTTCTGAGAGACCTGCAGGTGGAAAAGATCTGGCTCTCATCTTCAGAAATTTTTTATTTTTTTTTTTGTACCTCCTCCGTGCCAGATTTTCCCCTGGTCAGATCCCCCTGCTCGGCATCCCCCTCTTCAGCCACGCTCCCAGTACCCCCTGGCTTGCCCCCCAAGGCGGGGACGTGGCACCCTCGGCCCTTAGGGTGCCACGAACGTCGTAATAGGCTGGGAGACGTGCTCTTTGGGGAAGCCCATTGCAGCCAGAGGGACGGGCATCAGAGGCGTCGGAGGTAGGCAGAGTTTTTCCCCTTTAAGGGAGGCGGGAGCGTGCAATGACGCCAGCGTCTGCCCCGACCCCATCTGATGTCAGGCCCCGAGTGCTTGGGGTTCTCCCGGTCTCCACCAGGAGTCCACCGTGCACCGGCGACTCACCACACCCTCCCTCTGGATCAGGAGAGCAGTCGTGAGACGCTCGATCCTTCTCCCCCCGGCCGGCCCTCCGGCGATCTGAGTCCGTTCCCGAACCCGGGTCGCCGGCGTCGCAAGCGAAATTAACCGCGCCGGCCGGGCCGGCTACATCTTCAGAAACTTTTTGAAGCCGAGAACCAGTCCCTGGCCTACTACTTCCAGGACCCACTTGTCTGATGTAATAGACATCCAGTCCTGGACGAAGTAAGTCAGCCTGCCCCCTACTGGAATAGGAGAGTCAACCCGGGCAGGCCCATCAGGGTGTCTGCTTGGCATGGGCCTTAGGCTGAGGAGTGGATGCAGCCCTGCTTATCCCCCTTCTGCCTCTCCCTCTGAAGAACCACCTCTGTGAAAAGGAGAGGCCTGTGGCTGGTAGAAAGGCCTATGAAAAGGCCTACCCCACCCCTAGACTGCTGCCTTTGAGGAGTTGCCTGCCTCTCTTTGGCCTGAGCACTCCTATAAGTGGTCCTGCTCTAAAGCAAAACACAAGGATTCAATACAAATGATCGGTTCAGCCGAACTGATCTAACACTTTACAATTTCCACACAGAAAACAGAACAAAACCTATCTAGTACTCACGGTACCACAGACAGAGACTGAACCGACTATGCGGAAATAAATTCGGTTAAAACAGACAACTTAACCAAGACTTTAACAGACTTTCGAACCGAGCTGAAGGAGAAATCTCCGGAGCGACTGTTCAGTGAGGCAGAGTCAAGAATCTGACGGTTAGATTTCATAGGGCTCCAGACAGAGACCTCAACCGAGCTCGAGCTCAGCATTCTATGCTCTGCATAGAAAGTTAACCCTTTGTTCTCCGGGGCAGTTTAAAGGCTGGGGCTAACTGCAATAGTCAGAATACAGCAAAACTTCAAGTTGTTTGAAGTATCCATTTAGCCGGGATGACATACTAGACATTGACAATTCCCCGAAAATGCCTTTCCTGTGGCTGAGGCCATCTTGGGACCAGCCCTGGAGCTTTGGAAGTATCCCGCCCGGCACCCTCCAACCGTATGGTCCGTAAGTATGCTGTCCCAATGGGCACCCTTTCTGGGTTCTCAACTGCCCCTCTAAGGAGGGCAAGGTTGTGGAATCCACCTTCCGTAAACTGGAGGCCAAGGGGACATGGGCAAGCCTTCCAACAGAGTACTAGAAGAATGAACACACAGCTTAAGAAAGAAAAAGTATGCTGCTGCATTGCTAGGTCTCTGTCAAGCCAGTTATGCTGTGATGATGGCAAGCTTTGGCCATTCCTTGTTTGGGGTGTTAAAAGGAAATCCTCCATATTACAGTTGATAAACTGCTTCAAGTTAAGACAGTCAGAGACTAGGGTCAGTTGCTGGCTAAACACCAGCTTCAGACAGCTTTGGACATGGGTGACTTGTGTCCGTGCCATGCCAACGGCCTTCGACATATGTCATAGTCTGGCTGAGGCTTTCCACTTTCATGGCGGACACTCAGCAGTGATTCGCCAATGTACCATTCCTGGGCACTGACCACTCTGGCCCCAGTGTGGAAAAACATCTCATGCAGACTGAGAAGTTCAATACCACCCTAACCCCCAAAAGCCTAAACAGAAGGCCTTTCAGGTTTGGTCCTTTCAGTCACAAGTTTCAGTGCAGGTGTTTGAAGCCAAGGGCAAGGGGGGGGCTGTTTTGCTGCATCTGGGGCCAAAGCCCTCCAAGGGTGGGCAGTGACTGGTTCTGGGGTGTTATTCCCTCTCCCACCCAGTCCCTGTCCAGGGTTGGCTGTGCCACCTGTTGCCATTGTGGTTCACCATTATCTCAGACAAATGGGTTCCAAGTGGTGGCCAATGGGTAGCCTCTAAATTTCAAGGCTCTCCCACCATACCAACTCTGTCTTCCTCAGGAGTCCAGGGTGTCAAAGGATATGTCCACACTACGAGATATCACTCTGCTCCAAGAGTGCGGGGCGACAGCCCATGTTCCAGATGCCCTGGCCACTCAGGGATTCATGTTCAGGTACCCCTGGTTCCAAAATGGATGGAAGAGCTAGAGCGACATACTGGATCTACACAATCTGTACCAGTTCATATGGAAGCGCAAGTTCCAGATGGACATTCTGCATCAGATCGCTTCATCTCTAGAGTGAGCATGTGGTTCTGCTCCCTGGGCTTCAGGGACACGTTCCACTGCCAGCACCTTCAGTTCCATGCAGAGGGGATTCTGTACCAGGTCATGCCCTTCGGCCTCTCCTCCACACCCAAGGTCTGCAAGTACATGGTTGTGGTGACTGCCTTCCTGCAAGGGTGTCAGGGTGTTTCGACACCTGAACAACTGGCTAACAGCCAGTCATCCAAAGAAGCTGTGGAGAGGTACAGGAACCTGGTACTCCAAACCTGTCAGGACTTGGGCCTTCTGTCAACCCAGCCATGTCAGAGCTGGTCCTCTTGCAGGTGGTCAAGTTAATCAGGGCAGGAATAGATGCCCTGTGGGCCAAGGCTCACCTCCCTGCAGACTGGGCATCGGATCTTATCCTCCTTTGCCTGATCATTTCAGGTTAGGTGTTTGGTCCCTGCCTGGTACTTCCTGTGGCTGCTGGGGTACATGGCATCCTTCACCAGCATGGTCCATTAGGCTCGCTGGCAGATGCACCACCTGCAGTGGGAGCTGGGCAGACAGTGGTCCTAAGACACTTGGGTCAGCCAGTCGTAGTGGCCCAGCTGATGTAGGAGGCCATCCAGTTGAGGCTGGGCCCACAACATATGGAGAACAGAATCCTTTCAGTCTGCCCAGAACCATCAGTCATGATCACTATGGATGCGTGTCAGGTGTGGTGGGGAGCAGAACTGGGAGACCAAAAGGTCCACAGATTCTGGTCACCCAGAAGTACTGTTACCACATCAACATACTGGAGCTCCATGCAGTGTGCGTGACACTGACAGAGTCTGCTCCACTGATATAGGGTTAGGTTGTACAGATCCAGACTGACATGACCACCATGTTCTACCTGAAAAGGCAGGGTGGCTGCACTCCATTCTGCTGCATAGGGAGGCTCTTCACAACTTTGCACAGCCTGGGTACTGACAGTAGTTACATAAGAACTTACCGTAACAGTAGATCGAGAGGATCTCTTGCAGCAGGCCACACCTATGGAACCACAGCCACTAGGAGCTAGGACCACATGGTAGCTTTTCTAGCTAGCAGTCTACCTGGGAGCCACTTACTCCGATGTTATATGATGACATTGCCCTATCCTATAAGAGTGGGCGGCCCCTGTGCCCTCCTCAGGTCTCCCACCGTAAGGCCATAAGCCACCTGGCACCAGCTGAGGGAACTTAGGAGGAACCGAAGGTTCCCACCAAAGAAAAGATGATGAAGGAGGTACAGCCACAAAAGTGCCTCCCAGGGGAAGGAGGGAGGGGCACCATGGCCTGCTGCAAGAGATCCTTTTGAAGATCTACTGTTACGATAAGTTCTTAGGTAACTACTATCTTACTTCGGATCTCTTGCAGCGGGCCATGCCTATGGAACAAGTCCTAAGCAGTTTCATCAGACAGCAGAGTCTGGGTAGAGGAAACCTTGAGCCTAAGAAAGTAGGCCCTGGCAGACAGCAAAGCCAAAGCTGGTCCTATGCCTAGAGGCAATGTCCAGACTGTAGTGCTTGGTAAAAGTGTGCATAGTACTCCAAATAACAGCAGCACACATTTCTACAGCTAACACATTCCTGAAATAGGCAACATAAGTGACCATGCCTCTGGTGGAATGGCCACAAATATCTGGAAGGTACCTGCCATACTTCCTCTAGCAATAAGTAATACAGCTGGCCAACCATTTGGACAAGCACTGTTTTGAAACAGGGACGCCTTCTTTCCCAGGGGCAAAAGAAAAACAACCGAGGACTTCCTACAGTCCATTGTGGGGTGTGTGTGCCTAGTAATGTAGAACTGTATGCACATCCAAAGTGTGGAACAATGCTTCCCCTGGACTGGAATGCTCTGTGTAATAAATAGGATGGTAGATGGATTGATTTAAAGTAAACTAAGACATCACCTTAGGGAAAAAACTTAGGGTTAGTAGACACAGACACCCCGTCTTTGTGGAAAATCAACTAAGTTTGCTTGCACATAAGCTCCTGCAGCTCTGAAATTCTTTGAACAGAAGTAATAGCTACTAAAAACAATGCTTTCCACAACAGAAAGCGTAGCTCGAATGTCGCAGCCGGCTCAAAAGGAGTCAAGGTAAGTTTTTCCAACACAATATTCAAGTACCAAGGTGGAACGGGATTGCGGATAGGAGGCTTCAAATGAAGAATGCTTCTCAAATGTATGGGACACCTCCAGATATGCCACCGTACAGCCATCAATACGCACATGGAAGGCAAAGATGGCAGATGTGCACCTTAAGAGAGGAGTACTTCAGGCCAGAGTAATAGGGACAGCAAGTACTTTAGAATCTGGTTCACTTAACAAGTGAAGGGATCCAGCTGGCATGAAGCTGCCCACAGTGCAAAGCATTTCCACTTCATAGAATAAGTGGCTCTAGTGGAAGGTTTCCTAGCCGCCACCAGGACATCAACCACCTTGGGTGACACTCCAAACCAAGCCATGGCTATGTCCTCAGGAGCCAGGCGTGAAGATGCAGGTATCTGATGCCTGGATGGACCAGAGTGCCCCAGGGTTCTGGGAGAGCAAGCCAGTGCACAGAGGTGGTGGTACTGGAGGTTCCACAGTCAGCTACTGCAGTAAAGGGAATCCGATCCAACGAGGCCAGAAGGGGGTGTTGAGGATTATTGTGGACCCTTCCATCTGGAGCTTGATCAGAACCCTCTGAAGCAGGAGGGAAGTGAGGAAATGCATACAGAAACCTCCTTTCCAAGAGAGGGACAATGTGTCTCACCAGAAAACGACATGCTCTGGATCATGCGAGCAAAAAAGTAGCAGTTTTGCACTGCGTGCAGATGGAAAAAGTCCAACGCTGGACAACCCCACCTGTCGAACAGTTCTTCTATTACTGAGGTCAGCAGCTCCCACTCGCGCATCTTCGACTGCGACTGGCTTAGGGTGTCCACCAGGACATTTTGGATGCCTGGAGCACGGGCAGCCGAAAGTTTAAGACAGTGATCCAGAGTCCCATACTAGACTCATTACTTCCTGGCAGAGAGGGTACAAGTGAGTAGTCATCCCCCCCGTTGTAGTGGACTACACTGACGTTGTCTGTCTGCAGTAGAAAAAGACCCAGGGATAGCTGAATCTGGAAGGCCTGCAAGGTATACAGAATGACCTGCATATCCAGGACACTGTGGAGGAGGATTCTAGCTTGGATCATGTCCCTTATGTTTGGTGGGACCCCAGGTGAGCTCCCCACCCCAACCCCAAAGCATCCACCAAAGCAGGTCTTCTACTACTGAGGTCAAAAGCTCCCACTCGTGCGCCTTTGAGTGTGATTGGATTAGTGTGTCCACCAGGACATTTTGGATGCCTGGATCATGGACAGCTGAGTTCAAGACTGTGATCCAGAGCCCAATATCAGACTCACTACTTCCCGGCAGAGAGGGTACCCCCTCTCCCCCACTTGTTGATGTAGTGGACTACACTGATATCCGTCTGCACTAGCAGAAGACCCAGGGATAGCGGAGTCTGGAATGCCTGAAAGACAAAGAATAGCCTGCATATCCAGGACATTTATATGGAGAGAGGATTCCAGCTTGGGGCATGTCCCTCGTGTTTGGTGGGACACTAGGTGAGCTTCCAACCTCAACCCCAAAGCATCTGTTGTGAGGATTTACTGGGGGGAAGGAATGAGGAAAGGAATCCACTTCACAGGTTGCTAGGTTCCATCCACCGAAGCAGATTTTTTTTTTTACTGGAGGTGACCAGGACCGGCTGTTCCAGGTCATCGGTAGGCTGGTCCCACTGGACCTTCAGTGTCCACTGGGGAATCCTCAGGTGCAATCTGACTAGAGGCACTGTAACTATAGCTGCAGCCATCAGACCCAAGAGTCCGAGGAAGGATCTAGCAGAGACATAGCAGCTGTTGTATAGCAGGTGGGCTTAAGCTGTAAGTCAATCTTGTCCGGTCCTGGGGCAGGAAGGCCATGTCCTGAGAAGTATCCAGGACTGCCCCTATGTACTGACAGGGGATCAGAACAAACTTGGGCAGGTTGACTGTGACCCCCAGATCCTGGAATAGGTAGGTAGTAAGTTCCAGAGTAACAGGAGCTCCCAGATCTGGGCATTGAGAAGTCAGTCATCCACATAGAGAAAGACAAGACTCCGCCTGAGGGCAGCTGCTACCACTGCCAAGCATTTGATAAACACTCGCGAGGCCGAGAACAAGCAAAACGGCAAGGCCCAAACTGAAAATGTGCCCCCTGGTAATGAAACCTTAGGTACTGCCTGTGGAAGGCATGTAGCTGGTTATGCAGCTAAGCATCTTTCATGTCAAGGAAGCAAATCTAATCTCCCTCGTGCAGAAGGGAGAGCAGACCCTGAAGTGTCACTATCCACAATTTTCTGTACTGAATGTACGGATTTAGCTCAGAGGTCTAGAACAGGCTTGAGATCTACTCTGTATTTGGGGACCAGGAAAAGTGAGAATAGAACCCCCTGCCCTGTTGAGTCTCTGGGATGGGTTCTATGGCCCTTTTTCACAACAAGGAGTGGATTTCCTACCAGAGTACTGGAATGTGGTCTGGAGTGCACGAGGACAAAACTGGAGGTTTCTCTGGAGGCCACTCCAGAACTTCCAGAGTGTGGCCACTTTCTATGAGCTGCAGTACCCAGGCATCTCTGGTGATTTCCCTAAACATGTCCAAGTTCAGAGAAAAACGACACACTACAACCACCTCCTGCCTGGTGCAGCCAGAGCTGCACCTCCTCCTGCCCCCCCCTCCCCAATGGAGAGGTAGGCATAGCTGGGGTGGCCCAATACTTACCCTGAGGCTTGTTAAAGGGCTTGGGTCTATGAGTAGACAGATGAAAGGGCACTTGCTGACCACCCGGAGTAAGCTTGAGCATAGTGGGTTGGCACACTGGGCAGGGATAGAGCTCCATTAGTTGTTTGGGGAGTACTCAAAAAAGAATAAAATTGGGGAGAAGGAGTCCACTGCAGGGACAGGCCTTTGGGAGGGGCAAGCTTAGCTTGCATCAAGTCCCACAAGGTGTGAAAACCCACTGCTATCAGCATCAGGCCCACCGGCGATTGGTCTGAAGGATCAGGGCTGGTGCCGGCCGTGGTACAAGGGAGGGCAGTCCAACAAGCCAAGGTCTGTGGGCGAGCTCCCCAACATGGGCCAGCATCAGAGAAGGCAACAGCGACCAGGGCTCGGGCCAGGGTGACTGTGGAGAAGGTAATGGGCTCTGGGCCGGAGACAGTGGCAAAAGAAATGGTGGAGGCTGGTGGTGGGAGGAGTAGGTTGCACCCCGGCAACCACCGATGCTGAGCCAGTCGATGAGCTAGCTAAGCCACTTGACTGAGTGCCCACCAAAAACAAGGGCCTGAACCGTAGGGACTGGAAGTTGGTGGGGAACTGGAGTCCTTGGAACCAACACCCACCACCAAAATATTGATGGGAGAGCTGCCAATGGTGGCCCTACAGGGGAAAGTGTGTAAGGCACAGGAAGCTGCCGCTGATGAGGACTACCCACTGTGGTCGATGCTCGGAGTAGCGACTGCGAGCAAGAAGAGGTGGATCGGGTTTTCTCCTTGGAACGGTCCTTGTCTTGGTGCTTGTGCTTCCCCGCCGACTTGTCCCGGGACCTGGAGGTCTGTAAGCTCGAGAACGTTGCAAGGCAAGTGGAGGAACTCCTGACCTGAAGCTGGTTCTCCATCTGGGAGATCTTCTGCTTTAGCAGGAAAGTTTCCAAGGTCTGCTTTTGGCACTGCCTTGTAGCCTGGCTGAAGCCGCAGCAGATCACGCAAGTCTGAGTGCTGTGTTCGGGCCTAGGCAGCAGACAAAGACCTCGTCATCCTTGTCAGGAATTTTCTTCCCGCAGGCACACTTCTTGAAAAGGTTTCCGGAGGCAGAGCTCGGCATAAACGAAGCAAAAAAGTCACTTTAAAACTAAAATGATACAAATTAGTAGAGAAATAAAAAGAAAAAGGCTACAGAAGTTGAGATGAAATGTCAATCAATTGAAGCCGACATATCTCCGTGAAGTTTGACGTGCAATGGTTGATGGTGGGAAAAGAACTGAGGAGGACGCAGGGGCCGCCCACTGTTACAGGACAGGGCGATGTCAGCGTATGACATCTGAATGGGAGACCTCCCCTGGTAGACTGCTAGCTAAAAAAGTTTCCATGTGGTCCTAGTGCCTGGCAGCTATAGTTCCATAGGTGTGACCAACTGCAAGTGATGCCCTTTAAGTAAGATCTCCTGGTGATCGATGTCACGGAACACAATCAGCTAATGAAAGCTCTCAGCCAGGTCGGAGAGATGTCGTACAATGGTCCCTGAATCAGGAGGTGGTAAGCCACCTGTTCTAGTGAGGCACCCCTCTGGTGAACCCGTCTGCCTCATGGGATAACAGAAAAAGTACAGTTACGCAAGAACTTACCGTACCAGTAGATCTTCAAGAGAGGCTCTTGCAGTAGGTAATAACCATTAGGACTAAATCGTCAGGTGCTAGGAGCACATAGAAAATCTTTAGCTAGCAGTGTCTGGCGGGGGGACTGCCCACCTGACATCACGGGACGTCAGCATGACACTATATAGTGATCAGTCCCCATGCCCGCCCTCCAGTTCTCCTGCTGGAGACACAGAGAGGTGCGGCTGGAGAGAGAAGTGGGCTCCTGGAGCTCTATAAAAGCTATATAAGGAGAAGAAGCAGAAGAACATGGGGAAGGAGGGAAGGAAAACAGTACCTTCTGCAAGAGCCTCTCTCGAAGATCTGTTAAGGTAAGCTCTTGCATAATTGTATTATCTTACTTCAAGAAGGCACTAACCATTAGGACTGAATCCCAAGCAGTCAAATTCAGATAAGTCTGAAACATGGGGAGGCAGGAAATGGTCTGCAGTAGGCAGGTATCTAAGATAATAGTCCCTGAAGGAAAGCTAAGCCAAAGCCCATCCTGCGCCTAGAAGCAATGTCCAGACTATAAAGCTTAGTGAAGGTGTGGACAGAACTCAAAGTGGCTGCCGCACAAATATCAGCAGCAGAGACGTTCCTGAAGCAAGCAGTAGAGGCAGCCATGCCTCTGGTTGAATACCCTTCGACTTCCCTCGGAAGTGGTTTGTTATACTTCGGATAACAAAAAAAGAATGCAGTTTGCCAACCACCTGGACAAACACGGTTTAGAAACAGCAGCGCCCACTATTTTCTTCCCAAAGGAAACAAATAACTGATCAGTTTTGCAAACTGACTTCATTCAGTTAGTGTAGTAATGCAGAATTCTATGTACATCAAGCGTATGTAGAATTGCTTCCCCCTGATTTGAATGCTCAGGGTAGTACACTGGCAAATGAATGGTCTGATTTAAGGTAAACACAAGAAACCGCCTTAGGTAAGAACTTAGGGTTTTTGTACACAGAGCCACCCTGTCTCTGTGAAAAATTAAATAAGGCTCCTTACACATCAGGGCCTGGAGCTCAGAAATCCTTTGAGCAGAAGTAATGGCAACTAAAAAGAGTGCTTTTCGCAAAAGATAGCACATGTCACAACTCACAGCTGGTTCAAATGGAGACCGTGAGTTTTTCCAAGAATGAAGTTCTGGTCCCAGGGAGGAGCAGGGTTTCTGACCGGAGGTTTCAAATAGAGAATCCCTTTTAGGAATGTTTTGAATACCTCCAACGTAGCCAAGGTTCTGCCATCCACTGGGATGCGGTAGGCAGAAATAGCAGACAAGTGGACCTTCAGAGACTAGCAACTAAGTCCAAGGTCAGAGTGGTGCAGTATATACTCTAGGATCTGTGGAACAGGGCATGAGAAGGAGTCCAAACATTTAGATGTGGCCCACATGGAAAATCTCTCATTTCATAGCACAAGTGGATCTTGGACGGCTTTCTGGCCTCCACTAGTACTTGTCACTCTTGAAGCTACTCCAAAGCAAGCAGCAGCTATGTCAGTAGGTGCCATGCATGCAAGTGAAGGGGCTTGAGGCCTGGATGAACCACAGTGTCCTGTTCCTGAGCCAGAAGATCTTGGCAGACGGGCAGGGGAACCGGGGGTTCCACCATCAGTTGCTGAAGCAGAGAGAACCAAATTTGACAAGGCCAGTAGGGAGCAATCATGATGTCTGCTCCCTCCACCTGTAACTTCAGTAGTACTCTGTATTAATGGAAAGGGAGGGAAGGCATACAAGAGCCTCCCTGCCTAGCACAGAGACAGTGCATCTCACCAGAAAGCACCACTCCCTGGAGCGAGCAAAAAATATAGGGTAGTTTTGCACTGGATGGGGATGCAAACAGATAGATATCTGGTCAACCCCAACGAGCAAATATTTCCTCTACCACCGACTGTCTCAGTTCCCACTCATGGGCTCTGACATGAGTACGGCTGAGACTGTATGCTAAGACGTTTTGAACACTGGGGACATGCACTGCCATGATGTGAAGACTGTTTGACTGCCCAGGACCATACACACACTGCTTCCAGACATATCGGATACAAGCATGTGCCTCCTTGTTTGTTCAGATACCAGATAAGAAAAAATTACTCACCTTAGTAATGTTTCTTCTAATGGAGTCTTGCTATATTATAGACATTAGCAGTTTGATCCGGCTCTAGAACTGCCCCGGAGTGAAATGGTTAAAACCATTCCAAAATAGAATTTTGGCACAAGAGCAGCTCTATCTGTGTCATTTCAAACTTGAACTGTCAGATCTTTACGAGTCAAACTCACTAAGGTCTGTGTGGAAGCTGTAACCTACACTAGCCAAATGGCTACCTAAATAATAACAACCATTGATGGTCCCAACACCCAACACTCAAGTCAGGGGACCAGAAATACTAACACCATTCTAATAATATGAAAATGGAACACAAGTATAATAAAACACACACACGCATACATACACACCCCAAAGTCCCAAAGGGACAAATGCTAACAGGACATAAGTAGTGCCACACTAAGTTGCCCGCACCCACCAAGTAGAGGTTCTGAGAGGGGCAGGTTGAGGGGGGTTCTATAATATAGCAAGACTCCATTAGAAGAAACAACATTACTAAGGTGAGTAATTTTTCTTCAAACAACATGAAGTCTTGCTATATTATGACATTAACAGAATACACAGCAGTACCTCCATGGAGGAGGGGCAGAACCTACTTAGGAATAGGCTCTGAAGAACAGCTGCGCCAAACCGAGCATCTCTCCTGGTCTGGACATCCAGGAGTAATGCTTGGTAAAAGTGTACCGTTTTCCAAGTAGCAGCCTGGCAAATCTCTAATAAAGGGATATCTCTGGCAGCAGCTAGAGATGCAGCTATTGCCCCTGGTAGAATGAGCCCCTCAAACCGGGGGCTCTGCCCACTTCTGATAAAATTGGATACAGAGACAATCCACCTGGCTATTGATCTCTTAGTGGCAGGTTTGCCTTTCCCAACTTCACCATAGGTAAGGAAAAGTTGGAGGGATTCGAACCTGTGACCTTTGTACGCCTATATAAACTAAGAGCCTCTTAACATCCAGGCTGTGCAACCTCCTCTCACCCAAGAGGAGTGATCAGTGAAAATACTGGAAGGGAGACAGATTGATTAAGATGGAAATCTGAAACCACCTTAGGCAAAACTTCCTATTAGTCCTAGGACTACCTTATCCCTGTGGAAAGAAATAAAGTCAGTCTCCACTGAAAGGTCTTGCAATTCACTTATGCTCTAGAAGTGATAGCCACTAGAAAACAGTTTTCCAAGTTAGGTACTTAAGCTCTGCAGAAGACAGAGTTCAAAGGGGGTTGCATTAACTGGGCAATGCAAACATTAAGGTCCCAAGCAGGGGCGGTTCCCAAAAGGGAGGATTAGTATGGAGTAATCCCTTAAAAACTTGGAAAACACAGGATGAGAGAGAAGGGGGATGACTTTCCTGCTGACACAAAAGCAGACACAGCTGCCAAATGAACTCTCAGGGTAGCTGGTCTGAGACCCAGAAATTAAGATGTACCATGTAATCTAACAAAAGGGCAATTCAGCAGATTCTGGGGAAATATTTTTCCCAGCACACCAAATGGAAAACCTTTTCCATTTAGAACTATAAAGTAGCCCTAGTGGAAGGCTTTCTGGAAGCCTTTAGGATCTCAAGAACACCCTGAGAGAGGTGTAAATCAGCAACTCTAACTCCTCAAGAGCCAGGCCTTGAGGTTGAGGATTTGAGGTCCATATGCCAAACCCTTCCCTGGGCACAAGTCAACAGATTGTGATTCCTGGGGAGGCACAGGGAAGATGGATTGTCAGAGACAGAAGGAATGGGTACCAGGGCTGCCTGGCCCAATCCGGGCAATCAGAATCACCCTGCAAGGCTGAGATCTTATTTGACTAGTACTTTGAATAGGAGAGGAAAGGGGAAGCATAGAGGAACTTCCTCCCAATCCAGAAGAAGGGCATCCAGGGGAACTGAGCCCAGCACTGGAGGCCTGCAACAGAACAGAGGAAGTTTGTGATTGTCTGGGGCTGCAAAAAGATCTATCTGAGGGATGCCCCACCTGGCAAAAACTATCCCCAGCACTTGAGGATCCAAGGACCATTCGTGATGGCCCTGGGAAATCCTGCTGAGGGCATCTGCTAGGACATTGTCCTTCCCTGGAAGATGAACTGCTATGAGGGAAGTGTTCAGGGAATAGGCCAGAGACCACAACTTCATTGCCTCGTGCACAAGGCCAAGACCAGTGCCCCTGTTTGTTGATGTACCACATTGTTGTGGTGTTGTCTGTTCTGACTTGTATCACCTTGTCGTGGACAGATGCAGAAAAGCTTGACGAGCTAAAAAGACAGCTCTGAGTTCCAGCAAATTGATGTGGAGCAGAGATTCCTGGGGACCAAACTCCCTGAGTGGAAAGGTCGCCATGTGGGCTCCCCAACCCAGAAGGGAAGCATCTGTAGTGAGAGTCAAGTCGTGAGAAGGGGAAATGAAGGGACCCCGCTCTTAATTGCTCTGATCCTGCCACCACTGGAGAGCTAGGATCAAGGTTAAAGTCACTGGGACCAACTTGGAAAGGGGGTCTCTTCTCTGAGACCAAAAGGTTCTCAAATGAAACTGAATGTCTCATCTGAAATCTGGCTCCCTGCACAACAGCTGTGGATGCAGCCATGTGCCCCAGGAGCTGCAGAAAGTGTCTTGCTGGTTGAGAGACCTGCAGAGTGAAGGAAGAGGCCAGAGCCACTGAATTCCTTACCCTTTCTGGGGGAAGAAAGGCTCTGGCTAGCTTTGTGTCCAATTCTGCCCCTATAAAGGTGAGTACCTGGACTGGTTCCAGAACAGACTTTGGTAGGTTTAGCAGAAAACCCAGGGAGGTGAGAAGCTGCTGGGTGACCTGCAGGTGAGATTTTACCCATTCTGGGGACTGGCCTACAATGAGCTAGTCGTCTAGATAGGGAAAAACAGCAATCCTCTGCCTCCTTAAGTGGGCCACTGCCACTGCTAGACACTTTGTGAATACCCTTGGAGCAGAGGTAAGGCCGAAGGGCATTGCTCTGAACTGGAAATGACCTGAGGGCAGTTCGAATCTGAGGTACTTCGATGGGATCTTCTGATTAGGACATGAAATAGGCATCCTTGAGGTCCAGGAGGCTAGCCAGTCCCTGGCCTTAGGGAAAAGTAAAATCATTGCCAGAGTTACCATTTTGAACTTTGGTTTCAGAAGATGCTTGTTCAGATAGCTGAGATCTAAAATGGGCCGCCACTCTGTCTTTTGTGGGTGAGAAGTATCTGGAATACAGACCCTGCCCTGATGCAGGGAGCAACCCTTTCTACTGCTCTGAGCTAACAGGGATGAGACCTCTGTTTCCAGAGAGGGTCTCTGAAGCACTTGCAGGTAGAAAAGTCTGCTTCTCAATTTGGGAAACCTTTGAGCCGAGAACCAGACCCTGGCTTACTACTTCCAGAACCCACTTGTCTGAGGTTAAAGCCCAATTCTGACTGAAGTAAGCCAGCCTGCCCCCCACTGGTACAGGAGAATCGGCCCTGGGCACCCCATCAGGGTGTCTGTTTCGCAGGAGCTTTAGGCTGGGGGGTGGGAGCAGGTCTGCCCACCCCTCGTCTGCCCCTGCCTCTGAAGAAGCCCCTCTAAGCATAGGCAAAGGAGGCCTGAGTCTGGTAGAAAGGCCTGTGAAAAGGCCTACCCCTACCCCTGGGGGCATGCCTTTGAGGAGTGGCTTGCCGCTCCATAGCCTGGGCACTCTTGTAAGTAGTCCTATATTCATCCATCTTCTTCATGTAGTTCTCTGTCTGCTCTCCAAACAGAGAATTTCCCACCACAGGAAAATCCACAGCCTTAGTCTGGGTATCCTGTGACAAACTAAGTACACCTGAGCCAGGCCAACCTCTAAAAGCTACAGATGTGGCCATGACCCTAGAGGAAACATCATTAACATCCACAGCAGCATGAAACTGAACCTTAGAGGCTTCAATGCCATCAGCAGCCACCTGTTCTAGTTCACTAGCCAGCTGGCCATAGGCCTGCTTGCCAACTGCATAACAGTATCCCATCTAGATTTCTGATACCCAGCTACATAAGCCATATAATTTGCTTGCCTGAGTCCCAGAGAGGCTGCCATATACTGTTTTTGCCATGGCATCAATCTTCCTGGAATCCTTGTCAGGAGGATGTGAAGCCAAGGAATATTAACTTTATCACAGGCAGCAGCCTGAACTACCCTAACATGACTGCATTGCTGAGAAAGGAATTCTGTATCAGGGCCTGACAATGTATACCTTCTGTCCATCTTTTATCTACAGGAGGCACAGATTAGAACTTTTAACATTTTAATTGTTTGTTTCTAAAAGACTTATGTAAAGGAATAGACAATCTCCTAGACTCTGGAATATCCATCATTGCTACAAAATCAGGCTCCTCTTGCTCATCCACAGCCTCTTTTAAAGGAAGCTGGAGGGTTTCAGCAACTTTTTTATAAAACATAAAATGAGATGGGGACTCAGACAGCATAGGGGGAGATTCTAAAGGTCTGTCTGGGGAGATGTCCGGTTCAATGGGCACACCCAGACCTTCCCAGCCACATTCATACTGTTCATAATCCTCCTCCCCCTCCTCTGGTTCATAAAATTCCTCAATATTATAATCCTGAACCACTGGGACCGGACGAACTGACCTTTTACCAGATAGTGGTGGTTCGGACGGACCCTGAGACAGTGACTGGACAATTTGTATGGCTTTTGCTATCTCTGCAGCAGTTGGAGAAGGAATTTTGGACTCCAGACCTGCTGATTTTCTTGTTTTCTTTACTGGAATTGGTTCCTCAGAACCAGCTTTTCTTTTGCCCAAGGAAGTCTGGCCCTGGTCAGAGGGCACTCCCTCTGGTTCGGTTGGCACCGAACCGGGCTGGCCATCCGGGTCAGCGGACTTTTTGGCCTCTCATTCCCTGAGCCTGCCCAATCTTTTTTCCAGGGTGGCTGCAGGGAAATTCTTACATACCTGGCAGTCTGACTGGAGGTGGTCAAACCCCAGACAATAAACACATGTGGTGTGTGGGTCAGCCTTGGCAAAGACTTCCCACAAACATCATAGTGTTGAAACCCAGTGGGCCCGGTTTTTCTTTTGGGTTTCTCAGACATAATGCCAGCCTAACCAAAAACTTGCCCTTTGCAGCAGTGCCAGGCAAGACACCCTTATGGGTTCCTAACCATCACGGGTATTGGAAAAACCGTAATAAATAGTTTTTTTTAGAACCGATAAGAACCGGAACCGCACTCTAAAATAGTAACTTTAGTTTTAAATGAGTTTTAAACCCACTGATCGGTTCAAAACCGAACCGATAACTTACAAGTTCCACACAGACAAAACCTTCATTTACTTACGGTTACCACAGATAGAGCTTGAACCGAATGGTTTTGCGGTTAAAATAAAACTATTCTCGGTTAAATCCAACCGAGAAAACACTTTTTAAACCGAGAAATGAACCGAGCAGAAGGAGAAATCTCCGGAGCGACTGTTCACTGAGGCAGAGTAAAGAATCTGACAGTTCAAGTTTGAAATGACAGATAGAGCTGCTCTCGTGCCAAAATTCTATTTTGGAATGGTTTTAACCATTTCACTCCGGGGCAGTTCTAGAGCTGGATCAAACTGCTAATGTCTATAATATAGCAAGACTTCATGTTGTTTGAACACATGTCTGTCTGAACCAGTAGAGCTCCCAGACTGACGAGGTGCTGGAAGGCTTGAAGGACGTACAGCACTGCTCTCATCTCGAGCACATTGATATGAAGAGGGAGTTCCCTCTGCAACCAGGTTCTGTCTTGTGAACTCCCAAATGAGCTCCACAGCCTAGTCCAGAGGTGTCTGTCGTTAGGATCAGGGTAGGGAGAGGAGGGTGGAAAGGGACACCTACGCAGAAGTTGTCCAAGTTCTGCCACCATACTTGGTCTTGAGCCATTGGGTTGGAAACTAGGATCATATGATTTACGTCATCTGAGCTCTGATCCCACTGTACTCAAGAGTCCACTGCGTGACCCACATATGGAGTCTGGCCAGGTATACAGTTAGGATGGCTGCTGCCGTAAGACCTAGCAGACGTAGGGCAGATCTCACCACAGTCAATCTCTGAGAAGCCACAAAGTGTGCTCGTCTTTGTAGAGTCTCCGTTCTGTCTGGCGGGAGGAAGGCTCTGCCCTGGACCGTATCCGGAACTGCCGGTGTTGTGATGAGATAAGGTGGAACTTGGGAAGACTGACTGTAATGCCCACCTGGTGGAAAAGGTCCAGGGTAGTGGACAGGGATACTATTAGATTGTACCTCAATGGCACCAAAAGGAGCCAGCTGTCGAGGTAAGGGAACACATGGATACTCTGTCTGCATAATGCCACAGCTACCACCGCTAGGCACTTCGTGAACACCCTGGGTGCCAACAAAAGGCCAAATGGGAGAGCTTCAAACTGAAAATACTCTTCCTCAAAAGAGAATCTGAGGAAGCGGCGCTGGGTAGAAAAAAACGGGGATATGCAGGATACGCCAGTGTCCCTGATGTAGCAAGGGAAGTTGACCTAGGAGGGTTAGCATGTGGAACCCCTTGTACTCCACGAACAGGTTCAGACTGCTGAGGTCCAGATCAGTCTGAGATCACCCATCTTTTTGGGGACTAGGAAGAAGTGGGAATAGTAGTCCCTACCCATCTGGTTCTGAGGAATGGGTTCTATGGCTGCCTTCTGCAGCAGAGACTCGATTGCCTCTTTAACCAAGTGAATGTGTCCCAGAGGGTAATAAGAGTAACCTGGAGGATTTTCTGGTGGGGTGTCTAAAAACTCGATTGTGTGCTCTTGGGCTAAGAGCTGAAGCACCCATGAGTGTGATGAGACTGCCTCCCAATCCAGTACATGGTTTGCAAATCTGCCTCCCACCGGTTGCACCTGATCTTGCTTTGGGGAAAGGAGGGACCGGCACGAGTCAGGAGGTGGAAGGGAGGTTGGTGGGCACTGCTCCCGAGGCTCTGTGAAACTTGGGTGGCAGAGCTGTACCTGCCGATGGCGCCCGATGTTTGTTCTGATGTCGGGGTTGCTGTGTTTTTTGTTGCCGATGAAATGGCTGCTTAGGCTTGTGAGGGGGTTTGTACATGAACTGGACAGAGCGTAATGCTTTGCCCTCGTCTTGTAGGCCAGTGATGATGTCCTTGACATCGCTGACAAACAGGACAGGACCCCGGAAGGGGGCATCCTGAATGGCCGATTAGACTTCTTGATGGAAGAGGGATGCCTGGATATTGTGGTAGTCACTTGATGGAAGAGGGATGCCTGGATATTGTGGCAGTCACTAAAACACTGTACACAGAGAACCATGACTGGGATGTCAGCATACCAGCATACAGTCTACACGAGGGACAGGGTGGGTAAAAGAGGAGGAGCAGTAGCTCTCTATATAAGGGAAGACATTAAAGCAACAGAACTAAAGAGTAAACAGGAAGTTGATGAGTCACTATGGGTCACCCTGGAGACAGGAAATGGCACCACAATCCGCATGGGGGTTGTGTATAGACCCCCATCTCGGGGAGATGGACAAGGAAATGATAGAAGGCATACTTAAAATGGCAGAAAAAGGGGAGGTATTGTTGATGGGGGACCCGAATATGCCAGATGTTAACTGCAGCACCTTTGCTGCAGGCACATCCAAGAGCAGGGTCATTCTTGATGCCCTACAGGGGGCATGCCTCAGCCAACTAGTATTGGAACCCACTCGGGTGGGAGCAAGCTTAAACCTGCTACTCTCAAATGGGAAAGGAGAAAGGATCTCAGATTTAGAAGTGGGTAGCCATCTGGGAACAAGTGACCATCAAACAGTGTGTTTCACAATAAACACAGCCATGGAGTCAAGCCATACAAAACCAAGAATATTGGACTTTAGGAAAAAAAAGAGTGCCTCAGAAAAGCACTAGCAAATGGGCAAGAAGGAGAGGTGGAGGAACAATGTGGAAAAAATCAAAACAGCCATCGCACAGGCAACAAGCTTGTGTGAAGCAATCAACAAAACAAAGGGGGAGGGAATGTGGGCAGAGGATGACAGTGAAAAAGCAGGGATACTGAACGAATATCTCTGCTCAGTACTCACAACGGAAGAGATGGGGAAGGTACCCAAACCAAACAAGGGAGAAACTTTGAATGGGGGGTTGGGGTCGATACCAGTCCATTCACGGAAGAAAGGGTTTTGAAAGAACTCTCGAAACTGAGGGTGGACAAAGCAATGGGGCCTGATGGGATTCACCCAAGAATTCTAAAAGAACTAAGGGTAGAACTAGTAACACCGCTGAATAGTCTCTAACAAATCATGGGAGGATGGGGTGGTACCTGAGGACTGGAGGAGGGCAAATGTGATTCCATTTCAGAAAAGTGGGAGCAGGGCAGAGGCAAGAAACTACAGACTAGTTAGTTTGACTTCAGTGGTGGGGAAAATGATGGAATCACTTCTGAAGGAAAGAAATGTTGAGTACCGAGAGGCCAGTGGGGCACAGGACCTAAGGCAACATGGTTTCACAGCAGGAAGGTCATGTCAGACAAACCCAATAGATTTCTTTGACTGGGTGACCAAAGTAGTAGACCAGGGAGGGGCTGTGCTAGATTTTAGCAAGACATTTGACAGTCTCACACAACAGATTAATATACAAGTTAGCCAGCCTTGGAGTGGTTCCCAAGGTGGTAGCCTGGACACAAAACTGGCTGGACAACAGGACGTAAAGGGTAATAGTAAATGGAGTTCACAGTTAAGAAAGGCGGGTAATTAGCGGGGTACCACAGGGTTCGGTACTGGGACCGGTCCTCAATGTCTTCATAAGTGACACTGGAAAGCACCTGGAAGGAAAGGTATGTCTCTTTGCAGATGACACAAAGATCTGCAACAGGGTTGATACACAAGGTGGGGTGGAAAGAATGAAAAGGGACTTGGCAAGGTTGAAGGAATGGCCAAATATGTGGCAGCTCACATTCAGTGCAAGGTAATGCATCTGGGAAACAAAACCCAGGGAAGAGTACACAATGGGGGTGAGTTAATAACAACAAAAATCGAAAGAGACCTAGGAGTAATTATATCAGATGACCTAAAGGTGGGCAAGCAATATGAGAAGGCAGTAAGGAGGGCTGGGGGATGAGATACTGGGATGCATAGGGAGAGGCATCAACAGTAGAAAACAGGAAGCTGTTATCCCTCTGTGCAGACAGTTAGTGAGACCCCATCTGAAGCACTGCATGCAATTCTGGAGACCTCATCTCCGCAAAGACAGAGAGTGGAGGCTGTTCTGTGGAGGGCAACCAAAATGGTGCAAGGTCTGCACCAGAAGACATATGAGGAGAGACTAAAGCAGCTTAATATGTATATCCTAGAGGGAGAGGGAGATCATGGTGGAAACTTTCAAGTATCAACGGAATTAAAGTTCAAAAGGGTAGTATCTTCCAGAAGAAGAGATGTGCAAGAACAAGGGGGCACAATTTGAAGATAGAGGGGGGAACGGCTCAGAGGTAATGTCAGAAAGTATTTTTTCACAGAGAGGGTTGTGGATACATGGAACAGCCTTCCTGAGGAGGTTGTGGAGTCAGGAACAGTGGGAGAATTCAAGAATGCATGGGACAGGCATAAGGCAATTCTAGTGGGGGTAGGAGGAAGTAAGCCATTTATTAACTAGAATCTGTAGCTTATCCACCAGGTAGGGAAATGGGCAGACTAGGTGGGCCATGCGGTCCTTATCTGCCATCAAATTCTATGTTTCTATCTTTCTATGTTCTTCTGGTACCAGGCCAGAGATTCCCAGCCATGAGTGTCTTCCTAAGCTCATGGCAGTCGCCATACCCCGTGCAGAGGCATCCACCACATCATAAGTAGCTCTTAGGGTGTGATGGCTGGCAGATCTGACCATACTAGCCATGTCTTCCATAAGCTCAGAGTCAGGTAGTTTCTCCAATTTGGACTCTAGCTGCTGCAGAATGGATTTCTGGTAGACCACCATACGAGCAACATAGTTAAGCGCTCAAATGGCTAAATTTGAGGACGAATAAAATTTCTTCCTAAATTGGTCTAACATCTTCAACTCCTTGTCAGGAAGTGATGTGCAGAGGTGTTTTGGTTTGGCATAACAGTCATGGGAGGCGCTGATGACTACAGAATCCACCTTAGGATGAGTGCTAAGATGATCCTCACCCTCTGGTGCCTGGTATAGCCTGTTGGCTTTTCTGGCTACAGGGGCCAAAGAAGCAGACTGCTTCCATATCGTGGTGGCCAAATCTTTATGAGGGTCTATCCATGAAGGAATGAGAGTCGGAGGCTAGTCTGATAGTTCCAGATACTCCGCAAGCCTCAGACATTGAAGATCTTGCTCCAGTGTTTTCCAATCATAAAATCTTCCTGAAGAGTTCCATAAGGGAAGGATCCTCAGGAGAAGACTTGGGCGATTCCTTCAGTTTCGGTTCATCCAGGATAGGGAATTCGTAATCAGATCCTGAATGAGACCAGTCAGATTCAGATTCCGACATCGGGCTCTCATAGGGGGTTCTGAGCTTAGGGAATGCTATGTCCATGAGCATCGAGAGGTCCCTGGGCTGCTCTGGTTGTGGTAGGGTTTCCATAGATCTATGAGACGTCGATGGTCGGGATCTGTGCATCTGCTCTGTGATGACAGATGTGGGGGTAACCACTGGCTGATGGTTGTCCAGTTCAGAGGTAAACTGGGTCATGGCTTCTTCCCACCAAGAGCGTTAGCATCACCTGCAAGTCCACCTGAGGCTGGGGAGGTGGGGGCAGTGGAGGCTGATGAAAAACCTGTCCATAACCTGTCAGTCGGTAACCCGGCATAGTGTCGTGAGGTGTCGGGTATCCTCACGAGGGATAGCCTGGCGAATGATAAGGGTAACCCAGTGTCTGGTAATTTGGAGTCAGGAAGCCTAACGATGGATACACGGAAAGGTAGTGCAGTGCAGGATCGCCCAGCTGCTCAGCAGAGGACCCAAGGGACCAAGCACAGGCCCTGATGGAGGGGCTGCTGGACCTGGCTGAGGGCCCGACGGGGCTGATGGGCCTGGTTGGGGGCCAGACGGCAGGACCAATGGACCAGACAGCAGGCCCGATGGCATATCGCGAGGACCCAAAGAGAGGTCCAGCATCGGAGCAGCTGGCAGCCGGTCCAACACAGGCCCAGAGAGACCCTAAAGACCCTGTGGAACATCAGAAGTAGGCGTCGGGCCTGTAAGCAGGTCAGGCGGGTGATCCGGTGTCAGCAGTGGAACGGTGCAGAGCAGAGGTCACTCACCCCTCTGGATCCCGGTGCTCAAGGGAAGCCAGAGGGACCACCTCGAGAGGTGGAGGGGAGAATCCCGAGGGGAAAACCCCCTTGGGAAGGCTGCTGCACAGGCGGCAGCTGGACCGGATTCTCAAAGTGAGACCTGTTGTCTGAGCCTGCTGAGGATTCTGGACTGGGCGCACACAGGAAGGGCCAGCGTGCGACTTAGCTGCAGCTGTGCCGTTGGAGGGGCCGATCGAGTTATCTTCCTTGCCACTCGCTGCAGACCCAGTGGTTTTGATGGGTCCAAGGGTAGCAGGTGTCTCCAATTTCCCAGAGAGACACGCTGGAACTGAAACCTGCTAAGGCAGGGGTGCCAAAAGCTGCTCCGCAGTGGCAGAGACAGTCTTGGCCAGAGGGTCGCCTCTATGTGTCCGCGGTTCCAGGAGGGAGCCGCGGGCAGGAATGAGACCTATCCCACTCCTGAGGTCTCTCCTTGTCCTTCTTGCAATGGCCCTCAAGTGAACAGGATGAATTCCCGAGTTTCTGCAGCTCCTTCTCCATGGAGGCCATTTTCTGCTTCAGAATATGGGCTTCCAAGGCCTGTTGATGGCATTTCCATGTGGCCTGGTTGAAGATCTGGCAAGCCTCACAGTCCTCTGTTTTGTACTCTGGGCCCAGACAGAAGAGGTAGAGGGAATGGCCATCTTTGCGAGGAGCTGAGAGCCAAAGGAGTCACACTTGCTTTTATGCAAATCAGGATGAGTCGGAGATGACATACATGAGGCATAGAAAAAAAAATGAACACTCTAAGAAATAAAGAAGAAAACTAGTAGAAATACTCATCCAAAATGGCAGTCTACAGAAGCCGCATTCTCCGCGAAGTCCAATGTGCGGAGGTCAACAGCATGAAAGAATTGGAAGGCGGGTATGTGGATCGCTCACTATATAGCGTCATGCTGACGTCGGTCACAAGACATTGGGTGGGCAGTCCCCCACCAGACACTGCTGAAGTTTTTCCGCATGGTCCTAGAGCCTGGTGGCTTAGTCCTAATGGTTATTACCTACTGCAAGAGCCCTCTCTAAGTAATATCTCAGACTGTTCTGTGCCTACCCCCACAATCTGGGACACTGTTAGGGGATTCCTTCGAGAGGCCCTGGAACCTGGACCTCATATACGCCTTCCCTCCCCTCAGTCCACAAGGTCAAGGTCGGAAGCCCAAAAGGATGAGCAACAAATGATCTTGATAGCCACAGAATGGCCCAGGCAGTTCTAGTATTCAATTTCCTCAGCAGCAGATTTCCTGGAAGCTGCCACTCCAACCAGATCTGCCGACCAGACAAAGGAGAAGGTCCTGCAACCGGATCTTCAACCCCAACATCTCTCAGCCTGGTTCCTGAGTGGCTAGAGTTCCAGGCTCTTGACCTTTCAGAAGAAATCCTCCATGTTGTGAAGGCATTCTGTAATGAGTCAAATCATAAATGCTATGCATTTAAGTGGAAGAGGTTCTTAATTTGGTGTCAGAGTAAGAAGTTTGATCCCCCTTACCTGCCCCATGGTGAGCATCCTCAACTATCTTTGTTCCCTCTCTCTGCGACGACCCTGAAGGAGCACACCTGGTGGCCATATCAGCATACAGGGTGCGGGCTGGTATGCGGATGGGTACCTGGGAGAAGGTGGCTGGGTGCTTTCTGAAAAGTTTGGATCAGTTGTCCCCTCTTGTGTAGGAACTTCCATCTCCATGACAACCAATGCTGGTGTTGCAAGCAGTCTAAACCAGCGCACAGGTATTAGATGTCACATCTTGGTAGCTGTCCTGTCAGCCAGAAGGGTCAGTAAGCTCCAGGTGCTCTTGGTAGAATCTACTTACCTGGTATTCCACAAGGACAAGGTCAGCCTTTGCCCCCACCTGAAGATCATATAGAAGTTTCACTTTAACCAGATGATTATCTAACTTTACTAACCAACCTCAGAAGCCGATCACAGGCTCCATACCCTGGACATAAAGAGAGTGCTCTTTTACTATTAGGAGTGTACGACTGGAGTTCAGGGTGAAGCTCGCCAGCTGTTTGTAATGTACACTGAAGCCATACCAGGCAGGCTAGCAGTGAAACTGATGCTTACTAGGTGGATTACAGTCTGCATCGATCTCTGCTATAGGCTGGCTTTTAGGGAGTCACCCAAGGTGCTTAAGGCTCATTAAACTCGACATACTGCCTCAGTGACTGCTTCCAAGGACACCTGCACGGTGGAGTATGGAGGGCTGCAACCCGGAGAAAAGCATACAACATCCCCTGTTACAACACTGACATCGTGAGTCGTCAGGATTCTGCTTCTGGGTACTCGGTCCTCCAGTTCCTGTTCACCTAATAAGGGTAAGCGCCTTGCCCCCTCCACCTGGAATACTGCTTGGAGTCCCGTGTGAATAGCGAACTGAATCCATATTATTAGAAAAACCTGTCACTGTAGTTCTATTAGTGGTACTCAGTTCACATTCACACAACACACTGGCCTCTCTTGGCAAGTGGCACCAGCACCCCTGCTTTCAGTGTGTTAAAATTGTGATGTCGCAGGGTGGAGTCAGAGGATATACCACCAAGGTAATGGGAGGAACTTGGCTTGAACACTTCCGATGACTCGGCTATCTTAGCAGAACTGCCAGACTGTGCATATGAACTTTAACACCACTAACAGAACAACGGTTACAGGTGAGTAACATTTATTGGATCAATAGATATCCTTAAGTGTTGCAGTACAGATACTTTCAAGGCCGCACAGGTCTGTTTAAGCCAAATGGTCGTGTACTAAAATATACTACATAATCTACGTGCAAATATCTATGCTGGTCCAATACAATTTATCATATTACTAGAATTTAGTTTTCTTAGAATAAATATAGAGCTAGCTGCCTATGAACAGTCTTCCTTGAACAGCTGAAGATCAAGTTCCTTCTGTAAGGTGCCAGTTAAAATGTTTTACAATTCCAAGTGAGAGAATGGGTATTCTACAGAAGCAAGTTAAAATAAATTGTAAATATGTAGTACGCTTTGTGATGCAAGATCTGTAACCGAAAAAAAAGATCAGTGTAGTTAGTTGCTAGGACTCTATTCATGTACAGACTATTGAGTTGGCTCTGACATTTTATATTGCATTTATTTCCTTAGTAGGAAAAGTGAGGAGGAAATGTTCTGTGATGGTTTCAGATTATTTCAAATTCAATAATGGGACATGAATCTTATCTCTTTGTGCAGCTCAGAGTTCAGTGTGTCAAATGTTTCCATACATTTGAGATTTGAATTCCCATGCTCTTCCATCTGCTAGCAATTTGAAGTTTCCCCATAGAACTATCACTCTCATCACATACCAGACTGGTGAAGAGGTCATCTGCTTGCATTTGTTACTTTGTCACATTTGCTGCACATGATCAGGAAGGCTACACTGGTAGAGCTAGCTGCAAGAAGGAATTCAGGTACAGTAGTTTAACACTGGATATAGCGGTCCTGTTTCCTGTGCGATTTGGGGAAAACATTCTGTCCGGAGCAGATAAACACACATATTGGGGTGATGCCATATTCACTGAAGAGATTCAAAACTTACACCCATATTGATAGTCTTTTGGAATCATAAGAAACATAGAAACACAGAAGTTGACGACAGATAAGGACTGCAAGGACCATCCAGTCTGCCCATTTTTTCTACCTTAAGAATGTGCCATAGGCCTTTACTCTGTCAATGGCCGATTTATTCATACTCATCTGTATGATCCCTTATGCCTATTCCATGCCTGTTTGAAGCCCCACACTGTATTCATATCTACCACTTCCAGAGGTAGGCCGTTCCATGCATCCACCACCCTTTCTCTGAAAGAAAACTTCCTCACATTACCCCTTATCAGCCTCCCTCTAACCTCATGCTGTGTCCTGTTGGCCTGCTATTTTTCTTATATTGAAAAATGCTGAGTCGTTCACCCTAATGCCCTTAAGATCTCTGAATGTTTCGATCACATCACCTCTCTCCCTCCTTTGCTCTAGGGTATATATATTGAGCTCCATTAATCTGTCCTCATATCTCTTCTGATGCAGTCCCTGCACTATTCTGGTTGCCCTTCTCTGGACTGCTTCCATTTTGTTAATGTCCTTGTGCAGGTGCAGCCTCCAGTACTGCATGCAGTGCTCCAGATGGGGCCTAACCAGTGTCTTGAAAAGAGGGATCATTAACTCCCTCATACAACTTGTGATACCCCTACTAATACATCCCAACATCCCTCTAGCCTTACCTACTGCTTTAGTGGTCTGCTTGGATGATTTCAGGTCATCTGTAATGATGATGCCCAAGTCTCTTTCTTCCCTTGCGATTGCCAGCAACTCTCCTCCCAACCTACAGATAGCTCCAGGGTCTCATTTCCCCATGTGCGTGATCTTGCACTTCTTTGCGTTAAACCCCAGTTGCCACTCTTCAGATCATTTTGCCAGTTTTTCCAGATCTCTTCTCATTCTGCCCACCCCATCTGGATCATCTAACTCTGTGGCAGATCTTGGTGTCATCTGCAAACAGGAAAACCTTGCCCTCCAGTCCATCTGTAATGTCACTGATAAAGCTATTGAACAGGACTGGCCCCAGGAATGATCCCTGAGGTACTCCACTTGTGACTTGCATCTCTTCTGACTGTATACCGTTTACTACCACTCTTTTCAGCCAGCCAGTCTGCCAACCAGTTGACCAACTTCTGACCCACCCCAAGCCTACCTAGCTTATTAATCAATCTTCTATGTGAACAGTATCGAAAGCTTTGCTGAAGTCAAGGTAAGCGACATCAACTTCACCATCTTGGTCCACCACTCTGGTTACTCAGTCAAAGAAATCTATGAGATTAGTTTGACAGGACCTTCCTGTTGTAAACCTATGCTGTCTTGGATCCTGTGCTCCCATGGATTCCAGGTGTTGCACTATCCTTTCCTTAAGAAGTGCCTCCATAATCTTGCCCACTACTAAGGTAAGACTGACTGGTCTATGGTTCCCTGCCTCGTCCCTGCTGCCACTGTTGTGGAGCGGGATCACATGAGCCCTTCTCCAGTCTTCTGGGACCTCTCCTGTGCTCAGAGACTCACTAAACAGTTCCGCTAATGGCTCTGCTAGTTCTATCCTTAGCTCCTTTAGTACCCTGGGATGTATGCCATCATGTCCCATTGCCTTTGTCCACCCTGAGCTTAGCGAGCTCTTGTAGGACCCTTTCCTTTGTGAAGGGACTTGTGCATGCATACCTCCCTCCCCCATGTCCATGGTGCTGAGCTGTGGGCCCTGCCCTACCTTCTCCTCAGTAAATACTGAGCAGAAGTATCTATTTAGGACAGATGCTTTTCCTTGGTCCTCCTCCACACACTCCCCCTTATTCCCTGGGCTCTTAGCAATACCCCCTCTGGACTTCCTTTCACTAATGTATCTACAGAAAGTTTTGTCCCCTTCTTTTACTGTTCATGCTAGTGTTTCCTTGGTTTCAGCCTTTGCCTGCCTTACTGCCTTCCCCACTTCCCTTAGGGACGTTTGGCATGCATCCCTATCTTCGTCCCGCTGCGTTCCTTTATATTTCCTGAAGGCCAACCTTTTGGCTCTGACCTTTTTTCTGCTACTGTTTTTGAGAACCAACGTGGTTTCCTCCTTTTGCTCTTGCTTTTCTCCCCAACACAATGGGATGTTGCTTCAAGTACTGCATTCTTAATGCTTGCACATGTTGCCTGTACCCCCTCACCTGTACTTCTTGCCAGAGCTAGCTCTGTTGGTCATCTTATCAAAGTCAGCTACTCTGAAGTCCCATATTATGGTATGATCTTATTTATATGTATTATTGGATTTGTAGCTGATGCTATTGTTTTAATGTGTTCAGTGCCTTGGTAAGTTGAAAGGTGCTTTATAAATAAATTTATTATTACAGGTTTGCCTTGGAATGAGATGATTTAGTTCTAGTGGCCAAATTGAACCATACCATGTGATGGTCAATGACCCCAAGGTGACCTACCTGGAGATCTGTGATCCTTTCCCCGTAATGGACCAGATCAAGGATAGCCCTGTCTCTTGTGGCCTGTTGTACAAGTTCTTTGAGGCCCTCCCCCTGCAGGGAATCCACTATATGCCTAGTTCTGGCAGATGTTCCGGCTGGTATTGACCAATCTGTATCTGGCAAGTTGAAGTCTCCCATTATCAGAACCTCCCCTTTAGCTGTCATGTTTTGTATATCTTCTAACAGTAATGTGTCCATGTCCTCCACTGTTCTGGAGGCCTGTAGACAACCTCAGTTCGTATGGCTGTCCCATTTCCCGTTTCCAGGGTGACCAACAGTTCTTCTGGCTCCTTATGTGTATTCTGAATTTCTGTAGCTTTGATATTTTCACTGACATAAAGGGCCACTCCACTCACCCCCCTTTTCACCTCTGTCTCTTCTGAACAGTACATAGCCAGGCACAGTAGTCTCCCAAGTGTGGTTACTGGTGAACCATGTCGCGGTAATGGCTACTATTTTAGCCTGTCATTGTTGCCTCTAGGTCTGGGATCTCGTTTCCCAGACTGCAGGCATTTGTGTACATGATTTTCCATTGGCCAGATTTCGGTGCGTTAATTGTGGGGCGAGGTCCAGCTTTTCCCCTGCGCGTCATATGGGGAGCCAGACCTTTTTCCCCTCACCTGATACAGTGAACTATAAACACACTGAACTCCTGTTTTATCACTAGCTGAGGTGGGCGGGGGAGTGCTCTTCCCATCTGATGTATCGGGTGCTGCACCCCTCTCCCGATCTGTTAGTTTAAATATTCTGCAAAGACATAAAACTTCTGCCCCAAAGCACTGACTCCTTCCTTAGTCAGATGCAGTCCATCGAATTTAAAGAACTTTCACTCCCAAAACTGTTGCCAGTTACCTACAAATTTGTTTCCTTTTTCCTGGCACCAGCCCTTGAACCACATGTTTAGCTCCCCTATCTCCCATTCTCTGACCTTACGCCCATCTGCCCCCCTCTCCCAGACTGGAAGGATCTCAGAGAAGGAGATGCCAGAAGAAATGGATGACGGTTTGTCTCCCAGTCTGGTCAGGTGTTCCTTGGTCTCCACAACTGACTAGCTGACTAGACAGTCCCTATGTGTACCAGGACATCTGTTTTCTTCTGCTTCCTGCACGATTTTAGCAATGTGGTCAGTGTCTCTCCACGCTGATGAACCTGGGAGACATCCGACCATTACCCCGGCCAGAGGTAGGTATCAAGTTCCCAAATCATAGAGTCTCCTATGATCAGAAGGAATTTGGATTTCCTTTTTGACTTTTTTGTTATGGTCCCTATTATGGGTGAGTTTTGTAGCACTAGCTCCTGTGCTGTAGTGTCCTCTGTCCCTTTGATTTCAGAGACAGAGGAAGATACCAGTTTGTAGTTTTTATATGGTTTGTGGAGGTGATACACTAGTGAGCATTTAGTTATGGGGCTCCCAATTTGCCCCTCCTAACCACCTGCCAATCCTCCAAGACCAACTCCCCTTTGCGGTTGAGGTGCTTCAGTTGGATGTGGGGGAAATGGCGGGTGGTTCTTGTAATATATTTCCTCCTGAATATGCAATTTGAGGTGCGGAATCTCCGCCCATGCTGCCCAGAGCTGAGCCCTTAGCTCTCCAATGGTCCAGCATGTAGGACAGTGTCCCGAATCCTATACAACTGTCCTTTTGAAAAGTGCCCCACAGTACCTGCAGTTAATATCCACTCCAGCCGAGTTGCAGAGTTTATAACCTGGTCTGAGTAACTAGAAGGAAAACGAAAGCAAGCGTATACATTTTTGTTTTATTCGTTTCTGTACAACTTTTTATAACAAGTTAAATTAATTGTGCCCCTCTAAGTGAAGTCACTGTGTGGATACCCCTCTGATCCTCCCCTTCCTGCTTTGCTTCAGGAAATGTCACAACTGTGCTACTCTATCAAAGGAGTGTAGCATGGGGTGGTTTGGCCCTCCCCTGCCAAAAAAGAACCATAGACAAAAGAAATAAGGCTGTAAGAGCAGAAACAATCAACAAATGCAGACGCTATCCCACAGTATCTCGTAGGTGCTCCTGTAATTAGGCCCGAAAGCTTAGCCTAATGATAGACAAAACTGTAAAACCTGTCAGCGCAAAAAGTAACAAAACCTGTTAAGCACCACCTGTAACAATTTAACAGAAGAGCTACCTTGCAAAAAATACTTTGCTACAGAGAAAAATAAAGCAGTAGTCTAAGCACAAGAAGTAATCTGTAAACACAATCTTCACAACAATTTAACAGAAAATATACCTTGCAAAAAAAACCTAGAAACAGAGAAAAATAAAGCAGTAATCTGTAAGCACAACACAGTATCAACCTGCAAGCACACCCTATAACAATTTAGCAGAACACATACCCTGCAAAAAAACAATTTCAATCAGAGAAAAAATACAGCAGTAAACTAACACCTGTAGGACCAACACAGTAACAAAAATCTGTAGGCCCAACCTTGAACAATTAAACAGAATATATACCCTGTAAAGAAACTATTTCAATCAGAGAAAATAAAGCAGTAATCTGTAAGCACAACACAGTAACAAACCTGTAGGCACACCCTGTAACAATGCAGCAGAAAGTATACCCTGAAAAACAATTTGAATTAAAGATCAATAAAGCAGTAATATATCAGCAAAAAACAGTAACAAAATCTGTAAGCACAAAAAAAAAAATAGTAACACAGTAAATCAGCCTCGCCAAAAGAAGCCTTAATTATTCTCCTTGCTCTGATAATGTTGTTCCTTGCTCTGTCCTTACAAGCAAACCTAGAAGAAGAGAGCTCCGGTGACGTGAGGTGCCTTTGCTAGCAAACAGTCTTCCACCCCTACAACTTTCAACTGAAAAAACAGGCCAGAGGTGCAAAGAGGCCTCAAAAGCTTGTATATCTAAACCCTTCATTATAAGCTAACATTCCTACAAATGTTGTATTTTGTTTTGTTGTTACTGGTTAAAACTGCACTTTACAAACTTGTGCAGAATATGAACTTTAAAACTTCTTAAATAGGAACACAGAAGTCAAATCAGGAAGGACCTAAACATCAATATGATGAAAAGGGATTACATTTAGCAAGAAAGGGGAAAATCTGCAGCCTGCTCAGAAAAGACCCACCTTTCACTTGCCAGTGGGTCCATAGCGGTGCACCTAGTCGGTAACGATGGTTAAATAACAGAAATATGAATAAGGAAAACATTTGTATTAGTATTTAGAAATTAATGCTTCCGATTAGGTTTTGACACAGTTGTTTCATTTTCAGCCACATCCCCCACCCACCCCATTTTAAAATCCAAAGTACTGCCTGCACTTAACATTTTCAAAATGGTTCTGAAATTGTACTATCCACTTCGAAACAGGTTTGACTTTCAAATTTTCTTGCTAACAGGCACACTCTCAATCATTCATTTGCTGTACCAAAAAAGAGAAGGCTTCAAGGCATTAAGCATATTTTTATTTAATTTTGGTAACTGGGTAGGCTCACTGAGACCAGATGGTCCCTTTTTCAGGGGCAACCCGTGGTTAATTAGAGAGAGTCATGAAGCAGTGGGCATAGATATTATACAAATATTAGCAATACTAGGACATATATTACAAGGAGTGCAACAATATTAGTCAGATTTTCAGAACAACAGATTACGGAACAGCAGGCACTTAGTATGGCAAGACAACAGATTAAAAAATGTTAGGGACAATAGTGCAGTAAGACAGCCCTTGATCAGTTATAGCAGGAGCAGTGGGTTGGTTTCAGCTGGTAAGATTTTAGCTCTTTTTTTTAATTCCTTAAGGAGGTAGATGAGTGGACACTACATGGGAACACATTCCAGAAGGAGGGTTTGGAGGAGAAAGATCGGGCTCCTCATGAGTTACAGACTCTAGGTACCTAGAGTAACTGGAGTTCCGAAGATCTTAAGGTTCTTACGCACTGCTTAGGCCGCAATTTTTTTTTTTTTTTTTTAGACTAGGTGGTGAGGTGTCTTGCCTTAGTTTGCAGGCTAGACATAGGGAAGAGTAGGCCAGTCTGTCCTCAAGGGACGACCAATTTAGGGAATTTAACACTGTGCATGGTCTGCTAAAGCCTCATCAACCTGCCCTACATAAGGATTATGCATATAGCTACCTAGGATATGTTTATATATACAGTTACAGGATCCGTTATGGTTATTGGAGTACCCTCTAGTTATTTGAGAAACGTGAAGCACAAACTGAGCATTTCTGGCACTCCAAGGACTTGAGAAAGCACTCTGAACTATTACAGATGCTGTTAATGTATATATAAACATATAATGCATACTTGCTTGCAAACATGCTGCTTTTGGAGGAACAAAGCAAAGCACTGGTCCACTAAGTTTTTCCCTCCAACCAGTTCAGTAGTAATACCCGACCACCACTTTTTCTTCAAGGTACCTATTGAGTTTTCATGATGTCCATTCCTGCTGTTCCACATGGATTAAAGGAGAAGGAAACACATTGATTATAAAGCTTCAGTATTTGAATAATAGGACTTGAATTTAAAGACAAAATGTTTTACTTTGTAGAAAACCCATGCTGGAAATAGACTATGCCAACTGAACTAAGACTTCAGAATTTTGGAACTGTTGGCATAAGACACACTCCTATGGTTACAAGAGTGCCTGACAGTGATCATCATGCTTGGTAATGCTCTGTACTGGGTTTGAGGTTTTAGATTGTATGTAGCAGCTGGGAGAGATGGACCACAGACTTAGTTTTTTTTTATATTATAGAAATTACTATTATAGAAGTTGGTGTTTCTGTACACAAAATAGACATTACAAGTTTCTTCAATAGAAAAGGTAACAGAAACAAAGAGCTTAACTTGAGGACAAAACATTATACTGCAACTTTTGGCTACATAATTTCCAGACAAGTCCACAAAGTGACCTGGAACAAATGATGCAGCATATTTATTTTATTACACCATATTCCATTCAGAGACGAAACCATCAGAAAGTTACGCTGCAGTACTCCCTGGATCTCTTATCACTTTCTGAAATAAACCAGCAGTGCCAGCTTTCCGATCCCCTCTACTTCCACACAGCAGTTCCTAAATTATCTAGACACGTGACAATAGTAAAACGTTTTTGCCAAATGCAGTAAAAAGAGCACATAAAGCACAGTTTGCCTTTCAACGCTAAAGACAGTAGTGTATGATACGATCATTTGTTTCACACAGATTCTCTCGTAGTGTTCCACTTCTGAAATACATATGAACTGCCAAATAAATAAGGGATACGAAACAGGCTGACTCAGAATGTGCTATTTATCCTCACTTGAGTACTTGGTTATTTTTAACTGAAAGGACTTATAAATATTCTGTTGCTTTACCATCGTCACTGCCATTTTAAAGCTGCAGTTACTCAATTTGCTAACAAATACAGGCCATGGTTAAATGCAAAATTAAACCATAATTATCTGGAGAGATGGACCACAGACTTAGTTTTTTTATATTATAAATTAACTTATATAATTAACTTGAGGACAAAACATTATACTGAAACTTTTGGCTACATAATTTCCAGACAAGTGATAAGAGATGGCAATTGAAATTCAATGCAAAGAAGTGCAAGATAATGCATATGGGGCACAAAAATCCTGGCACAATATTATCAGTTGGGGGGTGAGGATATAGCATGCACCAAGCAGGAAAGGGATCTTGGGGTTATCATCTCTGATGACCTCAAGGTAGGGAAACAGTGTGACAAGGCATCAGGTAAAGCAAATAGGATGCTGGGATGTATAGGCAGGGGCATCACCAGCAGGAAAAGGAGGTCATAATTCCGCTATACAAGACACTAGTGAGGCCCCACCTGAGTACAGTGTACAGTTCTGGAGACCATACCTACGTAAGACAGAGCAGGGTAGAGAAGGTTCAGAGGAGGGCAACAAAGATGGTGCATGGATTGCATCACAAGTCCTATTAAGACAGATTGAAGGAACTGAACATGTACTCCCTGGAGGAGAGGAGGGAGAGAGGGGATATGACAGAGACATACAAGTATCTTACAGGGAGGAACAGGGTGCAGGAATACACTATTTTTAAGTGAAAAAGATGTTCCAGGACTAGAGGGCATGGGATGAAGTTGGAGGGAGGACGATTCAGAGGAAACATGAGGAAGAATGTCTTCACAGAACGAGTGGTGGACAAGTGGAACACCCTGCCAGAGGAAGTGGTGGGGGATGAAACAATCACGGGATTTAAGAATGCATGGGATAGACATAAAGGAATTCTGGAGGTCAGGGGTAAGGGGCAACAGACTTCTAGGAAAACAAACTGAACTTACGAGCTCAAATGGGCTGACTGGGTGGGCCATAGGCCCTTATCTGCCGACATTGTCTATGTATCTATGTATTTTGACACCGGAGTTGGTAAGAAATTAGTCTCCGTATTCAAGGAAAAGAATACCATCAGATAGGTATTTAACATTTTGGAAATAGTTAGAAATTATGAGTAAAGATCAAGTGGGTACTTGCTGGTCTACAATATGTTACGTAGAAAAATTTAGTTATTTTTGAAAAATCTTGCAATTCCAACGGGGAAGTTGAAAATAAGAACCAATCAAGAAGCAAAACTTAGTGGCAATTTTAGGTTAAAGTCTCTTTCGAAATTCTATAAAAAATTCTCTATCAACTAGACTGTTGATGACAGAGGATAATGTATAGGACGCTATCTGTAACAAGTATGTAAACTCTTCAAGAGGTCGTCATGGCGACGTTTCGAACCTCGAGGCGGAGGCTCGAGAGGTTCCATCGCCATGACGACCTCAAGAAGAGTTTTCAAACTTGTTACAGATAGCGCCCCATACATTTTCTTTTTATAGTGTAAGGCTGCCATCTACAGTCATAATTTCATTTAATATGTGGAGTCTGAAGCTGTACGCCATCGAAACTACAGCGTGACCTGCAAACGGAACAAAAAAAATATTTTTGAGCCAAAGGTCACAGGAAGTTAGTACTATGGGGTTTACAAGAGTGATTTACTCACCGTTTTAGCTGGGAGTGACATTGCAGTTAGCCCGCTGTCCGCCTGCAAGGTAATTGATGATTTTTACATTAATAGTCCCTTGCTCGAAAAAATAGTTTCCTGGATAAACCTCTCACGACTGGATAGCTCCCGAGAGAAAACAGCCGTCGACAGTTTTTTATGGGACTCGCATTTTGAAATTACCACACGGTTAACTGTATGATGGTGCTGTCCGCTGCGGTTTGAGAATGCAGCTCGAGCTATCAGATCTCAGTTTAGGGTTCTAAGTTGTTATGCTGCAGTAGCTACGTATCTAGTGCAGCATAACAGCAAGCTACTGCAGCAAAACTTTTTGTCAGGGATAGATTTTTATGCATAACAACCTTCTACCATACATTATAGCTACATAATAAACGGCAAGAGGAAGTACATTTTTCTTTACCAACCATCAATGGCAATAAATATGTTACTCACCTGTAACCAAAGCTCTAGGAGTGGTATATGGTTCACATCCACACATTGGCAGTCTCCCTTCAACAGCTGATTTGCCAGACTGTCTTAAGAGAAGCTCCTCCCACCACCTGGATGGTATTTCCCTCAGCTCCACCCCATGACATCAGACCTTCACGTTGGAAGCAGGGATCCATGTCCCACTTGCCAGAGGAAGTTGGGTGGGGCATGTGGTTGTGAACCATATACCACTCCTAGAAAGTATCATTACGTTAAGAACTTACCGTAACAGTAGATCTTTGAGGTACAGTCTCTTGCAGTAGGTTATTACTCTTGGGAGTCCGCTAGGTGGAGCTGTCACACAGTAGCTTCTTCCAGCAGTCTTCTATGGGGCCGCCCCATACCTCACTTCCTGTGGCTGTGCATAAAATGGGGCTGCCCCAAGCACACACTGTTCCCCGCCGTCTGCAGCACGCAAAAAAGGCAAAGGACCAAGGGAAAAATCCAACCCAATGGCCTGAAAGCCAAGGATCCGATAGCAAAAATGGCAGGGGGACAGAGGGTGGGATTGTACCTTCTGCAAGAGACCGTACCTCGAAGATCTACTGTTACGGTAAGTTCTTACATGATGATACTATCTTCTACGGACAGGTCTCTTGCAGTAGGTTATTACTCTTGGGAGAGTACCAAGCAGTTATAACAAAAGGGAGGACAGGCAGGGTATGAAGCTGGGATATAAGCCACGGCAACAAGCAGAGCCTAGAAGACACATCCATGAGAATGGAAAAAGAGGCAGCAAACACACCAGGTGGAAGCCATGGAGGAGCCGCAGACATATCCAAGGGACAGCTGTGTGATCCTGGACAAGGGACGGCATCACAAAAAAGACACAATCAGGTCAACAAACGCCACACCTGAAGGGCTGATAAGCCAAGTATGGCGAGGACAGTAGTACTCCACGAAGGGAGAAGTCGGACTAGTGCCATGCCAATGATTCAACCAGACAAGCCGGGGTTGAGAGGCCATGGTGAGTAGAAATCCAGTATAGCTCTGAAGTCGCAGAAAGCATGGGAAGTAGTGGAGTGCAGTAGGGCAAGATGCCCTGGAAATCCCACAGCAAGGGGACACTGAAGGGCTCCAGGAGGGAGAGTAGCAGAGATCCCCAAGAAATCCGCATGGAATGACATGTCTGGTAACAGAAACAAGCCTCCAAAAATGGATGGAAAAATCCCCAGGCGCCTCTGTGGCCTGCAAGAGGAGGTTGGGGGGGACCACCAAAAAAGCAGCTAAGGCGCATGGACGGGCCCAGGCGTGGGATGGGCACAGGGCAAAGGGGAAGACCCCCAGTCACCTGACCACATGATGCCTCCCAGAAGGGGGTCGGGGAATACGGCAAGCCGGCCCGCAGAAACAGGGGACAGGGTCCGTGCCACAGCATGGTAGAGGTCCTGGACTTACTGAAAGGTATGCCCCGAGGCCGGGAGAGAATCCAGAATGGTCCGGGTACCAGGACCAAAGAGCCAGTCCCCATAGAATGGGGTATCAGCAACCAACAATTGGACACTGGGAGCCGAGCCAGGCACGGCGGCGCAATGTGACACCAGTGG